>CP124713.1:50465416-51695000 GCA_031232105.1 Capsicum rhomboideum | reverse complement strand
GACCCCGAGATTGACTTGTAGCATGTTGTCGGGTTAACTTCTGTACCTATATACTAGTATTGACTTGGGACTAGGGTGTTCCCCGTTTATCTGATATGATATGACATTTGATTCTGTTCTGGTTACTGGATATGATGAGTTCCGGTTTGAGTCCGACTACTGATTTAGGTATGATGATTTTGGTTATTGACTATTGGGTGTTCCGGTTCGAGTCTGACCCCGGATTGAGGTACACTATGAGCTCTGGTACTGGGTACCGTGATTATGATACTATTGTTCTCTGAGTTTTGATTCGAGTCCGGTAGATATGATATATATGTGGCCTATTTTTATTACCCACTGCTTTCGGTTCGACTCCGGTGTTTGGCCTCTTGTTATTACCCATTGGTGCCGGTTCAAGCCCGGTGCACTCTTGTTAGTTATTGTGGTTACTGGATACTGATACAGCTTTGAGACACTGGTGATTATGCATTTACTATTCTTGTGTGTCCCGCCGGTTTATGGGGGCCAGGCTGGGTTATTGTTTTCTTTCATGTGTCTATCGGGTTTATGGGAGCCCATATAGGTTATGTTTGACTTGTGTGTTTACTTACGCATTTACTTACTAATTATTTGGCATCACATTTATTTACCTCCTGAGCATATCTATACGCCTCGGCAGTTACTTATGTATTTATTACTTACACCCTGGACTTAGCATGCACCCTCACATTTTAGCTTGCTTATATTACTTTGAGCTCAGTCGGCCGATGATGCCTATTGAGTACCCATTGCCCCGGTACTCATACTGCATTTCTGCATCTTTTTCCCGGATGCAGATCCAGGCACTAGCCGACGATTTTGACGTGATGCTCTTCTCAGCACTGATTCTTGAGCAGGGTGGGCTTACTGACGTCCGAGGCAGATCCTACTCCATCTTTTACTGTATAGTCTTTTGCTCTCGAGACTGTTGTACTTGTTATATATATTTAGTTTCTGTTTTGTATTCTGGACACATCTAATAGTGGCTCTTGTACCGACCTCACCAGGTCTTGGGAGGGTTTCTTGACTATATATATATTGTCCTCTTCCTTCTCAGTCTCGGTATGGGTTTATTTTGGTTCTATTTGTCTTTATACTTCTAGTTTTTTTATGAGTATGATTACTTCCACTTCATCTCTAGTTTTTGAGATTCCGCCCGTTAGCCTGTTGCTTGTCGCTCCGGGCTAGGGTTTGGCTTGCCTATTGGTGGGTTGCAGTAGGCGCCATCATGACTCAAATATTGGGTCATGACATATACATACATACATACATACATACACATATATATATATATATAAATATATATGGGCCCTTGCTATCTATGTCTATTATATATTTGGCCCATTTACCCTATGAATTTATTGCTTCTTTCAATTAATCATTACATGTCATTCTGGATGATGGGGTTCGGCTTACCAACTGGTGGGTCATAGTAGGTGACATCAAGGCCTGAAATTTGGGTTGTGACAAAGGTCATTACTATTCTTGAAAGGTTGAGCTTGTGTTCTTCGATAGCCTATATGGTTGTGACTAGTCTCATCATGACTGAGCTTGTGTCCTTCAATAGCCTGCAAGGCCCTGACTGTTTCTTGTAGGGTAGGACATGCATATTTCTTTGCATTATATTTTGTTCATATTATGCATAGTTTTTGGTTAGCTATATATTGAGTTTCTGAAGTGATGTGTGGACGAGGTTCTGGTTGTTATGGGGCTTGAAGTAGGGGCATATATATATATATATATATATATATATATACATACATACATATATGTACATACATAGATATATCTACATACATACATATATATAATTAAAGTATTTCGATTTTTTAAATATATAATTTGTGATTTGCAGGCTGCAGATTAAGGGTTGAAGTTGTTGGGAGATGATTAATTTGAAGAGAGTGTGTTCCTTATGGTTGTAAAATCCTACTCGGTACTTCCTCCTCCTTTGATCTACTTTATGTAATTGAGCTAAAGTTTTCCTAGAAATCTAAGTATATTCCCCAGAAATTTAACTTTTTTTTTTTTTTTTTTTTTTTTTTTTGATACCCAGTTCATCTCTTCTTCCTAGACTTATACTTAAGAACTGCTTCTTAACCGCACCCCGGAACCGCTAATCATTTTAGCATATTTATACCTTCCCTTTTCATCTCTTTCTCCTGAACTTAGTACTTTAAGAACCGTTTCTTTGACCACACCCTGGAAACACTGTCCTGCGGCTCTCTTGGCCATAATGGACGTCAACATCCTAGGTATTTACAGGTCAATCCATCAGGGTTCTTTAAGCATTCAAGAGACTAACCATATACTAGGGGTAGGCATAAATCATCCTAGGAATTTACCGATTATCCATGGGAGTTACTTAAGTATCTAAGAAGTTAACCATATACTAAGGGTATAAACATTTTAACATAGAAATGTTTAAAGAAAACAAACGTTTAAAGAAAACAAACATTTATTTTAACATATATAACTAGTTACATTGTTACATGCATACTAGTTTAACACATACAAACATACTGTACATACAGGGGAAAATACCTAGTTCTAAGAAAGCCATAACCTACTTACATATTGTAGAGGAGAAAGGGTTCCCTTTCGGGAGTCCCCGAAGTGCTCCGATCTAAACTGGAAAATAGACTAAGTACACGCTTGTTACAAACACTCGTACTTACAACACTCTTAGTTATTTCACACTCTTACAGAATATAGAAAATATTTTCTAAGAACTTGCTCTCAATATTAATGCTTGCTCTTGCTCTCTTTTTCTGATGTCTCCTGTCTGAATGAAGTGAAGGGTATATATAGGTAAAGGATTGAAGAGGCGGATTTCAAAATGGGATTCAATTCAGCAAATAAGCTGCATTATTGAAGTTGTCTTTGTCTTGGGTCCCATAGTACTGTGCGTCTTTTATAAAATTCCAAAAATTATTGATGTGGCTGTCTTTGTCTGCTTTTATCTTTTGAAAGTTGAGGCCACCTGTCTGTGCTAAATCGTCACTGCTTACGTATTTGCCAAAGTCTGAAATAGCTGATGTAGTCGCTGACGTCTGTATTTATCCAATAGTGTCTAGATTGTGTAGGGCTACAGAGTCGAAACTCATGCCTGAATCATCATCCTCATGAGGGTCTTGAGCAAATTGGTCTGTTGTAGGATCATAATCTGAATCAGAGTTAGGAATGTCTGAGTCTTCAGTCTCTGGTTTAGGCTGTATAATCATGTTTTTGGTTTCTTCACTTGTCTCCTTAGGCTGTACATCTTGCAGGAGTCTCATTAGGGTTTGTCCAATAATGGTTTCAATCGTCTTGGCACTAGTCCTATTTTTTATTTTTGTTTTTCTTGTCTTGGAACTGGCCTTTGAGCTTGAGGCTTCTAAATTGAAACTTGCAGGTAATCGTCTTACACTTTTTGGCAAAGTGTCAGCCATTAACGGACTTGATGAGTCTTTACCAGCTGCCGTTTGAACTGGACTAGCTGTACCTTTACCCGATACAGTAGGTTTATCTACATTCACAGGGGAATGTACACCCGTCTGATCCATTTTGAGTGGAGTTGGAGAACTCACTTGGGTCTGAAAATTAGTCTGGGTAGCTGAATTTGAAAATTCTTTAAAAGAAGCTTGTTCTTGAGTTTTTTCTATATCTCTAATATAATCTTGCAAAATCATATTTTGTTTGATCAACTCGTTTCTTTCTTTTTCTAAAATCTCGTTTTTATGGTTAAGTCTTCTAAAATTCTCGGTCATAGAGGTACAATGATCACAAAAAATTATTTTGTTAGTGTCTTTCTGAATGTTATATTGAGGAATTTTAGTCTGGTTTTGAAGTTCTGGTACAATATAAAAATTTGGTCCTAGGTTACCTCTGGCATAATCTAATGCCTCATGAAAGTTGTTAAAACCTTTGTATAATGGGTCTTTAACTCCTTTGATAGCATCGATCACTTGTATCCATGTTTGGTATATTCCTGGAGTTCGTCCCTGTACTATCACATAAAACTTAAACTTATTTGTTAGATTCTTGTCTGTAAAGTATTGAGCCAGGGCGTTCATCACAGCTAAAAAATAGCTAACATCCCTTGGAGTCTTATTATAAGAAATCCATAAATTGTCTAGTATACATTTCTGGTTCTTGTCAACCCTTGCTTCAGGTCTTGTCTTGAAACTGAAATTGCTTTCTGGATAACAAATTAAATTATGCCTGCCAAAATGAATTCTCTCAATTGTCTGATTAGAGGGAGTCTGAGGAGAGTTTAGGGAGCTCATTGGTCTAAAGTGAGTATTGCTTAAAAGAGTCTGTAAATAATTGTCTGTAGCTGAGTCTGAGGAAGAAGCTTTAGCTTTTCCTTTGTCTGCTTTATCTGCCATGCTGCATGAAAGAATTAATTAGTAGTTTTTGAAATTAATCTACTAAGCTTATCAGCTAGAACATTTTCTTTTCCTTTAATATGTTCAAATTTAATACTATAAATAGAAGTAGCATCAATAAAATTCAGCCATCTCCTTTTACTACTGTTTTTCTCACTAATTTTTTCATGAAATTTAACTATTGCTTCACAGTCTGGATTGATTTGCTTTTTATTAGAGTCTTTTATTACTTTAGTATTTCTTTGTACGTTTCTTCCAAAGAAGGAGGGAGTTATTGTAATGTTTTTTGTAAAAATCACACCATCCCTTGTAATAAAACATCCTCCATTGTTGCGGACCATAAAGTCTAATCCTATAACAAAGTCTGCTTTTATATCTAATTTTCTTGTTAACATGTAGCCTAACTTATATTTAGTCTTGTAATTTGAACAAGTATTATTAAAACTAATTATGGCATTCTTTACAAAATGAGTGTAAGTATTATGAGAGCCATCCATTTGCATGGCCTTTTGTGGCTTAGTGAATTCATTTAAAAGATGTTGTGGTAATATATTCTGATTTATTATGCACTGAGTGCATCCTGAGTCTACTAATCCTAAAGTTTCTATCTCGTAGTGTTGTATTGTTATTTTTGTCATTACTTTAACAGAACTTAATTTTGCGTCTTCGTTACATATTAATCCTTCAAAAGATTGATTTAATAATTCAGTGTCTTCACAATCTTCTATAATAATTCCCTTTGGTTCTCGAGGGATTTCTTTTTCTTTTCCTTTTTCTAAATATTTTATTCTATCTTCTAATTCACTTACTTTTACTTCTAGATTATGTATTCTAGTTTCTGCTGAATTGTCTGAGGTGATTATAACAGTCTGTTTCTTTTCTATTGGTTGTATTGGTGTTGACTGTATTACTTGTTTTCTTATAGTCTTTTCTATACACGAAATGCATCCTTCCAGGAAACACTTATTGCATTTAGCTCTTTTAATTCGGCTAGGGTACCAATGACAAATATAGCATTGATTACTATCTAATCCTTTATTCTTTTCAAACTCATGGTGACACTGGTCTGATTCTAGAATGTTAACTAAATTACAACTAATTATAGCAGTATTTAAATTCTCTAGCCCTATATCTTCATCTGAATCTGAGGAGTTTGGGTCTTTATTATAATCTATACTGACAATAGAATATATGCTCTCTGTATCTGACATGTATTCATCTACATTTATTAAAGTCTCATTAAAGTCTTCTATTAATTGAGAATTTCTAGTTCTAGTATTATTTCTTTTAGGGCAGGTATTAGCTAAATGGTCTGAACTGCCACAAGTAAAACATTCTAAAGTATTCTTATAACTCCTATTATCTTTATATTTTCTTACATGCTTGTCTTTATTTAGATATGGTTTTCTAGCAGATGATTTTCTTAAATAATAATTCTTTTGTCTATAATTATTTCGTTTATATGGTTTTCTATACTTCTTATATTTTTTCTTTTGAGGATTGTCATCATAACTTTGTGTAGTATAAATAGTTTTACAGAAATTTGTCTCCCCTTTCTTTAGTTGTTTTTGTATTTGTATATTAGTACATTTTTCTTGTAATATATCCATAATATGTTGTATTCTATGTCCTATTGACCATCTGGCATTTGGATTCTGTATTACGCCGTCTCTTTTATTCCATCTATCTTCTATTTCTCGTCCTAAGGCTCCTGGTAATTTATTAAATAATTTCTTACCTAATCCTACGTCAAAAGCATTACCACTTATGGTTGTATAATAAAAATAATCTAACAAAAAAGGTTTAATATGATGCCAACTACTTATGCTTAATTGTTCTAATTTTATTAAAGCTTTCTGTATCTGTCTAGCAAATGGATGAGTTTTCATTAACTATTTTATCCTAACGGGCAATTGTCTAAATATTCCTTAAAAAGTTTTTGTCTTTCTATAGTATCTCTAAGATTTCTTTTAATATTAAGTAGTCTATTTTGTATTCTATTTTGATGTTCACACCTTCTATGATATGAATCTATAGATGTATTTTTGCAATGTTCTTTTGTTGTGTTTTTAAAATCTTGCAAATGTTGGACTAATTCGTCACGTACTTTTTCTAATCTTTTTTCTTCAATAACTAACTCACGTATCTGTATATTGTAATGCGTTATATAATAGCAATAGTTATCACTTCTTCGCATAAAAGGAATTTATGATTGCTGTTACTAAATATTCTTGGGCTTGTATATCTATTTTAACTTGTTCTATTTCTTTTTGTATATAATTATAGTAATCTACTATCTGTTGTCTTAGGTGTGTTTCTATATTTAATTCTAAATATATTTTAAATCTTGCTAGAACAGTCACTATCTTTTGCTCTAAAAAGTGTATATAATTTTGACCTTGTTGAATACAATATAATCTTTTACTTAGTTCTTTATATTTTCTTCGATATTTGTTAATAGTATTTTTTGAATATTGCATAAACTTCTTATCCTAAAGGAAAATATCTTACTCTATTTCTTAGAAATTTTATATAGTCTTTGATATTTTTAATTTCTTTACTGATGCGTTTTAGTTCTCTTTCCTGAGTAGATGGTAATGATTCTTTAATTATGATAGCTTGTCTTAATTCTTGTGTGAAATCGTATATTTCTTTATAATGATATGCAATATTTTTTGTATAAAAATGTTGTTTCATAAATTTACTAATCTAAACAGTCTATTATAGGAATTGCTATTTCTCATGTGCTGAAGAGTAAGTCTACTGTGTCGTACTAAAATGTATCTGAGTAATTTTCCTTGATAATGTCTTATTTCAGCAATACAGTAAGGGATCCTTCCGTTTTGTATTATTCCGTCTTTTATTTCAGGATTACAATGTAAATTTTTAAGTTCAGTATATAATTGATTTATCTTTCTTTTTGTCTTGTTATATTCTTGAAGATTAGTAATGGGTCTGTTCATGTATTTTAAGCTAGAGGAAAGTATTTTATATGGTATTTAAGTTTCTTTATTTTAATAGTCTGGAATCTTATATGATAAGCAGATCTTTCAATACTTCTACACATATAATTTAAAATATTTATAGCATTAATTTCGTTATCTCTGATTTGTTCTTTGAATATTAACTGATAATAATTATATCTTACTATAAGGTCTACTTTATCTTGTGCTAAAATTTTTAGATGATTAGTTCTAACGTTTAACTGTTGGTGTAAAGATTTTAATTGTTTAGCTAAATGAGATTTTTTTTCATCAACCTAAAGGATAATGTTGAATTCTATTTGTTATATGTCTTACTATATGCTGTCTAGTTATTATTCTACTATTAATTCGTGTGACTTCGTCTTGATAAAACTCAACTAATTGTATAATTGGTGTATATTTAGCAGCGATTTCTTCACTACAGTTGACTAGATAATAATCTAATTCTTGTTGAAGTCTATCAGACTCTTGTCTTAAATGTCTAAGTATTTCCTTATTATATATTAACCACGATCTCTGAGCTTTTAAATATCTAGCTATTCTGGTTCTTTTCATATAATTAGGCCTAGAAACTTCTGGCTCTGATACCAATATATATTAAACACTTAGATAAATTAAAGTATTTCGATTTTTTAAATATATAATTTGTGATTTGCAGGCTGCAGATTAAGGGTTGAAGTTGTTGGGAGATGATTAATTTGAAGAGAGTGTGTTCCTTATGGTTGTAAAATCCTACTCGGTACTTCCTCCTCCTTTGATCTACTTTATGTAATTGAGCTAAAGTTTTCCTAGATAAATTAAAGTATATTCCCAGATTAGTTTTATACATACACATATATATATATATATACATACACATATATATATATATATACATACACATATATATATATATATATACATACACACATATATATATATATATACATACACACATATATATATATACATACACATATATATATATATACATACACACACATATATATATATATATACATACACATATATATATATATATATACATACACATATATATATATATATACATACACATATATATATATATATATATATATATATATATATGGGTCCTTGTTATTTGTGTCTATTATATATTTGGCCCATTTACCCTATGAATTTATTGCTTCTTTCAATTAATCATTACATGTCATTGTGGATGATGGGGTTCGGCTTACCAACTGGTGGGTCATAGTAGGTGGCATCATGGCCTGAAATTTGGGTTGTGACAAAGGTCATAACTATTCTTGAAAGGTTAAGCTTGTGTTCTTCTATAGCCTATATGGTCGTGACTAGTCTCATCATGGCTGAGCTTGTATCCTTCAGTAGACTGCAAGGTCGTGACTGTTTCTTGTAGGGTAGGACATGCATATTTATTTGCATTATATTTTGTTCATATTATTCATAGTTTTTGGTTAGCTATATATTGAGTTTCTGAGGTGATGTATGGCTGAGGTTGTGGTTGTCATGGGGCTTGAAGTAGGGGTATGTAAGTTAGTGTTAGGTTGACATTGTATCAATGTAGGATATTTGTGTTGTAGTTGCTACAAGTGGGAGGTCTTGGGCAGAGACGTGTATGGGTGTATTAGGTTGTGGTTTGTTTGGTCCTGATTGAATTGCATTTATTATCATATGATTCTGGCTAGCACCGGTCGAGCTTATGCAGGCTTGGGTAGGTTGTTTTCTCACGGTTGCATTGTTTGTTATTATTTGATTGCATCAGGAATAGGGGAAGTAGACGTACGTAGTGTGGTTTTTATTTCATGTTGGACTATTTTTGTTATTTTGTCGCCTTACACACTCTGTACATTGTTTTGTACTTATATCCCTATTGCTTGGGGGTGTTGCATTTATGCCTGCAAGTTATTGAGTAGACAGGGGTCCTTGTTGCAGATAGTCGAGTTCAACAGATGGTTGATAAGCTCCATTCTTTCTAGAGTTGTTGAGTCCAAAGTGATCTTTGGCTTTTCATAGTAAATGTGTACGTCAGGGCCCTGTCCTGACTAGTGGTGAGAAATTTTCATCCTAAAGGCTTATAGACATCTGTTGTGGGTCTAGTAGTCAGTTAACTGGTTGGCCTTGTGTTATACTTTTTGTTAAATTTGAGTTTGTTTTTTGTTTGTTTTGGTTTAGGCTTAGCCTTGATGGATTGTTTTTTATGTTTAGTTTGGTTTCAGTTGGTTAGTTCAGTCAAGTGAGCTACCAAGTGCCAGTTGTGCCATCCCTAGTTTGGGGTATGACAAAGCGGAAGCAATGAAAGAATATAATAAGATTCAATCTTTATAAAAAAAAGATCAAAATACTTTTATAGATATGACTTAAAGTCAAACTGAACTATGAACATGTGTCTGAACTTACTAATCAACAAAATATTTAAATCTGCAAACTAAGCCATCTGGATGTTAAGAGGGCTCAAGCAAAGCTAAGAAGATAGAACCTACTAAAGTGTCTGATCTCGAACCTGAGTACCTGAACTGCATTATAAAATGATGCAGGGCCAAATGACGTATGTACATATGATGTTCTATATGTAAAAATAGTTGAATGAAATAATATACTTTCTTATACAACTAAACAAATGAGACATGAATATGAAATGTGTGGATTAGAAATAACTGAATGGCTCTAATTAGCTGAATCATAACTAAACTAAATGACTGAATCATGGACTAAACTGAAAAACTAAATCATGGGATAAACCAAATACTAAATTTGAATATCTGAATCTGTAGGTTTGAATCATGATGTAAACTATATAACTGAAGCATAAAATAATTTGAATATCAGAATTTGAATCATAAGGAACTGAAAGTAAAACATTGTAAAGACTTCTCTTAAAACATAAAGCCTTATACCAAAATAATATTTCTAGAAAATAGATCTATTGCAAAATTTCTAAAATTTACATAACTCCAAGCGTTCACATAATGTTCAATCTTTGATCCAATTGGAGAATTGTCTTATACCTTGTCAGAGCATAGGATGTAACTGAACTATAGATCCATACCGAGCCCTTAGGCTTAAAGTAGTTTCGCCCAGACCTTTAGCATGCTTCTATCCTATGTTGGTATACATAGTTTCAGGTATTTCATCATTTGAACTCCATACCTTCTCAATTACTAATAATCCTTTCAAAATATTATAACAACCCTTACGTTGATTTTTAGTTTTTTCTATATTTTGACCATTTTCCCCTTCCTCATAGTTGCTTTAAATCATTTATAAGTTATATTGATGGTTGACACGACCCCCGAAGCATTCAAGAATGATTTATGAGAGATTGAGGTTTTGAGTAGCCTTTAAAGTGATATATTTATTTTTTATTAATATTTTGTGATTCGAGTGTCGGATGGTGATTCTGTCAGTTCCATTGGATTTAGAATTTCACTTTTGGGTTAGTAACATAGTTGGTTTGAGTTCTGAGTTTATATTTTGAGTTTTGAGAGTTTAGATGAGAAACTAGTTATTTTGGCCTAAGGGGGTGAAACTTGTTGAAAATGACACTTTTTAGTAAATCCTATAGTTCCATTGAGTCCAAAATGTCAAAATTATCCTAGTAGCATTATCGGTTTATTTATATGGGTCCCAAGCAAATTCTGAGGATCCATTTGGAAAGATTCTAAGACTTAAACCATTGTTGGTGCAAGGCTTCTGGTGTTATCGTTTAAGCAGGTCTAGGGTCGCTTTAGCACCTAGACAGGTGCCACTTAAACGGTGCCTTTCCTGTTTCAGTAATGCACCAGGTGGCAAGTGACAACGTCTTAAGTTGTAGTCTGGCCACTCAAGCGACCAAATGATCACTTAAGCGACTAAATGACCGCTGAAGCGGTGATTGCTGAGTAAAAATCCCCATTTTGCGATTCCAACTCCATTTTCACCATTTTTGAGCTTTGGGACCACAGGATAGGTGAATTCAAAGAGTTTCTCTTCAAACTTGTTTGGGTAATCTTTTAAATCTAATTTGTATCATTACCCATTGATTTTATTACAAAAACATCTTCAAAACTTGGATTTTAAACTTGAAATTTTAGGTTTTACTCGATAAAGTGAAAAAGAGTTTTTCAATAATTTCAAGCTTGATTGCAACTCAATTTTTGATGGGATTTCAAACCTAGAACCCCTAAAGTATGGGTAATATGATTCTTTATTAAAATTTCAATTTTATCCTTTTATTTTTGGAGTCAAATTTTGAAGTGATTTTAGACCTGGAGAGCCAAAGTATGCTAATATAGGTATTAATAGGCTCCTATTTATGTATAGAATCCATTTATGATATATTGGGGCTTCTTGGAAGGGGGAAGGCTTCTTATTGAGGGGTCCAAGCTCATGTTTTTGGCTTTCAAGATAGGTTATGGCTTACCTTTCTTCAGACCTGGCTAGGTACGTAACCATTTATGTAAATTATGTTATGGATTGGGGATATTATCATGGTATCCATTTTTGAGATCAGTATTTTATTATGTTGCCCGTGTGGGGGCTTGTGTGAATCTTATTATTAACTTGAGAGATTTATTATCATTAAGATGTCGGTACGGGAGCTAGTATTGGTTTTGTTTGAGTATTATTTGTTCTTTATCATTATTGTGATGCCCGTGTGGGGGCTTGAATGGATATTATTGATGTCTTACATGATTCTTTAATTTTGTGTTACCGTGAGAGGGCTTGTATCGTGATATGTTGAGCTGTTTATGAGCATGTATGCTCATTCATTCATCCATATTCATGGGATTGGTACCACTGAAAAATACTAATTTGGAAAGAAATGAGACACTTTAAAAAATTCCTTAATCGAGGGATGTGTCGTCAAGGTTGATTGATGAGATTGTGATAGTATATAGGTTGGAACCCCCTATGGGTCCTCTCCTTGAAGCTTAGCCTCAGAAGGTGTATACGAGGTGAACATGTTATCACTACATTCATATCATTTCATTGTATTACATCACTTCCATCTCTTTTATGTGATTGATATTACGTACTTTAGTCTTCCTTAGATATTGATATTTGTAGTATTGATATTTCTTATACTGTTATTGTAATTTTATTATTTATATAGTTAGGAGTTGTATGACTTGAGCTGAGATGTGTCATGGTTTCATGGCACTTTCGATGTTTAAAACAAGGAAAATATGCAATAACTTGGGTATGATTGGTTGGTACGATGTATTTTCTGTCCTATCTTGTAGGGAAATAGGTTATGGAGGCAAAATGGAGAAGAAGGGAAGAAACATGCACTAGAATGGAGCATTGGAAGATGAAAGAGCAAAGTTGAAACAGGAGGAGTGACCTACGGCAGGGACTAACGTCGCGTGAGTCGACCTACACCACGTAGGTTGGTACCGTGGGTCAACTCCTGAAAGTTGTAAAATGTCCTGAATTCCATGAGATGGACCCACGTGATGTGGGTTGGGTCCACGATACTATGTCACGGAACCGTGGAATGTTGCCGACTTTTTTCTCCTACTTTGTTTAGGATAGGATTTACCTTGTATCTATAAATACCCCTATGTTTTCCTATGTTTAAAGTTAGTCCATTACATAGTTTTGGAATATATTTTAATTATTTGTGTTCATAAACACATTATTGGATTTGTAATCTTGGAACATTGATTCTAGTGTTTTTATTCATATTGAGATTTCAAAGATTTCTTATTATTGTGAGTTTACAATTATGTTTTCCTCATTGAATTATTCTTGTGTTCTTGCAACTATGAGTAACTAAACCCATCAACTAGGGTTGTGTGAACCATGAGGAATTAACGAAATGGGTTAAGTGCAAAGCAATTCTAAACCAGTGTGCATGCATGTATTGCTATTTCTTTCATTGTGATTGATCTTCTAACGATTGAAAAAGTTAGAAACTCACCTGCATTCTAGACTTGCTCGAAAGAGAGGTAGATATTGGGAAAAGGAAATAACAACAGATATTTGAAGCTATCAACCATCAGCTAATAACTTGAGCTATAACAGGGATAGTTATCTGAGATTCAGGATAAAGGTTGGCAGTACGACACTCGGAGACCGAGAGGAGAAGAGTGAAATTCATCTAACCAACGTCGAGAGACATTTAGATGAACCTATCTTGTTAGATTTTGCATGCAATGGAGCAGGACAGTTTGTCAGCACAAGCAACCGGTGGAGTTAAGGAATCATTGGAGATTACAGTCCTAGTGTATTTCTCATATTGATTACAAATTCGAAAATCAACAATTGTTACCATTGCTATTTGTTTACAAAACCCCCTTTTTTACTTACTTTCCAATTACTCGGACAAACACTCGACAGAATCTCATCCTATTCCCTGTGGGATCGACCCCAACCTAGTTGGGTTATATATTTGATACAGCGACCGCGTTATACTTTAATGGAGGTATAGTTTGGGCGACATCAAATTTTGGCGTCGTTGTCGGGGATTACGGTTAAGGAGTTGATTTGTTGTTTGTTGGAGTAGATTGGTTTTATTTTTCTACACTTTTAAGGGTACACGCCGGTGTATGCCCAACACTAGGAGTCAAGGTAATCCCCTGATTCCACTTGATACTGAGATAGAATGAACACTGAGAACTAATCGAAGAATGGTGAATACTAATAGAGTTTAGGATCCCGTAGCCGCGAGAGATATTCATAACCAGCCAATTCAGCCAGTTGGTCATGAAACTGTGGAACAAATCACTGTTCGATTAATGGCTGAGGAAAATGTGAGGTAAGCAGCTCTTAGACAAGCGGATAGATATCATCAAGGAATGCAAGAAGCAACACAACGTCTCGCTGCACTTAAAGAGAGACAAAGAAGACTGAGGGTGAAACAACCACCTCAAAGACCATATGTACCGGTTTATGATGATCCCGAAGAAGAGGATGTGGCTTATTTTGAGACGGTTGAGACTGATGCCATTATTCTACCAGAGTTACCTCAGGGCACTAAGTTTGACATTACAAGTGCCATGATCCACCTGCTAAACTTGAAAGGTGTGTTCGCCGTTCTTTCTACAGATGATTCAAACATGCAAGTGATGAATTTTATGGGGGTCTGCACTTCATATAATTTTCCTGGAGTTTACCAAGAGTCTATTCGGCTGAGATTATTTCCATTCTCCCTAATAGGAGAAGCAACTTTGTGGTTGGCCGAGTTACCACGTGGTTCCATCACTACTTGGCAAGAGTTGAGAAACTAATTTTTGGAGAGATTTTTCCAACCCTCCAAGATGCTACAATTGAAGGATAAGATTTATACTTTCATACAAATACATTCTGAAGCACTTTACGAGACTTGGCTATGAGTCAAGAAGAAGTTGCAAAATGTTCCAAACCATAGGATGAATGGTCAAAATTTACTTGATATTTTCTATAGAGCTTTAAACACCAATACCAAGGCTGTAGCATATACTATCACTGGCGGAGCATTTATGAGTCTAAGGTGGGAACAAGCTTCAGAGATTTTAGATCGTATCACTAAGATTAACCGAGGATGGCATACTCGGGAGGCAGATACACCTGTTAGGACGTATGCTATTGGAGTTACGACAACACAATGGGCTTTGGATGAATTTTGTAGCTCAAGATGTCGCACAGTTGAGGACAAAAATTGGCTTGCTAGCCAAACAGATTGCATCTGGAGGTACTGAGAAGGTGCATGCCATAGGTGCACAAGGAAAAACACCTAGGCATGATAATTATGAATCTGATGAGGTGGATAAGTACTTGGATTGAGAGATGGCAGGTTTCCAAGCCAAGGGCCAAGGATCTAATCAAGACTCTTGGAACTCAAGGTAAGGGAATCAAGGTCAAAACTACTATAGAGACAATTAAAACAAGTCATGATATAGAGATAGAGATCGATATCGTGACAATGATTGGAGGTGAAAAGACAATTACAAAGAGAAAAGTGGTACATATGTTCCACCGGGGAACCGTGATGCTGATTTTGGAAGTTCAAGAATGGAAGCCCTTCTTAATAAACTAGTCAAAGGGTCAGAGAGCCAGGAGAGTTTCTTGAAAGAGATTAGGTCAGACATATTGAGAATAAGTCAAAAAGTAGAGTCTCATTCGACTTTCATAAAATAGATGGAGAAACAGTTCGGGCAGATATCAGTGGCATTGAACCAGTGTCAACCAGGCACCCTTTCAAGCAACACTGTCCATAATTCAAAGAATGATAGTCATTGTTTGGCCATTACTACTAGAAGTGGGAAGTGCACGATGGATCCATCTATACCTGTGGATAGTGCTAGGAAAGATCAGCTAGTAGTAGTTAATGAAGAGGCTAAAATAGAGTCAGAGAATTTAGGGGTTGATAGCAACACAGCTCACAGATCCCAAAATATTGATAAGGAAACTATGTCTAAAAACAAGAAGGAGAAAGAGGCTACTCAAGTGCTGAAACCCATTTCACGACCTCCTCATCCCTTTCCTCAAAGGTTGAAAAAGACAGCTGAAGAGCATAATATTAGAAATTTATCTCAATGTTAAAGGAGTTATCAATAAATATTTCTCTCATCGAGACTTTAGAACAGATGCCAGGTTACGTAAAATTCATGAAAGATTTGGTGACGAAGAAGATAACTGTCAGTTTTGAGCCAGTAGATAATTTACACAATTGTAGTGCAATTGCTTCTCGTTCACCTGTTGAAAAAAAGGAAGATTCGGGAGCCTTCACAATTCCTTGTACTAGTGGGTCGTACAATTTTGCAAAAGCTCTGTGTGACTTGGGTGCTAGCATTAACTTGATGCCTCTAGCCGTTTTCAAGCAGTTAGGATAGAGAGAACCAAAATAGACTTCTATGAGACTTCTTATGGCGGATAGAACTGTGAAAAAGCTGGTGGCCATTTTGTATGATATTTTGGTGAAGGTTGGATCTTTCATCTTTTCGGCTGACTTTGTGACTCTAGATTGTGAAGTTGATTTCGAGGTTCGCATCATCTTGGGTCATCTTGGGAAGACCATTCCTTGCCACTGGCCGTGCATTGGTTGACATGGAAACTAGGCAGATGAAGTTCAGGTTGAATGATGAACATGTAACTTTCAATATTTGCAGATCCATGAAGCAACCGTAAGTTATGTGGGTGATTTCTGTAATAGATACGGTTAATGAGAGTGAAATGGTCGTTCCTATTGAAGAAAGGTTGGGGGTAGAAGCTCTTGCAACTGTGATTATAAATTGTAATAGCGATTGAGGTATACGATGAGATGGTTGGTGCACTCGTTGGTAGGGGATCATACACTTATGCTCCGAAGAAACTTGATCTTGATTTAAAGAATAGGGTGACCCCACCGGCTCATCCTTCTAATGAGGAGCCTCCAGTTTTGGAGCTTAAGGCTCTCCCATCTCACTTTTCCTATGCATTCTTGGGAGCCAACAACACCTTACCCGTGATTATTTCTGCTGAGTTGGTGGAGTGGCAAGTAGAGGCTTTTGTTCCAGTGTTGAAAAGTTTAAGAGGGCCATTGGTTGGTCCATTGCTGATATTATCGAGATTCCACCCAGTATCTTCACTCACAAAATTTAGCTTGATCCTGAGTGCATACCAAGCATTGAGCACCAACGTTATATGAACCCGCCTATGCAAGAAGTTATGAAGAAAGAAATCATTAAGCGGATATATGCGGGTGTGGTTTACCCCATTGCTGATAGCAAGTGGGTGAACCCAGTTCAGTGTGTGCCAAAGAAGGAAGGAATCACTGTGGTTCCAAATGACAAGAATGTGTTAATCCTAATGAGGCTAGTTACTGGATGGAGAGTTTGCATGGATTATCGAAAGCTGAATTCTTGGACCGAAAAGGATCACTTTTCTATGCCCTTCATGGATTAGATGTTAGACCGTCTTGCTGGTAGAGGATGGAATTGTTTTCTTGATGGATATTCGGGGTATAATCAGATTTTCATTGCTCCCAAGGACCAAGAGAGGAGCACTTTCACTTGTCCATGTGGGATGTTCGCGTTCAAAAGGATGCTCTTTGGTTTATGTAATGCACCGACCATTTTTCAGTGTTGCATGATATCCATTTTCTCCGACATAGTGGAAGACACTATTGAGGTTTTTATGGATGATTTCTCTATTGTGGGAGACTCATTCGATGACTGTTTAGCCCACCTTGCTAATGTGTTGCAAAGATGCGAGGAGTGCAACTTAGTGCTAAATTGGGAAAATATCACTTCATGGTTATTGTGGGTATTGCATTGGGACATTGAATCTCAAAGAAGGGTATTGAAGTTGACAAAGCAAAGATTTGAGGTGATTGAAAAGTTACCTCCACCTATTTTGGTTAAAGGAATTCGAAGTTTCTTGGGACATGCAGGGTTCTATAAAGGATTCATCAAGGATTTCTCTAAGATTTCACATCCATTATGCAATATTTTAGAGAAGGAGTTGAAGTTTGTATTTAATGAGGCTTGTCTAAAAGCGTTCGAGTGTCTGAAAGAGAAGTTAATTACAACCCCTATCATTGTTTCGCCAGATTGGACGATGCCATTTGAGGTTATGTGTGACGCTAGCAGTATGGCCTTGGGTGCAGTCCTTGGCCAAAGGTGTGAGAAGATTCAACATCCGATTTATTACGCTAGCAAAGTACTTAATCCATCATAGAAAAATTATACTGTAATCGAGCAAGAATTGTTGGCAGTGGTCTTTGCTTTCGAGAAATTTTGATCTTATTTGATTGATACGAAGGTGATTGTGCATAAACACCATGAAAAAAATTATATATCTTATGTCAAAGAAGGATGCTAAGCCAAGACTGATTCGGTGGGTGCTTCTATTGTAAGAATTTGATTTTGAGGTCAAGGACCGAAAGGGGACTGGGAATCAGGTTGCAGACCATCTATCATGACTTGAGGAGGAGTCCATACTTAAATTAAGGGATGATCTTGATATTGATGATACTTTTCCAGACGAGCAAGTGTTGGCAACATGACAAGATTTAATCCCCTGGTTTGAAGATTTTGCCAACTTTTTGGCAAGTGATCTAGTCCCGAAAGATATGTCGTATCAACAGAGGAAGAGACTCATGCATGAGGTGAGAAAATTCTTTTGGGATGAGCCTTATTTATTTTGGGTGTGTGTGGATGGCATAATTCTAAGGTGTATTTCGAAAGTCGAGATGATGAGTATTTTGGAAGCATGTCATTCATCTCCAGTTGGGGGTCACCATGGAGGTGCGCGGACTGCTCATAAGATCTTACAATATGGGTATTATTGGCCCACCATCTATAAATATACTCATGACTATGCTCGGGCTTGTGACCAATGTCAAAGAAAAGGGAACATCTCGCGCAAACACGAACTTCCTATGACAACTATTCTTGAGCTCGAATTGTTTGATGTATGGGGAATTAATTTTATGGGCCCATTTGTGAGCTCACATGGGATGAAATACATTTTGGTAGCTATTGACTATGTTTCTAAGTGGGTGGAGGCAATCACGCTTTCCAATAATGAAGGAAGGAGTGTCACGACATTCTTGAAAAAATATATTTACACGATTTGGTAGACCCCGAGTTATCATTAGTAATGGATGATCCCACTTCTATAATCGACTATTCAAAGCCCTGCTTGAAAAATATGGTGTCAAACATAAGGTGACAACACCTTACCATCCTCAGACGAGCGGGCAAGTTGAGGTGTCAAATCAAGATATTAAGTCTATTTTGGCGAAGACTATGAATGCCAATAGGACTGATTGGACAAGAAGATTGGATGATGTATTATGAGCATATCAAACTGCATTCAAGACACCAATTGGTGCATCTTCATATCAGCTGGTGTTTGGTAAATCCTACCATTTGCCTGTCGAACTTGAACATAAGGCATTATGGGCATTGAAGAGGTTGAATCTGGAATAGAGCGAAACAGCTAAATTGAGATTAGAGCAGATAAATGAGATAGATGAATTTCATTTTCGGGCTTATGAAAGTTCTGCGCTGTATAAAGAGAAGATGAAATTATATCATGATCGGAAGATTGAACGATGAGAATTTCACCTGGGAGATTTGGTATTGCTTTATAACTCCAGGCTTTGTTTGTTTCCTATAAAATTAAGGTCCAAATGGTCTGAACCATTCACGGTGGTTAGGGTATTCTCGCATGGAGCAATTAAGCTGAAAGGTGATGACAATGTTCTATTCAAGGTCAATGGACAGCGTGTAAAGCACTATGTGGGAACCACGAAATAAATAAGGACATGTGAGGAGTTTAGTATTGATGAAGTCTGAGTAGTCAAGGGAGTTACATCGTGCCATGATGTTAAATCAGGCACTTCATAGGAGGCAATCCATGGGCTGGTTGGTGAAGTCTGATTAACCAACCTAGCTACGTCGTGCCGCGACTTTAAATTAGGCGCTTAATGGGAGGCAACCCATGGGCTTGTTGGTGAAGTCTGATTAACCAACCTAGCTACGTCGTGCCGCTATGTTAAATCAAGCGCTGCTTGGGAGGCAACCCAAGGATTGATACCAGTAATGATTTGTTCCTTGTCGAGTATAGATGGTGATGTAGAACAGATGATTTGAAAATAAAAATGTGAACTAAAAAGTGTACAGCTTAAACCACGGTGGTGACCCACGTGACATAGGTCAACCCACGTGACGTGGGCTTGTACCGTGGAAATCAGACTAAATATTCAAGTTGTAGAATCCAACTCACGTGAAGTAGGTCAACCTATGTGACGTGGGTTGGTACGCTGAAATTCAAATGATGTTTTTAAATTGCAGAATCCAAACAATGCTAGGTACCCTCATGACGTAGGTAGACCCACGTCCGTGGGAATCAGGTGAAATTTTATGTTTTTAAGAACTCAATCTACGCCGATGACCCACGTCCCATAGGTTAATCTATGTGACGTGGGTCGGCACCGTGAAAATCAAAAATACTTTGAATCTGAAAATCTGACCCGACCCAACCAAATTTTTTAGCCTATTTCTTATAAAATCCGACACCACCCGATCTAAAACCCTAAACCCAATATTCTAATCATCTAAATCCCTGATCCCTTGAACACAAATTGCTACAAATTAACACTTTAAATCCAAATTTCCTAAGTACCAAACACTCATACTCATAAATTACAACTACCCAAATTGCCAAAAATCTTAAATTTTCCAACCCCAAACCCGAAATTCCCACCCGACCAGACCAAAATCAACATACACCTAACATATTTGAACTAAATGTCTCCAAAAGGGATTCCCAAATGCGAAGATATGGGTTCCTCTTTGCGAATCTGCACTAAGAACCCAAAATTCTCAATAAGGCTGCGAGATGAGCCTCCAAAATCGGAGAAAAATGGGTCCAAAGAGGTTTATGAGATTGCTAGGGATGATTCTGCTCTTGTACCTCATACCACAAGGCAACAAACTAGGGCACAGGATGCTGCCCGGGACACACCTCAGCCTACTACACAACCCCCGCCACCTGCCACACCGATGACTCCTATTCAGTTATTTTTTTCCTCCCCCCAGTTTGAAGAGGGGGTGGATGCTTCTGCAATTGGTGGTACTAAAGACGAGGATGATGCACCTGGGACAAATGAGATTGCTAAGGGTGTGGATAATTCTGAGTCCGGTGGTAGTGGTGAGGCTGATGAGATAACATCTGTTTTCAATACTGGTGTCCAGGAGTCTACGACATCCTCACAGAGACAGTTGGCTACATAGCGAGCTGCAGCTGTAGAATGAAGGGAAAATAAGAGGTGGTGTGTTCAAGGTATGAAGGCCATTTATGATAGAGATGCAGAGCCAACTGAGTAGGGTGCATGTAAAAGAAATATCACTGAACACCCTGGTATTGGATAGATGAGTTGAAGGCACTACCCGAGATTAAGTCAGTTTTAATCACTATGGATTCGGGTGGATGATGGAGCCTTCTGGTAGCTATATCTCAGAGTTGGTTCGCGAGTTTTATGCGTCATATGCTGCTTGTATTGCATTGATCACACCAAATGAGTAGCGATATCGGGACCAACCACCATTGACTCACACTTTGGTTCATGGTACCAGATTAGATATATCCGAGCAGACTATCCACAAGTTATTGTTTGGTGCCAAACGTGAGCTTCCAGCTAGTACTGCTGAGTTTGATCACCGTATGGAGACGGTGAAAAATAGAAATAAAATGAAGGATGTTGATCAGCACTTAGAGCTACTATGGTGGGTTACGCAATATATCACTAAGGATGGTGTAGATGCGAGATGAGTGGCTGAGAAGTTAGATATTAAGAAGTCATCACTTCACTTTGTGGGCAAGTTTTAGTGGTCGATTGTATGGAACTATCTCGGTCCCACAGGCGTGAATAATTCTCTTACACTTGACCAGGATGTTCTGGTAACAAGCATCATCGCCGGATATGATATCAACATCGCCCACTACATTATTGAGAAAATTCATGAGTGCGCCTTTAGAGACTTTACCAACATCTCTTTCCCCTGTCTGATTTAGGGCCTATGTAATATTGCTGGTGTGGTTACAATACCTGCAGTAGATTAGGACATTAAGGTGACCCGCATAGCTGATATAGGGTTGATACAGCAGCGAGGTGCTATCTCAATTTCCGAGAAGGGGTCTCAGCCCTTTACTTCATTAGGTGCTACCCTTTTTGAAGGGCAAGTGGATCGAGATGAGCCGGTTAGCACTTTACCACCAGTTAGAGAGCCCGAGGTTGGGAGGTTGCCTACTGAGGGCACAGGCTCTGTGATTGATGCGGGGAAGTAGGCACTACCACACCACCACCACCATCTGGCATGGTTGCAGTTTCATGAGAGTTTTTACAATAGTTAGTGGATAGACAGACGCAGGCTATTGAGGGACAGGCTCACACAGAGGCCCAGATGGCTAAGTTGGTATTTCAACTTAAGCCATGGGTTTGGAACGCGATAGATGCTTTAGAGGCGAGAGTTGAGGCTTGCATGACTGCTACTATGGAGAGGTTTATGGGTGAGCTACATAGGCGGATTGATTTTTTTGAGCACCAAATGGGTAATGGGTAACTGATTGAGAGAGGCCCATATCTCGATTTTGTCGGGGTTGACAAAGGAGGTGGCTGCATTGAGGGCAGAGGTTCGATATTTTACAGTTAGCCATACTCCTATCATTCCACCCATACCAACACCAATACCCACATCACTAGTTTTTAAGATAGATTTGTTTGCTGACGAGGAGCCTCCTATTGCTAGAGCCAAGAGGCCACAGAGTCCCGAGGGTCGAACTGATAGTGTAGATGAGTTTAAGAGTGATATATGGAGGGATAATAAGGCCTCACGGGTATAGTACCATGCCATTCAGATTTCCCATGAGTAGAGAGCACTGGGTGCATCCTCTGGTCAGCCACCCTCTCTACCATCTGCACCTAGCCTGGAGCCCAGAGAGGTGGAGACCAAAGAGCATACAAATGATCCCGCTATGGACGAGCCCACATACGGTGCCTAGGGCGCCATAGGTATGTCTTTATTCCCTTACACTTATCATATTAATAGCTATGTACTGAGGACAGTGCACCATTATTTTGTTGTTACCACCACTTTGGGGTTTTGGTTATCGTGTTTTCTTTTCCCCCAAGTGTGCTATCATAGTAGAACCTGCATGTTTAGGTTGTTATATATATTATTTATCTATTTTCATGTTTAATTAGGAGAAACATAGGGGAACCTTAGAGCAGTCTAATTTTGAACGTCTTTTGAATGATAATGATGCTTTTTAATTATTTAAAGGACAACCCTCCTGAAAATTTTGTTTTGAACTCTGTGTGTAGTATGTTAGTTTGTGATAGATGTTGGTCTTGTTATGTTATTAGTATTATAGGCAGAATAACTGTAGCCAGTAATGCATGAACTGGATAGGTAGTAGTCGATAGTGTAACCCTGTGCTATGTGCATGTGAGGTCATTACCGAGTTCACTTTGTATGTTGATACAGAACTTGTCTGGTTAGTCTTGCTTAGGTTATAGGATAGTGGTTAGGAAAGGATCATAGGCCGTTTTTGAAAACATCCACTTTTAGCCAAAATGCCCGACCAAATAAAATAAATATCCCTTGATCCCCATTTTGAGCCTTAGTTGACCTATTTATTTCATTAGCCTATTCACCTTCCCATTTTGACTTACAATGAACCTTTCTTGGCCTTGTTCCCTCCTTGGACATTGTGTAACTCAACTCAGGAAAATCGCCTAAGTTGAGGGTGGCTATTATAGGGGTGTGTACTTTGACTTGGGTATGGAGAAGGGATTAGTAAAAGAAAAAGAGAACAAATTTGGGTTTGAAGAAAAAATAAAGAAAAAAAGAGTGAAATAAATAGAAATTACAGAAAAAAAGAGAAAGAAAAAGAAAGAAAAAATTTTGTTTTGAAAGTACGAAGAAAATCACACCCAAAATCTGAAAATAAATGAAGGAGAATAAGGGAGAATAAAATAAGAATGGTTAGAAAATGGAGCCAAAATAGTATAGTGTCAAGGAGGGTTGAGTCACCATATCCATATGTACCACACCCATCCCCAAGCTTACATTACAAGTCGATGAAAGTCTTATAGTGATCCTAGTCCAATTATCCGAAAAACAAAAGCATAAAAAATAAGGGCAAGCCTATGGTATTTCATGCACACTATTTGAACTTCTTTGTGAGAGAGAGTGTTTTGACCCAGTCCCTACTTTGATATTCATTAGTATACTATGAGTGTATGGGACTTTTTTGTTAGGAGAGTTCATGGGTTGCATTGTTAGCTGCTATTTGTACGGATAATGTCATTTGCATATATGCTTAGTTGTTTGTTCATAATCTGATGCCATCATTTGATCCCTTCTGTGTCATGATAATAGTTGCATGTATACACACCGTGGTTTTGATTTACAAATAAAAGGGGTCGGAAAAGTTTTGGTGCCAAAGGCAATGAGTCGACTGTCATAGGTCTCTTAGATTTCTCTTAGTTAAGCATCGATTGTGTTTATTTTGTTTTTTTGCCCTAGGGCATGCAAACGTTCTAAGTTGAGGGTGTTGATGTGCTATGGTTTCATGACACTTTTGATGCTTAAAACAAGGAAAATATGCAATAACTTGGGTATAATTGGTTGGTATGATGTATTTTTTGTCCTATCTTGCAGGGAAATAGGTTATGGAGGAAAAATAGAGAAGAAGGGAAGAAACATGCACTGGAATGGAGCATTGGAAGATGAAAGAGCCAAGTTGAAGCCGGGGAAGTGACCCACGACAAGGACTCACGTCCCGTGAGTCGACCTACGCCATGTAGGTTGATACAGTGGGTCAACTCCTAAAAGTTGTAAAATGGCCTGATTTCCACGAGATGGACCCATGTGACGTGGGTTGGGTCCACGATACCAAGTCACGGAACCGTGGAATGTTACCAACTTTTTTCTCCTACTTTGTTTAGGATAGGATTCACCTTGTATCTATAAATACCCCTATGTTGTCCCATGTTTAGAGTTAGTCAATTACACTATTTTGGAATATATTTTCATTAGTTTGAGTTCATATACACATTATTGATTTTGTAATCTTGGAACATCGATTCTAGGGTTTTTATTCATATTGTGATTTTGGAGTTTTCTTATTATTGTACGTTTACAATTATGTTTTCCTCATTGAATTCTTCTTGTGTTCTTACAACTATGAGTAACTAAACCCATCAACTAGGGTTGTGTGAATCATGAGGAATTAACGAAACGGGTTAAGTGCAAAGCAATTCTGAACCAGTATGCATACATGTATTGTTATTTCTTTTGTTGTGATTAATCTTCTAACAGTTGCAAATGTTAGAAACTCGCCTGTATTCTATACTTTCTCGAGAGAGAGGTAGAGATTGGGAAAAGGAAATAACAACAGAGATTTGAAGCAATCAACCTTCATCTAATAACTTAAGCCGTTAAATAGATAGTTATCTAAGATCCAGGACAAAGGTTAGCAGTGTGACACTCGGAGATCGAGAGGAGAAGAGTGAAATTCATATAACCAAGGTCGAAAGACGTTTAGATGAACCTATCTTGTTGGATTTTGCATGCAAAGTAGCGGGACAGTTTGCCAGCACAAGCAGCTGGTGGAGTTAAGGAATCATTGAGGATCACAGTCCTAGTGTATTTCTCATATTGATTACAAATTCAAAAATCAACAATTGTTACCATTACTATTTGTTTACAAAACCCCCTATTTTTACTTACTTTACAATTACTCAGACAAACACTTAATATAATCTCATCCTATTCCCTGTGAGATCGACCCCAACCTAGTTGGGTTCTATATTTGATACAACGACCGCCTTATACTTTTTTGGAGGTATAGTTTGGGCGGCATCAAGCTGCCATTGGGAACTTTTCTGTATATAGGTGGAAGTGTTGCTTATAGTTTAAATTATATGTTTACTTATTTATTTTTCTTTGTTGGACTATGATGCCTAATGAGTACAAGTAGATCGTACTCACTCTTACTTCCATTCCTTTTTGGTGCAGATCCCAGTTTGAGTGTGATTCATGGATAGAGATCATCTTGTTGTTTTGGGATCTTCAAAGTCAGGGTGAGTTCCGCCTCTGGAGCCTTGCCCGACTTCATTTAGTTTCTTATACCTTTATTTTGTTTCCAGAGACAAATATTATGTATTTATATTCAATATCGGATTTAGAGGGCTCTTTACTCATGTCACTAGATCTTTGGGAGTGATGTTGTTTTATTTTAGATATTGAGTTGTTTTATCTTATTGGCCTAACTTTATCCTAAATTCTTGTATTTGATTATTATTGATCATCTTTTGTCTTTTATTTCTCCTGTAGATTTAGGCTTACCTAGCAGGATTGGGTCGAGGTAAATGTCATCATGACCTCGGTTTCTGAATAGTGATAAATTGGTATGACAACGCTATGTTCACTGGTCTCATGAATATAAAAGCAAGATGTCTAATAGAGTCGCACAGATCGATACATTAACGTCTGTATCTATCATTGGGAGGCTATGGGATATTTTTGGGAAACTTCTCAAATTTGATTCCTTATCGTGAATGTTGTTCATACTCGATATTATAAATTTTCATCTCACTTTTTTTGTGCAGATAGTGAGAACTCGAGTATGAACAACAATCATGATAAGGAATCAAATTTGAGAAGTTTCCCAAAAATATCCCATAGCCTTCCAATGATAGATACAGACGTTAATGTATTGATCCATGCAACTCTATTAGACATCTTGCTTTTATATTCATAAGACTGGTGAACATAGCGCTGTCATACCAATTTATCACTATTCAGAAACCGAGGTCATGATGACATTTACCCCGACCCAATCCTGCTAGGTAAGCCTAACTCTACAAGAGAAATAAAAGACAAAAGAAGATCAATAATAATCAAATACAAGAATTTAGGATAAAGTTAGGCCAATAAGATAAAACAACTCAATATCTAAAATAAAACAACATCACTCCCAAAGATCTAGTGACATGAGTAAAGAGCCCTCTAAATCCGATATTGAAAGTAAATACATAATATTTGTCTCCAGAAACAAAATAAAGGCATAAGAAACTAAATGAAGACGGGCAAGGCTCCAGAGGGGGAACTCACCCTGACTTTGAAGATCCCAAAACAACAAGATGATCTCTATCCATGAATCACACTCAAATTGGGATCTGCACCAAAAAGGAATGGAAGTAAGAGTGAGTACGGTCTACTTGTACTCATTAGGCATCATAGTCCAACAAAGAAAAATAAATAACTAAACATATAAGTTAAACTATAAGCAACGCTTCCACCTATATACAGAAAAGTTCTCAATGACAGCTTGATGCCGCCCAAACTATACCTCCAAAAAAGTATAAGGCGGTCATTGTATCAAATATAGAACCCAACTAGGTTGGGGTCTATCTCACAGGGAATAGGATGAGATTATATTGAGTGTTTTTCTGAGTAATTATAAAGTAAGTAAAAATAGGGGTTCTTGTAAACAAATAGTAATGGTAACAATTGTTGATTTTTGGAAAACTAGCACCCGTTGTAGGAGCCCCATTCAGGGGACGAGGCAGGGGTTATGGCTGAGATAGAGGTAAAGGTCAGGAATGAGGAGCAACTCTAGCTAGAGGGTGATCTAGAGCGTCCTCTCCCGAGCCAGTGATTAATCATATTGAGGCAACTTATTAGCCAGATAGTGTAGGACCAGCCTAGGCCTTTCAGGGTTTTGTTGCCACTCTAGTGTTGCATGATAATTTGATTCAGCTTTTGAGCCATTTGAATGAAACCTCTCAGGTAGGTATTCTACCAGGAACACCAGATGGTTCTCAGATAAGAGAGGGTGTTCAATCACCAAGAAAGGTTCCTATTTATGGTTTTCAAACTCTTGAGGCACAACCAGCTATTATTGTGGCCCTATATATTGAGGTGTTGCCTTCCAGACTTGTTGTTTCACCTATAGCTCCTGGTCTAATGATGTCTGTAGATGAGCAGAACAGGTTTGAGAGATTTATGAGATTTTCCCCTCCCAAGTATAATGGTATTATTGGTGAGGATGCTTATAAGTTCTTGGTCCATTGTTGGTTCTCTTGTCTCTCATAGCATTGATTACTCTACCTTCTAGTTGATTGATGTGGCTAAGCAGTTGTGGAGATCTTTTGTCAGTTGTAGACCAGTGGGTTCCCCTCATTTGTCTTGGATACAGTTTTCAGAGATTTTCCTTGAGAGGTTTGTTCCCTTAAGCTTGAGGGACATGTTTGATGATTTGGAGCAGCGATCCATGACTAGTAGTGAGTATGAGGCTTATTTCCATACTTGTCTAGGTATGCCATAACTACTATTTCCACAGAGTCTGAGAGGATCAGGAAGTTTGTTAAGGGTTTGACTACTTCTTTTCAGTTGGCGAGGGCTCAGTTAGTGACTTTAGGTAGCTCCTTTTAGAGTATTGTGGATCATGCCAAGAGGATGGAAACTATTCGCCAAGGTGCTCAACATGGTGGTGGTAAAAGAGGAGCCAGTAGGGCCCACGGTAGACTGATTCAGGCAGCTTTACAGAGTTTAGATAGTGGGTTTGTAGGTCTTGAGGCTTCGAGTGGTCAGAGATTAGGTCATGCAGACTAAGGTTCTTGTTCTGGTTCATTAGGTTATGAAGGGCACTCTAGTTCTTCTGGTCCCTCACATCGTAATTCATCTAGTAGGAGATGTTTTGTGTGTGATGAGTTTGGACACCTAGTGAGGGATTGTCCTAGGCATGTAATAGGTCCTCTCAGGTAGGGTTCTTAGCTTTAAATTTATCCAACGCCAGTTTTAGCAGTCAAAGGGGGTACACAAGGCAATAGAGGTAGATCTAAGGGTATCAAAGGTAGAGCTTAGGGAGTTGGTGATAGTGGATAAGGAGTTGCTCAGTCTAATAGTGGACGAGGGAAGTGCTATGCTTTTCCTGGGAAAGTTGAGGAAGAGGCCTCTAATACTGTGATTATAGGTATCGTCCCAATTTTTTATTTTCCTACTTCAGTGTTATTTGATGATGGGTCTACATTCTGTTATGTATATGCATGTTTTTCTTTTGGTATTGATGCTACATGTTAGTCCCTTGTCATACCTATTTGTATTTCTACCCCCTTAGGGAATTTTTTAGTGGTGGATTGGGTGTACCGATCATGTGTAGTGACTCTTTTGAGGCTTGAGACTTGGGTAGACTTGATAATTTTTATATTGTTGACTTTGTCTCCTTATCATGTAGTTTGGATTGTTATGCCAAGACCGTGACCTTAGCTATTCTAGGTGTGTCGAGGTTAGAGTGGAACGGTACTCCTAGTTCATGTCTGAAAAAAGGTTATATCTCTTATTTGTGCTCGTCGTATGGTAGAAAAGGGGTATCTTTCTTATTTAGCCTATGTGCATGATACTAGTGTTGATTTACCACCTCCCTTGGATTCTATGAGAGTTATTAAAGAGTTCATAGATGTGTTTCCTACGGACTTACCTGGTGTTCCTCTGAATAGGGATATTGATTTCGCTATTGACATGGTACGGGGAACTAAGCATATTTTCATTCCTCCTAATAGGATGGACCTGGTAGAGTTAAAGGATTTGAAGGAGCAATTGAAGGATTTGTTGAGTAAAGGGTTTATAGACCTAGTGTTTCTCCTTAGGGTGCTTTTGTATTGTTTGATAAGAAGAAAGATGGGAACCATGCGTACACATTGATTATCGCAGTTGAATAAAGTGACTATTAAGAACAAGTGTCCTTTTATGCATATCGATGACTTATTTGATCAACTTTAGAGAGCAACAGTGTTTTCTAAGATCAACTTGCAGTCTAGTTACCATCAAGTGAATATTCTAAAGACGGCTTGTAGGATGCTCTATGGCCACTATAAGTTATTAGTTATGTCTTTTTGGTTGACTAACGCCTTGATGGTGTTTATGTAGTTGATGAGTAGGATGTTTAGGCCTTATCTTGATTATTTTATGATTGTTTTCATTGATGATATCTTGGTTTATTCCAAAAATGAGGCTGAGCATATAAGACATTTGAGGGTCGTACTTAAGAAATTGAGAGATGACCCGTTGTATGCCAAGTTCTCCAAGTGCGAGATTTGCTTGGATTTTATTTCTTTCTTTGGTCATGTGATGACCAAGGATGGTATCATGGTCGATCCAGCCAAGGTGGTGGTGGTGCGTGATTGGGATAAATCAACTTCTCCTACTGAGATTTGGAGTTTTTTGGGTTAACAATCTATTATCGACGGTTTTTGTATGGCTTCTCCTTCATTACGACTCCTTTGACTAAGTTGACTCAGAAAAAGGTTATTTTCCAGTAGTTGGGCGATTTTGAGAGGAGCTTTCAAAAGCTTAAGGAGTTGTTGACTTCAGCTCCTATCTTAACTTTGCCTCAGGAGGGAGTGGGTTTCACTGTGTTTTGTTATGCTTTCGGAGTTAGCTTGGGTGGTATGTTCATGCAGAAAGGTAAGGTAATAACCTATGCTTCTAAACAATTGAAGGTAAATGAGAAGAACTACCTTGCTCATGATTTAGAGTTAGTCGCAGTTGTGTTTGTGTTGCAATTATGGCGTCACTATTTGTATGGGGTTCATTGTGATATTTTTTTTTCATCATCGTAGCCTTCAGTACTTCTTCAGTCAACGAGTCTTAATATGAGAAGGCGTAGGTGGTTGGAGTTGCATAAGGATTATGATCTCACTATTCTTTATCATTCGGGCAAGGCTAATATGGTAGCGGATGACTTGAGTCAGAAGTGGGCGAGTATGGGGAGTTTGTCTTATCTTTTGGTGGATGAGAGGCCTTTAGACTTAGACATTTAGTCTTTTGCTAACGAGTTTATTCGAATTGATATTATGGCACCTGGGCTTGTTTTGATGTATGTTGAGGCTAGATCCTCATTGATGGAGTAGATTTGAGCTCGACAGTTTGATGATGAGAAGTTGAGGGTGATTTGTGCTAAAGTGTTGAGTGGTGAGGTGAAGGTGGCATCTTAATAATGCTCAAATACACTCTAAAAAAGAATGTATGCAGTCATTAGCAATATATTTACCCAACATAGAATTGGGGTCGATCCTATAAGGAACATTATGACTAGCGACCGAGAAAGTACGAAATAAAAGCAACTCACTATAATCCGAACAAAAGATACAAATATTTTGGGGGGTTTCAATATAAAACGTAACAAGGATAGAACCAATTATAATATGAACAATTCTAATCTATGTCTTTCACAAACGATGGGAAATAAGGAAAATGATAATGGGGAATCAATTCTATCAATGATTCATTGTATTTAAATCATGTACTCATGATTAATCATGAATTAGAAAATTAGCCTTGGAACCTCAAGTATCCGCCACGTCTTTCGATCGATTAACGAATATTTTTTGGATAAATTATTTCAAATATTAGCTAAGTGTCAACACAAATAGTTTCAATACATGGCTACACTAGGATTTGACTATGTCTAGCAACAAAATCCATTAGATGGGTCATATGCCCCAAATCACACTAAATTAATCTTTCCCAACCTCAATTAGCTTTTTCAAGCATTACTCAAAGTAGATGGGCAATTCTTACTCTAATCTCCTCTTTCACGCTCAACTAGAGTAGAAATCAAAAAAGCAAGAGATTAATTTAAACAAGCAAAACCCATTTATAAATCAAGAGTATTCAATCAATACAAAAGCATGAGATAAAATCAAAATCCAAATTCAATACATAAACATTGCTTTATGTCTAAAAACAATATCCAAGTATAAATATATTTGCACCCAAATATAATCTATACAAAGCAAGGAGATGAAGAAAGAATTAAGAAATCATCACTACAAATCTTCCAAATCTTTACTCCAAGGGTGTTGGGTCAAGAACCCTAACCTCCAAGGTTGAGAAATATGCCAAAGATAGTCTTAGAATGGCTGGGGATCGATTTTATGTGTTTTAGGATTGAAATTGTGAAGTGCCATATCTGCCCTTAACGCTTGACTGCTTTCTCCATCACTATCGCGATCATGAGCCTTACGATTGTGAGGCTCTGACTTTTTGCTGACCGCGATCATCGTTGTTCACCACGCAATCACGTGGGTTTGATTTTGACAAGATCGCGATCGCGAGCTCTCTTCATTGCGTCCGTGATGAGCATTTTCATCCAACTTTCCTACTTTTCCATTTTAGCTCCATTTTTCCTCGAGTTCAGTTCTTTTCATTAGAGCTTCATGTAAACCTCATATTACGTGGAATCAACACTTTTCACACAATAATTAGCCTCATATTATGGATAAAGGATACAAAATCATAAGCAAAGAGACACAAATAAAAGGTAAAATCACCACTTATCAACACCCCCCAACTTAAAGACTTTGCTTGTCCTCAAGCAAAAAAACGATCAAACTCAATGATGCTATCAATTTAAGCTCAAAAACCAACATCAACATTTCACTTTACATTTCCAAAATATGCACAATGACTATGACTTTTGTTGGTACTAACAATTAGTCAACACGCATGTGAGTCTTACCCAAGCAACTCCCTCAATTTCAAACACACTTTCAAGAACACAATGGAGTTTCAAGAATAATAAAGTAACAACAACTAATTCTCAAGAAGTGACTAAAAAACAACTAGTCAATCAAACATGTTCCCTTAACTCATTTTCAAAATTTATTTACTTCACCAATCTATCCTAGTTCACATGCCCTCAAAAGAAAGAAAGTCTTAAAACTCACAATATTTACAACACTTATACAAGGAACAAATGCACAAACACTCACACTCAACAAAGAATTTTCAATGCAAACAAGTATCATGCCATAGGCTTGCCCTTATTTTCAATCGCCACTAACTCAAAAGCATCGGTTGGAGATCCTGAAGGACTTTTTCTAGCTTGTAATATAGGCTTGGGGAAGGGAAGGATAAGCATTTGGGATAAAAGTGACTATACACTCTTTGAAATCTACAAAACACTTTACAAATCAAACTTTGATCATTTGTCTCTTCATTACCATACAACACAAGCATATTTCCTTTTCATTCTAGTTCACCCACTTATTGACAACTTTTCTTTTTCTTTTCTTTTCTCATTTTCTTTTCTTTTCTCTTTTTCTTTTCTATTTCTTTATATCTAGTTTTATTCAATCATTGATTTGTTCTTAAGGCACTCACTTACAAAACCACGATGCATGATCACCTCTTCTAAGTTCCACCACCCCCAACTTAGGCTTTTAGCCTCGAGTTGGAATTTTCAAGTTCAAGGAGGGTAGAGTTCAAGAGAAAGAAAATTTCAAAAAGGTTCAAGGCTTGTAATGTTGTTGCCAAAAAAAGGGTAATAGGCTCAAATGGGGTTACTGGTGATAACATTTATGCATGGGTGGGCTTTTAAGGCTAAGGTGTTTCTAAAAATCACAAAGAAGGCCTAAGATTATTTCTCCAACCTAACACAATCAAGATTAGCATTGAAAGACCAACCGGGCAAGTTCCAGATGACAAAAGTAAGCTCAAGAATTATTGAACAACAACTCATCAAACATGGCATTCAAACTATTCAAGATGGATCAATTTCATTTCCCAAACAAGAACAAAGAGAGTAATTTCCCAAATCCAATTATCACCACCTAATGAGTAAGGAGTCACAAAAGAGTCAAAGTGTTGTCACAAACATCATTCACTTCTATGCACTTGTTTTCATAAATTTTTTTGGAGGGATATGCTCATTTCAACCTTTCACAATGTGTGACTAACTCTATTTATACCAAACAAGCCACAATCCCACATTTTAACTCCAATAAGAGTAATAATGCAACGGCTACTCAGACTTCACCATAACAATAATCACAACCCCAATTCACAATGGCTACAGGTACTCAGACTTCCCCTGCAAAACTAACCCCAACACCCAATAAAGTTACTATTTCCCTAAAGAAAATCGCCACTCAATCTATCATCGGGAATGGTCACTCAAAACTACTACAAAAAGAAAAATTATAAGAAGCTATACTAAAAATGAAAACAAATAAAATTGACTGATCCAACAGCATCATCAATCAAGAACAAGCCTGACAAGGGCGTACAATATCCATATAACAAAGAAAATCCCAACAAGGGCACAATAAAAAAAAGTTAAGCCCGGCTAGGGCACACAATAAAGAATAAAAAAGATAATAAAGCCCGACAAGGGCATAAATATATAACAACAAAACATAAACAAATCCAAGCCTAACAAGGAAACAAATGTATCAAAATGAAATAACACCAGTAGCTAATAAGATACCCCACCCCCAACTAAAAAAACATCACATTGTACCCAACGCAGATAAGACAAGAACATATAAAGAGGTAGGGACTCCCTGAACTGCATCAATCAGAACTAGAGATGCTGGTCCCTTTTAAGAAATAGTCATCCTCATCCTCATCCTCCTCACCATTATCATTTTTGGTACCACAGTACTTCAAAAGTGTGCTCATTATCTTGTTAAAGAACTTAGTCTTTTTTTTCTCATGCTCTTTCATCTTTCACTGCCTTCTCTTAACTTTCGTCAATCTTTCATTGATGTATTATTAGTCACAAGCTATGATGGAAAATTTTAGGGAACTAGGCGCCGGACGAGAAGAGGTATCAACGCTAGCATCATTGCATAACATGTGATTAAGGAGGGGAAATACAAACTCTTAGACCTCTCTAAAACCACCTCCTGAATCTGGTGCACAATAATCACCCCAACATTAACTTCAAGACCCTTTATAATGGTACATATAATCTAGGCTCTCTCAATTGAGATTTTTTTTCATTCTTAGACGAAATGATGCGGGTACAAATGACAGACGGAATGATGTGGGCACAAATGATAGAAAGACAAGACTTGGCTTCAGCAGTGAGCTCTGAGGAGTTGACCTGCACATTATTGGAGATCCATTTAGGCAAATGTCCACCATGAAAATGTCTCACATACCACTCTGGTCCCTCATTGGATGCCCTTGCTTTATACACTTCATTACTCGCAACGAGAAGGTCATAGTAGCCATTGATCAGAGTAGAATCAAACCGAACTTGCTTCCCTTGGACCGACATAACCAAATCATTTGTAAAGTCAGTATCAATAGTGTTGGCATAGAATTCCCATATAATTTGCAAATTTTCCTTTATTGGATAACGGACAAAGCACAACCAGCCGCTAACTCTCAATCTCCCATAATTATCAGCCTATCGAGCTTCAAGCCTCTCCAAAAGAACTCCTCTTACCTCGGTGAATTTTTTTTACCATCTACGATTGTACAATTAAGAGCATTTGAGTGAGAGAAAGGTGTTTTGATCAAAGTACTCATCTTCAACCACCTGGTCGATATTCTCTTGCACATTCACATTTGATTCTGCGGCCATTTTAAATAGTGAAGTACCTATAAAAGAATCAAACATGTCAAACGAGAGTATAGGTATGTAAAGCAATGTATTAGCACACAATTATGCCAAGGAAATGGGTGGAACAGGCATCAGACAACCCAGGGTAGAGTTATTTTTTTTGACAGTTTTAGTTTGCTCATCGCAATCGTTGCATGTTGCCTCGTGATCGCCAAGGTTTATTTTTTCAGAGAATTTGTTCATTGAGATCGAGACATGGTTCATCGCAATTTCCAAGAGAATTATTTTTTTAAATAATTATTTGTTCACCGCGATTATGGCACTTGGCCTCGTGAACTCGAAGGGCAACAATTTTTCCCAGGAAATTGCACTTGGGCATTTTATCGAATAGGTTGTGGGCATGTTTTTTTCTTGCCTTACTTTTAGAGATTCTAAACACATCTTACCCCAAATCAGTAAACCATCAAATCCAAACAACACCCAATATTTTTTGCTTCAACAAGTATAATTTTAGGCACCAAATTCAGAATCAAACTATAAGATGAGAATGTAAACTAAGGTAGACTTACCAAGATTTTACAAGAGGAGAAAGTATGGAATCAGGAATACGAGGAACTTACCTTTGAATTTGATACAAAGAGGATTCTTGGTCTTGATCAATTAGGGGAATTTTTGAGAGGAGTTTTTTCCTATTTTGAGTTTTAAGAGAGAGTTATGGAATCAGAAAAAGAAAACCAAATTATTAGCCTTTTAAACTTCTCAACTGGGCCCACACTTATGCGATCGCGAGAAAAAGTACCACAATCGCAATGTGTTAAACTTCTTAAACCATTACGATTGCGACATGATGTCATACAATCGCGACTATTACCAAAATTTAACACTTTGTAGTTGCGTGTGTACTTCATGCGACAGCGATGAATAATAGCCTTCATAGAACTGCAATTTTTGTCCTTTTTTATGATGCCCAGGCCAATTTTGGTGATATGCCACTGAGTTTGGCGATCCGAACACTCCTAGAAAGTGTTTAAACTCTCATTTATAAGGTAATACAACCCCAAACTTCATTCAACTCAAATTTTTGCATACAAACCTGTTCACGTCACTTAAAAAAACTCTAAATTTTTGTGGATTAGTCAAAAATAAAATCCTAAGCTATTCTTAAAATTAAAATTTCAAAAGTAAATGCAAATTTTTTTAGAAAAATGGGTTGCCTCCTACCAAATGCTTGATTTTTATCTTTCCACTTTGAGGATTTGAATCTTCAACCCAACTTTAAATCAAACTCTTGTTGAGGCTCAAGGGGCAAAGATAAGGAAGAAATGATACCAACTCTATCTCGCCATTTGGTAGACTTGAATTTTTTACCCAACTTCACATCAAAATTTTGTTTAGGCTCATTGGCCATTGGTGAGAAGATCAATAGGACACTTGATAAACATCACATTTTACACCTTTTGGCCTTCAAGTGAAGAACATTATTTTTCCCTCTTGGAATGACAAACTCCAAAATATAGTGACTTTGTCCCTCATATCCAAAATCCTCCATTTTCCCGATTATTTTAATTTCCATCTCAATAACCAAGCACAATGTCGAAAAATCATTGGAATGGGGCCTAAGCCTCTCCACTTCCGGATTTCCATCTTTCTTGACATTCTTACCCCAAAATGAACTAGAGTATTTACAAAGGATTTGATTGGCTTTTCCTTGCAACTCTAGTATCACTTCTTCAATTTCGGCATCCTTCATTATTTTTGGGTCGGTTGGTTGAAAAATCACCATGAATTCTTCATTATCAATCTCAACCATATCTTCATTGGAAACCTTCTCATCACCATTTTTCATGACCATTTGACATTAAATACCACAAGCCTCAATTTTTGCATTCAGTTTGATTTCCAATTTCCCCACTTAGTGGGAATATACTGGGTATGTTGTTGTTGTTGTTGTAATTCGGTTTCCTATTTCTAGGTAGCCATTTCAATTTGAATCCATACATGACATCACTCAGCATACACTTTGAGGGATTCATCCATCATTAATAAAATTCTATCAAGTTGATTTTCATTGACTTCAAGTTGTTGAGCTTGATTCAATAGCTACTCTTGGCTCATAATTTCTTCCTTGTCAAGTTTTTCTTCACTTTGGGACTCCTCATTATGGTCATTGCACGTTTTTGGCTCTATGAAATGGCTTGAAATCTCTTCTTTGACAACTTCATTTTGAAGGTTAGTCAAGTCCATGGCACACACGTGAGATATTGGCATCTTTACAAAGGTCTTTTTCTTTTTCACATTCCTTTCCAAATGTCACCATGGATTGGTGCAAGAGATGTATATCCTCATCCACATTAGTTACCTAGTCCAAGATAGTTTGAAACATTGCTTCAATACCTTTGTGTCCAGCATATTGTTCTTTTTTTGCCTCAACATAATACCTATCAAAATTAAAAGAATAGCTAGCATTTTTGTTAGCATAACTAGGGGAGAGGGTACAATAACTGGGACAATCACTCTAATGTCCATCTTGACTACCACACAAGTAAAAATCATACTCTCTATAGGATCGAGATGGTGTACACACCTCTCTCCCAAGAGAATTCGTACAATCTTTTCAAAAATGGGGTCCTCCACAATACGGACATGGGTCATCAAGATAAGATTTGCAACCACCAAACTCATTTTCATTCCATGATGCCATAGTAATAAACATAACAAAACAAAAATCTAGTTAAAATAAGAAATTAAAGAAAATCACAAACACATATTCACAAGTTCGAATCAAAGCAAGTAAGCTAAAATTTTAAACTAACTCAGTAGGCCAAATTGTTCTCCAGAAATGGTTTTTATAATTCTCAAATACACTCTAAAAATAAATGTACGCGGTCGTTAGTAATATATTTACCCAAATTAGAGTCGGGGTTGATCTCATGAGGAACAATGTGACTAGAGATCGAGAAAGTACAAAATAAAAGTAACTCATTATAATTCGAACAAACGATACAAATGTTTTGGAGGTTTTCAATATATAAACGTAACAATGATAGAACCAATTATAATATGAACAATTTTGATCAATGGCTTTTACAAATGACAGGAAACAAGGGAAATAATAATAGGAAATTAATTTTATTAATGACACATTATATTTAAATCAAGTATTCATAATTAATCACAGATTAGCAAATTAGCCTTGGAACCTCATGTATCCGCCAATTCTTTTGATTGATTGGCAAATATTTATTGGCTAAATTATTTCAAATATTAGCCAAGTGTCAACACGAATAGTTCCAATACATTGATATACTAGGATTTGACTATGTCTAGCAACAAAACCTATTAGATGGGTCAAACGTCCCAAATTGCACTAAATTAATCTTTCTCAACTTTAATTAGCTCTTTCAAGCAATAATTGAAGTAGATGGGTAATTGCCACTCTAATATCCTCTTTCACGATCAACTAGAGTAGAAATCGCTAAAACATGAGATTAATTTAAACAAGCAAAAACCATTTATAAATCAAGAGTATTCAATCGATACAAAAAGAATGAGATAAAATCAAAAACCAGATTCAATACATAAACATTACATTATGTCAAAAAAAAATATCCAAGTATGAATCTATCTACACCTAAATATAATTTATACAAAGCAAGGAGATGAAGAAAGGATTAAGAAATTATCACTACAAAGCATCCAAATCATCACTCCTAGGGTGTTGGGTCAATAACCCTAGCTTCCAAGGTTTATAAATATGCCAACGATAGTCTTGGAATGGCTAGCCTCCAGATCTTCCCCTGACGCCTGATCGCTTTCTTTATCAATGTTGCGATCATGAGGCTCATGATCGCGAGGCTCTGACTTTTTATTGACTACTATCATGACTGTTAACCATGTAATCACATGGGTATGACTTTTATTAGCTCACTATCTTGATCTCTCTTTATCGTGATCACGATGAGCATTTTTATCTAGTTTTCTAGCTTTTCCATTTCAACTCCATTTTGCCTAGATTTCACTTTTTTTTAGAGCTTCTTGTAAACCTCAAATTACCTGGAATCAACACTTTTCACATGATAACTATCCTAATATTATGGATTAATGATACAAAATTATACGCAAAGAGACATAAATAAGTGGCAAAATTGCCACTTATCACATCTCTTAATCTTGAGGGTGTTTTGAGGATTAGTGGTCATGTTTGTATGTTAAGAGTTGGTGGTTGGATTAGACTGATCTTAGAGAAGGCTCATTATTCAATGTATTTTATTCATACAGGAGCAGCTAAAATGTATCATGACTTGAAGCAACATTATTGGTGGTGTAAGATGAAGAAAGACATTGTAGAGTTTGTGGTCAAGTGTTTGATTTGTCAAAAAATAAAGTATGAGCATCAGTGATAGGGTGGTACGATACAGTGGATACCTATCCTAGAATGGAAATGGGAGTGGATTACTATGGACTTTGTGGTTGGCCTACCCCAACGTTGGGGAAGTTTGATTCCATTTGGGTGATTATGGATAGGTTGACTAAATTAGTGCACTTTGTACCTATGAAGGTGAACTATAATATAGATAAATTAGCCAAGATCTTTATTTGAGAGATTGTTCAGTTACATGGTGTGCCTATCTCCATTATTTCTGATATAGGTATGTAGTTTACCTCAAATTTTTAGAGTTCTATGCAGAATGAGTTGGGTACTCAGCTTGAGATAAGTATGACATTTCACCCTCAAATGGATGGCCAGTCAGAGAGGACCATTCAGGTGCTAGAGGACATGCTTCAAGTATGTGTTATGGATTTTGAAGGTTATTGGGACTAATTCTTGCCTTTAGTAGAGTTCGCCTACACTATCTATCATTCCAACATTCAGATGGTACTTTTTGAGGCTTTGTATGAGAGAAGGTATAGATCCCTCATGGGATAGTTTTATTCTTTTAAGGCTAGGCCTTGGGGCACTGACTTGTTGAGGGACTCGATGGATCTAGTGAGATTAATTTAGCAGAGGCTTGTGGCTGCCTAGAGTAAGCAAAAGAGTTACGCTGATCGATGAGTTAATGGTATGGAATTCATGCTTGGTGAGCAGGTTTTTGATTTGACCCATGAAGGGTATGATGAGATTTTAGAAGAATCTTAGTTCAAAATTTATTGGACCTTTGATATTCTTGAGAAGGTTGGAACTGTGGCTTTTAGGTTGGCTCTACCTCCAAACCTATTAACGGTTCATCTGATATTCAATGATTTGATGTCAAAGTGATACTGTCCCAATGATTCTCATATGATCCAATGGGATTTAGTTGCATTATATCATGACTAGTCCTTTGAGGAGGAGCCTATTGCTATTTTGGATAAGCAAACTAGAAAGTTGAGACACAAGAATATTAATTTCGTGAAAGTTTAGTGGAGACATCCCTGATTGAGGAGGCTATGTGGGAGGTTGAGTATGATATGCGTATAGACACCACCAGCTTTTTACCTATTTGGGTACTTTCTTTTCTTTTTGTTCGAGGATGAATGCGTGTTTTAGTGGAGGATAATGTAACAACCCTCACGGTGATTTTTAGCTTTTTTGATGTTTTGACCATTTTTCCCTTCCTATAGTTTCTTTATATTATTTATGAGTTATAGGGACAGTTGGCACGGTCCCCAAAGTATTTGGGAATAAGTTATGAGGTTTTGAGTAGCCTTTAAAGTGATATATTTGACTTCGGTCAACATTCTCTGATTCGAGCATCGGATGGTGATTCTGTCAGTTTTATTAGATCCAAAATGTTAATTTTGGGTTCATATCATGGTTGGTTTGGTTTTTGGGTCTACATTTTGAATTTTGAGCATTTAGATAACAAACTAGTTATTTTGGCCTAAAGAGGTTTCTGGGGTGAACTTTGTTGAAAATGGTCCCTTTGGTAAATCAAATAGATCCTTTGAGCATGGAATGTTGAAATTATCCTAATAGCATTATTGATTTATTTCTATGGAGTCCTGAATGAATCTCATGGGTCTGTTAGGATAGATTTTAAGCCTTAAACCATTGTTGGTGCAAGACTTCTGGTGTTGTTGCTTAAGCAGGCCTGGGGTCACTTTAGCACCTAGGCAAGTGTCACTACCTTTGCTGCTTTAGCGATGCACCAGGTGGCAAGTGAGTGTGGTTAAAGCAGTAGTTTGGCCACTTAAGTGATGAGTGGTGATAACTTAGTATAGATCCCCATTTTCGTGATTCCAACTCCATTTTCACCATTTTTGAGGTTTGGGACCTTGGGATAGACTATTTCAAAGAGATTTTTTCTTGAAACTTGTTTGGATAACCTTGTAAACCTAATTTCTATCATTATCCATTGATTTTATTGCAAAAACATCTTCAAAACATGGATTTTAAACTTGAAATTTTGGGTTTAACCCTATAAAGTGAAAAATGGGGTTTTCAATGATTTTAAGATCAATTTCAACTCAGTTTACAGTGGAATTTTAGATCTAGAACCCCTAAAGTAGGGGTACTATTATTCTTTAGTAAAATTCAAATTTTACCCTTTTATTTTTGGGGTTGATTTTTAAAGTGATTTTGGACTCAGAACCAAAGTATGCTAATATAGGTATCAAAAGACTCTTATTTAAGTATAGAATCCATTTTTGATAGACAGGGAACATTCTGAAGCCACTCGGAAGGGGAAGGCTTTTTGTTAAGGGGTCCAAGCTTGTGTTTTCAACTTTTGAGGTAGGTTATAACTTAACTTTCTTCAGACCGGGCTGGGTAGATAACTATTCTTGTAAAGTATGCTATAGGTCGGGGATTTTATTATGGTATTCATCTTTTGAGATTATTATTTCATCGTATTGCCTGTGTGGGTGATTTTATAAATCTTATTATTGTCTTTGGAAATTTATTATTATTAAGATGCCCGTGAAGGGGATGGTATTGGTTTTGTTTGAGAATTATTTGTTCTTTATCATTCTTGTGATGCCCGTGTGGTGGCTTGGATTGATATTATTGATGTCTTACATGATTCTTTACTTATGTGTTACCATGAGAGGACTTGTATCATGATCTATTAAGATTTGAGGTGACTTGAGCTTATTTATACCATTGTCGAGTTGATTTATTATATGTGTTGAGTTGGTTACAAGAATGCATACTCATTCATTCATCCATAATCATAGGACTGGTACCACTGAAAAATATTAATTTTGAAAGAAATGAGACACTTTGTAAAATGCCTTAACCGAGGGATGTGCCAGTAAGGTTGATTGATGAGATTGTGATAGTATATGGGTTGTGAAACCCCCATGGATACTCTCTTGGAACCTTAGGCTTGAAAGGTGTATACGATGTGAACATATGAGCATTGCATCATATCATTTCATTATATTACATCACTTGCATCTCTCATATGTGATTGATATCATGTACTTTAGTCTTCCTTATATATTTATATCTGTGGTGTTTATATTTCTTATTATAATTGTCTTATTTTTAGTATTAAGAGTTGTATGGCTTAAGCCATCATTGAGAACTCTTCTGTATGCAGGTTGAAGCATTGCTTATAGTTTCCTTTATATGTTTAGTTATCTATTTTTCTTGGTCAGGCTATGATGTCTACTAAGTACAAGTGGACCATACTCACTCCTATTTATGTACCTTTTTGGTGCAGATCCTAGTTCGAGTGTGATGTCCTTTTAGCAATCGTCGTGCAGCTTTGGGATTCTTGAAGTCAGGGTGAGCTCCCCATACGGAGCCATTCCCAGCTTCATCTATTTTCTTATTTCTTTATTTATTTTTAGAGACAGATATTTTTTATTCATATTCTATGTCAGAGTTAGAGTGTTCTATACTCATGACACTAGATCTTTGGGATTGGAGTTGTATATATTTTAAATATCGAGTTGCTTTATCTTATTGGTCTGACTTCATTCTAAATTCTCATATTTGATTATTATTTATCATCTTTCATCTTTTATTTCTCTTGTGGAGTTAGTCTTACCTACCCGAATTGGGTCAGGGTAGGTGCCATCATGACCTTAACTTGTGGGTCTTGACAAACATACTATGTACTCATAGTCTAATCTTTCAAAATAATCTATAAGAGAGTTCTGCTATTATGTTGTGGAGCCTTGGCTCAAAATTATGTAAAGATCATGTTATGGAGCCTTGCCTCTAGTTCATACAAAAATCATACTAGTTGAGCATTGGCTCTAATTTAGAAGAAAAGCATACTGAGTTGAGCCTTGGCTTTACTTCAGTAGAAAATCATACTAGTTGAACCTTGGCTCTAATTCATAAGTAAATCATGAGTTTGGTTTTTAGGACAAAACATTCTTTCTAAAATCATGTTGAAATCCAAAAGGTAAACTTGAGAAAAATCCATGAGATAGATTCATAAACATTAGATAGGTTCATAAATATGAAATAGGTTTAAAAACATGAGATAGGGCATATTTCTAGAATTCAAGATGTTCTTTGTAGAGAATTAATGGAAATTTCATCAAAAGTTTAAAAGAAACTAAGACTTGAGGATTGAATTCAAACCCTAACTCTTTGGTTGAAGAATGAAACAACACTCATCATAATTTTAGTTTTTCTTTATTTTGACCATTTTTCCCTTCCTTGTAGTTGCTTTATGCCATTTATGAGTAGTGGAGATAGTTGGCATGGTCCCCAAAGTGTTCGAGAGTGATTTATGTGAGTTTGAGGTATTGAGTAGCCTTTAAAATAATATAGTTAACTTTGATCAATATTTTATGATCTATGCATCAGACGGTAATTCGATCAGTTATATTAGCTCCAGAACCTTAAAATTAGATTTGTAGCATAGTTTGGTTCAAGTCCCGAGGCTTTCGGTGTGATTTTGAGCATTTGGACGAGAAGTTGGAATTTTATGTTTTATGTTGCCTTTGGTCAACATCCATTGATAATGAACTCCGTTGGAAATTCTGACTGTATCATTGAGTTTGGAATGTTGTTTCCAAGTTTTTAGCATATTTGATTAGTGTTTGGGAGGTTCCGAATGAGTTTTGGGTGAGTTTTTGAACATTTTGGATGCTTTGGCATTATTTAAGTAAAATCTATCGATAAAAATATTCGTTATTAGTTTTAAAAATCAAAAAATTATTCTGATTGAATGAGTATGTCTGTATCATTAATTAGGAATTATAGGAAAAAGAATCGGGTCATTTCGCTATCGTATGAGGAATTTACGACCTTTTTAGTGAGAAATAATGTTGCTTCTGTGAAAAATCTGGTGCACAAATAGCGGGTGCAGATTTTCTGAATAGTGTATTTAAATTTCAAAATATTTGGTATTTTAAGCATATTGGGAGTTCTAGTCTGATTCTCGTGGAATTCGTCTCGATTTAGGTTGGTAGTCTTTTCTTCAGCTGGTTTTCTTTCTTTATCCATGAATTTGTTGGGAAAAATTGGAATTTTGTCAATTCGGACTCGTTTTTTTATGAAATTTCATGTTGAGGATCCTTATATTATGGGTAAATGGATTTTGACAAAAAATTACTGATTCATCAATCATTTTCTCAATTTTAAACCACTTTTGAACATGGAAATTTGGGGGTTTTCTGGTGAAGTCAAATATTTATATTTTGATGATTTCTAACTCAATTTCAACTCCATTTTCGATGAGATTTTAGATTTGAAACCCTTAGATTATGAGTAAAGTGATTTTCTACTAAAACTTCAATTTTACCTTTTTATTTTTGGGGTTAATTTTTGAGGTGATTTTAGACCCGAAACCAAAGTATGTCAGTATGAGTAATATGGGTCTCGTATTTACATGTAGATCTCATATTTGAATAGATTGCACTAGTTCGAAGGTATTTTGGGAGAGTGGAGCTTCCCTTTGATTCTTTAGGCTGTGATTTGGCGTTGCAAGTCTTCTTTAAAAAAAGTTGAGATTTACCTTGAATCTTTTCTGAGGTGTTTATGTGCTATGTGCTTATTGATTATGCTTTGTGAATCACTAAGTATTGGGGTCCCTCTTAGATAGGATGGCGAGCATCTCCACGAGTACTAGAGTCTATTGATGGGATGAAGTGATAAAAATGGACATCGTGATAGCTCTCTCAACTTGATGATATATTTAAGGTAAATTATGGATATATGATTTATTATTGATACGGAATATATTGATAATACATATCTACTTAAGAGTTTGAATCATATTTAGTGGATTTTGATGGAATGATTGGGATTTAGTAATCACTTGGGGTATAAATAAATTGTAGTTATTTGATGGAATGATTAGGGTTAGTAATCACTTAGGGTATAAATAGATTGTAGTTATTTGACGGAATAATTGGGGCTTAGTATTCATTTAGGGTATAAATAAATCACAGTTATAAATAAGAATTAAGAAGAGGAACCTTTGCTTATCTACTACGTATTGTGAATGGAAGTGAATCTTTGAACATGCTTGTTGGAAAATACATTTCCCCTTGTGAGTATTTGAGTCTATTTGTGGCAAATCCGGGAAGGTAGGGAACTTATCGCGTGAAGCATGCTATGGATTGGGTTAATTCTCTATGTTTACACTATTTGGATTGATTATTATTTTTATGATGCCTGAATGAGGGCTTGTGTTGACCTTATTATTGATTTTGAGAGATTATTATTATTGCAATGCCCATGCGGGGGCAAGTACTGGTCTTGTTTAAGAATTAATAGTTCTTTATTATCATTGTGATGCTTGAGTGGTGGTTTGTGTTGACTATATTATTGACTTGAGGGCTTATTATTATCGTGATGCCTGAGTGGGTGCTTGTGTTAATCTTATTATTAGTGTCCTACATGATTTATTTTATTTTGTGTTGCCATGAGGGGCTTTTTTCATGATTATTTATATTTGGGGGTGACTTGATCTCATTTATACCATTATTGAGTTGATGATTGTATGTTATTCAACTGGCTATGAGCATGCATACTCATTCATTCATCTATATTCATGGAACTGGTACCACTGAGAAATACTAATTTAAAAGAAAATGAGTCACCTTATGAAACACCTTAGCCGAGGGATGTGCCGGTAAGTTTGATTGATGAAATTATGATAGTATATGGGTTACGAACCCCCATGAGTCCTCTCCTAGAGCTTAGGCTCAGAAGGTGTATACGAGGTAAACATTTGAGCATTGGACACATATCATTTTTTTGTATTGCATCATTTGCATCTCTTTATACGTGTTTGTTATCTTGCATTTTTCAATTTTCTTATGTATTTGTATTGTTGTTAGTCATTATACTATTATTATAATAGTATTATTATACTATTAGGAGTTGTACGGCTTGAGCTACTATTGGGAACTTTTTTGAGTGCAAGTTTATTTGGGATAATCTTGGATAATTTGTGCGGTGGCTCTCGCCATCACTTTGGATTAGGGTCGGTTATCGATGATGCTTGCTGAGTACACAAGTTTTGTACTCACCCTTACTTTTTCTTTCCCTTTTCTACACCTCCTGCAGGTATTGATTTGAGTAGTGGAGTATATATTGTGTTCTCCTAATTTTGGCTTTATGGAGATTCAGGTAGCGGCTGACGGGTTTTAGAGCTTACCTGGTTCTCTCCTTATCTTATTTTATACTTTATTCGCATTTAAGATACTTTGGTTTATTTGATCATATTCTATATTTGAGGCTTATACTAGTGACAACCAGACTTGGGAAGTATCATTGAGATTATACTTCTTTTATATTATTTGGGGTTTATCTCTATATCTTACTTCTTCAGCTTCTATTTTATTTTTGATTATCGTGTTGGGTTGGGATAGGCTTACCTGTACTGGAGGGTGTGATAGGTGTCATCACAGACTCTATTTTGGGTTATGATAAATTGGTATCAGAGCCCAGTTCATTGGTCCAACAAATACAAGTCGAGTCTAGTAGAGTCTTGTAGATCGGTATGGAGACATCCCTTATCTATCTTCGAGAAGCTATAGAACTTAGGAGAAATCCATTTCCTTATTTATATTACGCGTTCATAGCTTAATGTGACTTAAAGACCTCTTATTCACTCTCTCACTGATGGTGAGGAGACTTTCTTCTTTGACTAGATACTTAGAGCCTGTGCCTTTGGTAAGTGGATGGGATAGAGTTCGTGAAAGTGGTCGTACTAGAGCACCCAAACTAGTTAGAGGTCATGTTGGGGTTGCATCCTTAGGTACAGAAGTTGCACATGGTGATGGGTTTCTTGAGACAAAGGGTTTGAGCCCAGTTTAAACACCATCTGTTTCATTCTATATCCATGCTCTAAGGTTTCTTAGTATGGTTATTGGGCTTCCTAGAGGGAATAACTTAGACTTTCATTTAGTTTGTTACTTTAGGGCTTCAAACTCTAGATGAACAGCTGGCTACTGTTATAGATTATGTTAGTAAGGATGTGATATTGTCGGGTATAGCCCCACATCAAGTTACTTTACTCACTATGTTTATGGAGGGACATAATAAGTTTGTAGAGTTCATGACGAAGGATCCCCCTCGATTTGATAGAGATCCTAGGGTCGATGCTTATGAGTTCTTGGTTAGTTTTCACGAGAGGTTGCACAGGTTGGGCTTATAGGCTCTAATAGAATAGATTTTTCACTGCTTTTCAGTTATTAGACTAGCAAGACAGTAGTGAGGCACTGTTGTTAAGAGTAGGCTAGTTGGGTTATATTTTCTCTTTTGGGATTGATTTTCTCGAGATTTCTAGAGAAGTTGTATGGATGTCTGAGGAACGCATAGGTAAGAGGCCTCATAGTCGTGGTAGCAGTAGTGACATGTATGATTTAGGCCAGATTTCTAATGGTTATTCTCAAAGATGTTTAGGCTGTAGTAGCCGTTTGGGTTCTTCAGATTTAGTTCAGCAGACTCCTACTCTTTTAGGTTGCTTCATATGTGGGGATCTTGGGTACTATAGGAGGGATCACCCACAATATAGACTGAGAGATGCATCAGTGGCACAAAAAATATGAGAGGGCTTTAATATTATATTCCTTAAGGTGGACTCGAGATAGGATCTTACAATATAGTGGTCACATATATGGTTTCAGTATACGTTCGAGCTGTCTTGGTAGTGTTTGAATGTGGTTCTACATTCTCCTTTGTGCTTACTTATTCCATATTGGTTCTTGATATGAATTGTGAGTTTCTTTTCGTATCTAATTATATTACTACAGGTAGGTGATTCTTTAGTGGTGGATTGGGTGTACTGATCCCTTGTTGTGACTTATATATGGATTTTAGTGTGATCTGGGTTTAATCTTCTCGATGGTTATATTGTGGAATAGTTTTGGATCGACGGTAGGTATTGGTATATTTAGACTATAGGATGTATTTTAGAGGTTTACTTGACGGTTATGGTGTCAGTACAGGTTGCTACATGTACATGACCGAGAGGGCTTTCCATTATATTGTGTTATTGAGGACTTTGGGTTGATTTCTATTTGTTTTGTTGCTGAAAAACTGCATAAGCTATCCTGAATGGGTTGCTTAGAGTTTGGTGACATATAAAGGGTATTTTGTTGTGGTATGGAAAGTTTTGTTACTCTCGTTTTAAGTTGACTATAGGGAGATTCTTCGCAGGAAAACCACTGATAAGGAAGGTTTCAACTTGGCTATGAGCTAAAAGTTACTTGTGGCCCTAATACATGTTTAAATCACTTCTTATACTACCAAAACATGATGTTTGATTTTACATGTACTTGAATCATGGTTTTAATCTTAGCTTGGATTTTTGGGGTGATACAATACTTATGAATGCATGCTATGATATGAGAATAACTTGGTGACATGAAACAAAATGAATTAATTAAGTGGAAACTATTACCTCACTCTGGAACTGAGTCTAAAGAGAAAAGATGGGGGGTACTTGGTCATCATATCTGCCTCTGCTTCCAAGTAGCTCCCTCAACTGACTGATTTCGCTAAAGCAACCTCCTTATTTCTCAAACTTACAAACCTGACTGTCAAGGATCTCAACTGGGATCTCTTCATAAGAGAGACTATCTTTCACACCCACACTCTCTAAGGGAACAACTGATGCGGGGATCACAATACATTTCTTTAAAAAGGACATATGGAAAACTTGATGCACTGATACTAAGTCTGCAGGTAAATCTAACTCATAGGCTACATTTCCAAATGAACCACAATCTTATAACGACCAACATAGGGGGGATTGAGCTTTACCTTCTTACCAAATCTTTTTACCTCTTTCATGGGTGAAACCTTCCAATAGATAAAATCACTAATAGCAAACTCAAGATCCCTTCTCCTCACATCTGTATAGGACTTTTGATGGATCTGAGCTATTTTTAACCTTTCTCTAATCAGTTGAACTTTCTCCATTGCCTTATGAACTGAATATGTCCCTATCAATGTAGCTTCACCAACTTCAAACCAACCAATTGAAGATCTATACCTCCTACCATAAAGTGATTCAAACGGGGCCATCTGAATATTGGAGTAATTGCTATTATTATAAGTAAATTCAATCAAAGGAAAATGATCATCCCAACATCCTTTGAAATCGATCACAAATGCTCTCAATATATTCTCTGAAGTCTTAATGGTCCGCTCTGCCTGACCATCCATCTGCGGATGAAAAGCCATACTAAAATGAATTTGGGTACCAAGACCCTTCTGAAAAGTCTTCTAGAATCGAGGGGTAAACTGAGTAACTCTATCTTAAATGATAGTCAGAGGGAATCCATGCAATTTCACCAACTCCCTAAGATAGAGTCTAGCATAATCCTTGGCTGAATCTGAAGTGTTAACTAGCAGAAAATGGGCCGAATTAATCATTCGGTCCACGATAACCTAAATAGGATTATGTTGTCGACGAGTACGAGGCAACTATGTAATAAAGTCCATGTTCACCACTTCCCACTTCCAAGTAGGAATACTGATATCCTGAAGCATACCACCAGGTATTTGGTGCTCAACCTTAACCTGCTAGTAATTTGGACACTTAGACACAAATTCTGTGATATTCTTCTTCATGCCATTCCACCAATAGACTTCCCATAGATCATGGTACATCTTAGTGGATCCTAGGTGAATAGAATACCGAGAATTGTGAGCTTTTATTAGCATCCGCTGTCTCAAGTCATCCCTATCTGGGACACATAGTCTGCCCTAACAATTAAGAACACCATCTCCCCCTTGGGAGAAAACCTCAACTTTCTGACTCTAGACAGCTTCTTTTAATTTAAGCAAAATAGGATCACTATCTAGCTTTTCTTTCACCTCAACTATTAATGAAGATTCTGAACTATTCTAAATCAAGATACTACCTTCGGCTGAATCAACCAACCAAACTCTCAATCTAGCAAACTGGTGAACCTCGCGAACTAACTCTTTCTTCTCATCTTCCATATGAGCAACACTTCCTACAGACAACCTAATAAGAGCGTTATCCACAACATTGGCTTTACCCGGATGGTACAAGATAGTCATATCATAATTCTTCAACAACTCTAGCCACCTTCTCTAATAAAGATTTGGATCTTTCTAGCTGAACACATACTGAAGGCTCTTGTGATCAGTGAACAAATCAACATGAACCCCATAAAGATAATACCTCTAAATTTTTAAGGCAAAAACAATTGCTGCCAACTTAAGATCATCAGTCGGGTAATTCTTCTCATGAGGCTTGAGCTGTCTAGAGGCATATTCTACAACCTTGCCATGCTACATTAACACACAACCATGTCAAACTCTGGAAGAATCATAATAAACCACAAACCCATCTGAACCCTATGGAAGAGTTAAAACTGAAGCGGAGGTGAGTCGAGTCTTCAACTCCTGAAAAATCTTCTCGCAAGAATCAGACCACTGAAACTTGACTTTCTTCTGAGTCAATATGGACATAGGGGAAGAAATTGAGGAAAAATACCTCAAAAAACTGCTATATTAACCATCTAAACCCAAGAAACTCCTAATATCTGATGGAGAGATGGGTCTAGGTCAATTCCTAACTGCTTCGATCTTTTGAAGATCAACCTGAATGCCCTCACCAAAAATGATATGACTAAGGAAAGCTACTGATTTCAACTAGAATTCATACTTGCTAAGCTTAGTGAATAACTGGTGATCTTTGAGATTCTGCAAGACAATCCTTAAATGGTATGCATGTTTATCCTCACCCCGAGAATAAATGAGGATGTCATCTACGAAGACTTAAACAAACATGTCTAAGTACTACTTGAACACCCTGTTCATCAAGTCCATAAAATCTGTCAGAGCATTTGTTAGTACAAAAGATATAACAAAAAATTCATAGTGACCATATCGAGTTCTGAAGGCTCTCTTTAGAATGTCACATTCTCTGACTCTAAGCTGATGATAGCCGGATTTGAGGTCTATCTTAGAGAAATAATTGGCACCCTGAATCTAGTCAAACAAGTCATTAATCTTGGGAATGGGATACTTATTCTTGACTGTGATTTTGTTCAACTGATGGTAGTCGATGCACATTCTGAGAGAATTATCTTTCTTACGCATGAAAAGAACTGGAGTACCCCATGTAGAGATGTTGGGTTGATAAAACCCTTTTCTAGGAGGTCTTTCAACTTCTCTTTCAATTCCTTAAGCTCGGCTAGAGCCATTCTATAGGGTGGAATTAAAAAAGGTTGGGTATCTGAAAGGAGATCTATTCCGAAGTCAATTTCCTATTTGGGAGGAACTCCGGGCAGATCTTCCGGAAACACTTCTGGAATTCATTGGCTATTAGAACTGACTCAAGAGTTGGGGTCTCAGAATTTGAATCCTTAACATGAATAAGATGATAGATGCACCCTTTGGTAATCATTTTTCTAGCCTTTAGGTAAGAGACAAACTGACCTATAGGCACTGACGTACTACCCTTCCACTCTATGACTGTCTCATTTGGAAACTGAAACTAGACTACTCTATTTCTACAATTAATTGAGGCATAGCAAGAGTGGAGCCAGTCTATGCCAAGAATAACATCAAAATTTGTCATGTCTAACTCTACAAGATCAACTGAGGTGACTTTCTGAGAAATTGTGTCTGGGCAATTTTTGTATACCCTTCTAGCTACAACTGAATCACCGAATGGAGTAGAGACTGAGAAGGGTTTTGAGAGGATTTTATTACTAACACCAAAGTCTATTGCTATATAAGGAGTCACAAAGAAATGTGTGGCTCCGAGATCTAACAATTCATAAACTTGAATATGAAAGACCTGTAACATTCCAGTGACTACATTAGGAGAACCCTCCCGATCCTATCGAGTCTGAAGAGCATAAAATCTATTCTGACGTTGCTCTCCAGCTGCACTAGATGAGGCACCCTACTAAGTCGGGCGACCTGCTGTAGCTGCAGAAGAGTTAAACTGACTTTACTGAAGAGCATACCTACCTCTCTGTGATGCCACTATACATTCCCTCAATCTGTGGCCTGGCTTTGTACACCCAAAACGAGCATCACTGCTAGCCATACACTCACCCTTGTATTTCTTACCACACTTTTTGCAAATCAGGTTAATACGACCATTATTCACACTAATCTGGGACTTAGAGCCTGGTGCTCTTTCTCGATTATCTTTACTGAACATGGGCACTGGAGCACTAGCAGAAGTTGGGGCTGGAGCTGATGATTTCTGGAATAACTGAGATGATTACCACTATCTGACCTCTGCTGGGAGAAATTTAAGCTACCTGTTCTGGCCCTCTTACTCTCCATTTCCTTCTCCTTGATATTCTCTTCTTCAATCTATTGAGCATGAACCATCAACCTGAAGATGTCCATCTCCTTAAACAACATGGCAGTCCTACACTCTTTGACTACATCCTCAGAAATACCAGACACAAACTTATTCATGCGGTCCTTGGAGTCAGCAACCATCGTCGGTGCATACTTTGTAAGCTGAGTAAACTTTCGAGAATACTCTTTCACACTCATGCTACCCTGATTTAGATTAATAAACTCCTGAGCTTTGGCTTTCCTTAACTCAAGTAGGAAGAACCGGTCCAGGAAAGCAACAACAAACTCATCCCACTCTACCGGTCCTGTATCCGCATCTCTATCATCTTTCCATTATTTGTACCAAGTGTGAGCCACTCCTTGCAACTGATAAGCATCCAAGTTAGAACTTTCAGTTGGAGTGACACCCATGATCTCAGTAACTTTCTGAGTACTATCCAGGAACTCTTACGGATCCTCTTTAGACTTAAACCCAAAGAAAACTAGAGGATTCATCTGAGTGAAGTCTTGGACTCTGGCTGCTGCCATATTCACTACCATGCTGGCTGGTGTCACAACTTGCTGGTTATTCTGGGTGGTCATGGACTAGGCTAATGCTGTGAAAGTAGCCCTGAATTCGGCGTGAGAGACTTGCTCATTAAAAGGATCCGCTGGAACTGATGGTGCTTATTAGTTCCCGGTCCTGTTACCATTTGCATTTCTATTTCTCCTTCCGTCGGCTTTTCTTGGAGGCATTTTCTATAAACTCATAGAGCACGAGTTAGAAGAAAATTTTAATGGAGTCCACACTCTATTGCATGATATGAACATGGAAGAAGTTAAACTTTTCCTAAAACATTTCATAGCCTCTTACTCATAAGTGTGGCGCGCTTCACACCTATGAACAAGACTCTACTTAACGCGACTTTCAAACACCCTAGGACACTTTAAACCTGATGCTCTGATACCAAGTTTTTCAAAACCCGAGACTACACCCTAGTCGTAACACGATGCTTAGATTCACGAGAGACCCCAAGCTAACCCATGGCCTAGCATAACACGAAGAATAATAAAGTAAACTGATAAATACTGAGCGGAAACCAGGCTAAAAGATATAACCATAATAAAATAAAATCAATACGAAATATATAAACCCATAATGTCTACAAAACCATTATGCTAAAAGTCTAGCTGATTGTCTGAAAGCCTCTACTAAGATGAGTTGCTGGGAAAAGCCCCCAGCTAACTCTAACTGTTTGAAAACTAAAATAACAACAAAATAAATATTGATAATTATTCCTCAAATGATGAGGACTCACCAAAGTATTGTTGCCGATATAGTAGGAGATTATACTATGCACGATCCGGATGCTGAATGCCAGAACCTATATTATAAGACAATATAGCACAAAGGAAAGTATGCAATTATTACTTTGAATGTACTGAGTATGTGAGATGGAAATAACTGACATAGTCTGAACATAATGCATGTAACATGGTGAACTGATACAAAACCAAGTAATAAGCATGTGCTGAATGATATGCTGAATAACTAATACGAGGTCATGCAACTATATGAATTTGAACTGTGGACCGTGGGAGATACAGTCAACCGACATACCCCAATCTGATCTAATCGGTGTCTAACCTATAACCCCAACTAGAAGGGAGCTTCATACCTTGCCAAAGGTACGAACACTTACTGAACTGGATCCACTCAACTAATGTCCAAAAGGACTAAGGTGTCAAGCCTGATCTGACGAGTGACCTTGTAGAACCAACGATGACACCGTAGTTTTGGGACTTAGGGAATGATACTAAAGGTCTCAGTGTAACAAATGGGTAAGCCTTCATCCCTGCCTCAAAGAACTGGAATATTAAGAAATTCACAACATTCATGAACCCTAAGCTCTGAGAAGAAATTAAATTGAGAAATTGAGTTAACTTTGGGACACAATGAGTGAAAGGAGACCCATTTATGAAATCCCACACATCTGGAGATGAAAACCCTGAAGAAATCTTTGATATTGGAATCTTGAAAAAGATAAACCCTAGTTGCCCTGAAGAAGTAAAATCGCCTCTTTTTTTTTGTAATTGCTAAGTATCAAATGTTTTTCTGAGTAATGAGGGCTTAGGTTAATATTAACCTTAATAATTATCCTTGGGGTAGTTTAAATGACATAGTTTTGATGTTAAAAGAGTGGGAAAAGACTGATGTACCTTTTTAAATTCGTAACAAAAAAAGCTGTGAAAGGTGACATACAGACCATCCCACGATCGTGGGTGATGCCCCTGGTTGAGTGACTGATTTGAGGTTCTCTATAATTGATCATACAAACCATGTTACGATCGTGGGACCTACCTACAATCGTACCTTGGTTCATAAGTTGAAAGTCTAAGCCGAATGAACTTTAGGAGTCAAGATCGTGCCCAAGATGATAGTAAGCTTTCATGGTTGGAAGGTATACTTGTAAACTTTCATGTTTTTGTGTTGTTTCATGAAAACGAGTGGATTGTACGGTCGTACAATCTAACCCACGATCTTGGTTAGGATCGTATGTTCTCACTGTTGTACAGTGCTTTTCTAAAATGACCATAACTCTTAGCTCCGACATCGGATGAAGGAGAAACTGGATGCGTTGGAAAGATAATTCAAATATATATCATTTGGTGGGTCTTGAGATTAAAAAATACATAACAATCTAGGATTAAATCTCGTTTGAAGTTTACTATAGGGAGATTCTTCGCAAGAAAACCACCGGTAAGGAAGGTTTCAACTTGGCTATGAGCTAGGAGTTACTTGTGGCCTTAATACATGTCTAAATCACTTCTCATATTATCAAAAAATGATGTTTGATTTTACATGTACTTGAAGCATGGTTCTAATCTTAGCTTGGAGTTTTGGGTGTTACAGAAATATGTATGAACCATAAAATAGTCTCTATTGAACTATCATCCACATAACGAGTTTCACAACTTGTCCCAAAAAGGAAAAATTAGGCATGAGTCATATAATGAATAAGAGATAGACTATACATGGCACAGTATGGTTTCACATTTGTATAAAGGTAATGACATAAGATATGAGTTTACAAACATGAAGGAATACATGAGAAAAATGGACATGGGTTCTATTGGCCTCCTAAAGCATGGAAAAGGGAATCTTCCCGAGACTTACTTTCCTTATTGTTCATCATTAAGGATATTATTCATGTAAGGAGTTTCATAATATGTCAAGAAAAGGAGTTGTAGGCATGAGTCACATGAGCCGTCCAAATATGGAACATTATCATTGCTTGAGTTCATAAACCATCTGACATGGATTAATAGAGTACGAATGACATAGACATCGACATAAGTCTCATTCAATCTGAAATTAAATGACATGAAACATAAGTGTGTTGGACATGGAAATAGGAGTACATGCACCTTAAATTATATGATTGACATTTTTTAACTAAGAAACACCTTCCAACTACCTTTCCTCCCCTAGATACACCACTCATCATTTACAACATATATTTATCACAAGGGTACATGTAGTTACTAAGGTCTGAGTCTAACTGAATGCTATTACAATGTTCAAGCCTAACTCGTAGGCACAAAGCTATACATTCAATGTGGTCATACTATTCTAATTCACATGGTCCTACATTCTTTTTCCCTTGGGAACTTTTGTCTTCAAACACTGGTCAGGTCTTAGGTTTACTATAGATCGACATAATATCTTTTTACATCTAGAGTTATCCCCAAGAACATTATTTCTTCTAATCACAATAATCGACCAACCTTGATCTCTAACAAGAAGTCACTAGTCACATAATGCAATCATACATATGTTCATCAACTCGACATTCAAGTCTATTACAATATTCACCTCGTTGTTTCTTTGTAGCTAAAACCATCTAAAAATTTTCCAGTATTCCTGATCATTCCTACCTTCAACAACTTTACATACTCCTATAAGGAGACACACAATATATTTACATATTACTATTTTGTATTACTAAACCTTATCGTATATATATTATCCATACTTATTAACTTAGATAGAACAAGCACTTCATAGTCGTTATTAAAAAGGAGTATCTACTTTCGCTTACCTTTTCCCTTACCTAATTTCTTTCACTAGCACCTATGAAATCATAAGCGAGAATTATTAAAGGAATATTACATGAGAATGAATTGTATGAAATAAAAATAAAGGCCCACACCTTGACTATATACATGGTGCAAGAATGGGGCATCCTCATTTACAACATGAACATTAGGGAAAAAAAGGGTACTGGTGAATTTGACTTACACTTATCGTAACCTTGCCACTCAAAATGGGGCATGTAGAATAAATTACAATGGGCACGAATGCTTCAATTCATACTCCAAGTGCATAAAGCATGAATAGAGATTAGTTTAAGCATAGACATGACATAACTGTCCATCCTCATCATAGATTGATATACCCATGGCTTAGAGCAAAGAGATCATAGGCACGACTTGTTCAAGAAATGTAATATGAGCATGTGCATGACATAGAATAATTTCATTAGATTATAAGGGCATCATGAGGCATGAGTTCATATATCATGAGCTTTATAGTATAGGGATTGAATTTATAGAATCATAGAGTAAGATTAGGATCATTGTTCAAAGTACTTGCTTTTCATTCCAGGAACTGAGCATGAATATGAATCTGCATGAAGTGCATAAGCCTTAGTCATGGGCACGACGCAAATGTATATAATGTGAGTAGAGTGCCATCTTAAATGGAGTATAAGGAATACATTAGAATAAGAATGGGTCATTATCTCATCATAGCTCTTTTTCTAAAACTCATTACAAGCTAAATCTAATGACCTGACTTGGTCCTTATCCTATCATCTCCCCCTTAGCTCAAAATTAGATGTTTTAAGTCTGTAGACCTCTTCTCTAAACTAAGTTATAATCAAATTTCTCTGCATGGTCGAGTACCACTATCGACCTGAATGCTACACTCTCCCTTATAGACTATATTTTCATATACTAGAATTATTTCTTGGATTTCTTTCTGAGATATCTCTTACATTCCTCCTGCTTCTTGGGCCATCAGTTTTATAACTCATACTCCTATTGACATACTTATCCACTTTCTCTAACACTTCACAATATGGTCTTTTCTAATTAGTCCACTATTATCATACCTCCAAACTTATATCCACCAAATTCAAAAGAATTAAAACTATACTAAGATACACAATATTGTCTATCTATAATCCCCTCAATCTAGCTCTCAGGGACATCAAAAGAATGTATCTAACATTTCACCACCTTCCCCAACTTAGTAATACTAAATTAGGCACACATAGAATTAAGATGCTTAGAATCTCATATACAATACACCACCTCAGGTACACATTGTTCATCCTAATACTTAAGGCTCTTCTTTATCTAATGACTTAGCCTCTACCCACTCACTCATATAGGGCTCACATGAATCATGGTTACATTGTTACATATTTCATAAGTTATAGACCTAAGTTCTTTTACATATTATGTCAAGCCTACTAGATAAAATCCAAAAACTAACATTATCACTCTCATATTGTCATTCTTTTAACCATGGTGATCATCTAAAGTTCAAGCATAGTCTCTAGTACTAAACATGGAAGGCCAGACTTATCCATTTATACTACTGAAAATTATAGCTACTAAAGTAGAATAAAAAAACACTAGTATCACCAGAGGCAGAGGTTGTTCCAAGGCAGCAACATCTTTTCATTGGTGAAAAGGGTTAGAGTGAAGACTAGGGAAAGATTAGGAAACCCTCTACTATTTTTTATATGTAATAATGCTCATTTGGGTTTTTTCCGTTTTTGGTATTTTTTTTATTTTTAGTTTTGTGATGTTCGGATAATAATTGGGCCTTAGTCCAAAGTGACGCAATTTGATTTTTCAAATAAGAATAAAACACCAAAAAATAATTAAAACACTAGTATCACACCTCATTTTTCTCGCAAAAGAAGGGTTTCGACATGGAAACTTTTTTAGGATGAAAAGAGTGAAGAGTCGCCACCTAACAAAATAAGTGCTTTAGGGAACCATTCTACCACTAATTATGCAAATAATTCTATTTTTAGTCTACGCAATCAAAAATTAGGTAAGGATTCAAGTTACCTTGAAAGGAAGGTGTTAAGCGCTTTTCGAGGTCCATAAATATGGGTCCTTTTAGGATTTGTTACTATGTGGGGAATTAGTGATAAAACTAGAGAATTGATTTTATTAAACTAAAATTTACTAAACGGTTAAGAATGTAAGATTATTTATTAATTAAATGAATAACTGTACATACTTGATTATTAATTAAGATAAAGAAAGAGAAAACTAAGTGATGAAAAGTATTAGATAAGAGAAAAAAATAGAATTGAGTCAATGATGGAAAGAAAGAGACTAATTATTAAGTGAATTAATTCAGACTAAACTACCTCAAGCAAATACAACACATAGAGATTTAACAATATGAAAGTTGAAAAGATCATAAGTTGGGGAACAATCGCTCAATCCCGTGCTAAGCCTTAGAAAGACTTTTTAACCAAAGTGTAGTGGTTATCGAGCTATAAGTGTATCATGTATATCACTCCCTACTTAGGAGGATGGTGGGGAGGGGTTTATTACGGGTCACCCCATGCAACATAAATAATATTTAGCAACCAAACTAATTGTTGCACATATTATTTAGCAAGCATAGACTATTATTTTCCGTTACGTACCTGGTGCCCCATTTGGGACGGCGATTTTTCCCGAACTCTAATTCGCCCATTGACTTATCCATTTTCCATGATAGAGCTCCAAGCGATGGCATTCTATTGTGATGTACATGTAAAAATATTCAAATTAGTGAGAGTATCTTTGTTCTTAATATTTAATTAATCAAAAAAATAATAAAATAATAATGATTCTTAATTAGAGTAAGCACATATGGAGGAAAAGGGTTTAACAAGAGAGTTTTTCATTTCTTTTACCCAACAACGTGACTTAAAATAAATTCAGATCCCAGCTTTCTCTTTCTCACATGATTAATTGGCCATTCAACATAAGTCCTGACCTAAATTATACTATCATCTCATCCCCAAATATTCCAATTAAAACCAAAATACATTCATGTGTTTGTTTTGACCCCATTCAAATTGGCAATAAGAAACCAGATCACCTTAAGCCACCAATTGTCCAATCAAATACTCAAATACAAACTAAACACAATATAATAACAAGTTGTAGTAAATCATCCAATCTAATAAATTAATAAATCTTCATTATGCTACCGTAGCACGTTAGAGATTAAATAGGTATAACGCATACCCGCTAACTCTATAATAAAGCAATCAAAAAACTAGTAATATAACATGGAAAAGAAACATATCATAGCTAAGATTCCCTAAAACAATCCTTGGCCCAACTGCAGGTTAAAGCAATCAAGGAAATTCCTTTGCTTAGCTCTAGTAACAACAATTCATGTGAAAAATAAATTTCTAGATTCATTTTGAAAAGTAAATAGTTCATTGCTAATCTATATTTTGTGTAAAAACTACTTCCAATTTGACAGGTAATTAAGCTACCAGAGAGCATGCTTGGTTGGTTGCCACGAGAGGTTGCACAGGTTGGGCTTGTTAGGTTCTAATGGGGGAGATTTTACTACCTTTCAATTATTTAGTCTAGCCAAACAGTGGTGGGGGACTGTGGTTGAGGATAGGCCATTTGGGTCATCTTTTCTCTTTTGGGATTAATTTACTCTATTTTTTCTAGATGAGATGTGTGGATGCGCGAGGAGCATGTGGGCAAGATACCCCATAGACTTGACAATACTAGTGACATGTATGGTTTAGTACACTTTTGATCTGTCTTGGTAGTGTTTGATTGTGGTTCTATATTCTCCTATGAGACTGCTTATTCTGTATTAGGTCTTGATGTGAATTGTGAGTTTCTTGCTATGTCTATTCATATTACTACCCAGTAGGTGATTCTTTAGTGATAGATCAGGTGTGCCAATCATTTGTTGTGACTCATTTAGAATATATCACTAAGTTAGATTTGATTATTTTGGATATAGTGGATTTTAGTATGATTTAGGAATGACCTTCTCAATGGTTATGTTGTGGAATAGTGGTGGATCAATTGTAGGTATTGGTATATTCAAATTATGGGATGCACTCAGAGATTCACTTAAGGGTTGTGATATCAGTTGGGATTGAGGAAGTGATTTGATTATTGGGGTGATAAGTTATGAATAGAAGAAGCTTACAGCTGGTACATTTATGTGAAGTTGTCCGAAGGTGTCATTAGAAAGGTGCGTGCGTGGATTATTTTCCTTACGGGATTGCATCAATATATGTGAGGATTGGGTTAGTGTATGATTAGACATGTGGGATGTCTAGGGTTACTAATCAAATTAGGAAAGAAGACCTTATGATGGATCAGACCAGTGATATGACTAACTTGGAAAGATTGCAATTAAAGGATTCTAGTTAGATAAGTGAAGATTTTTAGACGTTCGGGCCTTGCAAGTTATTACTACCTTGGTGATTATCTTTGCTTGGATAGAAATACTTATGGTGTTTTGAAACACTCCTCAGGTGGATCTAAAGGAATTCAACTTGTAAGGATATTTTATTTTGATTTGGAAGGTTATGGGTTCATCTTTAAGGATTGGGATTTGCTTTCAGAGCGTGGTTACTTGGTTTAGGTTTAAATTGTGATGGCACTACTTTGTGTTTTGGATGGGTTGGTAAAGAAAGTTATCCGTATGGGTTGAGGTTAAAATTCTGGATTTTAGTAGTAAGACAATTTTGTGGACGTGGATAATGCTATAGTATGGATTGGAAAGATAAGAAAGTTTATGCATGTCGGTTTTAGAGGACTATGAAGGACTTGTGTATGGAAAGCACATGGGTTGTAGAATTTATTACTTTGGAAGTTAAAGGGCTTAATGAAGTGTTCTACTCAAGAGTTTTGATTTAGAGTATGCGATATCATTCCATGGTTCTTGTGAAAGAATACATAATGGAAAATGAGTTAAGGAAAAGCTATGGAACTTGTGCATAAAAAAATTTAAGGTATTAAAAATTTTGTTATGGGTACGAGTTGTAAATTTGAAGTCCTGGTAGCATGGTTCGACAATGACTTATAAAGAGACTAGTGGTAACTTTCCTAAGATTTGAATTGTGATTTGGGCGTCAATCAGTGATATATAGTAATCCTGCACTTCTACTTTGTGTTGAATTTTTTATGATATGACAGGTTGCTTACATGTGTATAACTGAAAGGGCTTTTTGTTCTACTGGGTTATTATGGACTTCGGGTTGATTGACACTACATGGGTGATAGGAACTACATAGATTATTGTGATTGGTTGTGTAAGAGTTTGGTGACGTATAAAGGGTTCCTGTTGTCGTATGGTGAGTTTTGTGGACATTCATAGTTTTCTTCAGGGGTTAAGCATGAGAATATGACTATGTGAATGGTGATTGAAGTATGACATTTGAGAATTTATATGGAATTGATATCAATTTCTGAATCTATTGTTCCACCTTAGGGAGACAGTACTATCCTTTTTAATATTTTTGGTATCCATCTTGGGTAAGTGTTATTCAGTCAAAAAATATGTAAAGTGGCCTTGAAAATAGTGGAAAGTTCTTTTGAGATATAGGGAGGCATGATTCAGTATTGCGAAGAGTGATAATGTGGTTTCATGGGTTCTTTGGTATTTTGTGGGTACAGTGACAACATTGGTTTTGTGTTAATGACTCATGGTGTTGATGACAGGTTCAGGTAAACCAGGTATTTTCAGAACTTCTATTGCGATCAAATTAATTATTGGGTATAGAGATGATGTTTCCCAAACTATACCTCCAGAAAAGTATAACACGGTCGTTGTATCAAATATAGAATCCAACTAGGTTGGGGTCGATCCCACAGGGAATAGGACGAAAGTCTATCAAGTGCTTATCCAAGTAATTGGAAAGTAAGTAAGGGGGGGGGGTTGTAAGTAAATAGTAACGGTAACAATTGTTGATTTTTAGATTTGTGATCAATACGACAAAGGCACTAGGACTGTGATCCCCAAGATTCCTTAACTCTACCGTTTACTTGTACGGGCAAATTGTCCCACTACGTTGCATACAAAATCTAACAAGATAGGTTCATCTAAACATCTCTCGACCTTGGTTAGATGAATTTCACTCTTCTCCTCTCGTTCTCTGAGTGTCGCACTACTAACCCTTGTTCTTGATCTCAGATTAACTATTCCTGTTACAGATCAAGTTATTAGATGAGGTTGATAGCTTCAAATCTCTGTTGTTATTCCCTTTTTCCAATCTCTACCTCTCTCTCTCTAGAAAGTTTAGAATACAGGTGAGTTTCCAATGTTTACAACCGTTAGAAGATCAATTATAATGAAGGGGATAACAATACATACAGTCACACTGGTTCAGAATTGCTTCGGACTTAACCCATTTCGTTAATTCCTCATAGTTCACACAACCCTAGTTATGGGGTTTAGCTACTCATGATTGCAAGAACACAAGAAGAATTCAACAATGAAAACATAATTATGAACTCACAATAAGAATAAAACTCTGAAATCTCAATATAAATTAAAACCCTAGAATCAATGTTTGAGATTACAAGATCAATGTGTTTATGAATCTCAAAACAATGTAATAGAATCCTCAAAATAATGTAAATACTAAATCCTAAACATAGGACAACCTAAGGGTATTTATAGATACAAAGTGAATTTTATCCTAAACAAAGTAGGAGAAAAAAGTCGGCAACTTTACACGGACCATGACTGTCACGCCCCGAATCCCAACGAGGCATGATTGACACTCGAAGCCGACAAGGCCCGAGAGAACCAAGCTGTATCGCTATTCAATCATATGCATGCCATAAGAAATCCATAAGCACACAATATCTATAGATACTAACAATGGAGTTCATGGAACACGATATATGTAGTCATATGCGAAACTTGGCCGTTGAGGCCACCAAGTCAAAAACGACATATCCCCTTTACATATATACACCCACATCCGTCTACAAAAGCCTCTAACAAATCCATTGACCATAACAAACTAAACATCGGGACAAGTCCCCGCTTAACATGAACAACACCAAAACATATATCTATACTCGGAGAAGCCCCGGATTAGCTGGAGCTCACCAATGGACTGCTAACACCTGGCAATCTATTGAGGAGGCCTACTGGTACCTGTGCCTGCAGCAGTAAGGTAAATTCCCCAAGAGGGGTCAGCATGAAATATGCACTGAGTATGTAAGGTCATATGAAACTTATAAGATAAGAAAATATGTCTACGAACTCAAATACAAGAAATGTTCAATATGGATAAGTCACTTTACTAAACTTTGGATACAATGAACATTACGTTCTTTCTTTCTCTTGCCATTACTTTCCTTTACATATATGTGGTTAGGGCCCTCATCGTGCAGGTGTTCGTTGCACCCCATGGATAACATATCATCGTCATGCAGGTATTCTGTGTACCCCATGGATAAGATCATATCGTCATGCAGGTGTCCTTTGCACCCCATGGATAAAGTAACATCATCATGCGGGTGTTCTTGCACCCCATGGATAAATAACATCATCATGTAGATATTTATACCCCATGGATAAGATAACATCGTCATGCAGGTGTTGGCACCCCATGGATAATAATCATGAACATAACCAATATGCATTACTTTATTCTTACTTCATTTCTTTACTTGTAGATTGGAAACCTTTACTTACGAGAGATTGATTCGATCAGTTATGAGAGATTGATACTTTTGGAATTGTAACATTTTTGGAAGCTTTGGAACATAACATTATTGGAACTTTTTGGAACATTTCCATAATTATGCAACCCATGAACAACCATGACTAATGAATGTGGAATATGTGACTCAACAATAGATAACATGATTGAAACCATTAGACTCAAGTCCATGAATAAGAGGTATGTATATAACCACTATTGGCACTTTGGAACATAACCTTGTTGGGCTTTTGGAATATTTACCAACGAACATGAGACATACGATTCACAATGGATCAATGTGTAGGAAATATGTGATAATAACCATTGCTAGTCGGATATAGGATACCTTAGCACATGTCGGAATAGGACTAGCATAATGCCAATGTGAATACAACTTACCGCGAAAAGATACGAACAAAGTAACCTTACATACCTTGTACTCTCGATATAAGTATACAACCTTATATGCGTATACAATAGTTCCTCTCCTCCTTTATGTGTCACTCTACAATCACAAATACATAACGGAATTCATATTAATTGCCAACTACTTTACAATGGCATACAATGTCAATAAGTTTCATGTTTGCTTTTACACATGCGATTTCCTTTGACAAAACTATTGATGAATTTATTATTCCAAAAATTCCATAATATTCCCAACATTGAACAATACATGATAATCAATACATTTCACCACAATACTTCTCCTTTACACTTTCTTATCCATATCACATCCCAAATAATCTATCAACTTACCTTAATACACCTCATAGCGCATATCGGCCAATATCCCATAATTTACACTTATAGACAATAACATGTTTAACAACAAAAATAACACCATACATGTTCATGTTTTATCCATACCATGCTTTTTCATCAAAGGCACAAGTCCTAATTCAAGCTTGGATCTCATGGATCCCAAATCTTAGACAAGAACATAAAGTACCATGTCCATCCTTTCCAAGCACAACCAACATGATTTATATACTCTCCCATGCATATAACATGTTATTCCATAAGAATAATTACTTACCGAAGCTTGAAAATTGATGATCTTGCTCCAAGAGATAGCCTAGGGTTCTTGAGAGTTGAGAGAAAAATTTGAGAAATTTTAAGAAATGTGTTGTGTGTTCTCTTGGAATAAAAATCAGATTTTTACTTATATATATAGTCCCTCAAGTCTTCTTGGCATTAAATGCCATGTAAGGATAAGAATGGGTCAATTTAGCCTTCTTGGGCCATGTTTTGTGTCTCCTTTTGGGCTTGGATCAAGCCCAATATAATTAACCCAATCATTCTGCAAGATTAACTCATTTCGTACACGTTACAACAATATTCCAACATACGTTATTCATGTCCGTAGCCTCAATCCCAAAATAAAGTGATTCTAGCCACGTATGACCTATTTTGCCCCTAGGGGTAAAATCGTCATTTTGACGGCAAATGCATTCCCGAGATATTTTATCATACCATTATAATATTTTACTCATTTCATGTATATGTTCATGGTTGTAGAAGAAACGTGGCAAAAATCGGCCCGGTACGTCCCCGGGCACCCTTGGACACTTAGACAAATTTTGGAGGCATTGTTGGTTTGGCCACCCCAGCAAGTGCCTGGCGCCCACCAGGGCACTGAGCTTTAAAAGCTTGCTGGTTTGGGTGCCAGAACCAGCGCCTGGTACCTCCTGTGGCACTGAAATTTTTTTTGTGTGCTTCTACTCTTCTTTGCGGATTTGGTTAGATACTTCAAACCCTATTCTTTAATTTACTTCTTAAACTTAATGCCCTTTGTTTAGAGGTCCTCTTAACCTCGTTTTGAACCCCATAACTGTCCCATAAAAAGCACAAAACACTCCTACAAAGGGTTAATCCCATATATGAGGCCAAATTCAATTTTTCTCATCCTTAGCATTACAAACTACACACGTATGGCTCTCGACACCTTAAGTCAACCTTGTTCAATGTCGTCAAGTAGGGTTGGAAAGGTACGGGGTGTTACAATGACTTGAAGTCGTGGGATCAATCCATAGACCGTGGGTCCAGACCATAGGAATCAGGCCTCACTGCACATTTGCAGAAGTTGACCTACGGTCGTGACTCACATGATGAAATTCCAGCTCTGCTCTTTTGTCTTCAAAAACTTCATCCAGTGCATGCTTCATCCTTTTTTGTACATTTTTCCTTCAAAACCTATTCTCCTGCAATATAGAACAAAAAACACATCATACCTACCAAACATACCCAAGTTATTGTATATTTTCCTTGTTTTAGGCATTGAAAGTGCCATGGAATCATGGCACATCAACACCCTCAACTTAGAATGTTTGCATGTTCTCAGGCTAACAAAACAAAACAAACACATTTGATGCTTAACTAAGAGAAACCTAAGAGACCTATGGCAGTCGACTCATTGCTTTTGGTACCAAAACTTTTTTTTTCGACCCCCTCTTATTTGCAAATCAAAACCACAGTGTGTATACATGCAACATATTATCATGACACAAAAGGGATCAAGTGATGGCATCAGATTATGAACAAACAACTAAGCATATATGCAAATGACATTATCCAAACAAATAGCAGCTAACAATACAACCCATGTACTCTCACAGCAAAGAAGTCCCATACACTCACAGTATACTAATGAATATCAACATAGGGACTGGATCAAAACACTCTCTCTCACAAAGAAATTCAAGCAGTGTGAATGAAATACCATAGACTTTCCCTTATTTTCTATGCCTTAGGTTTTCGGACAGTTAGACTAGGATCACTATAGGACTTTCATCGGCTTGTAATGTAGGCTTGGGGATGGATGTGGTACATATGGATATGGTGACTCAACCCTCCTTGACACTACCCTATTTTTGGCTCCACTTTCCAACCATACTCATTTTATTCTCCCTTATTCTCCTTCATTTGTTTTCAGATTTTGGGTGTAATTTTCTTTATGATTTCAATATTCTTTTTTTTTCTTTTTTTTTTTCTCTTTTTGCAAACTCTATTTTTCACTTTTTTTTTTCTTCACACCCAAATCTGTTCTCCTTTCTTTTACTACCCCCTTCTTCATACCCATATCACCCCTATGATAGTCACCCTCAACTTAGGTGATTTGCCTGAGTTGAGGAACACAATGTCCAAGGAGGGACCAGGGCCAAGACAGGTTCATTGAAAGTCAAAATGGGAAAGTGAATAGACTAAAGAAAGAAAAAGGTTAATTAACGCTCAAACTCAGGATCAAGGGATATTTACTTTATTTGGTCAGGAATTTAGGCTATGGACTTATTCAAAAATGGCCTATGATCCTTTCCTAACCACTATCTTCTAACCTAGGCAAGACTAACCGGGCAAGTTCTGTATTGCACACACAAAGTGAACTAGGTAATGACCTCACACACATATAGCACAGGGTTACACTATCAACTACTACCTGTCCAATTCATGCATTGCTAAGCTACAGTTATTCTGCCTATAATACTAATTCCATAACAATATCTAATAGCTGTCACAAACTAACATAACTACACACCCAGTCCAACACAAAAAAAATTCAGGAAGGGTGTCCTTTAAACAATTCAAAATTCATTCAAAGTTGACTGCAATAAGGTTCCCCTATTTTTCTCCTAACTAAACTCGAAAACATATAATGAAACATAAACAACAACCTAAACATGTCGGTTCTACTATGATAGCACTTGAGGGAAAAGAAACACGGTAGCAAAAAACCCCAAGAGGATATATAGACCCACAAGTACCTCCACCCCCACCAAATAAGCATTCATTGTCCCCAATGCATTAGACCGAGGTAAAATAAGGGAGTTAGGAACATACCCGTGGTACCCTAGGTGCGTGGATCTAATGTCAATCAAAATAACAAAACTCAAATCAAATGTAGGAATAGCAAGACACCTAGGGTTGCCTCCCGAGCAACGCCTGATTTAACGTTGTGGCACAATGCGGGTGTCTTGATTACTCAAACTATATCAAGATATCCCTTGGGTTGTCCTCTAAGGTCATCTAAACTATTTATTTTTGAAACCACCCTCATGTCCTTTGGCTGCTTCATAGTTTTGCAAACATTGAACGTGATTTCCTTATTATTAAACCTGAATTTCAGCTCAGCCCGCTCCATATCCACCAATGCTCTGCCGGTGGATAAAAATGGTCTTTCTTTAATTATGGGCATCTCAAAATTGACCTCATAATCCAAGACTACAAACTCAGCAGTAAAGATGAAGTTTTCAACCTTGACCAAAACATCAAATAATATGTCCACGGGCTTCTTGATCGTATGATCCGCCATTAATAATCACATCTTTGTTGTCTCAAGGGCTCACAAGTCTAATTTATCAAATACTGCCAGCGGCATCAAATTAATACTCTTACCTAGGTCACACAAAGCTCTGGCGAAGCTAACTGACCTAATTGTGTATGGAATTATGAAGGCACCGGGATCATCTTTCTTTTGCACAAGAGAACGGGATGCAATTGCACTACAATGGTGTAAATCACCAACAGACTGATAACTGATAGCTCTCTTCTTCGTGAATAACTCTTTTATGAACTTTACATATCCTGGCATTTGTTCCAGCACCTCCACTAATGGAATATTTATAGAAAGTTGCTTCAGTATGGACATGAACTTATGAAATTTTCCATCATTCTTATTCTTCTTCAAACGCTGAGGGAATGGAGGTGGTGGCTTAGGAATGGGGGTTAGCATTTGTGGGGCTTTCTTTTCTTTCTCGTTTTCAGTATTCACCTTGTTTTTATCAGTCTCAGACTCTTCAACTTCTTTCATGATCTCCCCACTAACAATTTTATTTTTATCCACCTTTTTATTTAGATGTTGAGAGAAAGGTGGAGAAAGTTTTCAGGATGGAACATACTTCTTTAGAGCTTCCTTTATTTTTTTTTGTGGCATTCATTTGCTCTTCCAGTATAGTATGAACACCCTCAACTTGTTTGGATGCCTCACTATGAGTCTACCCACTTCTCGTTGTGATAGCCATACAATGAGCATCATTTTTCAGGTTATGAATGGTGTTGCTCGAAAGTGTACCTTGTTGACATAGATTAAATGCTGAAGTTATCTTCCCAAACTATTTAATGGTTGCCGAGTAAAACTCAACCTTTTGAATTATTCCCAAAATGTCTGCCCTAATCTCCATTAGATAGTTTTCTTGACTCTCTACCCCCTTAACAAGTTTATTAAAAAGGGCTTCCATTCTTGAATTTTCATAATCAGCATCACGGTTTCCCAATGGAACATATGCACCACTCTTCTCATTGTAATCATCCTTTTGCCTCCAATCACCATCACGATCTCGATCTCTGTCTCTATATCCTGACTTGTTGTAATTGTCTCGATAGTAGTTCCGACCTTGATTCCCTTGCCTTAAATTCTAAGAGTCTTGATTAGACCCTTGGCCCTTGGCTCGAAAACCCACCACCTCTCGATCCAAGTATTTAGCCTCCTCATCAGATTCATAATCGTCATGTCTAGGTGTTTTGCCTTATGCACCTACGACATGCACCTTCTCAGCACCCCCAGCTGTAATCTGTTTGGATACCAAGCCAATTTCTATCCTCAACTGTGTGACCTCATGATCTTCAAATTCATCCAAAGCCCATTGTGCTATCGAGGCTCTAATAGCATACATCCCAACAGGTGTATCTCCCTCCCGAGTATGCCATCCTTGGTTGGTCTTAGTGATATGATCTAAAATCTCTAAAGCTTGTTCCTATCTTAGACTCATAAATGCTCCGCCAGTGATAGTATCTGCTACAGCCTTGGTATTGGCGTTTAATGCGCTATAGAATATCTCAAGTAAATTTTGACCATTCATCCTATGGTTTGGAACATTTTGCAACTTCTTCTTAATCAATAACAAAGTCTCGTAAAGGGCTTTAGAATGTAGCTATCTAAAAGTATAAATCCTATCCTTCAACTGTAGCATCTTGGAGGGTGGGAAAAATTTCCCCAGAAATTGATTTCTCAACTCTTTCCAAGTAGTGATGGAACCTCATGGTAACTCGGCCAACCACAAAGTCGCTACTCCTGTTAGGGAGAATGGAAATAATCTCAATCGAATGGACTCTTGGTCAACTCCAGGAAAATTATATGAAGTGCAGACCCCCACAAAGTTCATCACATGCATGTTTAGATCATCTGTAGGAAGATCGGCGAATATACCTTTCAAGTTTAGCTGGTGGATGATGGCACTTGTAATGTCAAATTAGTGCCCTGAGGTAATTCTGGTGGAATAATGGCACCAGTCTCAATCAGCTCAAAATAAGCCACATCCTTTTCTTTGGGATCATCATAAGCCTACACATAAGGTCTTTGTGGTGGTTATTGCACCCTCAATATTCTTTGTCTCTCTTCAAGTGCAGCAAGATGTTGTGTTGCTTCTTGCATTCCTTGATATCTATCTGCTTGTCTAAAAGCTTCTTGTCTCGCATTCTCCTCAGCCGTTAATTGAGCAGTGATTTACTCCGCAGTTCATGACCAGCCGGATGAATTGGTGGCTAGTTATGAATATCTCCCGCAGCTGTGGGATCCTGAACTCCATTGATGTTCACTATTCTTCAATTAGCTCAAGTGTTCTTTCTATCTCAGTATCAAGTGGAATCAGGGGATTGCCTTGACTCCTAGTGTTGGGCATACACCGGCGTGTGCCCTCAAAAGTATAGAAAAATAAAACCAATCAACTCCAACAAGCAAACTAATCAACTCCATAACTGTATTCCCCGGCAACGACATCAAAATTTGATGTAGCCCAAACTATACCTCCATAAAAGTATAACCTGGTCGTTGTATCAAATATAGAACCCAGCTAGGTTGGGGTCTATCCCACAGGGAATAGGAAAAAAGTCTATCGAGTGTTTATCTGAGTAATTGGCAAGTAAGTAAAAAGGGGGGTTTTGTAAGCAAATAGTAATGGTAACAATTGTTGATTTTTGAATTTGTGATCAATACGAAAAAGGCACTAGGAATCTGATCCCAAGATTCCTTAACTTCACCGGTTACTTGTGCTGGCAAACTTTCCCACTACGTTGCATGCAAAATCTAACAAGATAGGTTCATCTAAATGTCTCTCGACCTTGGTTAGATGAATTTCACACTTCTTCTCTCGGTCTCCGAGTGTCCTACTACTAACCCTTGTTCTTGATCTCAAATTAATAATTCTTGTTATAGCTCAAGTTATTAGATGAAGGTTGATAGCTTTAAATCTCTGTTATTATTCCCTTTTTCCAATCACTACCTCTCTCTTGAGAAAGTTTACTATACAAGCGAGTTTCCAATGTTTGCAACCATTAGAAGATCAATTATAATGAAGGGAATAACAATACATGCAGTCACACCGATTTAGAATTGCTTCGTCCTTAACCCATTTCGTTAATTCCTCATGGTTCATACAACCCTAGTTATGGGGTTTAGCTACTCATGATTGCAAGAACACAAGAAGAATTCAATGATAAAAACATAATTACGAACTCACAATAAGAATAAAACTCTGAAATCTCAATATAAATCAAAACTCTAGAATTGATTTTTGAGATTAAAAGATCAATGTGTCTATGAACCTCAAAATAATGTAATAAAATCCTCAAAATAATGTAAATAATAAATCCTAAACATAGGACAACCTAAGGGTATTTATAGATATAAAGTGAATTCTATCCTAAACAAAGTAGGAGAAAAAGGTCGGCAACTTTCACGGACCATGACTTGAAGTCATAGATCAACCTATGGACCGTGGGTCCAGACCGTAGGAATCAGGCCGCACTGCACATTTGCAGAAGTTGACCTACGGTCGTGACTCACGGACCGTAGGTCACTTTCGTGGGTCATATGATGAAATTCCAGCTCTGCTCTTTTATCTTCAATAACTTCATTCCAGTACATGTGAATATATAACAGAAAACACATCACACCTACCAAACATACCCAAGTTATTGCATTATTTCCTTATTTTAAGCATCGAAAGTGCCATGAAATCATGGCACATCAAGAGACAGTTTAGAAATAAAAAAATCAAAAACATTGAGAAATTTGGTTTCAGATACTAGAGTTGTGGCCTTAAGACTTAAATGTGAAGAGATTTTTGGTTACTACAGTGAAACTGGTGGTACCTCAGGTGTACCTCCACTTGAGAGTGTTGGTATGAGCTCTACTATGGTATTCTCAGTTACTTGTCAGTTTTGGTACATTCCTTACCTTTACGTTTAAGGATTTACATGAATCTTAGTGGTGGATATTATAACAATTCTCGTACAGATGTTTAGCTTTTTCTATGTTTTGAACATTTTGCCCTTCCACATTATTGCTTTATATCATTTATGAGTTGTGGGGATGGTTGGCATGATCCTCAAAGTATTCGGGGGTGATTTATGTAAGTTTATAATTTTGAGTTAACTTTATAATGATATAGTAGAGTTTGGTCAACATTCTGTGAGTTCCATTAGATCCGAAATGTCCATTTTAGTCTAGTAGCATGGTTGGTTCGGGTTCCGAGACCCTTTTGTAATTATTGAACTTTTGGTCAGAATACTAATTTATTGGTCTAGATGTGATTTTGGGGGTAAATTATTTGTTACGACCTCTTTTGGGAAATCCAACAATTCCATTGGATCCAGAACGTGTTTTATGATCGATTTGTACTATTGGTTTATGTTTATAGGGTTTCGGATGAGTTGCGGGGGTTAAAAATAAGTTTTGAAAGATATTGTCAACTGGTGCCTTCTCCACATGAGCAGGGGAACCACCATGTGTGCAGTCCTAGGGACGCACATGGCCACGTATGGGCGCATGCGCATAGGGTAAATGACCTTTGGATAGCATATAAGCCTCATTTAGGTTCAAAACCTTATCTTCACCATTTTAGGTGATAGGAAGCTCCGTTTGAGGCGATTCTTGATGCATTTTTCTCGTATAATCATTGGTTATGTGATTTTACCTTCATTTTTTTTATTTTCCAAGATTATACATCTCATTTTTTGTGATTTTGATTTATAAAATTGAGATTTGAAATACAAAGTTATGAAATCAAAATTTCTTGATTTGAAGGTCGATTTGGAATGGGTTTTCATTGATTTTTGGGATTTAAGGTCCTTTTATCATGGTTAAACTGATTTTAATAAAAACTTATCAAGATTTCTCATTTTAAACTGCATTTGATAATGGGATTTTGATGGGTCCTTGATTTTCGATGGGATTTCAGATTGAGAACTCATAAACTATGGATAAAGTGATTCTTTAATAAAATTTCAGTTTTACACTTTTATTTTTGGGGTTGATGTGCGACGTGATTTTGGACCCGAAATAAAAGAATGTCAATATGGGTGTCGTTGGTCTTGTATTTACACGTAGATATCATATTGGATTAGATTGGATGCATTTTGTAGTGATTCAATGGAGTAGAACTTCCATTTAATTATTTGGGTTGTGATGTGCCTTTACGGGTCTTCTTTAAGACAAGTTGAGATCTACCTTGACTCTTTTCTGAGGTGTTTATAGGTTATATGCTTATTTCTTGTGTTTTGTGAATCACTAATGGTTTTGGGTCCCGTTTAGATAAGATGGAGAGCATATTTGCATCTACCAGAGTCTATTGATGGATTAAACTAATAAAAATGGGCATCTTGATTGTTCTCTTTACTTGTTGATATTTTTATGGTATATTGTGGATAGATGACTTATGGATCTTGAGTAAATTGATAGTCAGTATCTATTTAGAAGATTGAATCATTTTTAGTGGATATTGATGGAATGATTGGGGTTTAGTAATCACTTAGGGTATAAGTAGATTTGTAGCTATTTGATGGAATGATTAGGGTTTAGTAACCACTTATGGTATAAATAGATTTGTAGTCATTTTGATGGAATGATTGGGGTTTAGTAATCACTTAGGATATAAATAGATAATAGTATAATTAAGTAGTTAAAAAAGAGGAAATCTTGGCTTGGTTATTAGGTAAAGTGAATGAAGGTGGACTTTAAGACATATTTGTAAACTAGTATAGTTCTTCTTTTAGTATTTGAGTATAATGGTGTCATGGTTGGCAAAGGTGGAAACTTATCATGTAAAACAATTTATGGTTTGGATAAATTCTCTATATTTATGTTATTTGGATAGTTATTGTTATTGGGATGCCCGAGTGGGGCTTGTGTTGACTATATTATTAACTTGAGAGCTTATTATTATCATGATGCCCGAGTAAGGGCTTATATTGATCCTATTATGGGTGTCTACATGATTTTCTTACCTTGCTATATCTATATGGGGCTTGTATCATGATTATTGATGTTTGGGGTGAATTAAACTCATTTATACCATTGCTAAGTTGATTTTATGTTGTTGAGCTGGTTATAAGCATGCATACTCATTCATTCTTTCCTATTAACAGAACTGGTACCATCGAGAAATACTGATTTTGAAAGAAAATAAGACATTTTATATAACGCCTTAACTGAGGTATGTGCTAGTAAGATTGATTGATGAGATTATGATAGTATATGGGTTACGAACCCCCCATGGGTTCTCTCCCGGTAGCTTAAAGCTCAAAAGGTGTATACGAGGTAAAAAATTTGATCATTATATACATGTCATGCTATCATATTGCACTGCATTGCATTTTTTTATGTGATTGATATTGTCTCTAATTATTTCCAGTCGTGTTGTAATATCATGATTGAATCTGGTTTATTATATTGTGTATTTTGCATCTCATATCATTACATTACATTACATTGCATTGCACTTTCTTTTGGGTGATATTATGGTTGATGTGTTATTGTATGTTATGGAATTGATTACTGCTTCATCCGTTGAGATTGTTGTGTCACACATATTGGTTGTGTGATATATACTTTCTTTATCTTACCCTAGATTGGTGATTGGTCATAATATACTATGTTGGTGAGATTCTCTCCTAAATTTACTTTCTTTACTTTTATTGATCATAAAATGGTATGGGTTGACTCACCTGAACTGATTTGTCTACCCTATTTATTGGCAATCCTATAACTATTTTGGTTAGGTCACCCTGCTAGATCAGGGTGGCGTATTTATTGGTTGAGGGTTTATTTGGGATAATCTTATATGGTTGGGGTGGTGGTTCTCGCCATCACTTTGGATTAGGGTTAGTTATCGACGATGCTTGTTGAGTGCACGTGTTTCATACTCACCCTTTCTTTTTCTTTCCATTTTCTGTACCTTATGCAGGTATTGATTTGAGTAGCGGAGCATAGATTATATTCTCCCAGTGTTGGCTTTACAAAGATACAGGTAGCGACTGATGGGTCTCAGAGCTTTCTCGGATTTCTCTTTATCTTATCTTATGCTTTATTTGCATTTAAGATACTTGGGATTATTTGATCATATTCTATATTAGAGACTTGTACTAGTGACAACCATACCTAGGATGTATCATTGAGATTATACTTCTTTTATATCCTTTGGGATTTATCTCTATGTCTTACTTCTTTAGCTTCTATTTTATCTTTGATTATTGTGTTGGGCTTGATAGGCTTACCTGTATCGGAGGGTGTGACAGGTGCCATCACGGACTCTATTTTGGGTCGTGACAAGAGCTAGGGCCAGGATTACCCTTAGATACCCCATTTGAATTATATTTATATGACCCCAAGTTTGGCGGTTTCCAGTATACCACCTTGTAGCCTATATTGGGAGTATATTCATCAATAAAATTAATGATCTGGTAGTAGGAATATTACTCAACCAGGAGTAAATATACCTAGCCATCAGATGCAAGGTCCTGTTAATCTCCATTACCATACTAAGATATGACATCTTTCCACCATGATTAATAATATTTCTTCTCTTCCAAATCTGCCACAATATAAACATAGGTATAGCTTTGTATAAAGGTTTGAGTTTGGGTGAAACCTCAGCACTCCACCATTTATACATTATATCTTAAAGTTGAAGAAAAGACCCATTAATCCTTGCACTAGCTGTAAAATTGTACAAAATTCTAATAACTAATGGACATTTGATGAATAAATGCTCACAATTTTCTTGTACCTCTTCTCCAAAATAGCAACAAATGACACATCATATACTATTATCCGGACTTCAGCAAAAGGTATCGTTGCTTCCAAAGCCACCATAAGAAAAAAGATATATTAAAACGCACTCCTTTCACCCATAATGTCACGCCTCAAATCCCATTGGGGTGGACTGGCTCCCGAAGCTGTTAAGGCCCGAGAGAACCAACCTTCATTCATACGCACGTCGCTAAATGAACTACATTCTATCAGACAGATACAAGATGTCAAAGACGGACGTTATGGAAAGATATTCATATAGATATGAAACTTGGTCGTTAGGGCCATCACGTCAAAAGCATACATTCCTTACATTCCTTCATTTGTCCCACAACATCTACAAAGCCTCTAATAGATACATAACTAAATTAAAGTCGTGACAAGTCCCCGTTTTATACAACATTTATATAGTACCAAAACAAATGTAAACATGTAACTTGGAAAGCCCCGAATCAACCTGGAGCTCACCAACAGTCTGCAGATGACCCGTATCCTAATGTGGAGGTCTACTAGCACCTGTACCTACAGCAAGTAAGGTAAGTCCCCCAAGGGACGTCAGTATAAAAGAATGTACTGAGTATGTAAGGCTAAAAGAACCTGCATGAGATATAGGAACTCAAATGGAATCAAATACAAGTGAATAAACATTATGGATAAACCACCGTTCTGTATGTGTGGAACCATGTACATTACATTCATTACTTTCTTCATTTTTACGTTCATCATCATTATCATTCATCATATCATGCCCGGGCCCCAAGTGATCAGTGGGTCATAACATAACATTGGGATCGGCTCGAGCTAGGCTTACGCCCCTTTGAGCTGCCACCCATAAATCAATAAAGTAGGTTCGGTTCAAGCTAGGCTTATGCCCCATTGAGCTGCCCCCTGTCAGGTTTGGCTCGAGCAAGGCTTACGCCATATTGAGCTGCCCCCTGATCCAATAATCTCGGGATCGGCTCTAGCTAGGATTTCACCCCTTTGAGCTGCCACCCGTTCTCAACAATAAACCATATGTGCATTACTTCATTCCTTTGATTTTTTAAGATTGATACATTGGTGGTTATAACATTATTGGAGCTTTGGAATAATAGGCAATGAATAAGAGACATGTGAATAATACTTTATAACAAACCTGAAATGAGAAACTTTAGAATATTTTGGAATGGAAACCAGTTCGGTAACAATGAGAACAATATGAGCTGCCATGAAATACGAAAAAGAGAAACCTTACATACCTTATCTTCCCAATATGAATACAACAATCCAATATGTGAATACAACAACTCAGCTCCTTCCTTATGTGTTACTCTACAACACAAGTACATACAGGAGCTCACGTTAATAACTAACTACATTACAAATGCATAAGACGACAATGAGCTACGTAAATACCATATAACGTCATTTCACCCTCTTACAATACCATTTACTGCATCACCATACCAACAACACCAAAACATGCCACACATCAACCAAGACATCATAAACCGATAGCATTTCACACCAAGTTTATACTTTGCACTTCCCCTTCAACACAACATCACATTTACTCCATCAAGTCACTTAAATACCTTTCATAATAACACATTAAAATCAATCCACAAGTGATACAATTCAAAATGACTCCGGACTACCCCTTAGGGCCATCCAAATGGTACCATAAGTTGATGATTGCATCCAAGAAGGGTATAGGGGCCTTGGGGGGTCAAAGAGATGCAAAAACAATCAAAACAAAGTTCTGGAGGGACCTACGAAGACACCTATAAGATACAGACATAGGTGCCCATCTGTCCTTGTCCAGGACCACTTGTGTTGGCATCTGCGCCCACAGGTGCCCCATCCGCGAAGGCGGATACCCGATTCGACCAAAATGGGTCTCTTTTGGGTCTATCTTTGCAATAAATGGTCCATGGAAATAAGTAACCTTTTATTTTCATATTTTAGGTTAACTTGGATGCCAACGAACAATCATGGTTTCACAACGCACATGAACATCACAAAACTACATTTTCCTTTCAATACACCACTAATTCCATGCACAATTTCAAAACAACAATTCCAGATGTTACACACAAAGAGGAAGCAAGTTAGGGACATAACCACATAATACATGTTGACATTTAATCCATCAAATTCACTTCCTTCAAGACCTCAAGTCTACTTTCAAGTTTAGAAGGCAAAACCCTTTACCGATTAAGCAAAAGTAGGTTGTTTTACACATCGTTGACTGCCCAACACTTTGTCAACATGAACAACATGATTTATACACCCTATCATGCGTATAATATATTAAAATATAAGATTGAACACTTACCAAAGCTTACAAAGAGATGATCTTGTCCAAAGAGATTAGTTGCTTAGGGTTTGACAGAGAAAAGAATATTTTTGGAAAAGTCTAGAATGAGGCATGTGTCTTTTGTTGAATAAAAATCTGATTGTTGTTCCTTTATAGTCCCTTGTAGTCATCCTTATCCAAACATTAATGTTTTTACTTGGTCAAAGTAGAATGGGTCATTTTTTTCCATTTGGGCCATGTCTTTTGCTTAATTTTTTTGGGCCTCAATTAAGCCCATTAGCACAATATTACTTCAGCCCACTATATTTAGTGAATAATTCACCAACCTTCCTAAGTTTAAATAATTCCATAAATATTAAGGAAGTCAAACAAGTCCGGGAATGTACGGGGTGTTACATCCTTCCCCCCTTAGGAACATTCGTCCTCGAATGTTAGTAACACTATCCAACTTAATGAAGTTCAAATCTAAGTACATTCTTCATATTATCACATACATATAATGCTTATATATACTTACTTGTTATTGCTCCAATTCGGCATCTTGAATTTTCTCTTCCATTTAAAACAAATGCGGGTACTTAGATTTCATGATTTCCTCAGGTTCCCATGTGACTTCTTCTACTTGTTGATTTCTCCAAAGTACCTTTATGGAAGCTACTTCTTTATTTCTTAACCTCCTCACTTGTCGATCCAGAATAGCAATAGGTATTTCTTCATAGGTGAGATCCTCTGTAACTTGTACATCTTCAGTGGGAGCAATACAAGATGGATCTCCAATGCATTTCCGAAGCATTGAAACATGAAACACTGGATGAACTGTGGAGAGTTCTTGGGGTAGTGCTAATTTATACGCAACCTGACCAAATCTTTGAGTAATTTTATATGGCCCTATACAATGTGGACTCAACTTTACTTTCTTTCCAAATCTCATTACCCCTTTCATTGGTGGCGCTTTCAAGAATACCCAATCACCTATAGCAAATTCTAGCCCCCTTCTTCTAAAATCGACATATGACTTGTGTCGACTTTGGGCTGTTTGTAGCCGCTATTGTATCACCTTAACTTTTTCCATAGCCTGATGAACAAGATCTGGCCCAGATAAGGCAGTTTCACCCACTTCAAACCATCCAATTGGTGATCTACACTTTCTTTCATATAAAGCTTTGTAAGGTGCCATTTTGATACTTGAATGATAGATATTATTGTAGGCAAATTCAATAAGAGGTAAGTGATCATCCCAACTATCTTTAAAGTCCAACGTGCAAGCCCGTAGTATATCTTCAAGTGTATGGATAGTATGTTCTTCTTGTCCATCTATCTAAGGATGAAAAGTTGTACTCAAATTCATTTGGGTACCCAAACTCTTCTGAAAAGACTTCTAAAAATGTGCAGTAAATTGAGCTCCCCTGTCTGATATAATAAAGATTGGAACTCCGTGTAGTCAGACTATCTCTTTAATATACAACCTCACATAATCTTCAGTTGTATAGGTGGTCTTGACCGGTAGGAAGTGTGCTGACTTGGTAAGCCTGTCAACTATTACCCATATGGAATCAAATTTTTGAAGCGTACGAGGCAAACCTGTGATGAAATCCATGTTAATCATATCCCACTTCCAGACTGGAAGATTTATACATTGCATATAACCCACAGGCTTCTGATACTTTACTTTCACTTGTTGACAATTTGGACACTGGGTTACGAATTCTGCAATGTTCTTCTTCATATTACCCCACCAATACATTTTTTTCAAAGCATGATACATTTTGGTGGCTCCCGAATGAATAGAATACCGTGAATGATGTGCCTCTGTCATAATCCGTCTCCTTAACTCATCTACATCAGGCACACACAATCTACCTTAGCACTGAAGTACTTCCTCTTGCGTAAGATCAAATGCCTTTGTCAAACCTTGTTATACATTCTCTTTTAGCTGCAATAAAATAGGGTCCGCATACTATTTTTCTTTCACTTCAGCTATTAATGACGATTCTGCCGCATTTTGCACAATAACCCCTTCGTCTGGAGATTCAAGAAGGCGAACTCCCAAGCTGGCTAGTTGATTTAGATCCTTGACGATACCTTGCTTCTCCGTGTGTTGGCCATCAGTGCTTCCTTTTACCTTTCGGCTTAATGCATCGGCTACTACATTTTCTTTCCCTGGATGATATAAGATATCAGTATCATAATCTTTCAATAGTTCAAGCCACCTCCGCTGCCTCAAATTGAGATCCTTCTTCTTAAAGATATATTGCAAACTCTTATGATTAGTGTATATATCAACATGAACCTCATACAAGTAGTGGCGCCATATCTTTAAAGCAAATAACACAATTGTAGCTCAAGATCATGTGTTGGATAATTTCTCTCATGTGGCCACAACTGTCGTGAGGTATAAGCTATTACATTACCGTGTTGCATCAATACACATCCTAAGATGACTCATGAGGCATCACAATATACCGCATACCCTTCTGTGCCTTCTGGAAGTACCAATACCGATGTAGAAGTCAATTTATCCTTCAACTCTTGGAAACTCTTTACACATGCATCGTTCCATTGAAACTTAGTTGCCTTGTGTGTTAGCTTTGTCAAAGGTGCTGAAATGGATGAAAATCCTTCAACAAATCTTCTATAATAACCTACCAACCCGAGAAAGCTACGAATCTCTGTAGGCGTCGTAGGTCTTGGCCAATTCTTCACAGCTTCTATCTTTTGATTATCATCCCTTATTCCTTCATCCGATACAATATGACCCAAGAATGCCACAGATTTTAAACAAAATTCACATTTAGATAACTTTGCATATAACTTACGATCACGAAGAATCTGTAACACCTGTCATAAGTAATTAGCATGTCCCTCTTGTGAACTTGAATAAACCAAAATATCATCTATAAACACGGTCACAAACACATCTAAAAATGGCTTGAACACCCTATTCATCAAATCCATAAAAACTGCTGGTGCATTTGTTAGCCCAAATGACATCACTAAAAACTCATAATGACCATAACATGTTCGGAAATCTATCTTGGGTATATCTTTTTCTCTAACCCTTACCTGATGATAACCTGATCTCAGGTCAATCTTTGAGAAGCATTTGGCACCCTATAATTGGTCAAACAAATCATCAATTCTGGGGAGGGGATATTTATTCTCGATTGTTACCTTATTTAGTTGCCAATAATCAATGCACATTCTCAATGTGCCATCTTTCTTCTGTACAAATAATACTGGTGCTCCCCAAGGGGACATACTAGGCCTTATGAATCCCTTGTCCAGCAAGTCTTTCAATCGCTCCTTAAATTCTCGTAACTCTGCCGGGGCCATTCTATACGGAGGAATAGAGATAGGTTGAGTGTCTGGCATCACATCAATACCAAACTCTACTTCCCATCCTGGAGGCAAACCTGGAAGACCTTCAGGAAATACATCAAGAAATTCATTTACCACTGGAACCGATTGAAGAGTTGGCGGCTTCACATCGGTATCTTGCACTCTTACTAGATGGCATATGTACCCCTTGGATATTATTTTCCTTACCTTAAGATAAGAAATAAATTTATCTCTCGGTGCTCCAACATTACCCCAACATTCAAGGATGGTCTTTTGTGGGAAATAGAAATGTACCTTCTTAGCTCGGCAATCGACCGTGGCATAACAAGAAGCCAACCAGTCCATACCCATTATAACATCAAAGTCTACCATTTCCAGCTCGATAAGATCAGCCAATGTATCATGATCATAAACAGTGACCATACAATTATGATAGACCCTCTTAGCTATAATCGACTCACCAACAGGTGTAGATACTTCAAATGGCTTAGCTAATAATTCTTGTGTTCTATTAAATTTTTCAGCAACCAGTGGAGTGACATATGATAGGGTAGAGCTCGGATCAATCAATGCACATACATTATGTGAAAAGACAGAAATGTACCTGTAACCACATCGGGAGAAGCCTCCAAATTCTGTTGATCCGCTAAGGCATAGGTACAATTTTGGACTCTACTAGAGCTGGCTGCTACTCTAGCACCTCTACCACAACCAGTAGGTTGTACACCCGAAGATGATGATGCAACAGCTGACCCAGTAGGTCGTGCCATACTACCCGTGCCTCTTCGTGGGCAGTCTCTCATTATGTACCCCGACATACCACACCAAAAGCAACCAGTCGTCCCAAACCGGCATGTACCTAAATGAAACTTTCCACAGTGATGACATGGCTGACGAGAAAATCCTGTTATCTGTGAACCCCGAATTCCACTACTCTGTTCAATTTGACTGCCTCTAAACCCTCAAAATTGGGACGGAGTACCTGTTGGAGGATAGGAAAATGATGGTCTCGGTGGTCTATTGAAAACCCGAGGGCTAAATTCTCCTTGGGATGCCATGAACTGTCCCATAGGTCAAGACCTCTTTAACGACCCTCTTTCAAACTCTTGCGCCCTTCTCATTTGCCTATGATCCTCCATCTTCTGCACAAAAGCTTGTATCCTGGCTATATCCATACCTCTATTCAACGCAGCAATAGTACAATCCCTCACCAAATATGGCTCAAATCTGTCCACATATCGATGGACTCTATCGTCCATAGTGGCTACTACATTAGGAGCATATCGAGCCAAAGATTTAAATCGAAGACTGTACTCTCTGACGCTCATATTCCCTTGATGCATATTTAAGAACTGATCTGTACGAGCCTCTCGGATCTCATATGGAAGATAGTGATCAAGGAATGCCACTTTGAATTCTTCCCAAATAGCTGGAAGTGCACCGATACCCCTTGATCGTTTCCAATCTCCGTACCATAGTATAGCCTCTTCTTTCAATCTATATGCCGCAAGCTCAACTGTTTCTATACCCATCACATGCATAACATCTAAAGCCCTTTGAATTTGGTCCATGAAATCCTGTGGGTCCTCATTTAGATCCGACCCGGTGAATGTGGGAGGGTCTAATTTAAGGAAATCCTGCATCCTCCGACTAGCTGCCCTATCTGCATCGTCATTACTTTTAGTTGGACCTGCTTGTCCTTGACTTTGTGTAACAACTATACGGCTCAACATTTGCATCGCATTACCCGGAGGTTCTGCAGGTACTTCTCTCCTTCTCGGCTCTTCTGGAAATGGAAGAGTAGAAGAAGCCCGCGATGCAAACTCAGTTTTAGCCCCACCTTGACTAGCTTGGTCAAGTGGTGATCCACTAGTTCCTGCTTCAGCAGCCATAGCTCCCTTCTTACCTCTACCTCTACCTCTTCTTGTAACCAGCATTTTACTATAACAAAGGAAAACAATTTCAATGGTCAGATATGATTCCACCTATAACTTTAGCTCTAGTGCACGATCTAGGAACTGAAGAATAGAAACAACTCCTAAATGCCCCATAGCCTCCTGCTTATAAATGTGGTGCACAATACATCCATAAGCAAAACTCTACTCGGACACGGCTTTGTAGACACCCTAGGACGACATACTCTGATACCACTTTTGTCACGCCTCAAATCCCATTGGGATGGACTGGCACCCGAAGTCGTTAAGGCCCAAGAGAACCAACCTTCATTCATACGCACGTCGTTAAATGAACCACATTCTATCAGACAGATACAAGTTGTCAAAGACGGACATTATGGAAAGATATTCATATAGATATGAAACTTGGTCGTTAGGGCCATCACGTCAAAAGCATACATTCCTTACATTTCTTCATTTGTCCCACAACATCTACAAAGCCTCTAACAGATACATAACCAACCTAAAGTTGGGACAAGTCCCCGCTTTATACAACATTTACATAGTACCAAAACAAAAGTATACATGTGACTCGAAAAGCCCCGAATCAACCTAGAGCTCACCAACAGTCTGCAGATGACCCGTATCCTAAAGTGGAGGTCTACTAGCACTTGTGCCTGCAGCAAGTAAGGTAAGTCCCCCAAGGGATGTCAGTACGAAAGAATGTACTGAGTATGTAAGGCTAAAAGCAACTGCATGAGATATAGGAACTCAAATGGAATCAAATACAAGTGAATAAACATTATATATAAACCACCGTTCTGTATGTGTGGAAACATGTACATTACATTCATTACTTTCTTTATTTTTATGTTCATCATCATTATCATTCATCATATCGTGCCCGGTCCCCAACTGATCAGTGGGTCATAACATAACATAACATTGGGATCGACTCGAGCTAGGCTTACGCCCCTTTGAGCTGCCACCCATAAATCAATAAAGCAGGTTCGACTTGAGCTAGGATTATGCCCCATTGAGCTGCCCCCTGTCAGGTTTGGCTCGAACTAGGCTTACGCCCTATTGAACTGCCCCCTGATCCAATAATCTCGGGATCGGCTCTAGCTAGGCTTTCGCCCCTTTGAGCTGCCACCCGTTCTCAACAATAAACCATATATGTAGTACTTCATTCTTTTGCTTTTTTGAGATTGATAAATTGGTGGTTATAACATTATTGGAGCTTGTAATAATAGGCAATGAATAAGAGACATGTGAATAACGCTTTATAACAAACCTGAAATGAGACACTTTAAAACATTTTTGAATGGAAACCAGTTCGGTAACAATGAGAACAATATGAGCTGGCATGAAATACGGAAAAGAGAAACCTTACATACCTTATCTTCCCAATATGAATACAGCAATCCAATATGTGAATACAACAATTCAGCTCCTTCCTTACGTGTTACTCTACAACATAAGTACATAACGGAGCTCACGTTAACAACTAACTACATTACAAATGCATAAGACGACAATGAGCTACGTGACTGCCATATAAGGTTATTTCACCCTCTTATAATACCATTTACTGCATTACCATACCAACAACACCAAAACATGCCACACATCAACCAAGACATCATAAACCGATAACATTTCACACCAAGTTTATACTTTACACTTCCCCTTCAACACAACATCACATTTACTCCATCAAGTCACTTAAATACCTTTCACAATAACACATTAAAATCAATCCACAAGTGATACAATTCAAAATGACTCCGGACTACCCCTTAGGGCCATCCAAATGGTACCATAAGTTCATGATTGCATCCAAGAAGGGTATAAGGGACTTGGGGGGTCAAAGAGATGCAAAAACAATCGAAACAAAGTTCTGGAGGGACCTGCGAAGCCACTTGTACCCGAAGGTGGGTGAGGTGCGGCCGTAGGTTCCCATATGGCCTTTTCCAGGTCCACCTGCATTGGCATCTGCGCCCACAGGTGCCCCATCCGCAAAGGCAGATGCCCGGTTCGACCAAAATGGGTCTCTTTTGGGTCTATATTTGCAATAAATGGTCCATGGACATAAGTAAGCTTTTCTTTTCATATTTTAGGTTAACTTGGATACCAACGAACAATCATGGTTTCACAACGCACATGAATATCACAAAACTATATTTTCCTTTCAATACACCACCAATTCCATACACAATTTCACAACAACAATTCCAAATGTTATACACAAAGAGGAAGCAAGTTAGGGACATAACCACATCATACATGTTGACATTTAATCCATAAAATTCACTTCCTTCAAGACCTCAAGTCCACTTTCAAGTTTAGAAGGCAAAACCCTTTACCGATTAAGCAAAAGTAGGTTGTTTTACACATCATGGACTGCCCAACACTTTTTCAACATGACCAACATGATTTATACACCCTCTCATGCATATAATATATTAAACCATAATATTGAACACTTACCAAAGCTTGCAAGGAAATGATCTTGTCCAAAGAGATTAGTTGCTTAGGGTTTGAGAGAGAAAAGAATATTTTTGGAAAAGTCTAGAATGAGGAATGTGTCTTTTGTTGAATAAAAATCTGATTTTTGTGCCTTTATAGTCCCTTGTAGTCATCCTTAGCCAAACATTAATGTGTTTACTTGGTCAAAGTAGATTGGATCATTTTTTCCATTTGGGCCATGTCTTTTGCTTAATTTTTTTGGGCCTCAATTAAGCCCATTAGCACAATATTACTTCAGCCCACTATATTTAGTGAATAATTCACCAACCTTTCCAAGTTTAAATCATTCCATAAATATTAAGGTAGTCAAACAAGTTCGGGAATGTACGGGGTGTTACACATAATTGCTTTAATCCCTCATGTATATCTCCTCTTTGTCTCGAAATTTCCAATGCAGATCCAACAGTAAGTTTCCCTAAACTATTCAATATCCACCAAGGCTTGTCCCACTTCCCATACTCATTTAGTACCCCAATATTATTTGTGATGTGTTTGCAGACCTCCTCTACAATAATTGTTGTAGTATCACAGTATTTCATCCTCCTTGTGTGAACAGTTGACTTATATCCTCCAAAAAAGAATTGTGTGAGCTATCTAAAGGCAAATAAAAATGTAGAGCACCCAGTTGAGTACAATTGTAAAATCATATACTAGAATGACCATAATTAGGCTCACACCAAATCTCTTGATTAATATTGTCTCTATCCTCAAGCATTTACTTCTAGGTCTATGACCCCTCCTCTCCATTCCACCATCTAGGGTCTACCTTTTTACAGTATTTGCTCCATAAAAAAAAGTCCACATGGATTTTTGGATTCTAAAAATTTTCATGTTCATACGCAGTTTAAAATGAGAAAACAATCAATAATTTAGTAAATTTCCACCAAAACCATTTTTTTATACCACAAGGACCTTAAGTTCCAAAAATCAATTAAAATCCATCACAAATTGATCCTCAAACCAAAAACTTTTGATTTCTTAACTTTTGGAAAAATATAATGGATATTCTTGGAAAATGAGCAAAATGATGGTAGAATATCACACTCTATGTTTATATGAGAAAATTCCATTAAGAATCACCTCAATTGGAGCTTCCTAGCTCCCAAAATATTAAAAAAACCAAAAATACCAAAAATTTGAGATATGCCCAATTAATTCACTGTCCAGGTGAAATTCCTTCTTCGTGCTCGCGAAGAACTAATTTTAGCATAGACTGGTCAAGAAATCCTTCTTAGTGTTTGTGGTATACCCATCTCATTCGAGAAGAACAACTTTCGCACTAGAAAACCAACAACTGTTGTTTAAACTAAAATGGCCATATTTCCCTTATACGAACATAAAATCCATCGATTCTTTTTGGTTGGTTCTAAAATATTGATACATATCTAATGGTACCATCCAAATACCCAAATTAATTCACGTGCTTCAGGTGGTACTATTAAATCTCTACGACGTGAAACTCTAAGCTTAGAGCAAGCACCCAAAACACATCCAACACCTCCCGGACAAAAATCAATAGTGCAATCTGGCTGTAAAACACATTCTGAACATGATGGAATCATAAAAACACTCAAACAAGGTCATCTTAACAAAGACAACTCTTAACTTCAAATTTCCAAACAACATCTTAAAGTTTCATCCAAAAAACTCGAGAACTGAACCAAATCTTCAACTAGACTAAAACTGTCACGACCCAAACCCACCGTGAGTGGAACCCACACTAACCCCCAGTGGGAGAACCAACTTTCTCAGGTAATCAATCCAACACTTAGCTAAAAAATTAGGCAACTAAGCCATTTTCTATTAAGAAACCAAGTATTCAATAACTAAAGCAAAATAATAATGTGGAAATACGAAATCTAAACAATCCCCTAGAATCTGAAAGTCATTGTACCAAAACACTAATAATTGTCAACAAAGGGTACAACCCAAAAAACAAGAGTAATGACTAAGTCTGAAACAATGGACCAGAAACTGAATGAAGAACTCATGGCAGCCCGAAAGATGTAGCTCGCCCTTGACTTCGAACACTAGCTGAATCACAGTTGAGGTCTTGAAATAGTCACCGAAATATGCTCTGAACTCAACAAAAAAAAAAGCACATGCAGTGTCGGCACACAAGAAACAACGGTGTACTGGCAGGGTCATCGGCCAATCTAAAATGAGAAATATGAACACATAATCATAGCTTAGTAAGTCAAGACAACCATGAATACCTACCATGTAACCTTACTTCAAGTTCATAACATTTAACCTTATTCAACAACATTATTGAGCTTAGTCAAAACAAGTCAACATGGATAACAAGTCAAGTCAAAAACATGACTACCAACAAGACTCCAAGTGAACAACCATGACACTAGCAAATAAATCAACCATGTCTCAATTACACCAGTAAACAGACAATATAGAGTTATGCCACAACTTACAATTAGCATGGACCTCTCAAGGATCCATAAGAATAACAACAATGGCAATTATCATGCAACCCGATATATATAAAGAAACTACCTTTAAGAAATAAGAATGTTAACTAGGTTCACTCAAGGAACCAATACAACAAGTCAACACTTAAACCCGGTTCACTCAAGGAACCAATATAACCATAAACACATAATCCTCGATACACTCAAAAACTGAAACACTCACCAATGTCTTGTACACACATACTAAGGGTCTTATGTTCACCCACTAGCCATGACCTTCAGGGGACGAGCTCTTGTCCATGTACCAAATCCCAGACATCAAGTGTCTGTCAAGCTTATACCAATCAAATCCCGTAAAGATGTCCAAATATCGGTACATTCGACAATAATGACAGATATCACAACAATCACAACCACAATCATAACAAGAACAACACTTGTAAAAACCAAAAAAAATTCATATAAGTTCATTACATGCGATTAACAATTAGAATATCAAACAGTTATTCACTTTCCTTGAACATGCATTGTACAAGCAATACGTAGGAATAGTTATCATGCACACATAAATAAAATTGGGTTTCAACTATATTAAATCATCACCTACCTCAATCGAAGCCTGAAATGCTCTAACGAGCTTGAGCCCTCCTTTTCTCGCAACCTCAGCCTGATTGTGGTCCAAACACATGAATATGACATATAATCAACCAAATAACCTACAACATCACTAATTATAATCTAATCCCAAACCCCAAGGCCAATTTCATAATTATTCCCTCAATTTTAGGGTTTTTCCACCATAAATTGACCTTAAAACTACCAATTTCATGGTTACATTAGCGAATTAAAGACATGAAAGAGTAAATTATTAACTTTTAACCAAAAACCAAAGGTTTAACACCTAATTTACCCTATTTTACCAGAAAAATCCACTAGGTTAAGGTAAATCCTCCCCAAAACCCGTAAACTAGTGATTCTAAGGTTAGAAATCTAAAAAACTAGTTAGTGAGAGTGATTAAATTACCTTTACATAAATCCACATATAACCTGCTATAGTGTCCCTAACTCGTTATAGCGGCCATGCGATAGCGGGACACGTCCGTTATGGCAGGATAACCAAGTTTGACTCCCGCTATAGATTCTGCTATAGCGGTGTCATCATAGCGGACTGCCACCCAATATAGCAGGTGGGAAAGGTAGAAACTTAGGATTTCTTCCAGTTTTACTTTCTTCACAATCCACCCTCAAACCATGACATTCTGGACTAATCCCTTTACGTCAAGTTTGATATCGGGAGTTCTACTTACTGGAATTCACTTTCAAAAAATCCTACAAATTCCTTATCATCTTTGCTAACATAAAAGCATGCTAAACTTTATTACATTCACCCAATCCATTCTTGGATTTCCATAGACCATACCTCGCTCAGATTTCATCCAAGACTAGCCTAGCCTAAATATTCTAACTCCCAATTCAGTGAAAAAAATCAACTCAAATTTTTGTACTTCAGAGTTACCCGTAATGATGGAAAGGATCATTACCAATGATATTAATTTACCCATCAATCATCCCCAAACGATCAAACAATAAAAATGAGCCAAGTCAAGAAAATGAAAGGGTACCTGTATCCTCAAACAAGTGAGGGATCTTTTCCCGCATTTCCTTCTCGATTTCCCAAGTAGCTTTCTCAACTAGATGATGATTCTATTATACCTTTACCGACTAAATTTCCTTTGTCCTCAACTTATGGAAGTTCGATATCAAGAATAGCAACTGGCTCCTCCTTATAGAAAAGATCCTTATCAAGAAAAACCGAATCCCATTTTATAATGTAATCCTTATCCCTATGATATCTCGTAAGCATGGATATATGGAGCATTGGATGTAGATGTTCAAGAACCTCAAATGGGCCTATATACCAAGGGTTTATCTTGCCCTTCTTGCCAAAGATCATAACTCTCTTCTAGAAGATACCTTCAACAAAACTTGTTCACTCACCTTGAATGACATGTTTATGACCTTACGGCCTGCGTACTCCTTTCGCCTACTCTTTGTTGCCAACAACATGGTTTGAATGAACCTCACCTTCTTCTGAGCTTCTTTCACCAAGTCTGTGCCAAAATATTTCACATCACCAACTTTGAACCATCCTATGGGTGATGATCTACACTTTCTCCCATAGAGTGCTTCGAATGGAGCCATATCAATGCTAGAGTGATAAATATTATTGTATGAAAATTCATGAAACTGCAAGAACCTACCCCAAAGACCACCAATGTCAATCATACAGGCCCTTACCATATCCTTAAGCTCCTGGATAGTCCTCTCTGATTGCCCGTCAGTCTGAGGATGGAAAGCAATAATGAAGTCGAGCTTAGTGGCCAACTCTTCAGGTAGCCTGTCCCAAAACTTAGAGGTGAACTTTGTACCTCCATAAAAAATGATGGAAATTGGCACCCAAAGACTCAATATCTGTTTGACATAAATCTTGGCTAACTAACTTGAGCTAAACTACACCCTAACTGGAATGAAGTGAGCTAACTTGTTTAGCTTATCCACTATGACCCAAATAGAGTCATACTGACCCAGGTCTTTGGAAGACCTACCATGAAGTTTGTAGCTATCCTTTCCCATTTCCACTCAAGAATAGGCATCCTCTAAAGTAAATCCACAGGCCTTTGATGCTTATAATTCACCTACTGACAATTATGGCATTTAGACGCATACTCCACTATATCCATTTTCATCCTGGGACACCAATAAAGTTGTCTCAAGTCACAATACATCTTGGTTGCACCCAGATGAATAGAGAATCGAGATCCATGAGCTTCTACAAGCAAACCTGGGATCAAATCACCAACTCGAGGCATGCACACATGTCCCCTCACTATCAATATACCACACGTATCCAATGTGGCATCATAAGCTTCACTACATACTACCTTGTTTCGAATTTTGTTCAACTTCTCATCTTTAAACTGTCTGTCCTTGATCTAATCGAAGAGGTTGACCTTACCTCCACACTAGCCAACAGTCCACCCCTTTCAAAAATATCAAACTGCATAGACAGAGATGCTAGAGTCCAAATCTCTCTAGCCAAGGGTTGCCTTGATGCCCTCAAACAAGCCAGACTACCCATACTTACCGCCTTCTAACTCAATGCGTCTTCCACTACATTAGCCTTACTCGGATGATACTAGATGGTCACATCATAGTCTTTCAACAATTTCATCCACCTTCTCTGTCTCAATTTCAAATCCCTTTTGTGTAAACACATATTGCAAAATGCGGTGGTATGTAAACACCTCACACTTGACACTATAAAGATAGTGTCTCCAAATCTTAAGTACAAAGACCACTGCCACCAACTCCAAGTCATGGGTTGGCTAATTTTTCTTATGAGGCTTCAATTTTCTTGAAGCATAGGCAATTACATTCCTGTCCTACGTCAAACTGAACCCAAACCAGAAAGTGTAGCATCACAAAATACAATGAAATCTTTACCTTCTACTGGCAGGGAAAGGATAGGAGTTGTAGTCAAAAGTGTCTTAAGCTTTTAGAATCTCTCCTCACACTTATCTGACCAAACAAATGGCACATTTTTCTGGGTCAACCGTGTCAAGTGAGTAGTAGTAGATGAAAAATTCTTAACAAACCTGTGATAGTAACTAGCAAGACCCACAAAACTCCTAACCTCAGTCCTTGAGATAGGACAAACCCAACTCTTTACAGCCTCAGTCTTTTGGGGATCTACCATCACCCCTTTTTTTGAAATCACATGCCCTAAGAAGGCAACCAAAGATAACCAAAACTCACATTTTAATAAATTTGCATATAATGGCTTCTCCCTAAAAATCCCCAACATAATGTGAAGATGACCTGCATATTCTTCCTTACTCTTGGAGTAAACCAGAATGTTATCAATAAAAATAATCACAAAAGAATTCAAGAATGATTTAAAGATACCATTTATCAAGCTCATGAAAGTTGTCGGTGCATTAGTCAACCCGAATGACATCACCAAGTACTCATAGTGCCCATACCAAGTCCTGAAGGTTGTCTTAGGTATATCCTCAGGTCGAATTCTTAACTAGTGATAACCCGATCTCAAGTCTATCTTAGAGAAAATGGAAGCATCCTGTAACTGGTCAAAAAGATCATCTATCTGGGGCAAGGGGTACTTATTCTTAATGGTAACCTTATTCAGCTACCTATAATTAATACACATCGTTAGGTTACCATCCTTCTTCTTAACGAACAATAGTGGAGCACCCTAAGGAGAAGCACTAGGATGAATAAATTCCTTATCAAGCAACTCTTGCAACTGAGTCTTGAGTTCCCTCAACTCAGCTGGAACCATTCGATAGGGAGGAATAGAAATGGGGCGAGTGCCTGGATCCAAATCAATACAGAAGTCAATGTCCCAGTCTGGAGGCATACCAGGCAAATATGAGGGAAACACCTCCTGAAATTCCAACACCATGGAGACTGACTCAATAGAAGGAGATTCTCCACTAACATCCCTGAGATGGGCTAGAAAAGTCGAACACTTTCTCCCAACTAAATTCTTAGCCCGAATAAAAGATATATTCTTCATAGGCTTAGGCTTATACACACCTTCCTACTCTAACTTATCCATTTCGTACATCTCACAGGTCACTGTTTTAGTGTTACAATTTAAAACAATATGATACGGAGATAGCCAAGTCATACCCATGATAATCTCAAAGTCAAGCATATATAAGATTATCAAATCTAACCAAGTCTGGAAACCCATGAACAAAACAAAACATGCACGATAAACATGGGTCACTACCATAGAGTCTCCAACCAAAGTAGACACATAAACAGGAGAGTCAAGTATATCACAAATTAAGTCCAATCCGAAGGTAAATTTAACAGATACATAAGAACAAGTGGAAGATGGATCAAACAAAATAGTAGCCATCCGATCACATAAAAAAATAATACCTATAATGATAACGTCAGATGCCTAAACCTCGGTCTTGCCTAAAAAGGTATAACAGTGAGCTATATCATCAAGCTGGGCAACATTCCAAGTAGGTTATGCTGCACCCTTCCCTGCATTTCTATTACCTCGATTTCCACCACGACCTCCCTGATTATTACCCCTACCTACCCTGTAGATGACCCTTACCATTACCATTACTTTTACCACTTCTACCAGTAGGAACCACAGCCTTATCATGTTGTTGGACCTATAACCCAGCCTATCTTTGAGGACACTCTCTCTTGAAGTGCCCCACTGCACCACAAGTATAACAACCTCACTCAAGAGAAGGCATGTTGGCTAAAGATTAAGAAGCCCCTTAGCCTTTAGCAATTGAGACCTACTGAATAGCCCCTGACTGACAACCTGTAGAAGTTAGCAGAGCTAACTGAATGGGACAAACCAAATAAATCTGCTAGCTAGGACCCCTAGAGTATGAACCACCAAAGTTACAAGTACTCCGGGACTTCTTTGCTAATACCTTGGCCTGACCAACTTGCTTTAACTCTTCTGCCTTCTTCACATAATCAACAACCTCATTAAAGGTCTTCCCAGTAGAAGCCATAAGAATAGACAAAACTTGCAAGTTAGTGTTCAGGCCCTTCACAAACAATCGAATCCTCTCATCTTCTGTACCAAGTAGCTGAGTAGCATAGCTGGACAAAGCATGAAACTTGGCCTCATAGGCTATAACTGATATATTACCCTATTCCAGGTCCAAAAACTCATCCTTCTTGTAGTCATGAAGAGTACGGGGTACATACTTCTCCAAAAGTAGGGTATGAAATTGAGCCCATATCAATGGAGACAAATCTGGTGTTCGACGGTCCACATACTCCCTCCATCACTACTTGGAATCACCTTGCATCTGAAAAGTAACAAAATCAACACCATGTTACTCAATAATATCCATTTTGTGCAGCCTTTCGTAATAATTAACAATAAACTCAAATGCATCCTCAGTCTCAAAGCTAACAAAAGTAGGAGGTTTCATCTTAAGGAACTTGGTCAGTATGTCATGTTCAGTCCCAGTCATGATAGGACCTAACATTAGGTGAGGAAAGTCTCAATCCCAACCTCAACCCTCCTAGGAGCAACTATAGCAGTCAGCTAAACATATGGAAACTAATAAGCAGGCATAGCAGGAGTGGCCCCAATACTGTCCAATCCATTTATGAAAAGACAGAACCTGCTGAATCATCTCAAAAGACATAGGGGGAAGTGTTGGACCTCTAATCGGTGCCACCTCCTCCTTCTCTACAACATCCTTGTTCATCTCCTCAACCTCCTTATAATGATCCTGGGGTGGGGGAGGAGTCACTGATCTCTAACAAGGCTGATCAGCTGCTGCCCGAGCTATACCCCTGTCGGGTGTTGATATTCTTCTTCCCTTTCCACTACCCCTTCCGCGTTCTGATCCCCAGACAGTCAATAACGTAGTTGGAGCTGTTGGTGCGGGGGCTGTGGCTCTGGATTTGTTCTCTCTAGTATTAACCATCTGTAAAAAAAATAAAAATGTAGAAGGTCAGATAACAATTTATATCACCAGATACTAATTAGAATCAAGTCATAGCATGAAGGAAAAAAGAAATTATAGTTTCCTAAAGTCTTATAGCCTCTCAAAGAAAAGTACAGACGTCTCGATACCATTTTCCAAGACTCTACTGGGCCGTTTTGGTACAATGAGATCAACGAACCAAGAGCTCTGATACCGACTTTATCATGACCCAAACTCATTGTGAGTGGGAACCACACTAAGCCTCGGTGGGAGAACCAATTTTCTCAATTATTTAATCCAACACTGAGCCAAATTAGGCAACTAATCTATTTTCCATTAAGAAACCAAGTATTCAATAGCTAAACCAAAATAATAATGCAGAATTATGAAATACAGACAATCCCCTAGAATCTGACAGTCATTGTAACAAAATACTAATAATTGCCAACAAAGCGTACAACCCAAAAAACAAGAGTAATGTTTAAGTCCGAAACAATGGACCAGAAACTGAATGAAGAAATCAAGGCATCCTGGAAGATGTAGCTCACCCTTGAGTTCGAACACTATCTGAATCACAGCTGAAGTCTTGAAATAGTCACCGAAATATGCTCTAAACTCAACAAAAAGAAGAGCATGTGTAGTATCAGCATACAAGAAACAACGATGTACTGATAGGGTCATCGGCCAACCCAAAATGAGAAATATGAACACAACCATAACTTAGGGCAAGAAAACCATGAACACCTACCATGTAACCTTACTTCAAGTTCATAACACTTAACCCTATTCAAAAACATCATGCAGCTTAGTCAAAATAAGTCAACATGGATAACAAGTCAAGTTAAAACCATGACTACCAACAAGGCTCCAAGTCAACAACCATGACACCAGCAAATAAATCAACAATATCTCAATTACACAAGTAAACAAAAAATATAGAGCTATGCCACAACTTACAATTACCCCGGACCTCTCAAGGAACCATAAGAATAACAACAATGGCAATTATCATGCAACCCGGTTTACATAATGAAATCACCTTTAACAAATAAGAATGTTAACCTAGTTCACTCAAGGAACCAATACAATAAGTAAACACTTATACCCATTTTAGTCAAGAAACCAATATAACAGTAAACACATAATCCTCGATTCACTCAAGGAACCGTCACACTCAACAATACCTTATACATACATGCTAAGGGTCTTATGGTCGCCCACTAGCCATGACCTGTAGGGGACGAGATCTTGTCTATGTACCAGATCCCAGACATCAAGTGCCTGCCAACCTTATACTAACCAAATCCCATAAATATGTCCAAATACTGGTAAATTCCACAATAATGACAGATATCACAATAATCACAACCACAATGATAACAGGAACAACACTTGTAAAAACCAACAAGCTTTCATATAAGTTCATTCCATGTAATTAACACTTAGGATATCAAACAGTCATTCACTTTCCTTGAACATGCATTGTACAAGCAATACGAAGGAATAGTTATCATGCCCAGATAAAAAAAATTGGGTTTCAACTACATTAAACCATCACCTACCTCAATCCAAGCCTGAAATACTCTAACAAACTTGAGCCTTTCCTTTTTTTGGCAACCTCAGCGTGATTATGGTCTAAAAACAAGAATATAACACATAATCAATCAAATGACCTACAACATCAAGGATAATAACCTAATCCCCAATCCCCAAGGCTGATTTCATGATCTTTTAATCACTTCTAGGGTTTTTCTACCATAAATTCACCTTAAAACTATCAATTTCATGGTTACATTAGTGAATTATAGACATGCAAGAGTAAATTATTAACTTTTATCCAAAACCCAAAGGTTTTACACCCAATATACCCAGTTACAACAGAAAAATCTACTAGGTTATGCTAAATCCTTTTCAAAACCCGTAAACTAGTGATTCTAAGGTTAGAAATCCAAAAAACTAGTTAATGGGAGTGATTAACTTACCTTTACAAAGAAATTTAGTGGAAAATCACTCGAAATTGCCCAAAATCGTCTAACCTTTCCCCAAAATAAGTTTAGAAAATAATAAACTATTTTGGAGAAATTTTCGTATAAATTTGTGTATATCCCACTATAGCAGCCCAATCCCACTATGGTGGCCTCGCTATAATGGGACACTCTCACTATGGCGGGATTGATCGAATTTAACTCTCGCTATAGTGGGAATTATTCCTCTATAGCGGTATCATCAAAGCGTCCTGCCACCCGTTATAGTGGGTGCGGTGAGGCAAAAACTCAGGATTGCTCCTATTTTTGCCTTTTTTGCAATGCAACCCCAAACCATGACATTTTGAACTAACCCCATTACGTCATGTTCGATATTGGGAGTTTTACTTAGCCGAATTCACTTTTGAAAAATCCTACAAATTCCTTATCATCTTAGCTAACAAAAAAACATGCCAAACTTTATTACATTCCCCAATCCATTTCCCTATTGACCTAGACTATACCTCACTCAATTTTTTTCCAAGACTAGCCTAGCCTGAAAATTCTAGCTCCCAATTCAGGGAAAAAATCTTAACCCAAATTTTTGTACATTAAACTTACCCGTATCGACAGAAAGGGTCATTACAAATATTCACCCTTTAGACCTTGTGAAATCATCAAAACTTGAAAATTACCTTTCTAAACTCGAACGTTGACTTTGGTCACCTCTCTTAAGTTTCTAACTTACAAAACTCAAAAACTCTTCCATAACTCATCTGAATGGCTCGAGACTCGAACCAGTAGTCCTACTAACCCAAAACTTATGTTTCCAAACTAATGGTACTGATGGAATTCTAATACGAGCTCAACTTCTACGGATGTTGACTAAAGTCAACCATATCAATTTTCAACCTTTCAAAATGAAAATCTCATATAATACCCAACCAACCACCGTGGGAACCATTCCACCTACTCTCATTGAACATATAGCATAATACAACTATTGTGAGAGGTAAATCAATCAAAACACATTAAAAGTAAAAAATCACAATGAAGGTTGTTACAAAAGTAATGTTAACCGATCAAAAGCATATATACAAAAAAATTATTCTTTATTCTAGAGAAATTAATTTTTGAGTTCTAAAGCAAGCTTGTACTTCCAAACAAGCCAAACTAATACTTTGGTTTCATCCTTGTGCTAGAAAGATAAAGATAAACACCAACAATATTGTCAAACCACGGTCTGGATATGACGCTTCTAGAGAGATCTTTTGTAACACCCCAAAATTCCCCAAGATTCACATCTCAAATGTAGCACAGAAAACTAGTTAGAAATTAGAAATTTTCCCTCAGGACGGATGTTGAGTCAGGACGATTCGTCCCATGACTCATTTTATGAACCAAGTTAAAGTCTCAAAACTTGGAATTTTGCCTCAATGAAGGGATACCATGACCCATTGGGACATCCCACAAGTCATGGGATGTGGTCGTTGGTCACAAGATAGCCTCAAGCAGGAACCAATGACTCACTCTAAGTAACTTATGGTGACAACCAATGAGTCATTCCACATGGTTGTAGGGTCAAAACTAGAAGCCCAACAAAAATTCCCCATTGATCATGAGTCAAACCAACGACTCATTGGTTCATAGGAAAATTCATCATGTAGTTCGTTTAACGCGATCAACAGTTTTTAGAGACAAATTTTCCATGGGTATTTTGGTTCTTTCCCATTAATTTAACCCCTATATCATGTTATTTTTGGTGTTTTAAGGAGGTAAATGTAAGCCTAAACTACTACAAAATCCCTCAATTACTTCAAAACATACGACAAACGTCGAGAAACCAAGCAATTCTTCTAACTCAGAGAATTAGGGTTCTTCACCAGAAAGTTCAAGTCTCTCCAATACAAGTTCAAACCTTGTCAACTCTAGGCATGTGGGATTTCAGCAAGGGTTCCCTTTCACCCTTGCTTCCCAAAAAGCTTTCTGTTGAACGTTAAATTCAGATATTGTGATTCTACGGTTTCTTATCAAGTTTGAGAAATTCCTTTTATTTCAGTATTCCTATGATTATGATTTAGTAATTGCATGTCTTAAATTGGTTTTGGTATCCTCCATAACTTAACATTTATGACTTTATACTTAGGTAGATTTTACAATATTTTTATATGGAATAGTTTTCATTCATAAAGTTTGGCATGTTATTAACACAAGATCCCAATATTCTTAATTTCTCTAGCATGAGTAAACATGAATAGTTCCAATTATAAACCTATAAAATATTTTTAATTTAGATAGGTTCTGACTTCAGTTCCACATCCTTAATTTTAATAAGCATAATCAGTATTTCAATTATACAGACCTACATGATACTTTCAGACAAAGTACATTCTAATTCAGTTTTAGAACATCATTTTTATGAGATATTAGTATAAACTAGTTTGGGAGTAGTACTTAGCACCGAGTTTGACTGAGGTTTAGTGCACCCAAGTTTTAAAACTACGTGCCACCCTAGTTTTATTTAGCCCTCTAGGTTGGGCACAACTTTAGTGATCACTCTAGCCATGCCTTTATACCCTGGCAATGTATATTGGATCCTCTCGATGGGGTGTATACATCAAACTCCATGTTTTGCTCATGTGGTTTAATCGGTTAACAGACTCTCCCATAGATTCAGACTTAGTATTTGTAAATGACCCTCCGTTCAGTTTTTACTTGATTTTAAACTATGACTTTTCAGATTTATCATTTTATATCAATTTATATGCATCTCTAATAGGGTCATTTTACTATAGTCCAGCTATTGCATTCAGTATTATATTCAGTATAACATATCAATATTTTCTCGCATGTTCAGTTTATTTTACAATTGCATATCTCACATGCTTAGTACATTCAAAGTATTAGTTGCATACTTTCTCTTTGTGATGTATCATCTTATGATATAGGTTTGGACACTCAGCATCAGTATTGTGGTTAGTACTCTTCAGTGCCACTTCAGCTGCTGACAGTGGTGAGTCCTCATTATCCGAGGATGAGAGTTCATGATCTACTTTCTTATTAGTGTAATTTTTAGTTTTAGATATTTAGAGTTAGTTTGGGACTTGTCCAAGCAACTCATTAGCTAGTAAAGGCTTTTGTACCTAGAGTTAGATATTTCAGCTATGTTTCAGTATTTGTGTTTATCCAGACTTGTTAACACTTTATACTATGTTTCAGTATTTGTGCTTATCCATAGTTTGGGGTCCCTTGTGGCCCTAAGCATCGTATTACATCCAGGGTGTAGGCTCATGTTGTAACAAACTTGGTATCACAGAATCAGGTTGAAAGTGTCCTAGGGTGTCTAAAAGTCGCATGGAGTAGAGTCTCGTTCATAGGTGTAAATTGCGCCATACTTATGAGAGAGAGGATATAAAAATTTTAGGAAAGTTTCACTTCCTTCATGTTTATGTCATGCGACAGAGTGTAAACTCTATTTATCCTTCTAGCTTGTGCACTATGCATTTACAAAAAATGCATCCTAGAAGAGCTAATGGATGAAGGAATGGTAATGAAATTCAGAAAACCCCACCAGCTTTAGCGGATCCCCTAAATGAACAAGTACTCATGCTGAGCTTAGGGCTCCTTTTCAAGTGCTTGCTCAGGCCATGACCAACCAGGTCAATCAGCAAGTTGTTGCATCTACAAATCCTTATAGGAATGCAGCTACCATGAGAGTTCGAGAGTTTACTCGGATAAACACTCTGGAGTTCTATAGTTTGAAGGTAGAGGAGGATCCATAAATCTCAGTGCAATGTTACTGATAATCATATTTTTCTAGCATACCCAAAGTATGGTAAGAACCATCCTGATGAGTGTCATTTGGGCAAGGAAGGTTGTTTTGGATATGGTTAAATGGGCCACAGGTTAAGAGAGTGCCTTTCTATCGGGCATGTAAATGGGGGTAACAAGGATCAGTCTACTACTTCAGCAGCCCCTTCAGGTCGCCCTGCTCAACAGGATATTTCTACGAATGTGGGTGGTGGTCAATGAAAAAACTTCTTCTATGCCTTATCTTCTTATCAGGATCAGGAGAGCTTGTCAGACGTAGTCACTGGTACATTATGAGTTTTCTATATTGATGTTTATATATTGTTAGATCTTGAAGTTATACTTTCTTTCGTGACTCCTAATTGCAGTAGATTTTGGTGTTAGTCCCAAAAACCTTTTAAAACCCTTCTTAGTCCCTACTCTTGTTAGTGACTCAATTGTAACTAAAAAGGTATACAGAAATTGCCTAGTCTCAGTTTTCCAGAAAACCTCCACAGCTGATCTAGTAGAGTTAGATATGATTGATTTTGATGTGATTTTTGGCATGGTTTGGTTACCCTCCTATTATTCTTTAAGACTGTGGAACCAAATTCATTAAGTTCAAGTTTCCAAATGAACCTATCCTAAAATGTAAGGGTAGTACCTCAGCACCTATAGGTTAGTTCGTCCTTTATCGTAAGGACAGAAAAATAATCTCTAAGGTTTGCATCTACCATTTAGTCAGGGTTAAGGACTTTAAGTGTCAAACTCCAACCCTCCAATTAGTTCTAGTTGTAAATGAGATTCCATAAGTGTTTCTCAAAGATTATCCTAGAGTCCCTCTTAAATGGGAGATAGACTTTGGAATAGATCTTTTTCTAAATACACAACCTATCTCAATTCCTTTATATAGAATGGCTCTAATTAAGCTTAAGGAATTGAAAGAGAAGTTAAAGGACCTCTTAGAAAATGGCTTCATCAGACCCAGCATCTCTACATTGGGTGCTCCAATTCTCTTTGAGCATAAGAAAGATGATTCTTTTAGAATATGCATTGATTACAATCAGTTGAACTATGATTGATTACCGTCAGTTGAAAAAAGTCATAATAAAGAATAGTATCAGATTCCTAGGATCGATGACTTGTTCAACCAGCTTTAGGGTGCCAGTTATTTTTCATAGGTAGACCTCAAATATGGCTATCATCACCTCAGAGTCAGAAAGCATGACATACCGAAGATTGCCTTCAGAACTCGGTATGTACACTATGAATTTGTTGTTATGTCTTTTGGACTAACAAATGCTCCTGCAGCTTTTATGGACTTAATGAATAGATTGTTCATGTAGTACTTGGAATGTTCATCAATATTTTCATAGATGACATCCTCATTTATTCTCAGTATTTTCATAGATGACATCCTCATTTATTCTCAGAGTGAGGATGAACATGCGGCTCATTTGAGGATTATCTTGCAGACTCTCCAAGATTGCCAGTTATTTTCTAAGTTTAGCAACTGTGAATTATGGTTGAAAATAGTATAATTCCTTGGTCACAACATTTCCACTGAGGGTTTTCAGGTTGATCCTCAAATGACCAAAGCAGTTGAAAAATGGCCTAGACCTATCTCTCTATTGGACATTAAGTGTTACTTGGGTTTAATTATTTATTGTAGATGGTTTGTTGAAGGATTTTCATCTATTTCTTCTCTTATGTCTATACTGACTCAGAAGAAAGTCAAATTTCAGTGGTCCAATGCTTGTGAGATGAGTTTTCAGGAGTTGAAGAGTTGATTCACTTCTACTCTAGTTTTGACTCTACCAGAGGGTCCAGATAGGTTTATTGTTTATTATAATACCTCCAGAGTTGTACTTGGGTGTGTGTTGATGCAGCACGATAAGATCATAGCTTATGCTTCTAGACAGCTTAAAGTTCATGAGAAAAATCATCCAACTCATGATCTTGAGTTGGAAGCTATAGTTTTTTCCATAAAGATTTAGAGGCACTATCTTTATAGAGTTCATGTTGATATGTTCACATATCACAAGAACCTTCAATATGTGTTCAGTCAGAAAGATCTAAACCTTCGTCAGAGGAGATGGCTAGAGTTATTAAAAAATTATGTCATGAGTATTTTGTACCACCCAAGAAAAGCCAATATAGTGGCTGATGCTCTTAGTAGACTTTCTATGGATAGTGTTGTATATGTAGAGGATGGAAAGAAGGAGTTAGTGTGTGATGTTCACTGACTTTCTAGATTGGGAGATTGCCTAGTTGATTCAGTCGAAGGTAGTGTCATGGTTAAGAATAGTTCAAAGTCTTCTTTAGTAGCAGAGGTGGAGGCAAAGTAGGATATTAATCCTATTTTTCTCAAGTTGAAAGAAGCGATTCAAAGTCAGAAGGTGGAGGTCTTTTTCTAAGGGGGAGATGGTGTGTTTCATTGCCAAGGCGGATTATGTGTTTTAGATATAGATGACTTGAGACAATGGATATTGATAAAAGCTCAAGTTCTTGGTATTCCATTCACCCAAGTGAAACCAAGATGTACCATGACCTTCGGGAAGTCTATTGGAGGAATGGCATGACGAAGGATATCTCAAAATTTATGGCTAAATGTCTAAATTGCCAGCAGGTTAAGGTCGAACACCAGAGGCCAGGTGGTATGGCTCAGAATATCAGTATGGACTGTATTACAGTATTACCTCGAACTCATCGACAACATGATTCAGTATGGGTTAATGTGGACCGAATGACTAAGTCAACATATTTCCTAACAGTTAACACTATAGATTCCGTCAAGGATTATGCTAGATTTTACCTTCGAGAGTTGGTCAAGTTACATGGAGTTCCCTTGACTATCATTTCGGATAGGGATACGCAGTTTACTTTACAGTTTTGGAAGTCTTTTTTCAAAAGGACTCGGTACTCATATTTATCTTACCTTGAATTTAGTTCATCCAATATTCCAGTAAAAGATTATTACTATGTTAGTAATCAGCTTTTAGAATTCAGTGTTTTTGGGATTACAGATATTTCCCTATTTTTTTATCTTGATTAATATTCATTCTAGGATGAATGTTTCCAAGGGGGAGACATTGTAACATCCCAAAAGTCCCTAAGATTCACATCTCAGACTTAGCACAAAAAACTAATTGGAAACTAGAAATTCCCTCAGGAGGGATAGTGACAGCAACTCGTGGTAAGTAAGGACGAGTCATCTTATGGCTCATTCTGATGAACCAAGTCAAAGTCCCAAAACTTTAAATTTTGCCTCATTGACCACGAAGGGATACCACGACCCATTGATACATCCCACATATCATAGGGTGTAGTCATTGGTCACTAGACAGCTTCCACCAAGAACCAACAACTCACTCAGAATGACTCGTGGTGGCAACATATAGTCATTCCATGTGGTCACCAAGACAGAACAAGAAGCATGACAAAATGGCCCTAGTGGCCACTGATGTCGCCCAAAATATACCTCTAGAAAAGTATAATGTGGTCGATGTATCAAATATAGAACCCAGCTAGGTTGGGGTCGATCCCACAGGGAATAGGACGAAAGTTTGTCGAATGCTAGTCTGAGTAATTAGCAAGTAAGTAAAACTGGGGAGGGGTTATAAGCAAGTAGTAATAGTAACGATTGTTGATTATTGGATTTGTTATCAATATGAGAAATACACTAGGACTATGATCTCCAATGATTCCTTAACTCCACCGGTTACTTGTGCTGGCAAAACTGTCCCGCTGCGCTATATGCAAAATCTAATAAGACATGTTCATCTAAATGTCTCTCGACCTTGGTTAGATGAATTTCACTCTTCCCCGCTCAGTATTTGAGGGTTTCACTACTAACCCTTGTCCTAGATCTCAGATAACTATCCCGGTTATGGCTCAAGTTATTAGATGAAGGTTGATAGCTTCAAATTTTTGTTATTATTCCTTTTTCCCAATCTCACCTCTCTCTCGAGCAAGTCCAGAATACAGGCAAGTTTCTAACATTTGCAATCGATAGAAGATCAATTATAATAAAGGTAATAACAATACACGCATTCACAATGGTTCAGAATTGCTTTGCACTTAACCCATTTTGTTAATTCCTCATGGTTCACACAACCCTAGTTGATGGGTTTAGCTACTCATGATTACAAGAACATAGGAAGAATTCAATGATGAAAACATAATTGTAAACTCACAGTAAGAAGAAAACTCTGAAATCTCGATATAAATAAAAACCCTACAATCGGTGTTCCAAGATTACAAAATCAATAATCTGTTTATGAACTCAAAATAATGAAAATATATCTCAAAACAATGTAACGACCAACCCCAAAACATAGGATAATAAATGGGTATTTATAGATACAAGATGAATCCTATCCTAAACAAAACAGGAAAACAGAGTCGTCACTTTTCCACGGTACCGTGACTTGGTGACGTGGAACCAAGTCACGCCACGTGGGTCCTGCCAAGGAAATCAAACTACTTCAACTAACTGCAGGAGTTAACCTACGGCATAGACCCACGCCACGTAGGTCTACGAACGTGACCTGGGTCCTGCCATGAGTCACTCCTTTGGTGCAGGACTTGGCTCTTTTGTCTTCAGATACTTAGTTCTTGTGCATGATTCTTCCTTGTTGTCTATTTTGCCTCCAAAAACCTATTCTCCTACAATATAGAATAGAAAACACATCATACCAACCAAACATACCCAAGTTATTGCATATTTTCTTTGTTTTAAGCATTGAAAGTGCCATGAAACTACGGCACATCAACACCCTCAACTTAGAACGTTTGCATGTCCTCAGGTAGATAAAATAAAATAAGCACAATCGATGCTTAGGTAAGAGAAACCTAAGAGACCTACGGCAATCGACTCATTGCTTTTGACACCAAAATTTTTTGACCTCTCCTACTTGCAAAGCAAAACCACGGTGTATATACATGCAGCATATTATCATGACATAGAAGGGATCAAATGAAGGCATCAGATTATGAACAAATGACTAAGCATTTATGGAAATGACATTATCCGAACAAATAGCGGCTAACAATGCAACCCATGTACTCTCACAACAAAGAAGTCCTATACACTCACATTATACTAATGAATATCAAAGTAGGGACTTTGTCAAAACACTCTCTCTCACAAAGAAGCTCAAACAGTGTGTGTGAAATACCATAGGCTTGCCCTTATTTTCTATACCTTAGTTTTTAGGATAGTTGGACTAGGATCATTATAGGACTTTCATAGGCTTGTAATGTAGGCTTGGGGAAGGGTGAGGTACATAAGGATATGGTGACTCAACCCACCTTGACACTACACTATTTTTGTCTCCACTTTCCAACCATTCTCATTTTATTCTCCCTTATTCTCCTTCATTTATTTTTAGATTTTGGTGTGATTTTCTTCATACTTTCAGAACACACTTTTTTTTTTCTTTTTCTTTTTCTCTTTTTCTCTTTTTTTTTCTTTTTGCAATTTCTATTTATTTCACTCATTTTTTTCCGCACCCAACTCTGTTCTCTTTTTGTTTTACTAACCCCTTCTCCATACCCAAGTTAAACTATGCACCACTATAATAGTCACCCTCAACTTAGGCGATTTACCTGAGTTGAGGTACACAATGTCCAATGAGGGACGAGGGCCAAGACAGGTTCATTGTAAGTGAAAATGGGAAGGTGAATGGGCTAATGAAAGAAATAGGTCAAGTAAGGCTCAAACTCGGAATCAAGGAATACTGTATTCATTTGGTCAAGCATTTAGGCTAAAAGTTGACTTATTCAAGAACGGCCTATGATACTTTCCTAACCACTATCCTATAACCCAGGCAAGACTAACTGGGTAATTTCTGGATCGCACACACAAAGTGAACTGGGTAATGACCTCACACACACTTAACATAGGGTTACACTATCAACTACTACCTATCCAGTTCATGCATTGCTAGCTACCATCATGTTACCTATAATACTAATGTCATAACAAGATCCAACAACTATCACAAACCAATATACGACACACAGTTCAAAACAAAAATTTTAGGAGGGGTATCCTTTAAACAATCAAAAAGCATCATTATCATAAACTTGTTCAAAACTGGACTGCACGAAGGTTCCCCTATTTTTCTCCTAATTAAACATGAAAACACATAAATAATATAAATAACAACCTAAACATTTCAGTTCTACTATGATAGCACTTGATGGAAAAGAAACACAGCAACAAAAACCCCCAAGAGGACATATAGACCCACAAGTACCTCCGCCCCACCAAATAAGCATGCATTGTCCCCAATGCATTAGACCAAAGTAAAACAAGGGATTTAGGAACAAACATGTGGCACCCTAGGTGCATGGGTCTAATGTCGATCAAAATAACAAAAATTAAAGCAAATGTAGGAATAGCAAGACACCTTGGGTTGCCTCCCAAGCAGCGCCTGACTTAATGTCGCGGCACGACGCGGGTGTCTTGGTTACTCAGACTTCATCAATATATCCCTTGGGTTGGCCTCTGGGGTCATCTAAAATATTTATTTCTGAAACCAACCTCATGTCCTTTGGCTGCTTCATAGTACTGCAAACATTGAACGTGATTTCCTTATTATTTAACCTGAATTTTAGCTCACCCCTCTCGATATCTACAATTTCCCTATCGGTGGCTAAAAATGGTCTCTCTAAAATTATGAGCATCTTAAAATCGACCTCACAGTCCAAGACAACAAAGTCAGCAGGAAAGATGAAGTTTTCAACTTTGACCAAAAGATCAAATAATATGCCCACAGGCTTCTTGATCGTACGATCCTCCATCAATAACCATATCTTTATTGGCTCGAGGGTTCCCAAGCCTAATTTCTTGAATATTACCAATGGCATCAAGTTAATTCCCGTACCTAGGTCACACAAAGCTCTGGCAAAGTCAGCTGACCCAATTGTACAAGGAATTATGAAGGCACCGAGATCATCTTTATTTTGTATAAGAGAATGGGATGCAATTGCACTACGATGGTCCAAATCACCAACAAACTCATAACTGACAGTTCTCTTCTTCGTGACCAACTCTTTTAAGAACTTTGCATATCCCGGTATTTTTTCCAGCGCCTCCACCAATAGAAGATTTATAGAAAGTTGATTCAATATGGACATGAAATTATGAAATTTTTGATCCTCCTCCTTCTTCTTCAAGCGTTGAGGGAATGGAGGTGGCGGCCTAGGAATGGGGGTTAGCATTTGTAGGGCTTTCTTTTCTTTCCCATTTTCAGCATATTTTCTTTATTTTAAGCATCAAAAGTGCCATGAAACCACGGCACATCAGCCACGAGTTAAACCAACAACACATTGATTCATAGGACGAGTCATCCTATGGTTCATCCAACGTGATCAACAGATTTTAGAAATGGTTTTTCCAGGGGTATTTTGGTTCTTTTCCACTATTTTAACCTCTAAAGCATATCATTTTTGGTGTTTTAAGGAAGGATATATATGCCTAAACTACTCCCCAAATCCCTCAATTACTTTAAAACATATGATAAACTCAGAGAAACGAAGTGATTCAAGTTCTAACTCAGATAATTAATGTTCTTAACCATAAATTTCATGTCTCCCCAATCCATGTTCAAACCTTGTCAATTCCAGATATGTGGGAGTTCAGCAAGGGTTCTCTTTCACCTTTGTGTCTTGAAAAGCTTTTAGTTGAACATCAAAATCAGATATTGTGATTCCAGGATTTCTTATCCAGTTTGAGAAATTCCTTCTATTTCAGTATTCTCAAGATTATAATTTGGTAATTGCATGTTTTAAATTGGTTTTGTTATCCTACATAACCTAACATTTAAGACTTGATACTTAGCTTTATTTTATAGTATTTTCATATGGAATAGTTTTCATTCATAAAGTTTGGCGTGTTAGAATACATGATCCTAGTATTATTTATTTCTCTAGCATGAGTAAACATGAGTAGTTCTAGTTACAAACCTACAGTATATTTTTAGTTTAGATAGGTTCTAACGCTTGTTACATAGCCTTAGTTTTAATAAGAATAATTATTATTTTCAATTATACATACCTTCAAGATACTATCAGATAAAGTACATTCTAATTCAGTTTTAGAACATTAGTTTTATAAGCTATTAGTATAAACCAGTGTAGGGGTAGTACTTAGCACCGTATTGGACTAGGTTTTATGCACCCATGTCCTAGAACTATATGCCACCATAGGTTTATTTAGCTGTCCCAGTCGGGCACCAATTTAGTTATCACGTCATCCATACCTTTATACCCTGGCAAGGTATATTGTGTCCTCTCAATGGGGCATATACATTGGAATCCATGTTTAGCTCACGTGGTTAATATTGGTTAATAGACTCTCCCACAGTTTCAGACTTAGTATTTGTACATGACCCTCAGTTCCATTTTTACTTGCTTCTAAACTATGACTTTTAGATTTAACATTTCATATCAATTTATATACATATCTAATAGGGTCATTGTACTATAGTTTAGCTTTTGTATTCAGTACAACATATCAGTATTTCCTTCCATGTTCAGTTTATTTAACAGTTGTATATCTCACATGATCAGTATATTCAAAGTTCTGATGGCATATTTTCTCTGTGTTGTATCTTCTTATGATATAGGTTCAGACGCTCAGCCATAACATCTGGTTAGTACACTTCAGTACCAATTCAGCTGTTATTAGTGGTGAGTCCTCATTATCCAAGGACGATAGTTCATGATCTGCTTTCTTATTAGTGTTATTTTTGGTTTTAGCTATTTGGAGTTAGCTGGGGACTTGTCCCAATAACTCACTTGTTAGTAGAGTCTTTTAGACCTAGAGTTAGATATTTCTGCTATTTTTTAGTAGTTTAGTTTATCCAAACTTGTTATTATTTCAGACTTGTAGTTATATAAATTCAGTTGGCTTCCGCATCAGTCATTTAGTAAATCAATTATTTCCAGTGTTATTAGTATTATGAAAGACCATAGGTTTGCTTGGAGTCCCTTGTGGCTCTATACACTATGTTATGTCCAGGGTGTAGGTTTGGGTTATGACAAACTTGATATCAGAGCATCAGGTTTAAGTGTACCTAGGGTGTCTGAAATCCGCGTTAAGTAGGGTATCATTTATGGGTGTGAAGTGTGTTTCACTTATAAGGGAGAGGTTACAAAGAATTTTAGGAAAGTCTTACTTCTTTCATGTTCACATCGTGCGACAGAGTGTAAACTCTATTTATCTTTCTAACTCATGCTCTACGTGTTTACAAAAAATGCCTCCCAGAAGAGCAAACGGACGAAGAAATTGTAACAGAAATCAGCAAGCCCCACCAGCTCCAGCGGATCTCCTAAATGAACAAGTTACTCATGCCGAGTTCAGGGCTATTTTTCAAGTGCTTGCTCAAGCCATGACCAACTAGGTCAAACAGTAAGTTGTTGTACCTGCAAATCCTAATAGGAATGCAGTTTCCCTAAGAGTCTGGGAATTCACTCAGATGAACCCTCTGAAGTTCTATGGTTTGAAGGTGGATAAGGATCCACAAGATTATTGATGAGGTTCAGAAGATCACTTGTATCATGGGGATTACTTCAGCTGAGAATATAGATTTGGACTCTTATCAATTGAAATGAGCGGCTTAGAGTTAGTTTAAATAGTGGAAGGAAGGTAGACGTATGGATACAGGCCCAGTTGATTGGGATAATTTTGCGACCGCCTTTCTAGATAGATTCTTTCCACGTGATCTGAGGTAATCTAAGGTGGAAGAATTTATCAACCTAAAGTAGGGTAACATATCTGTGTAGGAATACTCTTTGAAGTTTACCTAGCTCTCCAGGTATGCTCCAGAGATGGTTGCTGAGCCAAGGGCTAGAATGAGTAAGTTTGTTTCAGGAAATTCTGAGTTAGTGGTCAAGGGGTGTAGGACTGCTATGCTTGTTGGGGATATAGACATCTCCCAACTTATAACTCACGCTCAGCAGATTAAGGGTGAGAATATAAAAAACAAGGAGAGGAAGACTAAGAGTGGCTAGAATAGGTAACTTTGACTATTCTCAGCAGAGGTCAGGTAGTGGTAATCGTTTTTAGTTTCAGCAAAGGTCTTTAGCTCCAAAATCTTTATCGGCTAGTGCACTATTCCCTAGGCCTCATCATGATCAGAAAAATAGAGCATTGGGCTCTAAATCTTATGGCAATGTTACAAGTAGTCGCACTTTTCTAATATACCCTAAGTATGGTAAGAACCATCCCGATGAGTTCCATTTAGGTTGTTTAGGATATGTTCAGATGGGCTATAGGTTGAGAGTATGCCCTTCTACGGGGCGCAAAAATGGGAGTACCAAGGCTCAGTCTACTGCTTCAACAGCCCCTACAGATAGCCCAGCTAAGCACCATACTTCTACAAATACGTATGGTGGTCAGTGATAGAACCGCTTTTATGCCTTGACTTCTCGTCAGGATCAAGAGAGCTCACTAGACGTAGTCACTGGTATGTTACAAATTTTCCATATTGATGTTTATGCTTTTGTTAGATCCCGAAGGCATAATTTCCTTCGTGACTCCTTATATTATAGTAGATTTCAGTGTCAGTGTAGAAACCCTTTCAGAAGCCTTCTTAGTCTCTAATCCTATTGGTGACTAAGTTATAGCTAAATAGGTCCAGTCATAGTTTTCCAGAAAATCACAATAGTTGATCTAGTAGAGTTAGATATGACTGATTTTGATGTCATTCTTGGCATGGATTGGTTACACTCTTGTTATGCCTCAGTTGACTGTAGAACTAGAATACTTAAGTTCTAGTTTCCAAACGAACAAGTCCTAGAATGGAAGGGTAGTTCCTCAGCGCCTATAGGTTGGTTCATCTCTTACCTTAAGGACAGAAAAATGATCTCTAAGGGTTGCATCTACCATTTAGTCAGGGTTAAGGACTTTAAGTCTAAAACTCTAACCCTTCGATCAGTTCCAGTTGTCAATGAGTTTCTAGAAGTGTTTCTCAAAGATCTGCCCAGAGTCCCTCCCGAATGGAAGATAGACTTTGGAATAGACCTTCTTCCAGATACCCAGCCTATCTCAATTCCTTCTTATAAAATGGCTCCAGCTGAGCTTAAGGAATTGAAGGAGCAATTAAAAGACCTCCTAGACAAAGGCTTCAACAGACCCAGCATCTCTCTATGAGGTGCTCCAGTTCTCTTTGTGCGTAAGAAAGATAGTTCCCTCAGAATGTGCATTTAATTACCATCAGTTGATCAAAGTCACAATCAAGAATAAGTATCCCATTCCTCAGCTTCAGGGTGCCAGTTATTTTTCAAAGATAGACTTCAGATCTAGCTATCATCATCTCAAATTCAGAGAGCGTGACATCCCGAAGATAGCCTTCAGAACTCGATATGGTCACTATGAATTTGTTGTTATGTCTTTTGGACTAATGAATGCTCCTATAGTTTTTATTGACTTGATGAACAGAGTGATCAAGCAGTACTTGGACATGTTCATCATTAATTTCATAGATGACATCCTCGTTTATTCTCGGAGTGAGGATGAACATACGGATTATTCGAGGATTGTCTTGTAGACTCTCTAAGATTGTCAGTTATTATCTAAGTTCAGCAAGTGTGAATTCTAGTTGAAAATAGTAGCATTCCTTGGTCACATCATTTCCAAGAGATGGCTAGAGTTCCTTGATCACAAGAGCCTTCAATATTTGTTGAGTTAGAAAGATCTAAAACTTTATCACAGAAGATGGCTAGAGTTATTGAAAGATTATGAATGAGTGTTATGTACCATACGGGTAAAGCCAACATAGTGGTTGATGCTTTTAGAAGACTTTCTATGGGTAGTGTTGCACATGTAAAGAATAGAAAGAAGGAGTTAGTGGGTGATGTTCACAAACTTACTAGATTAGGAGTTCGTATAGTTGATTCAGCCAAAGGTAGTGTCATGAATCAGAATGGTTCAGAATCTTCTTTAGTAGCAGAGGTAAAGGAAAAGCAGGATAGTGAACCTATATTGCTCAAGTTGAAAGAAGCAGTCGAAATTCAGAAGGTGGAGATCTTCTCCTAAGGGGGAGATGGTGTGCTTCATTGTTAAGGCCGATTATGTGATCTTAATGTAGATGACTTGAGACAGCGGATATTAATAGAAGCTCATATTTCTTGGTATTCCATTTACCCAGGTCCCACCAAGATGGTCAATGACCTATGGAAAGTCTATTGGTGGAATAGGATGCAGAAGTATATTGTGGAATTTATGGATAAATGTCCAAATTGCCAGCAGGTTAAGGTTGAACACTAAAGGCCAAGTAGTATAACTCAGAATATCAGTATTCCTACTTGAAAGTGGAAAGAGGTAAATATGGAATTTATTACAGAGTTACCTCTTACGTGCCAACATCATGATTTGATATGGGTTATTATGGACCGAATGACTAATTCAATATATTTCCTACCACTTAACACTACAAATTCAGTCGAGGATTTTGCTAGAGTTTACCATTGAGAGTTGGTAAAGTTTCATGGAGTTCCATTGACTATCATTTCAGATAGATGTATCAGTTTACCTCACAGTTTTTAAAGTCTTTTCAGAAGGGTCTCAGTACCCAGGTTCATCTTAGCACAGCTTTTCACCCGCAGAAAGATGGTCAGGCAAAGCGGACAATTTAGACCTTAGATGATACATTGAGAGCTTATGTGATAAACTTTAAGGGTAGTTAGGATGATCATTTGCCTCTCATTGAGTTTGCTTATAATAACAGATTTTCACTCCAGTATTTAGATGGCTTTGTTTGAGGCACTTTATAGTAGGAGGTATAGATCCCCTATAGGTTGGCTTGAGGTTGGTTAAGCTACCTTGATAGGACCTACCTCAGTTCATGAGGTTATGGAAAAGTTTAGTTGATTAGATAAAGGCTGAAAACAGCTCAGAGTTATCAAAAATCCTATGCAGATGTAAGGAGGAGAGATCTTGAGTTCATAGTTTATGATTAGTTTTACCTAAAAATTGTAACACCCCGTACCTTCCCAACCCTATTTGACGACATTAAATAATGTTCACTTAGGTGTTGAGAGCTATACGTATGTATTTGGTAATGGTAGTGATGGAAAAATTGAAATTTGGCCTTGTACATGTGATTAACCTTGCGTAGGAGGTGTTTTGCGCTTTTCATGGAGCATTTTTGGGGTTCAAAAATGAGGCTAAGAGGACCTCTAAACAAAGGATATTAAGGGTAAGAAGTAAGTTAAAGAATAGGACTTGAAGTATCTAACCAAACCCGCGAAGAAAAGTCGAAAAATGAAATTTTCAAAAAAATAAGTGTGGGGAGCGCCAGAGAGAGTGCCACGCCGCTCTGGGCTAAAATTTTTAGTCCATATGCATCAAGGGGGCGCGCCAGGCAGCGTGCCACGCTGGTTTTGCCACTTTTTCAAAGTTGGAAATTTTCTAAGTCCCAAGGGTGCCCGGGGACGTATCGAGCCGATTTTTGCCACGTTTCTTATACAACCATGAGACTATACATGAAATGAGTGAATTATTATGTTAGTATGATAAAATTACTCGAGAATGAATTTGGCGTCAAAATGACGATTTTACCCTTTTGGTCAAAATAGGCCATACGTGGCTAGAATCGCTTGTTTTTGGGATTGAGGCTACGAATATAAATCCCGTGAGTGGGAATATTATTGTAACACATATGAAATGAATTAAACATGAGAAATTATTGATTTTATTGGATCAAGTGAATTGGGCTCAAAAGAGGCCCAAAAATGAGGCAAAAGTCATGGGCCAAAAATGGGTCAAATTACCCATTCTTGCCTTGACTTGTCAATGATTGAGAAAAGTTGCTAAGGATGACTTAAAGGGTCGATAAAAGGCAAATAAAAATCATATTTTAATTCACCCAAAGACACAAGCATTTCTAAACTTTTCCAAGAAGCCAAAGCAAGATATTTCTCTTCAAACCCTAAGGCATTTTTGGACAAGATCATCATCTTCCAAGCTTGGGTAAGTGATTATTCTTGTACTTTAACATATTATAAGCATGAGAGATTATGTATATCATGTTGTTTATGGTTGGAAGTGTTGGACATGGTACTTTTGGATTTTTGTGAAAAAGATGTGTTATTTATGGGATTATAGCTTGAATTATGACTTGTACCTTAGATGAAAGAGGATGGTATGGATAAGATATGAACATGTATGGTGTGAATTTGTTATTAAACTTGTTATTTTTGTATAAGTGTATATTGTGGGATTTTGGCCGATATGTGCTACGAGGTGTATTAAGGTAAGTTGATGGATTATTTGTGATGTGGTATGGATAAGAAAGGATAAAGGAGAAGTGTTGTGGTGAAATGTATTGATTATCATGTATTGGTCAATGTTGTGAATATTGTGGGATTTTTGGTAAGACAATTTCATAAATGGTATTATCAAGGGGAAATGACATGTTAAAGCCAAACATGTGACTTGTTATTATTGTATGCATTTGTAAGGTAGTTGGTGGTTAATGTTGGTTCCATTATGTATTTGTGATGTAGAGTGAAACGTAAAGAAGGAGAGGAATTGTTGCTCTCACATATTTGATTGTGTACTTACATTGGGAAGATAAGGTATGTAAGGTTACTCTGTCCGTATCTTTCTGCAGCACATAATGTTCATATTGTGGTCCTATTCCAAAATATGCTAAGGTATCTCATTAGGTTTGATGTAGATTGCTATCCACACGTTTCTTATTCATTGATCGATTGGTATTCATACGTCTCCTATCCATGGACTGAAATGCCTAAGCTCTCATAATGTTGTTGTAGCTACTAAAAGAAATTGTTACAAGTGACGACGTAAGGAGAACCTATTCATTCCTAAGTCACGTATCCCTCATTCATTATTCGTTGTTGTTCATGAGTTACCTAACTATGTACATGGGTCCAAAGTCCTCATAATAGTATGTTCCAACGGAGTCATAACATTGTGATTCTAGAATAATTATCTCAAGGAGGGTAAGATGTAAAGAGAAGCTAATTATTCTTGAAAAGCATTCTCCAATCATGTCATGTTCCAAAGTCCAATATTATTATGAATATCTTTGTACCAATCTTATAAGAGTAAGGAAGTGAAGTAAGGTATAGAGGTGTGTTTCCAATATTAGCATGATCCTTAAAGTATCAATCTCTCATAAGTGAAGATGTTAATCTCACGAAGTAAAGGAGTGAGGTAATATATATAAGAGGGTGCTTAATATATGTATATAAAAGTGTGCTTCAATTAATGTCATGATCTTTAATGTGTTACTCTCCTAGCTATGTAAAGGGTATAAGATTTGTAGAGAAGTAATGTACGTATGGTTACTATATGTTACATTGAGTATGGATCATAATCTAAAGGGTGTAAGTTCAAGATAGAACAATCTCAATACTATGCTATGTTATTTATTATATCCCATCAAAGGTGGAGGCCCGGTACTATATATCCCACCAAGATGGAGGCCCGATACTATATATCCCACCAAGATGGAGGCCCGGTACTATATACATATACATTATATCCCACCAAAGGTGGAGGCCCAGTATTATATACTTACTTATAAGGAGATGATCCATAAGGTGTTATGAATCACTAACTAGTTGAGTGAATAATAATAAAGATAGTAGTAAAAGAGATGAGAGTATATTCCTTGCATGAGTATATAAATATGGGGGTTATGATAAGAATGATGATGATGCGATTGAATTGATGCGAATGAATGACCAAGTAATGGAATAATAGAAGAAATGAAATAATAGAAGTAATGAACATGGTTCTACACATTCAGGTTGGAGGTCTATTCACATTGATTATTCTCTTACGTTTAATTTCTTGGAAGTACTTGTATTACTATAGTTTCATATGGCCTTACATACTCAGTACTTTCTTCGTACTGACCCCTCTCGGGGGACTTACCATACATGCTCCAGGCCTAGGTGTTAGTAGATCTCTGTAGTAGGCGACGAGATATCCGCAGATTGTTGGTGAGCTCCAGTTGCTTCGGGGCTTCCCAAGTCATATGTGTTAATTAGGTTTTGGCATTTTTTAAATATTGTATAGACATGGTCATGTATCTATTAGAGGCTTTGTAGACATATGTGGGGTAGCATGAAGGGAAAAGATGTACGTTCCTTTTGACGAAATGGCCCTACCGGCCAAGTTTCATATATTGCACATGTTGCCATGCATTCCACTATTGATATTTAATTACCGGAGATAATATGATATTCATACGCAAACATACATATGAGAGTACACGAGCAAAGATTGGTTCTCTCGGGCCTTATCGGCTCCGGGTGCCAGTTCGGCCCGAATGGGATTTGGGTCGTGACAAAAGTGGTATCAGAGCAGGTCGTTCTAAGGGTGTCTACAAAGTCGTGTCTGAGTAGAGTCTTGCTTATGGATGTGTTGCGCGCCACATTTATAAGTAGGAGGCTACGGGACATTTAGAAGTTGTTTCATTTCTTCATTCTAGATCGTGCTATAGAGCCATTGTCATAGGTGGGATTATATCTGACCATTGTAATTGGTTTTCTTTGATATAGTAAAATGTCAATTACAAGAAAAGGTATGGGCAAAGATAAGCAAGTAGATATGCAAGCGGGAGAAGGAATTAGTAAAACCCCACCTAACCCAGCTAGTCAATATGGGGTTGAAACTGAGTTTACATCACGGGCACCTTCTCCTCCCCCTTCTCCAGGGAGGCCACAAAGGAGGGAAGTATCCCCAGAGTCGCCTGCTAATGTTACTTGGCAGGAGTTACAGGATTTGAAAAATGCGGTGCAAATATTGACTCAGATAGTTGTTGCTCAGAGTCAAGGACGAGTTGGTCCAGTGAGAAGTGATGATGGTGCGGCTAGGATAGCTAGTCGGCGGACACAGGATTTTCTGAAATTGGACCCTCCCACATTTATCGGGTCCGATCTTAATGAAGATCCGCAAGACTTTATCGATCAAATTCAAAGAGCTCTAGATGTTATGCATGTGACGGGTGTAGAAACAGTGGAGCTTGCAGCATATAGACTGAAAGGAGAGGCTATATTATGGTACGAAGATTGGAAACGATCCAGAGGTATCGGTGCAAATCCATCTAGTTGGGAGGAATTCAAGGTGGCATTCCTTGATCATTACCTCCCATATGAGGTCCGCGAGGCTCGTGCGGATCAGTTTTTAAATCTTCATCAAGGAAATATGAGCGTCAGGGAGTACAGTCTTCGGTTTAATTCGTTGGCTAGATACGCTCCTCATATGGTAGCAACTATGGCCGATAGAGTTCATCGGTATGTAGACAGATTGGAGCCCTACTTGGTAAGAGACTGTACTGTTGCTGCATTAAATAAATACATAGATATAGCTAGAATACAAGCCTTCGCGCAAAAGATGAAGGATCAAAGGCAAAGGGGAAGGATACAAGAATCTGAAGCAGGGCCGTCAAAGCGGGCTAGACCCATGGGACAGTTTATGGCATCCCAAGGAGGATTTAGGCCTCGGGTTATCCCAAGACCACCTAGACCATCATTTTCTTACCCTGCAGCGGGTACTCCACCTCCATTTTGAGGATCTAGAGGTAGTCAGGTTGGGCAGAGTAGTGGAATACGGGGTTCACAGACAGCGGGATCTTTACGTCAACTGTGCCAGCGCTGCGAAAAGTTTCATTCAGGTGAATGCTGGCTTGAGATGGATGTTTGCTTTTGGTGTAAAAAGCCAGGACACGTGAAGCGAGAGTGTCCACTGAGGGTCACGGGTAGTATAACACGACCTACGGGATCAGCAGATTTTGGAGGCTCTCCTTGATATAGTGACAGGTATGTTATCTATATGTTTACCTAATGAATATGCATCAATTGATCCAGGTTCTACCCTATATGTTACTCTATTTGACTGCGGAAAAATTTGAAGGAATCACAAGGGAGGCCAAAAGAAAAAAAAAAGTTTGCGATTATAGTTGATGAAGTACTCTTAAAAGCGTTACTGAAGAAAGGTATAAGGGGATTCAGAAAGAAGGGAAAATTGACCCATACAACATGCCATGTGAAATTGTTGAATGTGTATAAGAATTTCCTTTCATAAGTGTTCTTATAATTATTCCCATTGAAATACCTACTGTTATTCTAGACCGTCAACTGAAAAGGCTAATAAGTAAAGATGCAAATTTTGTAAGAGTTCTTTGGAGAAATCAACAAGTCGAAGAGATCGCATGAGAAGTTAAGAAAACAAAAATGATGAAATCGACGTACCCATAATTGTTTCAAATGGAAGAAAGGTTCAAAATGTGGAAGTGGACCAACACTAAGTAAGTATTCAGGAGCTTTGAGTGTTTATGTGTATGTATGCTAGTATAGAGATGCATTTGTCGTAATTGAAGCGATACTATTAACATTCGAGGACGAATGTTCCTAAGGGGGGAAGAATGTAACACCCCGTACCTTCCCAACCCTATTTGAAGACATTAAATAATGTTCACTTAGGTGTTGAGAGCTATACGTATGTATTTGGTAATGGTAGTGATGGAAAAATTGAAATTTGGCCTTGTACATGTGATTAACCTTGCGTAGGAGGTGTTTTGCGCTTTTTGTGGAGCATTTGTGGGGTTCAAAAATGAGGCTAAGAGGACCTCTAAACAAAGGATATTAAGGGTAAGAAGTAAGTTAAAGAATAGGACTTGAAGTATCTAACCAAACCCGCGAAGAAAAGTCGAAAAATGAAATTTTCAAAAAAATAAGTGTGGGGCGCGCCAGAGAGAGTGCCACGCCGCTCTGGGCTAAAATTTTTAGTCCAGAGGTAGCAAGGGGGCGCGCCAGGCAGCGTGCCACGCTGGTTTTACCACTTTTTCAAATTTGGAAATTTTCTAAGTCCCAAGGGTGTCCGGGGACGTATCGAGTCGATTTTTGCCACGTTTCTTATACAACCATGAGACTATACATGAAATGAGTGAAGTATTATGTTGGTATGATAAAATTACTCGAGAACGAATTTGGCATCAAAATGACGATTTTACCCTTTTGATCAAAATAGGCCATACGTGGCTAGAATCGCTTATTTTTGGGATTGAGGTTACGAATATAAATCCCGTGAGTGGGAATATTATTGTAACACGTATGAAATGAATTAAACATGAGAAATTATTGATTTTGTTGGATCAAGTGAATTGGGCTCAAAAGAGGCCCAAAAATGAGGCAAAAGTCATGGGCCAAAAATGGGTCAAATTACCCATTCTTGCCTTGACTTGTCAATGATTGAGAAAAGTGGCTAAGTATGACTTAAAGGGTCTATAAAAGGCAAAGAAAAATCAGATTTTAATTCACCCAAAGACACAAGCATTTCTAGACTTTTCCAAGAAGCCAAAGCAAGATATTTCTCTTCAAACCCTAAGGCATTTTTGGACAAGATCATCATCTTCCAAGCTTGGGTAAGTGATTATTCTTGTAATTTAACATATTATAAGCATTATATATTATGTATATCATGTTGGTTATGGTTGGAAGTGTTGGACATGGCACTTTTGGATTTTTGTGAAAAAGATGTGTTATTTATGGGATTATAGCTTGAATTATGACTTGTGCCTTTGATGAAAGAGGATGGTATGGATAAGATATGAACATGTATGGTGTGAATATGTTATTAAACTTGTTATTTTTGTATAAGTGTATATTGTGGGATTTTGGCCGATATGTGCTACGAGGTGTATTAAGGTAAGTTGATGGATTATTTGTGATGTGGTATGGATAAGAAAGGATAAAGGAGAAGTGTTGTGGTGAAATGTATTGATTATCATGTATTGGTCAATGTTGTGAATATTGTGGGATTTTTGGTAAGACAATTTCATAAATGGTATTATCAAGGGGAAATGCCATGTTAAAGCCAAACATGTGACTTGTTGTTATTGTATGCATTTGTAAGGTAGTTGGTGGTTAATGTTGGTTCCATTATGTATTTGTGATGTAGAGTGAAACGTAAAGAAGGAGAGGAATTGTTGCTCTCACATATTTGATTGTGTACTTACATTGGGAAGATAAGGTATGTAAGGTTACTCTGTCCGTATCTTTCTGCAGCACATAATGTTCATATTGTGGTCCTATTCCAAAATATGCTAAGGTATCTCATTAGGTTTGATGTAGATTGCTATCCACACGTTTCTTATTCATTGATCGATTGGTATTCGTACGTCTCCTACCCATGGACTGAAATGCCTAAGCTCTCATAATGTTGTTGTAGCTACTAAAAGAAATTGTTACAAGAAAAGTGACGACGTAAGGAGAACCTATTCATTCCTAAGTCACGTATCCCTCATTCATTATTCGTTGTTGTTCATGAGTTACCTAACTATGGACATGGGTCCAAAGTCCTCATAATAGTATGTTCCAACGGAGTCATAACATTGTGATTCTAGAATAATTATCTCAAGGAGGGTAAGATGTAAAGAGAAGCTAGTTATTCTTGAAAAGCATTCTCCAATCATGTCATATTCCAAAGTCCAATATTATTATGAATATCTTTGTACCAATCTTATAAGAGTAAGGAAGTGAAATAAGGTATAGAGGTGTGTTTCCAATATTAGCATGATCCTTAAAGTATCAATCTCTCATAAGTAAAGATGTTAATCTCACGAAGTAAAGGAGTGAGGTAATATATATAAGAGGGTGCTTAATATATGTATATAAAAGTGTGCTTCAATTAATGTCATGATCTTTAATGTGTTACTCTCCTAGCTATGTAAAGGGTATAAGATTTGTAGAGAAGTAATGTACGTATGGTTACTATATGTTACATTGAGTATGGATCACAATCTAAAGGGTGTAAGTTCAAGATAGAACAATCTCAATACTATGCTATGTTATTTATTATATCCCATCAAAGGTGGAGGCCCGGTACTATATATCCCACCAAGATGGAGGCCCGGTACTATATATCCCACCAAGATGGAGGCCCGGTACTATATACATATACATTATATCCCACCAAAGGTGGAGGCCCAGTATTATATACTTACTTATAAGGAGATGATCCATAAGGTATTATGAATCACTAACTAGTTGAGTGAATAATAATAAAGATAGTAGTAAAAGAGATGAGAGTATATTCCTTGCATGAGTATATAAATATGGGGGTTATGATAAGAATGATGATGATACGACTGAATTGATGCGAATGAATGACCAAGTAATGGAATAATAGAAGAAATGAAATAATAGAAGTAATGAACATGGTTCCACACATTCAGGTTGGAGGTCTATTCACATTGATTATTCTCTTACGTTTAATTTCTTGGAAGTACTTGTATTACTATAGTTTCATATGGCCTTACATACTCAGTACTTTCTTCGTACTGACCCCTCTCGGGGGACTTACCTTACATGCTGCAGGCCCAGGTGTTAGTAGATCTCTGCAGTAGGCGACGAGATATCCACAGATTGGTGGTGAGCTCCAGTTGCTTCTGGGCTTCCCAAGTCACATGTGTTCATTAGGTTTTGGCATTTTGTAAATATTGTATAGACATGGTCATGTATCTATTAGAGGCTTTGTAGACATATGTAGGTTAGCATGAAGGGAAAAGATGTACGTTCCTTTTGATGAAATGGCCCTAACGGCCAAGTTTCATATATTGCACATGTTGTCATGCATTCCACTATTGATATTTAATTACCGGAGATAAGATGATATTCATACGCGAACATACATATGAGAGTACACAAGCAAAGATTGGTTCTCTCAAGCCTTATCGGCTCCGGGTGCCAGTCCGGCCCGAATGGGATTTGGGTCGTGACAAAAATTTCACCGATGAAAGAGGTGATGAGGTTTGGCAAGAAAGGAAAACTTAGTCCCTGATATGTTTGTCCTTATAGGATTCTGAGGATCATTGGAAATGTGGCCTATGATTTTGATTTTCCCACAGACTTAGCATCACTTCATCTAGTCTTTCATATATCCTTGTTGAAGAAGTGCATTGGTGATCCAACCTTGGTTGTGCCTTTAGAAAGTGTGGGCATGAAGGATAGTCTCTCTTACGAAGAGGTCCCAGTTGAGATTCTTGACCATCAGGATTGTAAGTTGAGGAACAAGGAAGTTGCTTTAGTGAAAGTTCTTTGGAGAAATCAGTTAGTTGAGGGAGATCCTTGGGAAGCAGAAGCAGATATGATGACCAAGTACCCTCACCTTTTCCCTACTAATTTAGGTCCATCTTGAGGTAATAGTTTCCTCCTTAGCATTCCATTTAGTTTCGTGTCCCTCAGTTGCTTTCATATATTAGTATGAATGCATGTTTCATGAATTTAGTTCAGCCTATATTTCAGTGATTGTAACTATATCAGTAATCAGCTTTTAAAATTCTGTGTTTTTGGGATTATAGCTCTTTCCCTACTATTTCAGTTTGATTAATCATCATTCGAGGATGAATATTTCCAAGGGGGAGATATTGTAACATCCCAAAAGTCCCTAAGATTCACATCTTATACACAACACAGAAAACCAATTGGAAACTAGAAATTTTCCTTTAGAACAGATGGTGAGAAATACTTGTGGTGACTCAGGATGAGTAGTCCTATGACAAGTTCTGATGAACCAAGTCAAAGTCCCAAAACTTGAAATTTTGCCTAAGTGACCACGAAGGGATACCACGACCCATTGGGTCGTGGGATGTGGTCATTGGTCATCGGAAGCCTTAACCAGAAACCAACGAATCACTTTGAACGACTCACGGTGATAACCAATGAGTCATTCCATGTGATCATTGCAACAGAAATTGAAGTCCAACAAAAAGTCCCCAGTAACCATGAGTCGAACCAATGACTCGTTGGTTCATAGGATAAGTTGTCCTAGGGTTCTTTTGATGCGATCAGCAGTTTTTAGAAATGGCTTTACCGGGAGTATTTCGGTCCTTTGCCACTATTTTAACCCCTAAACCATGTCATTTTTGGTGTTTTAAGGAGGGATATATAAGCCTAAACTACTCTCAAATCCCTCAATTACTTTAAAACATATGACAAACTCAGAGAAACCAAGTGGTACATCCAAACACAAACGCAAGTGTACGTGGTTGAGAAAGTAATAAAATGTCTCTTGTGAGTCGAATATCGATCCCACAGGGACTTGGCGTTTAGCAGACAATCTAATTCAAGTATTACTATTAATGTTAAACGAGTACGATTTGTAACCAAATAGAGTTTGAGTTTTGTTAAGCTAAAAGTAACAATGAACAATAACAAAAATTAAAAGTTGGAAACAATGATTTGGAGGATTCAAAGGTCAAGGCATCTTGAACAACCATGCAAAGCTATATACTCTTGTTGGTTAAGTTAACTATCTTGGTTGTTGATTCACCGGATTAATATCATGATCATGGTATTCGATCCTCTAATCAGCTATCTAAATTAGCCTCACAATTACATCGTTCTGCAGGGATATAGGAACTAATTCAAATGCGTTTATATTTCATCCCATAGTTGAGCCAAATGGGGCAAATTAGGTATATTCCTATCCTAACCACGAATCTTATCTTTAATCATCTAAAAGACAAGAACCCATTCCTTATGTTCTACATACTAATCTAATGTTACTCCTTTCAGGCTCACAAAAGAAACATAGATGTATTCTAAAGTTCACGAATCAATAGAATAGTAAATTCAAGAACACAAGAACAACCAAATGCGATAATCAACATTAACCAACTCAAATATAAGCTAAGCAATCATGTTCATAGCCTCAAACCTAGAAAGAGGGTGTTTATCCACTCATATTCAGACAAAGAATCACCATTAATGAATTCATAAGTAACACTACAAGAAAACTAGAAAGTAAAGGAAGAAAAACCCTAACATAGAGCCCTTGATACCTTCTTCTCTCTCCAAAAGTGTGTTGCTCCAAATATATTCGTAAATATGGATAATTACTCCTTATATAGTCCTTTAGGTAATCCATAGTCTTACCCATACGAATTATATGCATTGACCAACTTTCCCTCAACTTAAAACAAGAGAAAAACCAACTTTTAGACTATTTTTTTTTTGGGAGGAGGGAGGGGGGATGTTGCATCGTATGGACCATCGCATGGACAAGGGTGTTTTATGTAGGGATATAAAATGTACCAAACAGTTTTACATCTCCCTAGGGGGTGCTGCGCAAGTCCCCCTCCCATTCTAGGGGGTGCGGTGCAAGGGGTGCTCCCCAAAGTGCGATCTCAGCCAATCATTGTTCTCTTCTTCTCATCTACTTGTTCCTTGTTTCCCCTCTCCTTATGGCTTGCTTGTAGGCTTAATTTAGATTTAATAGATCCTCCAATTGTATCCTACAACATCTCATAACAAAAATTAGTCCATACAACACAATAGAGTTCATCAAAGTACATTTAGAACAAGCATAGCGTAGGCTAGCATCACTAGTTTTCTCATATGAACTCTATTTGATCATTTTGACTCTTGACTTGTTTCAAATACATATTAAACACTCTAAACATGTAAATTATCACACAAATACAAAAATACACACTTTATACTTCATTAATCACATCAAGTTATCCTTAAAACTAAGCTAAACGCGCGTAGAAAATGACACTTAGGTGTATAAATACGTCTAAATCACCACCCCACAAGTACAGCCTTGTTCATCCTTGAACAACTCTTTACACTAATCACAATCAAGGAATACTCTAACATAACTATTTAAACTAGTATGCTAAACCTAGAACTACAACGACTACATGAAAAGCAAGTTCTACATTAGGCTTGCCATATTGCTATTGAACACAGATGAATACTACTTCAAGACTTTCTAGGCGTAAAAATTGACTCTACAAAGTTGGAAAACTCATGCGTATTACTCAATAAATATATCATATAAGTCACATATCCATAATTAAACATGCGCCCTCACCACAAGAGAGTCACCCACATTCACTCACAAATATTGTAATTTATCACAAGAATGGGTGTAAAAATTAAATTCCGCTCACTCTCACAAAGAATCACATGTCATATGAACTGAACCATAAGCTTGCCCTTAGTGTAGTACTCCACTAATATCAGAATATCAAAGCTCAAGATCAAGTAGGACTTTAAGGATTGTAATGTAGGCTAAGGGATGGGTAGGGACTATTCTGGCCAGTAATAGTGACTATCTTTCCCAAGCGCTTTAATACACTACACTTTACATTAAACTCATCTCCAACCAACCTATTTTTCACCACTTTTATCTTCCCACCTCCCTTTTGTTTTTCCCCATATCTTTAAGCTAGCTTACACATCTTTAGCGGGGAGTATTTTCTACCAAAACAAGATTCACTTCTTTTGGTCAATTTTTCTTTTCATTACACGACTCCCCACCAAAAACACATCAACTTTTTAAACACACCCATATTTGTTACTTTGGGGCTTCAACTTCACTTTTTCCTTCTTCAGTTTTACACTCTTTAATATCTTAATTTTTTAACTAAAGCACTTAGGAGTTTTGGATCAAATTACGATCTATTGAAAGAAAGGGAATAAGCTACACATGAGGCTACCAAGGAATAGGCTAAAGTCTCAACGGGGCTAACTAAGATCATGCACAGGGGGCAATGGCGAAGGGTGGTGGTGCTCAGAGAAGGAAAACGGGAAGAGTGGTAGGGAACTCTACCCCTGCTATGAGCTCAAATTCGCAGCAAGGGCATGGAACAGCAAACCTAAAGTCCAAGGCCAGCACATCGGGTAAGAGTATTGTGGAGGAGATTAATGAGGAGGTATTTGAGAAGGTAGCTACGCCAGCTCCGAGTTCTGCTAACCCGAAGAAGGAATTGCGAATAGAAACACAACAATTGCGTGAAGAACGATCAACAGTATGTAGTCGAAAAAGTTGGAGGTCATGGGCTGATGAAGTCGAAGAGGAATCTGAATTGCTGAAGAGACCATCAATTTGGGACAAATTCGATATCAGGAAGATCTCAAATGCAGGCTTCAAGCTTGATTATGTTGCACCTGTAGTACATGGCACGATACCTATTTGTTCAATTGACATAGGAGATATCAGCACTGAAATTGAGTATTGGCAACACTCTGTGGTTTGCTACGTGCTAGGAGCTCACCCTTCATTTGCAGTTTTGAATGGATACATATAACGATTATGGTCGAAATGGGGAATTAACAGGGTAGTAATACTGAAGAATGGCATTGTGCTGGTTAAGTTTGATTCTGCAGTGGGAAAAGAGGAAGCAATTCAAGGAGGTATTTATCACTTTGATAATAAGCCGTTCATAGTGAAGGCTTGGTCACCGGAAATGGAGTTTACTAAAGATGAACTTCACTCAGTGCTAATTTGGGTGAAATTATCGGGGCTGGATTTCAAGTACTGGAGTCCTCTTGGGATAAGTAAAATTGGTAGTCTAATAGGAAGACCCTTAATGGTTGACAGTCACACAGAAAAGAAGCAGGGCTTGCAGTTTGCCAAGTTGTTGATTGAAGTTGATATTGATAGCGAATTGCCTGAGAAGGTGGTGTTTAGAAATGAAAGAGGGGAATTGATGGAGCAAAAGGTGCAGTATGAGTGGAGGCCAATTTTATGCAAGTTTTGCCATAAATATGGTCATGCAGAAGCTAATTGCAGGAAGAAGAACCAACTCAGAAGCCTGATGACAATAACACACATGATACAATTGAACAAGTCCAAGGGAGGGAACCAGCTGTAGTACCTCAGACTAAAGAGACAGAGATGACCATAATAGGTATTGATAAGGGTGTTGGGACTAGCTCCCCTGTACAGCAGAATAGAGCTGAGTGGACCACACATTCAAGGACACAAAGAGTAAATGTGATGCAACATAGTAGTCAGCAGCAGGAACATTTTGAGCTGGATAAGAATGTTTTCTAGGCTCTGAATCAGGAGAAAATCTGCTTAGAGGGACACAGTAAACAGTCAAAAAATGCAGGAAAATTGGCTATTCCTAATAGTGGAAATGGATAGCATGTTATGTTGGAATATTAGGGGCTTGAATGGCCCCAATAAGCAAAGGGAAGTTAACATCCTTTGCAAAAAAGAGAGAGTTGGACTAATAGGGTTGGTGGAGACAAAAATAAAGGTTGATAACATACAGGAGATAGCTAGGAAAATGTTTGGTGGCTGGGATTACATAACAAACTTGCAATACCACTACAATGGTAGAATCTGGTTGTCTTGGAGACCAGATATTTATCAAGTGGTGGAGGTGAGTGGTAATGCTCAGGCAATAACATGTAAAGTGACTCATAATGGTTTTCGGTTGCCATTTCTATTGACTGTGGTGTATGGAATGAACACCAAATTGGAGAGAAAAGAGTTGTGGAGATATCTGGAGATAATAAGCATGGGATGTAATGACCCATGGCTTATTATGGGGGATTTTAACTCAATTCTTAATATAGAGGATAGGGCAGGAGGGTGTCCTATTACAGTGGTTGAGGTAGAAGAGTTCCAAGAATGTGTAACTAAGTGTGGTCTAATAGAGTTGCCTCCTCAGGGAAATAGATACACTTGGAGTGACAAGCATGGGAAAGATAGAATTTACTCAAAGATTGACTGGGTCTTTGTAAATAATCAATGATTAAACATGATGTCTCATTATAATGCAGTATTCCTTAATGAGGGCATAACTGACCATTGCCCTGTCAAGCTTGAACTGATTTCAACAGGGAGCAGGAAAAGTAGACAATTTAAATATTGTAATGTGTGGTCTAGCCACCCTCAGTTTCTAGAAAAGGTGGAGGCAGTGTGGAGTCAACAAATTAGAGGATGTACCATGTTTCAAGTAGTTAAAAAGTTAAAGCTTCTAAAGCAGCAACTCAAAGCTTTGAATAAAAAGTATTTCAACAACATTGTAAAGGAAGTAGATGATGATAGAGACGCCCTAGATGTTGCACAACAAAACCTGCACAAGAATCCTACTGATATAACACTTCAGCAGCTGGAAAAGGAGAAATATTATAAATTTAGAAGGTCATCGTATCTTGTTGAAGTGTATCTACAACAGAGAAGTAAAGCTACATGGATTAGACTTGGTGATGATAACACCAAGTATTTTTATTCTGTTATCAGACACAAGAAGTTGCAATAGGCTATAGTGCAAGTTCAAGACAAGCATGGAGTGGTTCAAACTACTCAAGATGGCATTGCAAATGTGTTTGTTAACTTCTATCTGGAGTTGTTAGGGGAAAGAGTTAGTAGAATTACTACAATGAGGAGCTTTGTTAGATACGGCACCCTGTTATCTCTAGATCAGCAGATAGAATTGATTCGAGAATATACAGAAAAGGAGATTAAGAAGGCAATGTTAGTATTGATAGAAATAAAAGCCCAGGTCCATATGGGTTTGGGAGTGGATTTTATAAGGATGCATGGAGTGTGGTGGGAAGAGATGTGACTGATGCAGTATTACAGACATTGAGTAGTAGGAAGTTCTTGAAGCAAATCAATGCCACCATGATAACACTAATTCCTAAAGTGCCAGCTCCACAGGTTGCCAGTCAATTTAGACCAATATCATGTTGTAATATCCTCTACAAATGTATTTCAAAGGTGTTGTGTGAAAGACTAAAGGTTGTACTGCCTAGTTTAGTTTCAGACAAACAAGCTGATTTTGTGCAGGGGAGGTCCCTAATACATAATGTATTAATATGCCATGATTTGCTTAGGCACTACATGAGGAAAACTACTCCAAGGTGCATGATGAAAATAGATTTAAGGAAAGCTTATGATATGGTAAGTTGGGAATTTGTAGAAGGGGCTTTGGTGGGGTATGGGTTTCCAAGCTCATTTGTCCATATGATCATGATGTGTATATATTCTACCAAGTTCTCAGTGAAGTTGAATGGTGAAGGACATGGGTACTTTGAAGGTAAAAGGGGGCTTAGGCAAGGAGATCCAATATCTCCTTTACTCTTTGTATTGGTGATGGAGTACCTCACTAGTACACTTAGTAAAATGAGTGAACTTACAGACTTCCAGTTCCACCCCATGTGCAAGGAACTCAGATTGACACATTTGATCTTTGCGGATGATCTTATGATCTTTTGCAAAGGAGAGGTGAAATCTATTCAAAGAGTGCTTGAAGCGCTTGATCATTTCAGCAGTACCACAGGATTAATGGCAAATGTGAAGAAGACTAATATTTTTATGGCTGGCACAACAGAAGAGGTCAAGGAGGAGATATTAACATTGACAGAGTTCTCTATAGAACACCTGCCTATAAAGTATCTTGGTCTGCCTTTGACATCAAAGAAGTGGGGGAAAATGGAATGTCATCAGTTACTCGAAAAGATAACTGATAGAATCAGTAATGCTTATGCCAGGAAGCTATCATATGCAGGTAGGCTGCAAATTGTGAATGCAGTATTGTTCTCCATATACAACTTTTGGGGTGCTGTCTTTATACTCCCACAAAGTGTATTGAAGGCGGTAGCTAGGAAGTGCAAAGACTTTATATGGGGTAGCTCTGATGATCACAGGAAATTAGCTCTAGTAGCCTGGGAAAAGGTTTGTATACCAAAGAAATATGGTCGGCTAAATGTGAAAGTATGCAGGAAATGGAATGAAGCATCAGTGGGGAAATTGTTATGGCAAGTGTCAGAGAAACAAGATCTACTATGGGTTAGGTGGGTGCATGGAGTTTATATAAAACAACACATGAATGTATGGGACCACATCCCTCCTGTGGATTGTAGCTGGTATTGGAGAAAACTCATGTCTCTAAAGAATGCTATGGCTGTATAGTATCAAAACAAGAAATATAGATTGACTGTAAATGGGCTCTACTCAGTTACAAGGAGCTACAATGAAATGATAGGAGTGCATAACAGGCTAAGGGTGGCTGATCTAATATGGACAAGACTTATGCAGCCAAGGCACAGGTTTATAATCTGGCTAGCATACCAACACAGGTTGCTTACTAAGGCTAGGATGCTCAGAATTGAGATACCAGTGGAGGAAACAACTTGTTGTTTATGCTCTGCAGGAGTCTTGGAAACACCACAACATCTATTTGCAGAGTGTGAATGGATAACAGAGGTCAGAATTGGGTTGTCTAGATGGATGGGTGTAGATATGGTGAGAAAGAGTGTCCCTCAGAGCCTAATATGGTGGAAATAGAGAAAATGGAGGAAGATGAAGAAGGAAATAATGGTGGTTGTGTGGGGAGCTATGATATACTAAACATGGAAGGCAAGGAATTGGATGATCTTTAGGAAGAAACCAATAAATACAAGCTTTGCAATTACACAGATTCAAAAGGAGGTGAGAGATAGACTGGGTATACTAAAAGAGGATAAATGAGCTGTCAAGGTTCACGATGTACTAAAGCAGCTTGGGTGTGAAAATTATAGGTTTTGCTCTAATTGTTTAGTTATTAGCTGCTGATGTTTTTTTTTTTTTTTTTTACTATTTTGATTATGCTAATCTATAGTAGCCTAGATAGACATATTTGAGGCCTGGTTTCTCAGGTGCTCTTTAGTCTGTACAAATCAATTTGAATGTTGGTATAATGGTAATATTTTCACAGTTATTACCAGAAAAAAAAAATTGCCTATATCATCTCCTGAACACAACATTCTTTATTTCGCTTTGCAAACACACTGGGCAAGTTCTAGACATCAATATGCAAACATGGAATATAACAAAGACCTCAACATATATGGAACATGTTTAACTCAATAAGGATCTCTATAGACTCTCCACCAAACAATTGCAAGAATTCAAATTTAAGCCAAAATCACACAAGAGTCAGATAAAAGAGCCTAGGTGTCTCACAAAAGTCATTCAACTTTCACATCATACCTTAGAATTCAACACCACTTGCAACAAGTAATCATGTGTAGCATCTATCAAAAGCATCTCTATTTATTTCTAATGAAAAAAAATTTAAAATTACTCCTAAAAAGGTTACTGGGTTCAAAGGGCTCCTCCTCGAAAAAGAACCAAAATGAAAAATTGAGGGGTGGGTGAAGTGTGCTTCTAATAAATGGATAAACCACCAAAAATTGAAAATAAACAAAGATAAAATCTTTTTGTAATTTTTTAAAATTTAAACAAAAACTTGCAAATAAATCAAAAGAGAAATCCTATAGCGCACTTCACCCTAAACAAATCGGAAGAATCCCCACCCCACAAATAAAATAATACTTTGTCCCCAAAGTATAAATCAAAGAATAATAATTAGGAATACTCCTTGAGGCCTCTAGGCCTAGCTAGTAGCATCATATTCATCAAAGAGGTCCGGGCAACCCCACACTTAATTTTTGCAATGCTTCATAGATAAGATTTCAGGTACTCAGAATTCCCTTCAACCTGTCAACATAAAACAAAAACAAAACCAAAGGTGATACTAAGGAAAAAATAAAAAAATAAAATTAACTACCTTAACTTGGGTCGCCTCCCAAACAGCGTCGCGGTATGACTCATATCACAACTATCATCCGCAGTCTCTCAATCTCTTCTTCCTTGTCGGTACCCATATTCTCCTTCCTTTCTTACCTCTTGAGTGCTCCCAATCAAGGTCTTCTACTTTTCTTATACTTACCCTCTCAGGATTTCCTTTGAGCTTTTCAAGCTTAGGCTTATTCATCAATTTGGGCAACTCTATGAGAGAGTCTGAAGAGGTAATGGGAAGTTTGTACTCCTCATCCCATACTCATCCACTTCCATCGATGTGATTATGCATAAATGTATATAGTGTGAGGGTGTGTTGAGTGTTTTGTACACTCTGAAGACCACATCTTCATCATTCAGTCTTATCTTGAGTGTGCCCTCTCTAACATCTACCAAACCTCCACTAGTAGCCAAAAATAGATGTCATAATATGATTGGCACCCTGTCATCTACCTCATAGTCAAGAATAATAAAGTCACCAGGAAGAATGAACTTACCAACCTTCATGAGAACATCCTCAATAATTCCTTCGGGGACCACTCTAGTCCTGTCTGCCATCTGTAGCATAATTGATGAGGGCCTTGGATTTCCCAAACCTAATGTTTTAAACACAAACAGGGGCATCAAGTTTATGATTGCCCCTAAATCACTCAAAACTTGAACAACATCACTTTCACCAATTTGTATGGGGAGGGTGAAACTCCCAGGGTCCTTGAGCTTTTTGAACATCTTGCTCATAATCACAGAACTGCACTCTTCAGTAAGTTTTATAGTCTTAATATCACCATGCCTCTTTTTTTTCATCACCACATCCTTCAAGTACTTAGCATACTTAGGCATTCCTTGCAAAACATCTAGCAAAGGAAGGTTAATGTGAAGTTCTCTGAATGTGTCAAAGAACCTTTTAAAATAAGCATCCTCTTTTGCTTTCTTAAGCTTTTAAGGGAATGGTGGTGGTGGTCTGTCTTGAGATTGCTTAACCGGCTTTGCATTCGGGTACTCAGACTTCCCCGTTTTGTCAACTTCTTTGGATTCAACTTGTTTTTCTGTCTACTTAAGTGTGGTCAACTCTTTTGGCACCTCATGATTTTTCTTTGGAGGTGCGTCACTCAAATATCTACCACTCCACAAGGTGATTTCCATAACTTTCTTTGGAGCTTGCTCTATATTACTAGGTAGACCCCATTGAGGTCTTGAATTTTGTGCCTGAGCTAACTGACCCATCTGTGTCTCTAAATTCTTTTGAGCCGATTGCTGATTTTTGATTTCTGCAGCCATTTGTTCTTGGTTGGCTAGAATCTTTTTCAAAGTTTTTTTTATATTACTAGCCTGAGTATTGTTTTGAATACCTTGTTGCTGCTGAAATTGCTGAGGTTGACCCTGATTATTCCCCCAAGAGTAGTTGGGTTGACTTGTCCAATTGCAATTGTAGGAATTACCATAGTTTTTATTATCTTTTTATGCATTGCCCACAAAATTTATCGACTTCGATTTTGCTCCACATTAGTCTGCAGAGTGAACACTACTACCACAAATTTCACACCAAGTCTGAACTACTGAACTGCATTAACCTGTGTATGAGGTTAAGCCATACTCAACTTGCTGAACTAAGTCATCATCTGGTTCAGAAAAGTGGCCAAATGTGCAGCCAATGTTATGACACTATCTACATTGATCATACCTGCAGGCTTCTTCACCATACTTCTGGATACATCACCCTGCCACTCAGGATTACCTTGTGCAATACGATTGAGAAGAGTATACAGCTCATCATAGGTTTTCTCCAAAGCCTGACCACCTATCGATGAATCTAGCAAAATCTTTGTGTTATGGTCAAGACTTTCAACAAAAGTATGAGCTAATACATCATTTATCTGTTGGTGATGTGGGTAATATCTGAGAAGAGACTTGAAACTTTCTTATGTATGATAAAGATTTTCATTTGGCTTCTACTTGAAACTTAAGATCTCACTCCTCAACCTTGTAGTTTTCCCATATGGAAAGAATCGAATGAGGAACTTCTTTGCCAAGTCGTCCCAAGTTGTGATTGAATTTGAAGGTTCTGCCTTCAATCATTTCTTTTCTTCTCCCAAGAGTGAGAATGGGAAAAGAATGAGCCTCACGTAATCCGTGGAGACTCTTGTGGGAATGAATGTGTCAATGATCTCTAAGAAGTTCTGTTGATGGACCTGTGGATCCTCATGTGATAAGCCTGTAAACTACCCGCTTGTGTGTAAAAATTGCACCATTTTCTATTTAAGCTCAAATATGCCTCTTGTGTCTGTTTTTTGGGTACTGGAGGTCATATTGGTTACGAATGGGATTTCCACTTCATGCACTGTCCTGCGGGGTGGTTGTTCAATACCCATTGTTGCAGGAATAGTCTCAACTTGTTGAATTTATGGGATTGGATAGAGAAGTGTTGCTTCTCTTCTCAATTGGTGCAAGCGTCGCTCAGGTTCAGGGTATGGTTCAACCAATTTCCTCTCCCTTACCAGCTTGCTTAAGATTTAAACATATGCCTGCAAATGCAGTAGCTAAGACCAAGTCGTCAGCACTTATCAAAACAAAATAGTAAAACTAGAAATTAGAAGGTTGCTAATTTTTCAAGTCCCCGGCAATGGCACCACAAACTTGGTGCATACAAACACACACGCAAGTGTATGTGGTCGTGCAAGTAATAAAATGTCTCTTGCGAGTCAAATATCGATCCCACAAGGACTTGGCATTTAGCAGACAATCTAATTCAAGTATTATTATTAATGTTAAACAAGTATGATTCGTAACCAAAGAGAGTTTGACTTTTGTTAAGCTAAAAGTAACAATGAACAATAACAAAAATTAATAGTGTTGGAAACAATGATTTGGAGGATTCCAGGGTCAATGCATCTTGAACAATCATGCAAAGCTATATACTCTTGTTGGTTAAGTTAACTATCTTGGTTGTTGATTCACCGGATTAATATCATGATCATGGTATTTCGATCCTCTAATCATCTATATAAATTAGCCTCACAACTACATCGTTCAGCAGGGATATAGGAATTAATTCAAATGCATTTATATTTCATCCCATAGTTGAGCCAAATAGGGCAAATTAGGTATATTCCTATCCTAACCACGAATCTTATCTTTAATCATCAAAAAGACAAGAATTCATTCCTTATGTTCCACATTCTAATCTAATATTACTCCTTCCAGGCTCACAAAAGAAATATAGATGTATTCTAAAGGTCGCGAGTTAATAGAATAGTAAATTCAAGAACACAAGAACAACCAAATGCGATAATCAACATTAACCAACTTAAATATAAGCTAAGCAATAATATTCATAGCCTCAACCCTAGAAAAATGGTGTTTATCCACTCATAATCAAACAAAGAATCACCATTAATAAATTCATAAGTAAAACTACAAGAAAACTAGAAAGTAAAGGAAGAAAAACCCTAACATAGAGCCCTTGATGCCTTCTCCTCTCTCCAAACGTGTGTTGCTCCAAAGATATTTGTAAATATGGATAAGTACTCCTTATATAGTCCTTTAGGTCATACATATATTGACCCATACAAATTATATGTATTGACCAACTTTCCCTCAACTTAAAACAAGAGAAAAACCAACTTTTAGACCCTTTTTTTTTTTGGGGGGGGGGGGGGGGGGGGGGGGGGGTTACGTCGCATGGCCCATCACTTGGCCAAGGGTGTGATACGCAGGGATATAAAATGTACCAAAAAGTGTTACCTCTCCCTAGGGGGTGCGGATCAAGGCCCCCTCCCATGCTATAGGGGTGCGGCGCAAGGGGTGCTCCCCAAAGTGCGATCTCAACAAATGTTTGTTCTCTTCTTCTCGTCTACTTGTTCCTTATTTCACCTCTCCTTGTGGTTTGTTTTTAGGCTTAATTTATATTATATATATCCTACAATGGTCTCCTATAACAACTCATAACAAACATTAGTCCATACAACACAATAGAGTTCATCAAAGTACACTAGAACAACCATAGCGTAGGCTAGCATTACTAGTTTTCTCGTATAAACTCTATTTGATCATTTTGACTCTTGACTTATTTCAAATGCATCTTAAACACTCCAAAAATTTAAATTAACATGCAAATATACAAATACACACTTTATACTTCATTAATCACATCAAGTTATCCTCAAAACTAAGCTAAACGCACGTAGAAAATGACACTTAGGTGTATAAATACGCCTAAGATCACCAAGCGATTCAAGTTCTAACTTTGAGAATTAGAGTTCTTCACTAGAAAGTTCAAGTCTCTCCAATCTAAGTTCAAACCTTATCAATTCTAGGTATGTGGGATTTCATCAAAGGTTTCCTTTCACCCTTGTATGCCGAAATGCTTTTAGTTAAATATCAAAATTAGATATTGTGATTCTAGGATTTCTTATCCAGTTTGAGAAATTGCTTCTATTTCAATATTCTCATGATCATGATTTGGTTATTGCATGTTTTAAATTTGTTTTACTATCCTGCATAACCTAACATTTATGACTTGATACATAGCTAAATATCCTGTATAACCTAACATTTATGACTTGATACATAGCTTGATTTTATAGTATTTTCATATGGAATAGTTTTCATTCATAAATTTACGTGTGTTATGAATACACGATCCCAGTATTCTTGATTTCTCCAGCATTAGTAAATATGAGTAGTTCCAGTTACAAACCTACAACATATTTTCATTTTAGATAGGTTCTGACTCTAGTTGCAAAGCCTCAGTTTTAATAAGCATAATCAGTGTTTTCAATTATACAGACCTTCATGATACTTTTAGACAAAGTACATTCTGATTCAGTTTTATGAGCTATCAGTATAAACAAGTTTGGGAGTAGTACTTAGCACCAAGTTGGAATGGGGTTCAGCACAACCGAATCTCAGAACTACGTGTCACCGTAGGTTTATTTAGTCCTCCTAGTTGGGCACTAGTTTAGTGATCACGCTATCTATTCCTTTATCGCCTAGCAAGGTATATTGGATCCTTTTGATGGGGAGTATACATCGGACTCCACATTTAGCTAGCATGGTTTATGTCGGTTAACAGAATCTCCTATATATTCAGACTTAGTATTTGTACATGAACCTCAATTCAGTTTTTACTTGCTTTTAAACTATGACTTTTCAGATTTATCATTCCATATCAATTTATATGCATCTCTAATAGGGTCATTATACTATAGTTCAGCTTTTCCATTCAGTATTGCATTCAGTACAGCATATCAGTATTTCTTCGCATGTTCAGTTTATTTTACAGTTGCATATCTCATATGCTCAGTACATTCAAAGTATTTATAGCATACTTTCTTTTTGCGTTGTATCGTCTTATGATATAGGTTCGGATGCTCAGCCTCAGCATCGCGGTTAGTACGCTTCAATGCCACTTCAGTTGTTGTTAGTATTGAATCCTCATCATCCGAGGATGAGAGTTCATGATCTGCTTTCTTATTAGTGTTATTTTTAGTTTCAAATATTAAGAGTTAGCTGGGGACTTGTCCCAGCAACTCATCAGTTAGTAGAGGCTTTCAGACCTAAAGTTAGACATTTCAGCTTTTTTCAGTATTTGTGTTTTCCTGACCTGCTATTATTTCATACTTACAGTTATCTAAATTCAGTTAGCTTCCGCATCATTCATTCAGTAAATCAATTATTTCCAGTGTTTTAGTATTACGCCAAACAATAGGTTAGATTGGGGCCCGTTGTGACTCTAAGTACCATGTTATATCCAGGGTGTAGGCTCGGATCATGACATCTTTAGAGATGATCACACAAAATGGTTATTGGGATATGCATGTAAGTGAAACCTATGATAATTTCCACTAACAAAATTATGGAGTATAAAAAAGGGGCTAATTGTAGCTAAGCTAATAGGATACATTGGAGTTGAAACAGATGGCCTAACCGTTGTCAAGCTTATTAAGGATGATGACATACAACACCATCATCTTAGAGCTATTATGGAAGACTCTAGACTTTTGTTGAATGCCAGCAAGACTTCGATTAAAAACATCTGGAGAGGCGAATCAATATATCGATTTTCTAGATAATGAAGTGCAAAAGCATGATAAAGATTAAATAATCTAAAAAAATTCATTCAAGGATATGGAGTTTCTCCTTGTGATTGATTTAAACGGTACAATGTTGCTTTTGAAAGACTGCTATCTTTTTTAAAAAAATTCAATATACCAAAAAAGAGAGAATATTGATCAAAAAATTCATTAGATGAGTAGAAGATCTAATCTCAATTTTGGGTTTGGATTAGTAAGAAGAGTTTATTTTACTCCTTTGGTCCGATAATAGTTGTTAATATTATTAAAAATATTTATCCTAAAATACTTCTTATTTTTATAAATTAAGATAGAACTAATTAACTTCTTCTCATTTTGCCTCTATTATTAATTATTCTCGAAAGTAAACAATATTTGACTATATAGCATTGAAATTATAAATTTGAAGATCAATACAAATTATCTTAGCCTTGTTTATGAAGAGAGATAAGATTAAATTAGTATAAAAAATACTTTTTATTCATGAATTTTTAAGGGACGTGTTAAAAAAAACGTAAAAACTAATATCGGCGGGAGTGAGTAATTTGTTTTGAGGATGTGCTTGTCTTACCTCATTCTAGTTGTTTGTAAGGTTGGAATGTCCAATTCCACTTTCTACCTTATATTCTTTCAGCTTAATTCTTAACCAATTCCTTTCTTATTGAAACCTACTCAAAAGAGACATGGCCAACCAACACCCAATATTAATTTTATTTCTTAATGCTTTTGGACCTATTTTTTTATTTTCTTTTATCCAATGCTTAATACTCTTGCCTCGCTGGAACTAAATGATGCCCTCAAATTAGCTGGTGGATTACATGAACTTAATAATTAAGTCAAGCCGGTGGATAGGTTTAATATTCCATTCTTCGAATCAATATAATTTCATTTAAGAGTTGCTTAAAATAATATTCTTCCATCTTTTACAAAAGCATTAACTGAGACTTTTTGTATAATTTTTCTAAGGTCTTCTTTTTTTAAGTAACTTATTCACCCACATAAATAAGGGTGAGGAAGGGCAAAATAGACTTTATATATGTAGTTTGAATTAAGAATAAAGCATTTATTTACTTACACTCATTTATAAAAGGAGTTTAAGTTTGATGTTACACCATCAGGTAACATTAACCTGCTATAGCAAGTTACCAACTTTATCCTAATTATTATTTTTTCTAAAATTTTGACACTGATTTATTTTTGTCTATCTAATTCTCTTCCCTTCAAATTCGTTGTCTTCACAATTAGTTGATCTGGTTTCTCTTTCTTTGCTTCTTCTACTTGTGTTTCTCCTTCAAATCTTTCTTTCGTTTGTTTTAAATGGTGATTCACAATTAATGTAATTTACGAACGCAAATTGAAAAGTAATATATTATTTTTATTGTTAAAACATTAAATATTTATAAAACTTCAACTTCTAAAGTTTCATTCCAACAACCTAAAGCGTGTAGATGAACCCAAAAATTTATTAATGAGGTCTTATTGTTGAACATGAAGAAATTTTCCAAAATTTAGAGTATATAATGTGTTTAGAGAATTATTTGTTACAAAGTTAAAAAACTTTGAAGTTATAAAAGAATTACTTCAACAATAATCTTAAGATAGAGAATGTCAAAATTGTAAAAATAATTATGAAAAGCAAATAATTTGGTTTCCCGTAAATATAGGAACTAATTTCCGTTAGAATACAAATAGGACTCAAGATTCCTTAATTTTAATGACTCTTCCGTTAATTACAATTTAATTTTAAAAAAATAATAAACATATTTAGTTAAGAAAGTTACTATATTTACCTTCAAAATTACCTGATAATGTAAAAAGTTTTGTACACTGTCGATGCATAAAACTTAAATTATTCTTATAAAAGTAGGAACATAATACTAGCTTACCCCACATGTATATGGATCGATCATACTAATTACACAAAGGGGGATAAGTTGCCACTAATTAATAATTGTCAGCTTATAAAGAAAGCATGAAATAGTTTTTCAATTTTTTAATATAATGGAGCATAAAGCCTATCAAACATTATAATAATGGAGAAATGAAAAAGGCAGCGCCATCATTTCCAAGTACACTTCTTTGTTTATCATCATCATCCTTCTCTTCTCCATATATTCTCTTAAAGTTTCTTCTGCCAATAGAAGAAATTAGAGATGGATTGTTCAATACGCAGTGCGATGCCATTTATTCTAAGGACACAGAGGAATACAATATGCGCAGCTTGTTACGAGCGAGCCAGAACCATAATTACGTTGACAACCAACAAGTTTGATCACACTGACAACACAAAAGGAAGTGATAATAAAACAGTAGCTGGACTTTCTACTTCTTCATCCAACCCATCTATTAAGGTATTATCGTCATCTCTTTTTCATGGTTGCTTATAATACAATATTTATTCAAATATAGACGTCATGCATATATATACAAGATGGATATGGAATATAAGTTTCTTCTTCTTCTTTTAATTGTTGTTTGATTTTTTTATAGTGTGAGAGAGGATTTCTTCCATCATAAATGTTAGGAATTCTTATTTAAACACGCGCATATACAGGAAAAAATAGCTTCGACCCCAAGCCGGAGCTTTTTTACAATTTCACGTACGGTGTTATTGTCCTTTGATGATGGGTGTTGTCTAACATTTTGTAAAGTCCAGTGCAGTACGCTTTAGGCCTAGACTCACACAACACTTCAAATCCTACGCAAATCTCACACCAAAATACGTGATAGTTGTTGGCATATAAAAACTAGCCACCTTAGATTCTAAAGACATATTCTAAAACTATGCTTGCCTAGAACCAAAATGAACAATACAATTTGTAGGCTCCACTGTTACATACTTTTAAGGTAAAAGAAAGAAGATTGGGGGAGGGTCGCTTGCTTTTTACTTTAATTTTTTTTTTTCTGTTGATTTTGATTACAAATAACCATGGAATTATTCTTGAAAAAGAGGAGTTTGAAAGTATTGCGCGCAAAAACAATTTGCAAAGCAGTAGCTTGAGGCTAAACCTATGCAGCACAAAGAAAACTTTGTAAACCCAATGCCACGTGTTATCTCTGGCACGGAAATTGGACTAGCACCTATAAAGCCAATATTTTGCTTCAACCTTTTTTATTTTATTACTTGCTTGCTTATGTATCATTAATTAAAGAATTTAACTATACTACTTCAATAGGACTACTCCCTCTATTCCAAAATAATGATATGGTTAATTAGCATTTGAAAAATGAGAATGTGTAATAATTTTTCTTTCTTTTAAATGTAGATATGGATATTGTTTTCTTGTTCATTTTTAGATACAAAATTCACATGCTTAGATATTATGTCATTGTTTTTTAAGACTGAGGAAACAATTAGCTAGTGTCAAAATAAATGGGTAATTCTATAAAACTGAAGTCATGTTGAGAAACTGAAAAGCTTACTCCTTTATGTTAAAACAATTATTCGAAGTGATCTAAAATATTGATTTGACCAATCATTCTTTTTGTATCACGGTTGGGTCGGCATAATAAATGAATACTAATTATATATATGGAATAACTGATAATTAGTTTTTTTGGAATAATTAATTACAGGGATTTTCAAATGCGTTGAAATGGATGAAAGAAATTAAGGAGATGGAGGAGGAATTAAACGAGAAACTAAATTATCTTACTGGTTTTGCTGTTGCCTTGACAGATCATATTCATACCAATATTTTAATTAAGCCTGGGAATGATGCTCGCTCTATACCAGCCCATAGAGCTCTTCTGGTAATCAAATTTATTTTCTCAATTCATTTTTTTAATTTTCACTATCACATTTACTAAATAGATCCATTTTATCTATTAAATTTGGTAAGGATAACCTGTCTCACAATTTGTCTTTCTTAAAAAAAATTAAGGAATATTTACACCATCAAAGTGGTCCATTTCATGAAATAATGATAAATTTTATTTTTGTTTTTATAAAAATTTAACTAGTATAAACACTGTATAATTTTTTTGTATATAGTATATATAAATTATTATACCAGTTATATGTAGAGTATGCACATGCGCTAAAACTATAAACTTCCCGTAAATAAAATGGATTTGACTTATATAGACTAAAAATTGGGATAAACACCAACATATACCATTTGTCCATCTAATTTACCAAATATTGTAGAAGTATACACTACATATACACTCAGTTGTATTGTGTATATGTTATGTATACGTATTTATATTATATGTATATGCATATAGTATAAAATATATATTACCAATACATTGTAAACATATTTTGTAAATTAGATGGACTAAAGGTATTAGGCTGTAATTTTCTCTTAATTTTTTTTTTTCCATTATTAGTACAACTTCTTTGGAGTATTTCCGCAAATTATAATGACCTTAGTCTTTTGATGCATATATTAATGTTATAATAATAATTGACAGGCAACAAGATCTGATATTTTCAAGAACATACTGGACTCAGATGGGTGCAAAGCTCCACCGACTGATACAATAACCTTGTCCGAACTAAACTACGATGAATTAGAGTCTCTACTAGAGTTCCTTTACTGTGAAGATTTGCCTAAAGAGAAGGTCGAAAAATACGTTTACTCATTGTCAATTGCAGCAGACAAGTACGAAATCCCCTTCTTGCAGAAGTTTTGCGAGCATCAAATGTTGGGATCACTGAACACATCGAATGCTCTCGATGTTTTAGAGAGTTCGGACACTTGTTCTAACCAGTCTTTAAAGGAGACAGCCTTAAACTTCATTTTTAAGAACATGGAGGACATTGTATTTACGGCTAGATTTGATGCATTTGCACTCAAGAATCCTCATCTGACTGTACAGATTACTAGGGCTTCTTTTATAGACATTAAAAATAGAAGGTTTAAGATCAAATAGCATACGATTATATTATTTGTTTGTTGTGTTAATTGGGATGAGGCTCCTCTGTATTTTCATTATCTCCATTGTTGAGTAATAAGAAATTAAATTATCAGTAAGCTATTTACTTAATCACCTAATTCACAGTTAGTTAAGTTAGTTATAGATCACTTAAGGGTAATTAGATCACCAAGTGTCAAAGTTAGTTGAAGGTCGGTAACTACTAGTTGCTAAGCTGAATCATCTCTACTAATATATATATATATATATATATATTGATCAAATAAAATTTATACAGAAAAGAATAGATAAAATAAACCGTAAAATTAATTAATACCCTTTAGGATAACTAGTTTATGAAAAAATCTCATTTAGCTAGACAGTTAAAATCTTTACATAACCAGTTAGAAATTAGGAAAGACATATTAGAAACTCTAGAAACCGATAAGTTAGAACTATTAGTAAGGTATAATTATTATCAAGTAGTATTTAAAGACCAGCTAGAACAAATAGAATTAAACGCAATAAGACTTATAGATTTTATGATTAGAAGTATTTGGGAATCTAATAATCGGATAAAATATTCACATAAAAGAATCCAACAGCTCAGACGTAGAATCAGGTATTTTCCTTTAGGCTAAGATTTTATATGCGAAGACCTATTAGAAATAGTAGAGATTATAGAGAATCAATAAGAAACTTAAAAAATTTATTTCTAGAACTTCAAAGATTATATTATCATCCAGACGTAGAAAATGGTATAATTCAGAACGGTAGGAATCCTTATTGTATACTAGAAATTAGAAAAAACAAGAAAAAATTACTTAATCATATTATTTCAAGACTTATATATAGCAATCCCCACACTGTAAGAAATTCGAATCATAGAATTATAAGAAGTTTCAATATATGAGACAATTAGTATATTCACAACTAATATCCTTTTATTATAAAGAAATATACGATTTTGAACAGGATTTAAGACAAGTTAGGATAATTCAAGAATCTTTACCACATAATCAGAAAAGTGATTTAAGACGCATAGAAAAAGAAATCAAAGATTATATAAAATTTCTACGAAGTAGAGTTAGATATTTTCCCTTAGGATAAGTTTATGACCAGACAGAATAGATTAGTAAGAAAAATTCGAACCGCAAATAGTATAATCAGACTAAGCTATCAATTAATTAAAGAAATAATACTTTTTCAAAAAGCATTAAATATTAGACTAAATAAACTCAAGGAAGAAGAAGAAATACTAAAAGAAAATATACCAGAATATTTAGAATTAAAAAATGATATAATTATAGAATTATATAGAACAGAACTGTTATACAAGCATATAAAGATAGGATTAATTATTTAGATAAGAACTAAAAAATATACCTTTGGGTTAAATATTATATGAGAAGAAACGATAATTATCATAACCATATAAATCATTACAATAATCAAATACATAATACTCATATTGAAGAAAGATGACTAAGAAAAGTACGAGACCAACTAATTCAACATTTACAAGACTTTGACAATGCAACCAATAAGAACTATAGCAATATATCGGTAAAAAAACATCGTCGAAGGTGTGGACACCGACTTAGAATAAAATCAAAATTACTTAAAATAAATAGAGATATTAGAAGTGCGATACATTATAGGGCAATTTTTAAAGAATATTTAGACGACTGCCCGTTAGGATAAAATTATTAATGAAAACACATCCCTTTGCTAAACAAGTACAAGCTAATTATTGGATATATAATATTGAAGTATTAAGACTAACTTATAAGACAAAGCATTATAATAATTTATAAAAATCACTTAAAAAACTAAAAACTTTAAATTTACCAAAACAAAGCCAAGTAGAAAGTAAAATTTATTGGGAATTACAAGGTATAGAAAGTGATATTGAAGAACTTAGACAGTGGTTAAAGTGGTATAAAACCCGATCACTCTAGATTCCGTTAGGATAAACGGCTTAGCTAATCTAAAGAAATTAGAATATTTAGACTTACAAATCATACCAGAAAAGAAATACAAACGTTTGAAAGACAATTCCTCAATCAAGTGTAATTTTAATAACGGAGAACATATATTACATAGTGAAGACGCGCATCTAAATAGCATAATAGACTTGTTAATAAATTTAGCAGAAAACATTCAAAAAGACAATTCTCTAATTATTGAAATTTTAGAAAATTTACAACAAAAACAAACAAAAATATTTAGTACTATAGCAGATAACCTAGACTCTATTAGGACTCAACAAGCTGAAATAGCAAAGAAACAAATAAGTAAAACATCTCAAGAAGAATTCAATAGGATACTTAGAGAATTAAAAGACTTAAAGATTGAAATAGCTCAAGTCAAAGCCATGACAACAAAATATATAACTCCACTAAAAACCCCAGAAATTAATATAGAAGAAATTAATAAAAACATAGAAAAACTTATTAAAGACAAATATCCCCCTCTACCTGAAAAGACCATTAGTGAATTAACGGAACAATTAAAAAAAGTTGAAGTTACCCCAAGTAAAGAAAGAACACAGGTAGTAAGAAAGACTAAAACATGGACCTTTTATCAAGTCGGAGAACAGAAGAAACCAGACCCCTCATCTAAAACAGACTCGGAAACAATATGATAAGTAGATTAATGAATAATAATTCAAGACAAAATATAGGACAACAATTAGACGAAGTAATCGATGTAGATAAAGATATACAAATCTTTCAACAGAATAGTTTAAGACTTTTAAATCCTAAAGTTTTATATAGTGCTGGAATATTTTCTCAAAAAGCTCAGCTTTACAAACATTATAGAGAAGAACAGATGTGTGTAATAAAAAATAGCCATCATTTAAGTTTAATAAGTTCAGATTCCACCAAAGAAATATTAAGAACTAATATGAATTTAATGCACATGGGTTTAATTGTAATAGGAATAAAAGGATTAACCAGAAAAAATTTAGGAACTAAAGTATTAATTACAATTTATGATGATAGATGGTCAGACCCTAAAAAATCTATAATAGGTTTAACAGAAGTAGATATGACTAATAATGGTAGAATATTTTATTGTAGTTCAAACTATATGATTAATTCAGCAGAATTTGGAAAATATATTAACGTAGGATTTCAGACAAAAGGATATGAAGACATGAATGGAGGAAATAATTTATTAGTATGTTTAGGATTTATTGGTAAATTATCTAGTAATAGTAATACTAGGTTTAAATTAAAAGTAGATGATGTAGTAGAATTAATGGGAAATCAAGGAATTAAAGTAATGAAGCCTTTAAAAATAGACCCAGAGACTTATGCAGGATTAGAATGGAGTTTAGAACCACCCAAGACTCAAGAGATCCTCAAACCAACAGACCATTTAATGTATACTAATAGGAAAGGAGAAACATCAATTAGGTTTATAGACTATAACTTAGAAACTCAAAAGAATGAAGAAATAGAAGAACCAGAAAGGACAGAATTAATGAATATAATAGAAACAGTATCAGAAGAATTTGCAGTGGATTTAGCAATAGAAACTGCTAGAGAAATGTACAGAAATAATAAAAACAAAACTTTTAGATGCAAAGGATGTAAATTAGGACACTTACATTTTACTCAAGTAGAAGATCATTTCAAATATTGTAAGTTAAGAACCGATAATTTAGGATATCAAGAAAATGACAATTTTATTTTAGAAAATAAAAGTACATATGACGAAGAAGAAACCACTAAGAATATTAAAGAATTTATGAAATCAACAACATCCAGTTCAAGTCCATTTCAAAGAACAACAATAGGACACACTGTATAAACCAATACTGGTAATGTACCTAGACATAGAGTATATAGAATAAATCCAGAAATAGAAGCTGAAAGAATTAGACCTGTAGGAAAGAGAATGCCTATAGAAGAACCTGTCCAACTCCAAGAAGGAGGTAGTAATGGAAAAATATTAAATATAGCCGCCCAAGACCCTCAAGCATGGAACACTGTAATAGACTTATGGAAAGGAATAGTAGTAGCAGATTATATAAAAACTTATCAAGAGACAGATGCAGAGACTATCTATAGATATATGGAAACATTTTTAGGAGAATCTACCAAAGGATTATGGGAAGCCTTTAAGACAGAATTTCCTCAAGAATTTCAAGACTTAGTAAACATGGGAGCTAATCCCTATAATTTTACAAATAAAATACACAGTTTAATAACAGGAGAAGATCCCAATAGTGGTTTATTAGTATTACAAAGAAAATCCTTGATACAGTTAGAACAATTAAGTATTAGTCATTGGCACCATATAAAGTTTTTCTTAAATGACTATTTTTATTATTGTACTAGAAGTGGAAACGCTTTTGATCAGACATTAGGTAGAAAATTGTTTAATAAATTACCAGGAGCTTTAGGAAGAGAAATAGAAAGACGATGGGATGAAAGGGAAGATGTAGTACAAAACCCTAATGCTAGATGGTCCATTGGACATAGAATACAACACATAATAGAAATATTACAAGAAAAATGTACTAACATACAAATTCAAAAATAGTTAAAGAAAGGCGAAATGAGTTTTTGTAAAAGTATATACACTACTCAAAGTTATGATGAAGACTATCAGGAAAGAAGAACTCCAAAGAAATATAAAAAAATCATACCCAAAGAATAATTACAGACGACGAAGTTACTATATAAGAAAATCAACAGCTAAAAAACCATACTTAAATAAAAATAGACATGTTAGAAAATATAAGAATGACAAAAGTTATAAGAATACTCTAGAATGTTTTACTTGTGGTAGCACAAAACACTTAGCAAATACTTGCCCTAAAAGAAATACTACTAGAACAAGAAACTCTCAATTAATAGAAGATTTTCAAGAAACTTTAATTAATGTTGACGAATACATGTCAGACAATGAAAGTATTTATTCTATAGTAAGTATAAATAACAATGAACCCTATAATTCATCAGACTCAGAAGATGAGAATCTCATTAATGAGATAAATCTAGAAGACCTGCATTTAGATCCACCAAATTTTGATTTAGTAAATATAATAGACTATAATTTAGTTAATATAAAAAGCGAAGACTGTATGCATGAATTTGAAAGGAAAGGCTTAGACAGTAATCAATGCTTCATTTGTAAATGGTACCCAGATAAGAATAGAAGAGTCAAATGTAAACTTTGTTATATAGAAGGATGTATTCTTTGCATAGAAAGAACTATAGGTAAGTTACTACAAAATCCAACAAGTAATGAACCACATAAAGAGACCATTAAGGAAGTAGCAAGTTCTTCAACTAATTATATTATATCACACACAGAAGAAGATAAAATAATTGAATTAACAACAAGAATAAAGAATCTAGAAGAAAGAATAAAAAGATTAGAAAAAGGTAAATATGTTATGGAAGAAGACTCAGAATTAATTAACGAAGCCTTTGATGGTTTAGTATGTAATGAAGATAAGAAACTAAGTGCAGTCAAAATATTAACTAAAATAAAAATATAAGATTATGAAATAGAAACACTAGGATTAGTAGACTCAGGATGTACACAGTGTATAATAAACCAAAAACTATTACCAAAACATCTTATAAATAATTTTAAAAAACCTCAGCTATCCATGCAAATGGATGGAACTCATAATACTTATAGACATTTTGTAAAAAATGCAGTAATTAGTTTTAGTAATACATGTTCTAATTATAAAACAGTATATAAGTTAGGAGTAATGTTGACCAGAGAATTAAATATAAAGGCAGACTTTGTAATAGGCTTAGATTTCATGATAAAAAATAATGGAGGATGTTTTATAACTATAGACGGAGTAATTTTTACAAAAAATATTACAATAACACCAGCATTTTTTGGGAAAAATGTCCAAAGAAATACAAAAGTAACCAAAGACTCTTAATATCTTACAGAATCCTCAAAGCACTTATGAGACAAAGGCACAGACTATACCTGTAAGACCGGAACATTAATGTTAGAAAAATTAGACTTAGATGAAGAAATTAATGATATAGAATTATTAAACCAAATCATAGACAAAAATTATGATTTAATGGAGATAAACATGGACACCTACAATTTTAGGAAAGGAATGCAACAAATAGGAATAATAAAGAACCAATAAGACTTGCAAAAGATAATTCAGAAATTAGATGACATAGACATAATAGGTGAAAAACCTTTAGAACACTGGAAGAATAATAAAATAGAGTGTAAACTAGAAATCATAAATTCAGAATATACGGTAAGAACAGCAGCAATACAAGCTACTAATGAAGATTTAAAAGACTTTGAAGTACAAATTAAAGAATTACTTGACCTAGGAGTAATTAGAAGATCTAAATCAAGACATAGGTCAACAGCTTTTATGGTTAGAAATCATAGCGAGATAGTTAGAGGAAAAGCTAGAATGGTAATAAATTATAAAAGACTTAATGACAATACAGTAATGGATGCTTATAAACTACCAGACAAAATAGAGTTAATTAATAGAATTCAAGGAAGAACAATGTTTAGTAAATTCGACTGTAAGTTAGGATATTGGCAGATAAAAATGTACCAAGACAGTATAGAGTGGACAGCATTTACTTGTCCCGAAGGACATTTCGAATGGTTAGTAATGCCTTTTGGATTAAAAACTGCTCCACCAATTTTTCAAAGAAAGATGGATAGTATATTTGGTAAATATAAGAATTTTGTACTAGTATATGTAGATGACATCTTAGTTTTTAGCTATAACATGAAAGAACATTTAGGACATCTCCAAACAGTTTTTAAATTATTTGTAGCTAATGGAATAATTATAAGTAAGAAAAAGATGGGATTATGTAAACAATATATTAATTTTCTGGGAATCACTATAGGAGAAGGAAAAATAAAATTACAACCACATATAGCAAAAAAGGCCCTAGAAATGCCAGACAAGCTAGAAAAAACAAAAGACCTACAAAAATTCTTAGGAATATTAAATTATGCTAGACAATTTATTAAGAATTTAGGAAAAGTAGCAGGACCTTTATATGCTAAAACTGGCTCTAAAGGACAAAAGACATTCAATACGGAAGATATAAAATTAGTTCAAAGACTAAAAGAAATGGTTAAGGACATACCAGACGTAGCCCTACCTTTAGAAACAGACTATTTAATAATAGAGATAGACGGTAGTTTTGAAGGATGGGGAGTCGTCCTTAAAGCTAGAACCAATAAATATAGCAATAAGAAAGATGAAAGAATATGTGCTTATCAGAGTGGAAAATATAAAGAACAAGGCAATATGAGTAGTATAGATGCAGAAATACTAGCAGTCATATATGGTCTTAATAGTTTTAAAATATACATTTTAAATAAGCCAGAAGTATTAGTAAGAACTAACTGTGAAGCCATAGTCAAATTTCATGAGAAAATTAGCGAGAAAAATAGTAGTAAGAGACGATGGTTAAATTTTATTGACGCTACTTCAATATATAATATTAAATTCGAACATAAAAGGTAAAGAAAATACCTTAGCTGATAAACTTAGTAGATTAATATCAAAAACTACTAACTAATCTTTTTTGCAGCATGGGAGACAAAGGCAAAGCAAAAGTTTCAGACTCCAGCGCAGACAATTATTTAAAGACTTTATTAAGCAATACTCATTTTCGGCTACAAACAATGTTAAATGCAGCTTAGACATCTAGCGATCAGACGATCGAAAGAATACATTTTGGGAGATAAAATTTAATTTATTATCCAGACTCAAATTTCAGTTTTAAGACAAGACCTGAAGCAAGGGTCGACAGAAATCAAAAATGCTTATTAGAAAACTTATGGATTTCATACAACAAAACTCCAAGGGATGTCAGCTATTTTTTAGCTGTTATGAATGCCCTGGCACAATATTTTACAGACAAAAATTTAACTAATAAGTTTAAATTTTATGTGATCATACAGGGAAGGACTCCAGGAATCTACAAGACATGGATTCAGGTAATAGACGCTATTAAGAACTTCAAAGACCCCTTATACAAAGGATTTAATAATTTTAATGAAGCTTTAGACTACGCAAGAGGAAAATTAGGACCAAACTTTTTTATTGCCCCAGAACTAAGAATAAATTACCCTCAGTACAATATTCAAAAAGACACAAACAAAATTATTTTTTGTGATCACTGCAGTTCAATGACCGAAGGTTTTAAAAGACTAAATCATAAAAATGACCTATTAGAGAAAGAACGAGATGAATTAGTACGATAAAATTTATTACTACAAGATTATATAAAACATCTTAAATTAAACCAAAGCTCAAATTCAGCACCCTATCAGTCACAAAGACCAGTTCAAATTTTTAAAGATTCTTCTATTCAGACTGATTTTCAGACACCACAAAAAAGTTCTCCATCTTTACTCAAAATGGATGAGATCGATGTGCATTCCCCACTGAATGTAGACAGACCTACTGCATCAGGTAAGGATGTAGCTAGTCCGGTTCAAACGGCAACCGGTAAAGACTTATCAAGTCCATTAATGACACTTTGCCAAAAAACGTAAGAAGACTTTCAGCTAGTTTTTATTTAGAAGGAGCCTCAAGCATAAAGACTGTAAAAATTAAGAGACAAAATAAAAAGAAAGTGACTATAAAAATCATAGAAGGAATTATTGGTAATACATTGATGAGATTATTGGTAGACTCTACCTCCAACACTCCTAAAGAAGAGACTAAAGACATGATTAAACCAAAGAAAGAGAAATTAGATATTTCAAATTCAGACTTTAGTCTCTTCTTACAGGTACAGTCTGTGCCTTTGTCACATAAGTGCTTTGAGGATTCTGTAAGATATTAAGAGTCTTTGGTTACTTTTGTATTTCTTTGGACATTTTTCCCAAAAAATGCTGGTGTTATTGTAATATTTTTTGTAAAAATTACTCCGTCTATAGTTATAAAACATCTTCCATTATTTTTTATCATGAAATCTAAGCCTATTACAAAGTCTGCCTTTATATTTAATTCTCTGGTCAACATTACTCCTAACTTATTTACTGTTTTATAATTAGAACATGTATTACTAAAACTAATTACTGCTTTTTTTACAAAATGTCTATAAGTATTATGAGTTCCATCCAATTGAATGGATAGCTGAGGTTTTTTAAAATTATTTATAAGATGTTTTGGTAATAGTTTTTGGTTTATTATACACTGTGTACATCCTGAGTCTACTAATCCTAGTGTTTCTATTTCATAATCTTGTATTTTTATTTTAGTTAATATTTTGACTGCACTTAGTTTCTTATCTTCATTACATACTAAACCATCAAAGGCTTCGTTAATTAATTCTGAGTCTTCTTCCATAACATATTTACCTTTTTCTAATCTTTTTATTCTTTCTTCTAGATTCTTTATTCTTGTTGTTAATTCAATTATTTTATCTTCTTCTGTGTGTGATATAATATAATTAGTTGAAGAACTTGCTACTTCCTTAATGGTCTCTTTATATGGTTCATTACTTGTTGGATTTTGTAGTAACTTACCTATAGTTCTTTCTATGCAAAGAATACATCCTTCTATATAACAAAGTTTACATTTGACTCTTCTATTCTTATCTGGGTACCATTTACAAATGAAGCATTGATTACTGTCTAAGCCTTTCCTTTCAAATTCATGCATACAGTCTTCGCTTTTTATATTAACTAAATTATAGTTTATTATATTTACTAAATCAAAATTTGGTGGATCTAAATGTAGGTCTTCTAGATTCATCTCATTAATGAGATTCTCATCTTCTGAGTCTGATGAATTATAGGGTTCATTGTTATTTATACTTACTATAGAATAAATACTTTCATTGTCTGACATGTATTCGTCTACATTAATTAAAGTTTCTTGAAAATTTTCTATGAATTGAGAGTTTCTTGTTCTAGTAGTATTTCTTTTAGGGCAAGTATTTGCTAACTGTTTTGTGCTACCACAAGTAAAACATTCTAGAGTATTCTTATAACTTTTATCATTCTTATATTTTCTAACATGTCTATTTTTATTTAAGTATGGTTTTTTAGCTACTGATTTTCTTATATAGTAACTTCGTCGTCTGTAATTATTCTTTGGGTATGATTTTTTATATTTCTTTGGAGTTCTTCTTTCCTGATAGTCTTCATCATAACTTTGAGTAGTGTATATACTTTTACAAAAACTCGTTTCACCTTTCTTTAACTATTTTTGAATTTGTATGTTAGTACATTTTTCTTGTAATATTTCTATTATGTGTTGTATTCTATGTCCAATGGACCATCTAGCATTAGGATTTTGTACTACACCTTCCCTTTCATCCATCGTCTTTCTATTTCTCTTCCTAAAGCTCCTGGTAATTTATTAAACAATTTTCTACCTAATGTCTGATAAAAAACGTTTCCACTTCTAGTACAATAATAAAAATAGTCATTTAAGAAAAACTTTATATGGTGCCAATGACTAATACTTAATTGTTCTAACTGTATCAAGGATTTTCTTTGTAATACTAATAAACCACTATTGGGATCTTCTCCTGTTATTAAACTGTGTATTTTATTTGTAAAATTATAGGGATTAGCTCTCATGTTTACTAAGTCTTGAAATTCTTGAGTAAATTCTGTCTTAAAGGCTTCCCATAATCCTTTGGTAGATTCTCCTAAAAATGTTTCCATATATCTATAGATAGTCTCTGCATCTGTCTCTTGATAAGTTTTTATATAATCTGCTACTACTATTCCTTTCCATAAGTCTATTACAGTGTTCCATGCTTGAGGGTCTTGGGCAGCTATATTTAGTATTTTTCCATTACTACCTCCTTCTTGGAGTTGGACAGGTTCTTCTATAGGCATTCTCTTTCCTACAGGTCTAATTCTTTCAGCTTCTATTTCTGGATTTATTCTATATACTCTATGTCTAGGTACATTATCAGTATTGGTTTGTACAGTGTGTCCTATTGTTGTTCTTTGAAATGGACTTGAACTGGATGTTGTTGATTCCATAAATTCTTTAATATTCTTAGTGGTTTCTTCTTCGTCATATGTACTTTTATTTTCTAAAATAAAATTGTCATTTTCTTGATATCCTAAATTATCGGTTCTTTACTTACAATATTTGAAATGATCTTCTACTTGAGTAAAATGTAAGTGTCCTAATTTACATCCTTTGCATCTAAAAGTTTTGTTTTTATTATTTCTGTACATTTCTCTAGCAGTTTCTATTGCTAAATCCACTGCAAATTCTTCTGATACTGTTTCTATTATATTCATTAATTCTGTCCTTTCTGGTTCTTCTATTTCTTCATTCTTTTGAGTTTCTAAGTTATAGTCTATAAACCTAATTGATGTTTCTCCTTTCCTATTAGTATACATTAAATGGTCTGTTGGTTTGAGGATCTCTTGAGTCTTGGGTGGTTCTAAACTCCATTCTAATCCTGCATAAGTCTCTGGGTCTATTTTTAAAGGCTTCATTACTTTAATTCCTTGATTTCCCATTAATTCTACTACATCATCTACTTTTAATTTAAACCTAGTATTACTATTACTAGATAATTTACCAATAAATCCTAAACATACTAATAAATTATTTCCTCCATTCATGTCTTCATATCCTTTTGTCTGAAATCCTACGTTAATATATTTTCCAAATTCTGCTGAATTAATCATATAGTTTGAACTACAATAAAATATTCTACCATTATTAGTCATATCTACTTCTGTTAAACCTATTATAGATTTTTTAGGGTCTGACCATCTATCATCATAAATTGTAATTAATACTTTAGTTCCTAAATTTTTTCTGGTTAATCCTTTTATTCCTATTACAATTAAACCCATGTGCATTAAATTCATATTAGTTCTTAATATTTCTTTGGTGGAATCTGAACTTATTAAACTTAAATGATGGCTATTTTTTATTACACACATCTGTTCTTCTCTATAATGTTTGTAAAGCTGAGCTTTTTGAGAAAATATTCCAGCACTATATAAAACTTTAGGATTTAAAAGTCTTAAACTATTCTGTTGAAAGATTTGTATATCTTTATCTACATCGATTACTTCGTCTAATTGTTGTCCTATATTTTGTCTTGAATTATTATTCATTAATCTACTTATCATATTGTTTCCGAGTCTGTTTTGGATGAGGGGTATGGTTTCTTCTGTTCTCCGACTTGATAAAAGGTCCATGTTTTAGTCTTTCTTACCACCTGTGTTCTTTCTTTACTTGGGGTAACTTCAACTTTCTTTAATTGTTCCGTTAATTCACTAATGGTCTTTTCAGGTACAGGGGGATATTTGTCTTTAATAAGTTTTTCTATGTTTTTATTGATTTCTTCTATATTAATTTTTGGGGGTTTTAGTGGAGTTATATATTTTGTTGTCATGGCTTTGACTTGAGCTATTTCAATCTTTAAGTCTTTTAATTCTCTAAGTATCTTATTGAATTCTTCTTGAGTTGTTTTACTTATTTGTTTCTTTGCTATTTCAGCTTGTTGAGTCCTAATAGAGTCTAGGTTATCTGCTATAGTACTAAATATTTTTGTCTGTTTTTGTTGTAAATTTTCTAAAATTTCAATAATTTGAGAATTGTCTTTTTGAATGTTTTCTGCTAAATTTATTAACAAGTCTATTATGCTATTTAGATGCGCTTCTTCACTATGTAATATATGTTCTCCGTTATTAAAATTACACTTGATTGAGGAATTGTCTTTCAAACGTTTGTATTTCTTTTCTAGTATGATTTGTAAGTCTAAATATTCTAATTTCATTAGATTTGCTAAGTCGTTTATCCTAACAGAATTCAGAGTGGTCGGGTTTTATACCACTTTAACCACTGTCTAAGTTCTTCAATATCACTTTCTATACCTTATAATTCCCAATAAATTTTACTTTCTACTTGGCTTTGTTTTGGTAAATTTAAAGTTTTAGTTTTTTAAGGGATTTTTGTAAATTATTATAATGCTTTGTCTTATAAGTTAGTCTTAATACTTCAATATTATATATCCGATAATTAGCTTGTACTTGTTTAGCAAAGGGATGTGTTTTTATTAATAATTTTATCCTAATGGGCAGTCGTCTAAATATTCTTTAAAAATTGCCCTATAATGTATCGCACTTCTAATATCTCTATTTATTTTAAGTAATTTTGATTTTATTCTAAGTCGGTGTCCACACCTTCGACGATGTTTTTTTACCGATATATTGCTATAGTTCTTATTGGTTGCATTATCAAAGTCTTGTAAATGTTGAATTAGTTGGTCTCGTACTTTTCTTAGTCGTCTTTCTTCAATATGAGTATTATGTATTTGATTATTGTAATGATTTATATGGTTATGATAATTATCGTTTCTTCTCATATAATATTTAACCCAAAGGTATATTTTTTAGTTCTTTATCTAAATAATTAATCCTATCTTTATATGCTTGTATAGCAGTATCTGTTCTATATAATTCTATAATTATATAATTTTTTAATTCTAAATAATTTGGTATATTTTCTTTTAGTATTTCTTCTTCTTCTTTGAGTTTATTTAGTCTAATATTTAATGCTTTTTGGAAAAGTCTTGTTTCTTTAATTAATTGATAGCTTAGTCTGATTATACTATTTGCGGTTCGAATATTTCTTACTAATCTATTCTGTCTGGTCATAAACTTATCCTAAGGGAAAATATCTAACTCTACTTCGTAGAAATTTTATATAATCTTTGATTTCTTTTTCTATGCGTCTTAAATCACTTTTCTGATTATGTGGTAAAGATTCTTGAATTATCCTAGCTTGTCTTAAATCCTGTTCAAAATCGTATATTTCTTTATATAAAAACTTATCAAGAGACAGATGCAGAGACTATGTATAGATATATGGAAACATTTTTAGGAGAATCTACCAAAGGATTATGGGAAGCCTTTAAGATAGAATTTCCTCAAGAATTTCAAGACTTAGTAAACATGGGAGCTAATCCCTATAATTTTATAAATAAAATACATAGTTTAATAACAGGAGAAGATCCCAATAGTGGTTTATTAGTATTACAAAGAAAATCCTTGATACAGTTAGAACAATTAAGTATTAGTAATTGACACCATATAAAGTTTTTCTTAAATGACTATTTGTAATGACCTTCCCGGTCATTTCCTTCGTTTTCGTGTGTTGTCAGCGCTTAGAGCTTTTCTATAACTGCCCCAAGTTATTTATGACTTGCTGGGACCGACAGTTCGGCTCCCGGGCAGTTCGTTTGAGAATATTATTTAGACCGAACACGTTGTAAAATATTAAATTAAATTTGAATTTGGTAAAATGACATAGTTAATGACCTTTTGAAAATATTTTTGAAATTCTTTAGGTATGATATATCTATACTATTTTATAATAGTATTATAACCTATTAATAATTAAAATGGAGATAGTGAATTTAAATATGTTAAAATAATATTATTATTTTATAGAGGTTTTGTTAGAAATAATTTTCTATTAATTATGGTATGTTTATAATTTGATATTTATTTTACCACGGACCTATGCAATACCTGAATATATATAATGGGAGGAGTATATGTTGTTATAATGCCACCTCCACCCCACGTGTAGGTGGAGGGAGTGGCCAGGAAGCATGTTGGCAGCATATTAAAGTGGTATAAGTCACCACTATAGCTATCCAATTTTGCTAATGTCGGTTTCTTCATTTCTCGTGTCACATTATGCATATATATATGTATGTCTAAACGTTGTGAAGAAATAAGAGAAACAACATCAATTTTTGATAGTTCATTTAACTGAAAAAGAGATTAATTATCTATATCAAGTTATTCAAGCTCGTGTTCTAGTGGGAAAGTGTTTGTGGACGTGTAATAATCGTTATTTTGGTAAGTTTTATTTTATTTACGGTAGTTTTCTTATACGTTGGTATTGTTGGTGCTTATTTAGAGCTTAATATGAGCTCGGATTGGATAACATCTAATGTGACTATTGGTCACAGAGTTATTTGGGACACTGTGACGGTTTTGGTTTTGCGATTTTGCAAGCGGGCCCCACGTGGGATTTTCGGGTATTTTCCGAACTAATGCAATATAGGTGTCAATAGTCATGTTTTGACATGTAGTTTATTATTTTGGTAGCTTGGCAGCAGTCGGAGGCCTCTCGGAAGGGGAAGGCTCTTGAATAGTTGGTTCTTTTAGCAAGCTTGCGGCGGCGTCCAGGTAGGCTAGGTTTACCTCCCTTTTGCACTTAGATTGGGCTTATGTGTGATATATGTATGCTATTGTGCTGGTATTGCGGGCTGATATTATAGACTTGGTGGTGGTGGTTTGCTATGATTTAGGCCTTCTAGGCCGGATAGGGCTATTCGGATATATTCCAGGCCCGTTATCCTCGTGGTACCCCACGGATGACCTATTTGGGGTCGGATAGTATTGTTGTTGTTGTTGCTAGTCTGGGAATGTTATTGTTGGACCTTAGTCCAGTCTTAGACAGACTTAGCCCAGACTTAGACAAGTATAACCAGACCTGGTTTTCGGGACCCGGTAGCGGGCCCCGTTACCCTTTTTGTCGACTTGTTGAAACTTTGACATCTTTGGGCTTAGATAAGCCCTATATGACTATTAGGGTTATGACGGGATTGAGTCACCCCGATTATACCCGGTTGGCCCGTCTAGCTTTGTTCGTCCCTGATAGCACCGTATTTGATTGGGGTCGGCTAGTTTGACTTAGAACGCTGAACCGCCTTTCCATGACTTGTAATGTATACCCAGACTTTTATATACATATTTTTATAGTAGGTAGTTGACCTAGAAGTACCCCGAGATTGACTTATAGCATGTTGTAGAGTTAGCTTTTGTACCTATATAATAGTATTGACTTGGCACTAGGGCGTTCCCCGTTTATTTCATATGATATGACATTTGATTCTGTTCTGGTTACTGGCTATGATGAGTTCCGGTTCGAGTCCGGCTACTGATTCAGGTATGATGATTTTGGTTATTGACTATTGGGTGTTCCGGTTCGAGTCCGGCCCCGGATTGTGGTACACTATGAGTTCCGGTTCGAGTCCGGCCACTGATTATAATGAGTTCCGGTTCGAGTCCGGCATCTGGTTATGATATGATTGGAGAGTTTTGGTACTGGGTACCGTGATTATGATGTTGTTGTTCTATGAGTTTCGGTTCGAGTCCGGCAGATATGATATATATGTGGCCTCTTGTTATTACCCACTGCTTCCGGTTCGACTCCGGCGTCTGGCCTCTTGTTATTACCCATTGGTGCCGGTTCAAGCCCGGTGCACCCCTGTTGGTTATTGTGGTTACTGGATACTGATACAGCCTCGAGACACTGGTGACTATGCATTTACTTTTCTTGTGTGTCCCGCTGGTTTATGGGGGCCAGACTGGGTTATTGTTTTATTCCGTGTGCCTATCGGGCTTATGGGGGCCCAGATAGGTTATGTTTGACTTGTGTGTTTACTTACGCATTTATTTACTCGTTATTATGTATCGCACTTATATTTTCCCTGAGCATATCTATACGCCTCGGCCGTTACTTATGTATCTATTACTTGTACCCCGAACTTAGCATGCCCCCTGCACTTTAGCTTGCTTATATTATATTAAGCTCAGTCGGCCGATGATGCCTACTGAGTACCCGTTGCCCTGGTACTCATACTGCACTTCTGCATCTTTTTCCCGATGCAGATCCAGGCACCAGTCGACGGTTTTGACGTGACTCTTTTCTCAGCACTGATTCTGGAGCAGGGTGAGCTTACTGACGTCCGAGGCAGATCCTACTCCATCCTCTACTGTATAGTCTTTTGCTCTCAAGACTATTGTACTTATTATACATGTTTGGTTTCTGTCTTGTATTTTGGGTATGTTAGTAGTGGCTCATGTACTGACCCCACCAGGTCTTGGGAGGGGTTCTGGACTTTATATACGTTGTCCTCTTCCTTCTCAGTCTTAGCATGTTTATAAATATGATTATGGTTACTTCCACTTCTTCTCTGTTTTATGAGATTCCGCCCGTTAGCCCGTCGCTTGTTGCTCCGGACTAGGGTTTGGCTTGCCTATTGGTGGGTTACGATAGGCGCCATCATGACCCAAATATTGGGTCGTGACAGCTTGGTATCAGAGCCTAGGTTGTCTAGGTAGTGTCGGTACATGGGCCAATGTTTAGTAGAGTCCTGTGGATCGGTGCGGGGACGCCTGTATCCTATCTTCGGGAGGCTACGGAGCATTCTTAGGGGAGTCTCTTATTTTCTTGCCTCATGTCCGTGCGTTGAGTCTATGTTGGTTTCTGATTTTCATTTTGTTCACTCTTTATGCAGATGGTTAGGACGCAGGGTGCGAGACCCGAGGGTCAGGACCCCGAGCCTACAGTAAGGGCTCCTGTTAGGGGCCGAGGTCGACCCAGAGGTCGGGGGCAGGGCAGAGCAGCAATCCCAGGCCGAGATCATGCTAGGGATCAGTTACCCGATCCCGTTATAGCTCCAGATGTTCCGCCTCTGCAGCAGCCGGTGGGCCAGGGAGCAGCCCAGGCTCCACCTGGATTTATAGATGCTTCTTTGCTCCGAGGTACATTACTTCAGTTGTTGGGGCTAGTTGGAGGTCCGTCAGCCGAGGGAGCCCAACCAGCAGTACAGGGAGTTGGTGTTGGGGCGCAGCCTGCAGCTGCAGCACCCAGAGTTGAGATTCCGCCAGCACCGGTAGCTCCACAGCCAGTTATAGATCAGCCTGCTATGTCTGTCGATGAGCAGAAGATGTTGGGGCGTTTCTTGAGGTTGACTCCACCGAGATTTGCTGGTACTCCGGGTGAGGATGCATATGAGTTCTTGTCCAGCTGCGAGGATAGATTGCGGAATTTGGGATTGGTACAGTCTCGTGGTGTTGATTTCGTGGCATATCAGTTTGATACTGCAGCGAGGAGATGGTGGAGGGGATATCTTGACTCCAGGCCAGCAGGATCTCCGCCGGTTACCTGGACCCAGTTCTCTGAGATCTTCTTGGGAAAGTATATGCCTCGTACTATGCGGGAACGACTCAGGGATGAGTTCTCCAGATTGACTCAGGGTTCGTTATCTGTCGCCGAGTATGAGGCGAGGTTTCATGATCTTGCTAGGCATGCTACTTCTATTTTGCCTGATGAGTATGAGAGAGTTAGATGTTTTGTCAGGGGACTGAGATTGCCACTCCGCAGAGCTACCCAAAGTTTAGTGACTTCAGGGAAGTCATTCGCAGAGATTATCGAGCATGTATACTCTATTGAGGAGATGGATCGCGAGGCCCAAGGGGGCAGCGATAAGAGACCTCGTGTTCAGGGTAGTTTCAGTGGGAGCAATAGTGGTTCGCAGTTCAGAGGTCGTGGGTTCCAGTTTCAGGGTAGGTACCCTCAGCAGCAGCAGCAGTCTTTTCAGCGACAGGGTCAGCCCAGTAGGCCCGTACAGTCAGCTTTGCAAATATCTGATAGAGGTCAGCCCACCTATAGTGGTTCTGTTATCCAGCCTCAAGGACATGGTCAGTCCAGTTCATCGACTAGAGGTGGTCATACCAGCTCAGCCGGACCTTCTAGGCCGAGCAGGGAGCCAGGAGCATGCTACACTTGTGGGGTTGTCGGTCATTTTGCGCGTGAGTGTCCTCAGCGCATGAAGATTGAGCCTTCAGTTCAGACAGCACAGCCCCTCAGATCTATACCTCCAGCAGGTAGAGGTGGTGCACAGGGTCGTCGGGGTGGTCCCCAGGGTTCTCGAGGTAGAGCGCAGGGAGGTCGGACTGGTGGTCAGGGCGGTGCTCAGACTAGTGGTAGCCAGCGTCAGTTGTATGCCGTGCCGGCTAGACCGGAGGCTGAGGCTTCGGATGCAGTGATTACAGGTACGATTTCCGTATGCCATCAGCCAGCCTCTGCATTATTTGATCCTGGATCCACGTTTTCTTATGTATCTACTTATTATGCACCACGGTTGGGTTTGTGTTCTGAGTTATTATCTATGCCCTTACGTGTATCTACCCCCGTTGGTGATTCCTTAGTAGTGGATCGGGTATATAGATCTTGTCTGGTGACTATTCAGGAGTTTGAGACTCAGGTTGATTTTATTGTATTGGCCATGGTAGACTTTGATGTGATTCTGGGCATGGACTGGTTGTCTTTTCATCATGCAGTCTTGGATTGCTTTACCAAGACCGTTACCTTAGCCATGCCTGGTGTACCCCCGGTGGTGTGGCAGGGTTCTGTTAGCCGCACACCGACAGGGATTATTTCATATGTTCGTGCTCGTAGATTGATGTCGAGGGGATGTGATTCATTCCTTGCTTATGTTCGGGATGCTAGCATTGAGAGTCCGTCACTTGACTCCGTCCCAGTTGTTCGTGAGTTTCCTGATGTATTCTCGACTGACTTACCTGGCCTTCCTCCTGAGCGTGAGATAGAGTTCATTATTGACCTTGAGCCGGGCACCCGACCTATTTCTATAGCTCCTTATCGTATGGCTCCTGCTGAATTGAGAGAGTTGAGTACTCAGCTCCAGGACCTTCTGGGGAAGGGTTTTATCAGGCCGAGTGTGTCTCCGTGGGGTGCTCCAGTTCTGTTTGTAAAGAAGAAGGATGGATCTATGCGCATGTGTATTGATTACAGGCAGTTGAATAAGGTAACTGTGAAGAATAAGTATCCTATGCCTCGTATCGATGATTTGTTTGATCAACTTCAAGGTGCAGCGGTATTCTCAAAAATAGATTTGAGATCTGAATACCATCAGTTGAGAGTTAGGGCTGAGGACATCCCAAAGACAGCCTTCAGGACTCGGTACGGCCATTATGAGTTCCTGGTGATGTCTTTTGGGTTGACTAATGCCCCAGCAGCTTTCATGGATTTGATGAATCGTGTATTCAGGCCATACTTGGACTCCTTTGTGATTGTGTTTATTGACGACATCTTGGTTTATTCGAGGAGTAACGAGGAGCATGAGCAGCATTTGAGGATTGTGCTCCACACTTTGAGAGATCATCGGTTGTATGCCAAGTTCTCAAAGTGTGAGTTCTGGCTTGAGTCTGTAGCTTTCTTGGGCCATGTTGTGTCCAGACACGGTATCATGGTAGACCCAGCAAAGATTGAGGCTATTCGAGGTTGGGCTAGGCCCACGTCACCTACCGAGGTTCGCAGCTTTGTTGGGTTGGCAGGATACTACAGGCGATTTGTTGAGGGCTTCTCGTCTATTGCATCTCCTATGACCAGACTGACCAGGAAGGAGGTTCCATTTCAGTGGTCTGAGGATTGTGAGGCAAGCTTTCTGAAGCTCAAGGATCGACTTACTTCTGCCCCTGTGTTGACTCTTCCAGTTGAGGGCGAGGGTTTTATCGTGTATTGTGATGCGTCTGGTATTGGTTTGGGATGTGTTCTGATGCAGCAGGGTCATGTTATTGCTTATGCATCGAGGCAGCTGAAGGTGCACGAGCGTAACTATCCCACTCATGATTTAGAGTTAGCAGCGGTTGTGTTTGCACTACGGATTTGGAGGCATTATCTCTATGGTGTTCATTGTGAGATCTTTACAGACCACCGCAGTCTTCAGCATATTATGACTCAGAGGGATCTTAATTCGAGGCAGCGCAGGTGGATTGAGTTGCTGAAGGACTATGATATCTCTATTCTCTATCATCCGGGCAAGGTGAATGTGGTAGCGGACGCCTTGAGCCGGAAGGCAGTGAGTATGGGTAGCTTAGCCTTCATTCCAGTCTCTCAGCGGCCGTTGGCTTTGGATATTCAGTCCTTAGCTAACTCGATGGTGCGTTTGGATATTTCTGACCCCAGAAAGGTTATCGCTTGTGTTGGTGCGAGATCTACTTTGCTGGAGCAGATTCAGAGTCGTCAATTTGAAGATAGCGGTCTCCGTAGAATTCGAGATCAGGTATTGAAGGGTGAGTCTGAGAGAGCTACCTTGGGTTCTGATAGTGTTCTGAGGTTTGACGGTCGTATTTGTGTTCCGAGGATTGAAGATTTAATTCAGTTGATTTTGCGTGAAGCTCACAGTTCTAGATATTCTATTCACCCCGGGACAGCTAAGATGTATAGAGATCTGAGACAACACTATTGGTGGAGCGGTATGCGGAGAGATATAGCAGGGTTTGTAGCCCGATGCCTTTGTTGTCAGCAGGTAAAGGCCGAACATCAGAGACCCGGTGGTTTACTTCAGCAATTACCCATCCCCGAGTGGAAATGGGAGCGGGTCACTATGGATTTCATTGTTGGATTGCCTCGCACCTTCCGTGGTTTTGATAGTATTTGGGTTATTGTGGACCGGTTGACTAAGTCTGCACACTTTATCCCTGTTCGAGTCTCCTATAGTGCTGAGAGGTTAGCTCGTGTATATATTCAGGAGGTGGTCCGCCTACATGGAGTGCCAATATCCATTATCTCAGACCGAGGGTCTCAGTTTACCTCCAATTTCTGGCAGACTTTCCAGGAAGAGTTGGGTACCCAGGTGGACCTCAGCACTGCATTTCACCCTCAAACAGACGGGCAGTCGGAGAGGACGATTCAGGTATTGGAGGATATGCTCCGCGCTTGTGTGTTAGACTTTGGGGGTCAATGGGATCAATTCTTACCTTTAGCCGAGTTCGCGTATAATAATAGCTTCCACTCCAGCATTCAAATGGCTCCGTTTGAGGCTTTATATGGCAGACGGTGTCGATCTCCAGTTGGCTGGTTTGAAACTTCAGAAGTCAGTCCTCGTGGCACAGATGTACTCCGAGAATCTTTGGACCGAGTTCGAGTAATTCAGGACAGGCTGCGGACAGCTCAGAGTAGACAGAGGAGTTATGCTGACCGTAGACGTCGTCCGTTGAAATTCAGGGTGGGTGATAGGGTCTTCTTACGAGTATCGCCCATGAAGGGCGTGATGCGGTTTGGTAGGAAGGGTAAGCTTAGCCCCAGGTATATTGGACCCTTTGAGATTTTGCGGACAGTTGGAGAGGTGGCTTATGTGTTAGCTTTACCTCCGGCATTTTCAGCTATCCACCCAGTATTTCATGTTTCTATGCTACGACAATATATTCCAGATGAGTCGCATGTGCTTCAGTGGGACTCGATTCAGTTAGACGAGAAACTAACATTTGTGGAGGAGCCTGTGTCCATTTTAGCCAGAGATGTCAGACGGTTACGCTCCCGGGACATTCCAGTGGTTAAGGTACAGTGGCGTCACCGTCCGATTGAGGAGGCAACTTGGGAGCTTGAACGTGACATGCGAGCCCAGTATCCCTACTTGTTCACATCTTCAGGTACGTGCTTATTCTTGACTTTCGCGGACGAAAGTCCTTTTAGTAGTGGATATTGTAATGACCTTCCCGGTCATTTCCTTCGTTTTCGTGTGTTGTCAGCGCTTAGAGCTTTTCTATAACTGCCCCAAGTTATTTATGACTTGCTGGGACCGACAGTTCGGCTCCCGGGCAGTTCGTTTGAGAATATTATTTAGACCGAACACGTTGTAAAATATTAAATTAAATTTGAATTTGGTAAAATGACATAGTTAATGACCTTTTGAAAATATTTTTGAAATTCTTTAGGTATGATATATCTATACTATTTTATAATAGTATTATAACCTATTAATAATTAAAATGGAGATAGTGAATTTAAATATGTTAAAATAATATTATTATTTTATAGAGGTTTTGTTAGAAATAATTTTCTATTAATTATGGTATGTTTATAATTTGATATTTATTTTACCACGGACCTATGCAATACCTGAATATATATAATGGGAGGAGTATATGTTGTTATAATGCCACCTCCACCCCACGTGTAGGTGGAGGGAGTGGCCAGGAAGCATGTTGGCAGCATATTAAAGTGGTATAAGTCACCACTATAGCTATCCAATTTTGCTAATGTCGGTTTCTTCATTTCTCGTGTCACATTATGCATATATATATGTATGTCTAAACGTTGTGAAGAAATAAGAGAAACAACATCAATTTTTGATAGTTCATTTAACTGAAAAAGAGATTAATTATCTATATCAAGTTATTCAAGCTCGTGTTCTAGTGGGAAAGTGTTTGTGGACGTGTAATAATCGTTATTTTGGTAAGTTTTATTTTATTTACGGTAGTTTTCTTATACGTTGGTATTGTTGGTGCTTATTTAGAGCTTAATATGAGCTCGGATTGGATAACATCTAATGTGACTATTGGTCACAGAGTTATTTGGGACACTGTGACGGTTTTGGTTTTGCGATTTTGCAAGCGGGCCCCACGTGGGATTTTCGGGTATTTTCCGAACTAATGCAATATAGGTGTCAATAGTCATGTTTTGACATGTAGTTTATTATTTTGGTAGCTTGGCAGCAGTCGGAGGCCTCTCGGAAGGGGAAGGCTCCTGAATAGTTGGTTCTTTTAGCAAGCTTGCGGCGGCGTCCAGGTAGGCTAGGTTTACCTCCCTTTTGCACTTAGATTGGGCTTATGTGTGATATATGTATGCTATTGTGCTGGTATTACGGGCTGATATTATAGACTTGGTGGTGGTGGTTTGCTATGATTTAGGCCTTCTAGGCCGGATAGGGCTATTCGGATATATTCCAGGCCCGTTATCCTCGTGGTACCCCACGGATGACCTATTTGGGGTCGGATAGTATTGTTGCTGTTGTTGCTAGTCTGGGAATGTTATTGTTGGACCTTAGTCCAGTCTTAGACAGACTTAGCCCAGACTTAGACAAGTATAACCAGACCTGGTTTTCGGGACCCGGTAGCGGGCCCCGTTACCCTTTTTGTCGACTTGTTGAAACTTTGACATCTTTGGGCTTAGATAAGCCCTATATGACTATTAGGGTTATGACGGGATTGAGTCACCCCGATTATACCCGGTTGGCCCGTCTAGCTTTGTTCGTCCCTGATAGCACCGTATTTGATTGGGGTCGGCTAGTTTGACTTAGAACGCTGAACCGCCTTTCCATGACTTGTAATGTATACCCAGACTTTTATATACATATTTTTATAGTAGGTAGTTGACCTAGAAGTACCCCGAGATTGACTTATAGCATGTTGTAGAGTTAGCTTTTGTACCTATATAATAGTATTGACTTGGCACTAGGGCGTTCCCCGTTTATTTCATATGATATGACATTTGATTCTGTTCTGGTTACTGGCTATGATGAGTTTCGGTTCGAGTCCGGCTACTGATTCAGGTATGATGATTTTGGTTATTGACTATTGGGTGTTCCGGTTCGAGTCTGGCCCCGGATTGTGGTACACTATGAGTTCCGGTTCGAGTCCGGCCACTGATTATAATGAGTTCCGGTTCGAGTCCGGCATCTGGTTATGATATGATTGGAGAGTTTTGGTACTGGGTACCGTGATTATGATGTTGTTGTTCTATGAGTTCCGGTTCAAGTCCGGCAGATATGATATATATGTGGCCTCTTGTTATTACCCACTGCTTCCGGTTCGACTCCGGCGTCTGGCCTCTTGTTATTACCCATTGGTGTCGGTTCAAGCCCGGTGCACCCCTGTTGGTTATTGTGGTTACTGGATACTGATACAGCCTCGAGACACTGGTGACTATGCATTTACTTTTCTTGTGTGTCCCGCTGGTTTATGGGGGCCAGACTGGGTTATTGTTTTCTTCCGTGTGCCTATCGGGCTTATGGGGGCCCAGATAGGTTATGTTTGACTTGTGTGTTTACTTACGCATTTATTTACTCGTTATTATGTATCGCACTTATATTTTCCCTGAGCATATCTATACGCCTCGGCCGTTACTTATGTATCTATTACTTGTACCCCGGACTTAGCATGCCCCCTGCACTTTAGCTTGCTTATATTATATTAAGCTCAGTCGACCGATGATGCCTACTGAGTACCCGTTGCCCTGGTACTCATACTGCACTTCTGCATCTTTTTCCCGATGCAGATCCAGGCACCAGTCGACGGTTTTGACGTGACTCTTTTCTTAGCACTGATTCTGGAGCAGGGTGAGCTTACTGACGTCCGAGGCAGATCCTACTCCATCCTCTACTGTATAGTCTTTTGCTCTCAAGACTATTGTACTTATTATACATGTTTGGTTTCTGTCTTGTATTTTGGGTATGTTAGTAGTGGCTCATGTACTGACCCCACTAGGTCTTGGGAGGGGTTCTGGACTTTATATACGTTGTCCTCTTCCTTCTCAGTCTTAGCATGTTTATAAATATGGTTATGGTTACTTCCACTTCTTCTCTGTTTTATGAGATTCCGCCCGTTAGCCCGTCGCTTGTTGCTCCGGACTAGGGTTTGGCTTGCCTATTGGTGGGTTACGATAGGCGCCATCATGACCCAAATATTGGGTCGTGACACTATTTTATTATTGTACTAGAAGTGGAAACGCTTTTGATCAGACATTAGGTAGAAAATTGTTTAATAAATTACCAGGAGCTTTAGGAAGAGAAGTTGCTTACATTATATAAATGAAAATATTACATGCAGCTAGAAGTATGGAGGAGTTCGGGAAGGCTAGAAGTAAACAAAGAGTGGTAGAAGAGAATCAAGTGTTGCGCCCATTCTTTTCTACAAGTCAAAGACTTTGACAGATGTCTGTAGGAACAACAAACTTAATTAATTTAAAAGGTGACGGAAGCAACCTCCGCTACTGGTGGGCTGTTGAACAGATAGGACGACAATAATGAATAATACATCTTAATCTACATTTCTCTCTACTTCTCTGATTTCTCTCTTCTTCTTTCTTTTCTCTGAATATCTGAATCTGTCTTCTGCTTCTTCATGCATTATCAATTCACAATGATGAACTCATACTTCATGGTAGCAGATCAATATTGAATACAATTCAGTGTTTTCGATCCAGTAGAATCAATGAATCTTGACTCTTCCTGTTTGAGTTCAAGATTAGTGCATTGCTTTCTGAAAAACTTCTCTGTTTCAAGAAATTGTTACAACATTTATTGATAATCTATGGCGACTAGTAGTGGAACTGGAAAGAACCTTGGTAATCTCGGAACTAGCCCATCTTCCAACAATTGTGGACAAGGAGATCATACAATAATTGATCACAATCACCCTTGTTTCTGACTTCTACTGATGTAAGTGGAATTACTGTAATCACTTTTTAGTTAAAAGGTGGTGAAAACTATATCCTCTGGAGTAAATACAGGAGGATTTCCCTGTTAAGTCATAATAAACTAGAATTGGTTGAGGGTTCTTGTAAAAAGAGTCATATCCAGTCGAGTTGTGGGGACAATAGGAAAGAGTGAATGCAATTGTCTTGTCTTGGCTCATGAATTCAATAGCCAGTGATCTGATTGGGGGTATGGTGTATGCTTCTAATGCTGATTTTGTTTGGGAAGATTTAAGGGAAAGATTTGATAAACTTGATGGTTCAAGAACTTAATATTTGCATCAGGAGATTTCTTGAATTAGTCAAAAAATTCAATCAATTGCTACCAACCTCTCTAAACTGAAAGCCTTGTGGGATGAGTTTGAATCTATGGTGCCTTCACCTACTTGCAATTGTCCTCAATCTAAAGATTTCTTGATATATTTACAATTATAATTTTTGATGGGATTAAATGATTCTTACTCTAAAGCTAGAAGTCAAATTCTGTTAATGAGTCCACTCCCTACTGTGAATCAAGTTTACTCAATGGTGATTAGTGATGAGAGTCAAAAAGTTATGTCACAGTCTGTTAATAATGATGGTGTGTTAGGGGTTGCTCCTGGTATTTGTGAATCTGCATTATATTCTAGAACTGGCTTTCAAAGAGAGAAGGGGCATTATTCTTCTTCCTATAATCCCAATGCCACATATGATCACTGCAAGCTCAAAGGCCACTATAAGAGAGATTGTTTTAGGTTAATTGACTATCAACCTGGTCATCCTAAACATAGTGATCAAAAAGGGGTGGATGCTAATGGAAAAAGGTATGATACAAGGATCTATGAACCTACGTATAAATAGCAGAGAAGGGCTGGACCAAGTGCACAGTAGTGTTACAAGATTGGAGTTCATCTGAACCAATGCAGCAAGCATAAATTAATTCCAGTCAGATGTCTCAGTCTTACTCTATGGATCACAACTGCACTCAGATTCATTCACTGGCTCATAATCAATCTATGAGGCTATGTCTTCTACAATCTCAGAACATGATAATGATGCCTCCTAGATTCACACAAGATTAGCATGAGCATATGTGTTAGATGCTTAAGCAAGATAAATCAAAGACCTCTCTACCACAGTTATAGCTAATATGACAGGTAACATTAGAGCCCTGATTGTTTTCAATGAACCACAAGACTAGATCATTGATATATGTGCTACTAATCACATGACATTAGACATTGAGCTATTGAACAAAAATTCAAAACTCAACCTGAGGTGCCTAGAAAGGTGTTCTTACCAAATGGTAATGTTTCAGTAGTGAAACACACTGATATAAGTAATATATCGCATCAAAGTACCTTACAGAATGTTTTACATATACCTCAATTCAAATGCAACTGACTGTCAGTTTCAAAAGCAACTAGACAGTTGAATTGTTCTGCTATATTTTTCCCTAACTTTTATTTTTTTCAGGATCTCTATAATGAGAAGGTGAAGAATATTGGTGTAACGACCCATTTTGTCGTTATTAAATTATCCATTCCTCAATATTAACTTGAGTCCAAAATAGCTATCATTTTGTTCATTGTATCACCTCAAGTTTTTCGGCGAAGATTTTAGTCTTTCGATGTGTCTAGATAGACTTAAGCCTGATGAATTTAATTATTCATGAATACTAATATCAATCCTTTAATTTGGAAGTTCTTTAGATATTAATTAAGGTCGTACAATATCCTAGCACAAAGTTAAGTTGAAAATATTTTTTAACCAATAGAGTTTCGATATGGGTTTCTGTTAGGGCCAAATTCAAACGATCATATCTCCTAGAATATAAGGATTTAGGTGTCCCAATACCCACCAATCAAAGATCTCTGAGTCTTATTTCCAACGCAATAAACCGTTCGTCAATCCGAGTTTAGAATAAAAAGTTATGACCATTTTACTGAACACTGTCCGGGCTGAAACGGGAATTCGGTGTAGCGAAAATTCTGGTGGTATTTAAATCATATTTAGCCGATTTTCAGGTCCAAAACTCCAAAACTTCATTCCCCAACCCTAGAGAGGTGATTTCCCAAGGTTTAGAGTGAAATTTCTTCATTGAGGTAAGTTTTTCCATCATCTTCTTTGTCTTTTAATCCATTAACATCTTAGAATCCTTAGAAAGACCTTCAATGGTGAAATTTTGGGTTAGAGCCTTTAATGGTGGATTTTTGGGAAAAACTTATGGGTGTTCTTAATATCACCTAGAACTAATTCTAGATTATAAATTAATGATTTCTAGTATGAACTTGGTAAACTAGATTATGTATTTTGTTGGTTGGAAATCTTGAATTCCATAAAGATGAGACCTTTAGCGTAAAAACTCCATTAATGGAGATGGGTTAAGCTTGAAAGAACTAGTTAATGGTTAATTGACCTTGGGGAATAATATAGACCTTGAATTAGGGTAGAATTAGTGGGTTTGAATTTCCAAAGATATTTATTTGAAGAGTAATTGATTAATTACTCTTATGACTGCCTGATTTTTAGATGATTGATCATTCCAAAGCATGAAGAAAGGGAATGAGCATCTTTGACATGACTTGTTGATTCAAAAAGCTTGGCGTCCAGGTAGGCTAGGTTAATGAGTAGAAGACTGTGTTATTTCATATTTTCATAATTTATAATTGATCGGAGAAAGCATGTCTAGGCCTGCAGACATGGAGTTGAGGTGGATAAAGACATAAGAACTTTACTTTAATCACGAAAACTATGTTATTGATTGATTATGTGATATTTATGATATTATGTGTTATGTGCCTGAAAGGGGATTGTTGTGAATGAAGTATGTGGACATGATGTTTTTTTTAGTTGTTCTAGTGATGAACCTAATTGAGTTATAAAGGTATAAGTTGCATATTGTGCCATGATAATGGTGAGGCCTAAGGGATAGATGACTTGAATTATTGTTTGCATTATATTATGCGGAGAGAGGTAGAGAATAATGATAAGGTTGAATGTGCTAGTTGTGGGTGGTGATGTTAGAACCCAAGTTGTGGTATTTGAGTAGGTTATGGTTTAACTGGAGTTTAGACTCAATTTAATTGTGTGTATGCTCCTAAATTGGATGTTTGTTGATTAGTCTTAGGACATATTTAAATTGATGATATTTGGATTGTTGATACTTGCATGAATAATTATGAAAAATCGAACTTGATCGAATTGCCTTATGATTATAAGAGTACTTGTAAATTTAGTACGCCGTGTTGTATCCTGAGAGATAGTATGAAGTTGATAAAATATACATAATATGGTTATGGAGGATAGGGTACCACGCCGGTACAGATATGGATGTTGATATTACTTATTTATGGAGGATCGGGTACCACGCCGGTACGGTACATGGACTTAGATTGTCCCCTGCAGGTCATGACTAGTTGGGCAGAAATAAGTCCCTTAGCATGTGTGTACAGACTATTGTTGATAAATGAAAAATCTTGATTCATAATGATAATGTGATTGAAAAGAATGCCTTGAGTAAAGAAGGCTTGTGATATACCTTCATACAGGTTGAAAAGTGAATGATGAATATTTATTAAGAACAGAAAAGTGGAAAGATTGTTAGCAGCAATGTGGCCGACGTTAAATTTCGGTATTGCTGTAAGACGTGATTGGATCGGGTGCCACGAGCCGGCATGGTAATATTAATAATAAAGGAATTGATAATGAAGTGATCTAAAGTGATGAATCCAATGATTAATCTCAAAGAAACGATCCTAAAGTTTCAATAATTGAATTAATCCTTCTCCAAGAGTATCTACAAGGTTTGCTAATGAAACTTGAGTTCTCTTGTGTGTTTTACTGAGATGTGAGTTGATTTGTATTCCCTATTTGACTGTATCCTTGAGATTGATTGTGTGACATGTACTTGGAAAAGTGAAACTCTGTGTGCTTACTTGCTATATGTTGGTCGACTTACTTTATTTATACTTGGTGTAATCGTGGCTTACCCAATTTGCTAGTTATTATTCTTTAATGTTATAAAAGAGTGTTTGGTTGTTAGCCCGAGAGTTTAGTATGAGTTGTCTATGATTACTAGGTTGATCTTATAGATGTGGGTAATGGAAGAGGTAACGCGAATAAAGGGGTGATAGTGATGGTTAAGTGTTGGATTGTGATGGATGGTGTGAATTAATGGAGCTAGACTATGCTAGTGGTGAATATAATCTCGTTAATAGAGTTAAGGAATTGTAAATTATATAGGCAAAGTGTTATAATGATATTACAACCTTAGTTGAATTCTACTATATTTAAGATGTCATGATTTCTTTTCTTTGATTCTATTTTATGATTATGTGGACTAATACTGGTCGGCCGATGATGCCTACCAGTACGTGTGTTTGTACTGACCCTACTCTCCTACATTCCTTCTTGGGGTGTAGACTGGATGCAGGTTAGTTTGCAGTTACTAGATGGATGACGATATTCAGCACTAACTTCTGCACTTCTTTCCTGGCAGATGTTGGAGTCTTTGTGTTATTATTTTATTGTCAGTCTATTCTATAATAGGTAGCTCTTGTACATGTCTGACCAGGTCTTGGGGTAGTGAAGGACAGTTGTAAGAAGTTTTTGAAAAGTTTATTTATTGGTATTTAATTTACTTTGTTATATTTAATTCATTATTCTCTTAAAAACAGAAGTCTTCCGCATATTTTTGGTTGGGTAATAAGGGTTCTCCTAGCTACTTAGGATAGCGTAGGTGCCCGCACGGTCCGTTAGTTTGGGTTGTGACAGTTGGTATCAGAGCATTAGGTTAACCGGTCCCACAAGTACAAGAGCAATGTCAAGTAGAGTTCCGCAGATTGGTGTGTAGGGCCCCACACCCAATCTTTGGAAGGCTATAAGGCATGTAGAAGTCGTTTCCTTTTTCTTCCTCTTCATCGTGGCGTAATATTCTTTGACTACTGGGTTGGATCCAATTGGTATCTAGACGATTCCAATTGGTATCTCAACAAAGATCAATTAGAATCTAGTTGATTCCAATTGGTATCTTAGTGAGTTCGCTTTGGAATCTAGGAGATTCCAATTGGTATCTATTAATAATGGCTAAGAGTTAATATCATAATATGAAAATGTATGAAAGTAGTGAACTTATTTGGTTGCCTGTTGTTTGATATTTGGCTGAACTTGGATTGTTAAACTGTATGATTGTTGTGAATTATTTTTGTTTGAATTGTGGTGAAATAAATTGACTAAGTTGCTTTTGTTGAAAAGTGTAATGGAACTATGTGATCTTGTTGTTGTGAAATTAATAAATTCTTTGGTGCTTCCTTGTTCTTGATACTATTGTTATGCTGATGATATTTATGATATGAGAATTGAGAGGATGATATGAGGACATGATGTCAAGGGAAGATTAATGAAAAAGACATGAACAAAAGACTGAGGTGATATGTGTTGCCCTTAATGACGGGCTCTTGCAATTGATATTGTGAATGAATTCAATTGTATGGTTCAGTTACATGATATTGTGAATGGATCCTTGTGTGGTCTAGTTATTTGATATTATATGTGGATTCTTGTACTGTCCGGTTATTGAGACTTTATTTGGATTCTTTTGCAATCCTATTATTTAAAATTTTAATTAGTTCCTTGTGAGGACTGGCTCAGTGATATTATCTTTGAGCTCCTTGTATGAACTGACTTTTAAGATTTGACAAAATAATAAGTTTTAAATAAAAGTGACAAAAACTAGTGGAGGTTGTTGATACCTAAGGAATTTGATTGATAACTTATCTGAAATGTGATATTAGTAATGAGGCTGTTAATGACCTGTAATCGGTGATGTTGTTTGACTTTGCTCATATGCTTATTATATAGAGATCAATCTCGAAGTGGTTAAGAGTTAGTGAAGCCTGTAATAAAAATGTTGTAAGGTTGAAATAAGAATGACATTGTATACCTTAGCTTGGTGTTGGTGATGGAAGGGTCATTGGGCTTGACAATGAAGGTTTTGTCGTGTTCTAAGTATTGAAGTTAGTGATTGCCTGGGCATAAATTTTAGTTGGGGATTGGTGTATTAAGGGAGGCCTTGAGAATATAAGTTGATTGTTGACTTGGTCTTGCGATTGAATTGTGTGATTAGCGTCCTATATAATTGACTGATAGATGATAATTTTAGAGGGTAGTAATCCCCATGATGGTGTTAATACCGAATTAAATGGTGTAGTTACACCCATAGAATAATTAAGAATGGTCCTAAATGGGATAATATAATTGGATTATTAAATGACATGATTGATCTTTCCTTGGGTGATACTTGGTGGATATTGCTTATTGAGTGATTAAGATATGATGATTAGATGAGTATTAGCGATGTTGTGTAGGAGAATGTGTTGTAGTCTCTAATTCTGTAGGATCTCTATGGCTAATAATTGTAATTCTGTATAATGAGTGAGAGATTATGTTGTCACCTATGTATAGTAGTAAACTGTAAGCTTGAACTGTGGTTGATCTTGAGGTGAAAAGAATAGTGGTTATGAGATGTTGAAGCTAGCTTTATAGAATGAATCTAGTAGCCTTAATTAGGCGTATGCGAGTATCTAAGTTATGTGACTTGTAAATAGAGTGGTGACTTAAATATGATCAAGATGTAGATTTTTCAGGGAGTAGTCTTGGCTAGAAACTTACTCGGGTGTCTCAGGGTGAGCCTGTATGTTGGGTGGATTAGATGTGACTTGTCTGGTATTAAAATTCGAGTAGTAGACTCATGTAGCATCCCGTAGCACTTTTCGGAATTGAATTCGGGGCTCTAGAACTCCGATAATGATAATTATCGTGATAGTCTTACAATTTTATGTTGTAAGATAGAAACATCTGTGAGCTAGGCGGAGCTCACTGGTTTGATCAAGGGAATTAGCGCCGTGGGTCCGTTGTGGCGGTTAGCACTGCAATGACAATCGCGCCGCAGCAGCGGTAAAAAAAAAAAATGCAGTTTTTTTCAGTTTTTATTTCGTTCTTCGGAGTTCATTCCCCATTCTTCCGTTGTAAGAAGAGAGAACGAACCTAGGATGAAAAAAAGGTGATTTTGGGTTATTGTCTTCTTCAAGGTGAATCTTTTAACCCTCTTTATCTTGCTTTGACTATTAACACTCAAGTTTGAGACTTGGACCGTTGTAAGGAGAATAAGTGATAATGTTTGGCTCGGCCTCTTCGTGTTTTGAAAAGCCTTGATAGAACAATTGAGTATAGAATGTAGGTTAATTATTGAGGATATCAAGTGAGTGAGATATGGTGCAATATAAGAAACTTTGTTAGTAATGTCTCTCTAATTTCAATATCGTGCTTCTCTCCACCGAATGTCCGTTCGAGGACGAACGGATGGTAAATTGGTATCTAATTGTAACGACCCATTTTGTCGTTATTAAATTATCCATTCCTCAATATTAACTTGAGTCCAAAATAGCTATCATTTTGTTCATTGTATCACCTCAAGTTTTTCGGCGAAGATTTTAGTCTTTCGATGTGTCTAGATAGACTTAAGCCTGATGAATTTAATTATTCATGAATACTAATATCAATCCTTTAATTTGGAAGTTCTTTAGATATTAATTAAGGTCGTACAATATCCTAGCACAAAGTTAAGTTGAAAATATTTTTTAACCAATAGAGTTTCGATATGGGTTTCTGTTAGGGCCAAATTCAAACGATCATATCTCCTAGAATATAAGGATTTAGGTGTCCCAATACCCACCAAATCAAAGATCTCTGAGTCTTATTTCCAACGCAATAAACCGTTCGTCAATCCGAGTTTAGAATAAAAAGTTATGACCATTTTACTGAACACTGTCCGGGCTGAAACGGGAATTCGGTGTAGCGAAAATTCTGGTGGTATTTAAATCATATTTAGCCGATTTTCAGGTCCAAAACTCCAAAACTTCATTCCCCAACCCTAGAGAGGTGATTTCCCAAGGTTTAGAGTGAAATTTCTTCATTGAGGTAAGTTTTTCCATCATCTTCTTTGTCTTTTAATCCATTAACATCTTAGAATCCTTAGAAAGACCTTCAATGGTGAAATTTTGGGTTAGAGCCTTTAATGGTGGATTTTTGGGAAAAACTTATGGGTGTTCTTAATATCACCTAGAACTAATTCTAGATTATAAATTAATGATTTCTAGTATGAACTTGGTAAACTAGATTATGTATTTTGTTGGTTGGAAATCTTGAATTCCATAAAGATGAGACCTTTAGCGTAAAAACTCCATTAATGGAGATGGGTTAAGCTTGAAAGAACTAGTTAATGGTTAATTGACCTTGGGGAATAATATAGACCTTGAATTAGGGTAGAATTAGTGGGTTTGAATTTCCAAAGATATTTATTTGAAGAGTAATTGATTAATTACTCTTATGACTGCTTGATTTTTAGATGATTGATCATTCCGAAGCATGAAGAAAGGGAATGAGCATCTTTGACATGACTTGTTGATTCAAAAAGCTTGGCGTCCAGGTAGGCTAGGTTAATGAGTAGAAGACTGTGTTATTTCATATTTTCATAATTTATAATTGATCGGAGAAAGCATGTCTAGGCCTGCAGACATGGAGTTGAGGTGGATAAAGACATAAGAACTTTACTTTAATCACGAAAACTATGTTATTGATTGATTATGTGATATTTATGATATTATGTGTTATGTGCCTGAAAGGGGATTGTTGTGAATGAAGTATGTGGACATGATGTTTTTTTTAGTTGTTCTAGTGATGAACCTAATTGAGTTATAAAGGTATAAGTTGCATATTGTGCCATGATAATGGTGAGGCCTAAGGGATAGATGACTTGAATCATTGTTTGCATTATATTATGCGGAGAGAGGTAGAGAATAATGATAAGGTTGAATGTGCTAGTTGTGGGTGGTGATATTAGAACCCAAGTTGTGGTATTTGAGTAGGTTATGGTTTAACTGGAGTTTAGACTCAATTTAATTGTGTGTATGCTCCTAAATTGGATGTTTGTTGATTAGTCTTAGGACATATTTAAATTGATGATATTTGAATTGTTGATACTTGCATGAATAATTATGAAAAATCGAACTTGATCGAATTGCCTTATGATTATAAGAGTACTTGTAAATTTAGTACGCCGTGTTGTATCCTGAGAGATAGTATGAAGTTGATAAAATATACATAATATGGTTATGGAGGATAGGGTACCACGCCGGTACATATATGGATGTTGATATTACTTATTTATGGAGGATCGGGTACCACGCCGGTACGGTACATGGACTTAGATTGTCCCCTGCAGGTCATGACTAGTTGGGCAGAAATAAGTCCCTTAGCATGTGTGTACAGACTATTGTTGATAAATGAAAAATCTTGATTCATAATGATAATGTGATTGAAAAGAATGCCTTGAGTAAAGAAGGCTTGTGATATACCTTCATACAGGTTGAAAAGTGAATGATGAATATTTATTAAGAACAGAAAAGTGGAAAGATTGTTAGCAGCAATGTGGCCGACGTTAAATTTCGGTATTGCTGTAAGACGTGATTGGATCGGGTGCCACGAGCCGGCATGGTAATATTAATAATAAAGGAATTGATAATGAAGTGATCTAAAGTGATGAATCCAATGATTAATCTCAAAGAAACGATCCTAAAGTTTCAATAATTGAATTAATCCTTCTCCAAGAGTATCTACAAGGTTTGCTAATGAAACTTGAGTTCTCTTGTGTGTTTTACTGAGATGTGAGTTGATTTGTATTCCCTATTTGACTGTATCCTTGAGATTGATTGTGTGACATGTACTTGGAAAAGTGAAACTCTGTGTGCTTACTTGCTATATGTTGGTCGACTTACTTTATTTATACTTGGTGTAATCGTGGCTTACCCGATTTGCTAGTTATTATTCTTTAATGTTATAAAAGAGTGTTTGGTTGTTAGCCCGAGAGTTTAGTGTGAGTTGTCTATGATTACTAGGTTGATCTTATAGATGTGGGTAATGGAAGAGGTAACGCGAATAAAGGGGTGATAGTGATGGTTAAGTGTTGGATTGTGATGGATGGTGTGAATTAATGGAGCTAGACTATGCTAGTGGTGAATATAATCTCGTTAATAGAGTTAAGGAATTGTAAATTATATAGGCAAAGTGTTATAATGATATTACAACCTTAGTTGAATTCTACTATATTTAAGATGTCATGATTTCTTTTCTTTGATTCTATTTTATGATTATGTGGACAAACACTGGTCGGCCGATGATGCCTACCAGTACGTGTGTTTGTACTGACCCTACTCTCCTACATTCCTTCTTGGGGTGTAGACTGGATGCAGGTTAGTTTGCAGTTACTAGATGGATGACGATATTCAGCACTAACTTCTGCACTTCTTTCCTGGCAGATGTTGGAGTCTTTGTGTTATTATTTTATTGTCAGTCTATTCTATAATAGGTAGCTCTTGTACATGTCTGACCAGGTCTTGGGGTAGTGAAGGACAGTTGTAAGAAGTTTTTGAAAAGTTTATTTATTGGTATTTAATTTACTTTGTTATATTTAATTCATTATTCTCTTAAAAACAGAAGTCTTCCGCATATTTTTGGTTGGGTAATAAGGGTTCTCCTAGCTACTTAGGATAGCGTAGGTGCCCGCACGGTCCGTTAGTTTGGGTCGTGACAATTGGTAGAGAAAGAGAGGGTGTATACTTCTTATTAAAACAAAAGCTACCAGGAAGAAGAAGATTTGAATCTGATTTTGGTTTCACTGTCAAGACTTATAAAGACAAAGAAGATATTACTCTATGGCATAAGAGACTAGGATATGTTTCATTTAAGACTCTTTACAGGTTGTTTCTAGGAAATAGATCTAATATCATTGAAATCTTAGATAAATGTAGTATCTGTCCTTGTGCAAGACAAACTAGAGTTCTATTTCTTGTCAGTACTATTATGAGTAATAAAGCTTTTGATCTTATTCATGTTGATCTCTAGGGGCCCTTTAATGTTGTTACTCATGATGGTTTTAGATTTTTCTTAACTATAGTTGATGATTTCTCTTGAATGACATGGATCTTTTTTCTCAAATTAAAATCTGATGTGTTAACTTTACTCAAGCACTTCATTGTATATGTGAAAACTCACTATGATGCTTGTATCAAGATTATCATAAATGATAATGGTATAGAATTTGTAAATAATTTTACTTCTGAACTGTCCATTAAGCATGGTATAGTTTATTAAAAATTTTGTACTTATACACCATAATAAAATAGCATAGTAGAGAGGAAACATAGGCATATCCTAGAACTAACTAGAGCAATCAGGTTTCAGGCTAACATATCTCTTAAGTATTGGGGTTTATGTGCTAAAGTAGGTACTTACCTGATTAATAGAATTTTATCTTCTGTTTTGGACGGTATCTCACCTTATGAAAAGTTGCATGATAAAAAACCTTCTCTCATACATTTACAAGTGCTTGGATTTTTATGTTATGCAAAAACAATTCAGGAAACAGATAAGTTAATGCCTAGAACTGGAATAGTTATTCATATGGGCTAGTCTGAAACTCAAAAAGGCTATCTACTATATGATATAACTAACAAGGTGTTATTTATGAATAGGGATGTTACATTAAGAGAGGACATTTTCCCATTCAAGTTTACTACTCTGCAGACATGCTCACATAGATTGTTCACATCACCTGCTCAAAGTTTTATGCATAAAAAAATGGATCCTTTAAATCTTTCTTCTCATGACTATCATACAGACAGTTTTCAACCTACGTAAAGTCTACAAAGAGAGGAGGAGCAACCTGAAGAGTACATTCCTCAAGATCATCTTCTAGAACCTACTCAACCTGCTGAAAATAACTTGAATCCTACTCAACCTGCTGAAAATAACTTGAATCCTAATCATGCAGCTATAGTTCCTACAATCAATAATCCTATTGCTATAAGAAAGTGTACAAGAGAAACTAATCCTCTAGGCTGGATGAAGGACTTTGTATCCTTAAATGTTCATAATAATGTTCCTTATGCTTTGTCCAAATATATATCTTATGATGCATGAACACCTAAGTATCAAACTTATTTAGCCTCTTTTACTACTGATATAGAACCTTTTTCTTATGCAGAGGCTGTTAAAGATCCCAGATGCGTAGAGGCTATGCAAAAGGAATTGCAGCCTTGCAAGCTAATCAAACATGGAAAGTTATGGATTTACCATCAGATAAAAAGCCTATTAGTTGTAGATGGATATACAAGATCAAATATAAGGCCTCATGAGAGGTTCAAAGCTAGGGCAGTTGCCAAAGATTATAGTCAAAAAGAGAGGATTGATTATCATGAAACTTTCAGTCCTGTAGTCAAGATGGTCATTCTCATAACTGTGTTATCTATTACAGCCTCAAGCAATTGGCATATCCATCAAATAGATGTGTACAATACTTTTCTACAAGGTGATTTACATGATGAGATTTCATGGAACTTCCACAAGGATTCAAGAGTCAGGGGGCATGGCAGGCAGGTACGTAGACTCTTTAAATTCTTGTATTGGCTTGAAACAAGCCCCTAGACAATGGAATACAAAGTTATCTGAGGCACTGATTAAGTGTGGATTTAAACAAAGTCAATATGATCACTCACTATTCAATAAAAGAAACAGATTCAGGAATGATCATAGTGTTAGTTTATATAGATGACATATTGATTACTGGTGATGACTTAAATCATATCATAGAGACAAAGTTTACACTTCACAAGGCATTCAAGATCAAAGATCTAGGAGAACTAAAATATTTTTTGGGTATTTAGTTTGCAAGGTCAAAGAAAAGGATTGTGATACATCAAAGGACATATGCATTAGAACTAATTTCTGAAATAGGTCTCAATGCTGTAAAACCTGCTAACACACCTATGGATTCAACTAAAAAGTTAACAATAAGAGAATTTGATGAGCAGAACAAAGAGACAGCTAATACAGATGATGAATTGTTAGCTGATCAAGGCATGTATCAAAGAATCATAGGCAAACTATTATATCCTACAGTGACTAGACCAGATATATCCCATAGTGTTCAGTCTTTAAGTCAATTTTTACAAGCTCCAAAGAAGTCTCACATGAATGCTATATTAAGGGTGATCAAGTATGTAAAAAGAAGTCCAAGATCAGGTATACTATTGTCCAGTACTAGAAGTGATATTCTAATAACTTATTGTGATGCAGACTGGGTTGCTTGTCCTTTCTCAAGAAGATCAGTCACAGATTTTGCTATCAAATTTTGAGAATCATTAATACCTTAGAAGTCAAAAAAACAGGTCATTATATCAAGAAGTTCAGGAGAAGCTGAATATAGGAGCCTTGCTTTTATTATTGCAGAGCTAACATGGCTAGTAGGACTCATCAGTGATCTAAGTGTGCAAGTTCAACTTCCTGTAAAAATCTTCAGTGACAGTAAAGTAGCTTTGCAGATGGATGCAAATTCAGTTCATCATGAGAGAACTAAGCATATACAGATTGATTGTCACTTTGTGAGAGAAAAGGTATTGCAAGGTGTGATGAAGGCAAAGTATGTTTCAACTCAGAATCAGACACTTGATGTCCTGACAAAAGGACTTACTAGAGTACAGCATGAATACTTGATCTCCAAACTTGGTATGGTCAACATTTTTACCACACCAAGTTTGAGGAGGAGTGTTGACTAATAAAAGATTAAATGATCACTAAGCTATTTACTTAATCACCTAATTTATGGTTAGTTATAGATCACAGTTAGTTAAGTTAGCCATAGATCACCAAGTGTCAAAGTTAGTTGAAGGTCGGTTACTACTAGTTGCTAACCTGAATCATCTCTGCTAGTATGTATGTGTGTGTGTATATATATATATATATATCACATTGTACATTTGAGATTAACACAATAATAAATAATACATCTTAATCTACATTTCTCTCTACTTCTCTGATTTCTCTCTTCTTCTTCCTCTTCGCTGAATCTCTGAATCTGTCTTCTGCTTCTTCATGCTTCATGAGCTCACACTGATGAAACTCATAATATTCTTCATCCATTTTCTCCAAATTCTTACTTAGATAAAAGACACATGATATAGACTAAAATTAATGGTTAAAATTTAATTAATCAAAATAATATCCTAACCATGATTTGAATAATAAATACATCTTTATCAGTTTCGGAACTTCCCTGTTATTTCTCCTCTTGCAAGATTTGTCAACTTCCACAATTTCATTTTTTTCCTCCTCTTCTTACCAAAATGATGTTTGCTGTAAAAAAAATAACAACAAAAATCATGGCTGCAGATAAATTTAATTTTGTGAATACGACCCTATGATTCTAACAAATTATTATTATAACACAATTGAGCATTATTAATATTGCTATAAAAATAGTCAATCAATTAGCATAACTAAAGGAACCTAGTTACCAAAAATATTGAAGTGTCATCATCTCTGGCTAATTTTAAAGAGAAAGTTCCTAATGGTTAAAATGAAATCAAAGAGAAATTGAAAGATAGGTTGTGAGGAAGTTAGAAAATGGAGAATTACGTAGGAAAAAAAGTAGGAAGATAAAGAATTTTTATTAATATATTTATGGTAGCTATAATTATAGAATTACTAAAAAATTTGAAAGCAAATATATGAAATATTTATTATCTTAACTATGGTTAGCATCTTATTTTAGTTAATTAAATTTTAACTATTAATTTTAACTTATGTCATGTGTTTTAGTCCAAGTAAGAACTTGGAGAAAATGGAGGTGATGAAAATAAAGAGGAGCTGAATCCTGTTAATTGTATGTAACCAACACCTACAAGAGGATACATGAGATGAAAGAAATTGGCAAATCATTATATTGTTTCCTTGTCATTTCCATAATCTCTTCTTGTTTGTGCTCGATGGGCTTGGAGGTAGTGTTCTTCAACCTTGTGCTGTCCAATCCCAAAAGGCCCAATCCCTTGTGGACTGAATTAGATGCTATGTTTCTATATGATGGCTTGGATGGTTTAAGCTATGCCTATGAACTTATTAATTTCCTAATTTAATATTTTTATGAGATGAATTCTGAATTTGGAGTCTATTCAAATTGAGCCTAGACTTATCAATAGTGGTACATATATAATTGAGGACAAAAAATGGAGCTTGATTTAATCCATAGAAATCGTCCGATCCTAAATTTGCAATGAATTGTTTTCAGCATAACAAGCTTGCAAGTTGCAAGTAGATATCGTCGGGGCGGGGGGACCATTCAAGTTGAAACTCAAGTTTTCATTTTCTGAGTTTTTAGTTTTGTCTGAATGGAATAGGAACAAAAGGGGGTAAAGTTACTAGAAAAGGAGAAAAAAAAGTGATGGTGCTGAGAGGGTGTTTGAATGGGCTTAAAAGCTGGTCAAAATTATTTTTAAGCCATTTTTTTATTTTTTTGAGTGTTTGGAAACTATAAAAACTACTTAAAAAAAGTCAAAATTTGCTTTTTAAAAGCCAAAAGCTAAAAGTAACTCACCCTCTACTTTTTATTTTTTGGCTTATAAGTCATTATAGGTTGACCTAGTAAAAGACATCTTTGTCCCTTGTAATTCTCACATATTTCAAAATTACCTTCGTGTATGTCCTAAAACATTGGTTCTCTTCATGTCTCCTCACATTTCCTCAGCTCTGAAAAGTAACGTCGCAGCTCTCCAAATCCTCTCCCAAATTGCTGCATTTTCCTTCAGATTCTGCGGTAAGTTCTCTCCATCTTTACGTTTTGTCTCTATTTTTGCGTTTCCGTCTCCATTTTTGCATTTTCTCTCCATTTTGTGTCTTTATTTTTTTTTAAATGGGTCGCATTTCAGCTTCAATAAGTGGTATTTCTTAGCAATTATTATTCCAGTAGTCGATAACCTCTTGAGAACCGAAGTTGTGTGTCTTTTGTTCAATTTTGGGAAGAAAAATGGAGTACAAGTGACAACGAGAGTAAGTTTCAGTGATGATAGCAGTAGTTATCTGTATTTTGCTTCTTTATGAATAACATACTTTCCTTTTTGATAACAGTTTGACTGGACTATCAAACAATACAATGCATTATATGTATAAGTACTGATCAACTCTATTTGATTTCCATTAGAAAATATTATGTTTGTGTGAACTTAAATTACCTTCACCCATTCAGATGTCATTTGTGTTGTGTATTGCCTTTATGTAGCTGTGAATGAAACCGTCTTTTTCTTGGTTACTAATTAGCTTGATCACTGTATATGGGTATTTATAGTAATGGGTTCAAAGTTCCTTTGAGCTTTTCTTTAACAAAGGTCCAATGCACTAAAGCTCTCGCTATGCGAGGGCTCTAGAGAAGGATTCAAAGTTGGCTTTATCCTTTCTTCTTCTTTTTTTCTCTAAGTATCAATATTTCATACAAGGACATCATGTTTCTTCAGCAACATCAATTGCCTTGTGTCTTAGACAACTTTGGAAATATTGAAAAAGACCAACTCTGGAGAGATAAGTCCAGCAAATATTAACATTAATCAAGAATATATGGATAGTTTCTGGATGAGATACTTTTAAGTTGCATATTTTGCAGTATATAGTGCTAGTATAATTAAGCGTCAAGCAGTGAATGTTTATTTAATGAATCTAATTAAGATTAATTATTACATGTATATGCCTTGGTTAAAAATTACAATATATCTAGAAGTGCACAACTCAGTTTCCAGTTTATCTCTCTAGGCTAGAGCTAGTCATGTTCCCAAAGAAGTGAGTTTCATCTTGCTAATTTAACAAGTATTACTAGTACACATGATGACAATGGGAATTTATAATCAGTTGCCCTTGTGAAAGTTCACAAGACATTAGACCATTATATGCTAGGAGTGCAGATAAAGAGAGTCCACTAGATTCGTGGCACGAGTTCAGAAAATGTTCTTGGTGGAAAAAGATGTAAATGAGTTTGTGAATCAAATGACATAATAAAACTACATGAGTGGGATAACATCTTCCTGGTCTGTGTTTTGGTTGGATTATGGCAGTAAATCCCTATAATTACATTAGAAAGAAGTGCAATGTGGATGATGCATTTCGAACGGTTGAGAATGAAAGATATATTCCATCGATTGATTCTAATGTAGGCACAACTTTAAGGGCTAACAATATAGATGGCGAAAATGTTAGTGAAGAAAGTGATTTGTATTGGGTGGGACTTCGTGATATGATTGCTAATGATATTTGTAATGCTTAATGCTTGTATTAATTGAATATTTCCACTTTTTGTATTTATGGCGAACTTAATTCCAGCCATATCAGTACCTCTGTTTGTATGAAAATTCTAATCTATGAAATATCAATTTTTATATACTATTCTCCTTTTTTAATTTATTCTTTTTAATTTGGGCAACTATTACTGTACAACACATATGAATTTCGTTAAGTAAAAAACAGTAATCACGAACCAAGACAAATGGAGAATACTCACTGAGGATATACAACTTCATGGACGGTTAGTGATTAGTGAACGGTCCAACTATATTTCATGACGCAACATTCCTATTTGACAATGTTCCATTAATGATATTGTCATTACTCAATCAACGAGTAATATATTTTTCAATCACTATTAGTTAAGAGTCGTTTTTTCAATCAAAGAGTATCATTTGTGACCAACTGTTTATCCATTAATATAATTATTTAAATAATCATTATATTAAATATATATATATATATATATATTAAATAATTAGTTTATATTGGAACTAAATTAAATTATATATTAATTTTAATTTGAATCATTTTAGAAATAAAAATCTAATAATAATTAATTCTGTATAATGTTAACAGCTTTAAGGGTATTTAAGACATTTTGACAAAAAGAAAGTGCTTAACAACACTTGTTTACCAAACACAACAACAAATTTTTTTCAGTTTCAGCACTTTATCCAAACACGTAACTGCTTATTTTTAAAATAAGTTTCAACACTTTCAAAAACACTTTTAAAGTACTTTTTAAAAGCCACTTTTTTTCAGCCTATCCAAACGGGCACTAATTCAGTGTGTCATGTTTAAATGAAAAGGAAAGGAGTGATACAAGGACTAATAAACTATCGCTCTCCTTCCATACTTCCATTTTTCTCCTTTCTACCCCCACAAATTCTTGTTTGATAATTAATGAGTTCAAATTCAATTTGAATTTAAATTATATACACAGTCAATATAAAGAATTTTTACATAATTAGATCATTACTTTCTATTGTAAGCAGCCTATAACAAGTTTGTCTTTTTCTCAAGATTATAAATCCTACATTTTAAGGAGGGTTACCCCTATTTATCTTTCCATAATCCGATAATATTATTTACACTAATAACATATGTAATTTAAACTCGATATAATTTTAGATAAAGCTTTTACATCGTGACTCCAGAGATTAAACTACTGCGATATCATAATTAGCTCACGACACCTATCATGACAATACCAAACATTTAAAAAGAATAAATAAAAATAAAACTCCTTTTAATCCTCTTTCTTAATGCATACTTGTTTGTTGAGCACTTTCGGTCCTCTTAATTGTTAGAAAATTTCAATTTTAATTTAATTCTCATGATAGTTATTTGAATAAAGCATATATAATTTTCACTTATAGCCAGAAATTGTGCGGCTCCAATCCATCTATAAACAGGCTTTTAGAAATCTGACTACAATAATTATTATTATTATGTGTCTACTGTACTTCACTATTAGAATACCCTTTTCTTTTTTTTCATTTTGGCAAAAATATGATGAAACTTTAGAAAATTAGGGAATCTGTAGAATAATATGACATTCGATGTGGAGCTATATTCCATACTAACCCTGGTTAATTTAGTGTAACACGTGATATTTTTTTCGGTCAAATGTTAATAATCTTCTATTGCTGCTCAGTATCATGAAGAGAAAAATTAAAAGCGGTAACCATCAATAATTGGAGGACTATAAGAGAACCAAACAATTTTCCAATAAAAAGATTTTTTTTTGCTTAGGGTTCCATTTTCTGAATGTAAAAGATTACCTTTTGGCATTTATCACAGGTATTAGGCTGGCAAGAATGGCCCAACTGTACTTCATAAAATGTAGATTTTGCGTTTCTCAAACAAATGTTGTCAGGAGAAAGTTGGTAAAATGGCCAGATTTTATGATGGCATTAATTATTATGTATATCTGTTTTTCACTCAGAATCTTAAATTATTGTATATAACAAATAGAAACACCAGGAAGTGTCTTAATCACATACATGCATCACACACTTCAAATTGTCTTCTAATGTACCTCAGACAAGGATATATAGCACCACCTCAACTCATAAATATTTAAAAACCAATTAAAACAATTAATTTTTAAGTTTGCTCTGCTTAAATTAAGCACGCCCTTTTGAGTAATTTAATTAATTACGAAATGAATACCCATAAGTAGAAGGCCTATACCTTTCCCACTTTCCTGGAGACTACTTGGAAGAATAAACATTGTAGGGCTAAAATTACTCAACTTAAACACAAAGAAGCAAACTTTTGGATAAACTTTAGAGTATACAGAAAATAAAGAGTAGCCTTCTTTTTTCGAAATTGTTTACATTACGTGAAAACAAAACCCTCGAGAGTCATTTGACTGGGCAAAATGAATGATCTTTGATCATTACTATAATATTGATGAATTAATGGACTAGCCAATAATTCCTTATCCATTAATATAACTATCATAGCTAGCTAGGAAGATGAAGAGAAAGTTAAAATTAAATAGAAAAACGAAAGAGAGATTATAGTACGTAATAGCTAATTAAGCTGCATTGATTGATTAATTAGCCTTGCTCGTTGCTTTCACTCCAGTTCTTAATAGCTTCAAAAACTGCCTGTGTCACCACTTGGGCATTAATGATGGCTTCTTCATTCTACAAGAAATTAACGAATTTTGGTTAGTCCGATGCAAGAAATAACTGATTAATTAGTCAAAGACATGTCACGTGAAAGAAGAGAACGCTCACCAAAAAAATAATTGAAATATTTATGTAGTTCTTTTTATAATATATGGACAACGTTTTTCCTTTTTAAAGAAAAGAGGAAGAAGCTAAGGGGTTGCAAATTGAATAGTAATACGTGATAATTACCTCTCCTCCAAATGCTTGTAAACGAAAGGTATCAGTGCAAGAAACCCTAGCTTCGAGCACGTTAAGGCCAAGGTCCTCAATAACTTCTAATATGGCAACAAGTAAGCCAGGGCAACTTCTTTCTGAATATACATTTACCAAGAAACCTTTTTCTATGGTTTCCACTTCAATTTGCTGTAAAAGAATAAATAGAGAATCACTATTGAATGTTGCCAAAAGTTATAACTATAAATTATAACACTGATTAAGTAGAGAACCAAGGAAAGGAGCAGTATATACTTACGGGCCATGAAGTCTTGTTGTTTGAATTACTTTGAGACGCAGTGGTAGTTATGTCTTGATTCAGCCTTTCCACTTTGTGTTTCAATTCTTGAATATACTTTGACGCATCTACTATGATTGAGCTTTCATTAATCTGCATGCCATTATGAAAACGGAAATTAGTCACACTTGGGAATTGCAACAAATTAAATTAAAGAAGCAGATTTACAATTGAGAGGGTAAAAATTAAAAACCTCAAAGTTCGTTTTCTACTTGTATATATATTCATTCATTCGCCTATTTACTACTAAAAAAAGTATTCGAAAATGAATCATGTCTGCATAGAAGAACAAACGTCATGTCATGCATGTATGTTTAATTCCCTTTTTAGTCTATGTAAGAGGTGGGGTGGGGGGGTGGGGTAGATGAGGAAGGTATTTCTTTTTGTAATTAGGAAAATGAGAAGAAGAGGCCGGAGACTAGAATTGAAAGAAGAAGAAGAAGAAGAAAAGGGGTAATTTTAATTTCACGTGACATATAGACAATATTGTTGTTGTATAAATAGATGTATATGTAGAATGGATTGAAAAGAGGTAGCAGAGAATTACAGCATGAGATTTAGTGATTGATCGAAGAAGTTGCAACTTCTCATGCAGTACTGCCGCTCTTTTCTGCTCCCTCGATACCATTCTTTTCTTTCTTTCTTTCTTTCTTTCTTTCGTTCTTTCTCTTCTTTTCTTCTCTTTTCTATTCTTTTCTTTTCTTTTCTTTACCTCTTTAATTTTTTCTCTTCCTCAGATCAGCTACCTCTCTTTAAAGAGGGGAGGAAGGAGCTCTTATATCAATATTACCTCTTGTTTGCTTCCCACCTCATCACCATTTTATTTCTTATTATCATACATTATTATCAACAACTAGAAAGATGCCCTTTGGATAAGAAACATGTAACTAAATAATTCACCCTCCTTCACGACAAAAATAAAAATTAACATACAGTTTAAGCAATTAACATCAAAGGGTATAAAATGAATAATTCTGTGGATAAGGCCAGTTACCAAGTCTTATCTATCATAATAATATAGGGTAAATAGTGGGATATTTCATTGTCCATGTTTACTTTGCCTTGTTTAATTTGGCACACCCCTTAAAAAACAATAAATAAAATGGTAATTTTACTATATTACTTTTAATTGTTATAAGTCATCTAACTATTGAAAATGAATAAGATTACGTACAATAGACCCTTGTGGTCGGACCCTGCTCATAGCGGGAACTTTAGTGCACCAAATAATACTTAATTATAAAAGGTAAAATAGATATTAAATAATAAATTATATCTTGATTTTTCAAATTGAATAAGTAAACAATGAACATCTATTTTTATCACAAAGGGAGTAGTATATATATGATTGCAAAAGTAATTGAATATTGTTACTCGGATATTTATCACTACTAGAGCTGACGTGCAATACTCAATGCTTATTTTCTTCAGTCCAAATAAATTAATGTTTAACTTTTGATAAGTTAGCTAGATTCAAAATAATTAATGTTTTACAAAATTAAAAAGATATTTAATTATTTTTCTTAAATATGTTCTTGATACATTCCTAATCAATCTACAAATTTAATTAATAATTATGTCAACCTAAAAAGAAAATCATAATTAAAGCTATTTTCGTCAAAACCTCTCTTAGTTTTTAGGAATAAGTAAATTTTTAATTCATATGCCCAAAATTAAATTATCAATTATTTTGAACTTGTTAGTTTATACGAGTCCATCACAATAACGAGGACCTGAGTCGATACCTGGTCACTGTATAAGGAAAACGAAGAACAGCAAGACTTTACAAAAAAAAAGGGTAAATTGTGGGTGATTGAAACTACAATTCGCGGAGGTCATAAGCCTCCGCTATTTGCTATTAGCAAATAGCGGACGTTTTAAACCTCCACAAATTGTAGTGTTAACCTCTGCAATTTACCATTTTTTTTTTTGTATTGAGAACAAAATGTAAACAGCAGTGAAGTAAGGACATAGGATGTTTACGTGGAAACCTTCTTGCTCAAGGGAGTAAAGCTCCATGACCTACCTCGTAGGATTTTCGCCACTAACTTCACTAGAACAAGAGCAACAGTTTGATTATAGACTTTTTCTGGTAATCCTATGGTTAACCTTTTAACCCCATTCCCTTGAACTAATGACAATGCCGATCCACCGCTACAGTACTCCAACTATAGCCTACAGTCAACTAACTCTAGTCGACACACCTTGGCTAACTCTAGCTCAACTATCAACTACCTCTAGTTGATTTACTTCGAACTTCATAAGAAAAGAGACAAATAATGACATCTACACTTCTTCTCATAAGAGGAGTAGGTTTATAATTTAGCACAATTACAAAAACTCAAACAACAAGAAACTAAGAACAACTTTCATTGACTAAGAACAGGTCCCTTGTTGTAGGAGTTTTGAGTTGAAGAACAATGAGACTGACTTTTGCTAACAGATATATCAATTTTTGGATTTGCAAAGGCTAGGTTTTTATCCCACATAATGATGTGTATGTAGGGAGCTTGTGAGAGGGAAACCCATGAGTGTTTCTTATTGGTTGAGAGAGAAGGACCGCAGTACTACAAGCTGTCACAGTTGGCAGCACTTTTACACAATTGTGGACAGCTGTCAGCGTTGACTTGTATGGATCGGCCTAGTGCGCGTACCTGGTCTCTCATCTGGTCCCTATTAAATAAGATCCCTCTGAGAGATAGTTCCTCTTGAATGACCATTTCAATCATGCAACTTGTTCCCTTGTTTCCTCTGAAATATTGATTTCCTTGTTCCCCCTGAGATAGGCTTAGCGTTTGTACCTGTTCCTTCATCTGGTCCCTCAGCATGTTTTTCAAATCATCAAAATAAAGAATAGTACCATAGTAACTATGCATCATCAATATGAGGATCAAATTTTCTAGAAGATATCCACACACACTCGTGCAGTATTGTCGGACACCAGTTGACCACGTACTCATACATCTCAGGTACCAGGTCCCTCTATGAGGTTTGTTAATCATCAAAACTATGAGTACAATATTTGCTCCCTTTTAATGATGACAACCCGATAACCACTATAACAACGGGTTCAGAGAGTTTTCCTATCAGTATTTATCCCTTCTTCAGTTTCTCCTACCAGCTAGGAATATCAGGTTTTTTATCAGTTCCCTCTATCACCAGCATCATCCTTATTAGTTCCCCACATCATCAATATCTCCAGATAACATCATTTCATTGTTTTTCCAGTCCCTTTATGAGTTTGATAATCATCAGAACCACAAATAAATTTGCCAATCATCAAAACCAAGAATAAGACATTTTCCCCCTTTTTGATGATATCAAACTTAAGCCAATAATGGACCAGATTAGGATGTTCCTCCTAACACCAACACTCATTTTTGTTCCCCCTATCACCATACATGCTCTCCTTATTTGTTCCCCTTGTCACCATAGCTACGGTTTCACAAACAGTTTCCTCACTCATATGGCTTTTTTTCCCTTTTAGCATCATTAAAAAGATTAAAAGTAAACCAACTAGAAGTAAATTATTTTAGGTTAACTCATGGCCACTGGAGCACTAACAACCTGAATAGATAAGTAGGAGCTCAAGAGCGGGGAGTAGGTAAACACTAGGCAAAACAAAATTCATTCACAAGATAGTCAAACATACATTGTAAATGAAATATAAGAGAACATAGTCAAGCATTTGCCATAGACATATGACACAAAGAGAAAGTATTAGAACAAGAATATAATTATTGGCGAAGATAAGGGGCTTAAGAGGAGGGATTAGGAAGTGATTTGAGGAGAAAAGTCATGCGCTTATTAGCAACATCATTAACCTTGAGGAGATTGTCGGTCAAATCAGCAACCTTAGACACAAGTTGAGCATTTTTTATTCTAAGAGCATCCAGGGTACTAGGTCATTTACTTGACCCTATGGAGGCTTGCTGCAAGGCTGATTTTAGTTGAGCAATTTTAGCATCCTGATCATCATTATCTTGTTCATCAACATTCACCACAGTTAGTGGAATAGCCTTATCCTCAGCACATAGATCTACACAGAACTTTTACTTGGGATAGGGATAATACCAGGTCCCTGATTTGGGTCCGTTGCAGTTCCTAGATCTGCATCTTCAATAATATTGCTTGAGATATTTTATGACTCAGGTTCTGGAGGGATTTATTTAGGAAAGAGAGTTGCTTTGGGGCTGGAAGAATTTGGAGTATCGATCAAGGGAACTGATAATGGAGTGGTGACCAAAGGATTTCTCAACTCCTCAAATGTAGGTGTTGCCTTCACTCTCACAATGGAAGTAGGCAACATTTGAGAAAGATTTGGAGTAAAGTTTGGTTAAGAAATTTTGAGAAGGAATAAAAGACAGTTTAGACAAAATGGCTTTAACAGTTTGTAATGGCAATGAGAAGAAAGAGAACATTATAAAGAGGAGGGAACTAGATAGTCCAATGTGGAAGTACAAGCTACATTTCAAAGTTTCATGAGAAATGTAAGTTAGACTGACCTTTAAGGGAACCGGGTCCCTTAACTGAAAGTCTGTTCCAGCTTTGTATTAGCATGTCCTTCTCTTTTTTTTTGGTTCCTTTTCTACCATGCGTGTATACCTGCAAGGGTATGAGACTGAGTTATACCTGATCAAAAATACATTCACCTAGATACCTATAATCAATTTTCTAGCCAATTAGGAGATGTCTAAGTGTTATAGGGTGTCAATTCAATTTCATCGGCCTAAACTTCAAATTATTCTTTGCAAACTAGTCCTTACTAAGTGATTTGGTGAAAATATCATCAATTTGATCCTATGTGTTGCAACAGATTCTTGGCCATGTTGAGAGTACTGATGTTCTCACACATAAGGGGCACTCAATCAGTCAATACACCAAGGTCTTCAAGTTGCCCATCCTTGAGATGCTTCTTTTGACAGGTACCAGGTTCCTTCACTAGTTGGTTGTCTATTTCTGATTAGTGTGAAGGAACATTGAACTATCCCTTTGATTTTCACTTTCTGATGGACCTTGATGGGAACCTGGTTCTAGGATGTCAACAAGTTGATTCCTTTTCAACACTCATCTTAATTGTATCAGCAGAGCTTCCAATATCATGTGTATTTCTTAAATCTTTAGCAATTCTTCTAGGTCAGCATCATTGAAGCTTTCTTTTCTGCTCAAGTCATTAGATACATCAAGAATGACATGGACACTCTCTTCAAACAACATGTGCTCTCTTGTTGTAGATTCTGTATCCGATTGGCTTAGGATATAAATAATGCTTATTCTACTTGATGGGGGACCTAGTTTTCTTTCACTTCACACAAGAGTCACAAGTATTGTTGTCTGCAAACATAAGCTTAGGAAACCCACAGACCAGGTCCTCTGGGATTAGTGATTATATGAGAGAGGAGCTAGCATGTCCTGCATTCTTATGCCTTAAATAAGCATCATCATCTGGTACACTTCATTTCCTTTGCCACATATACAAGACCTATTGAGTAATTGTACTTCAACCATTTACATAGTACATAATTTTTAATTTCATGCGCCAATGTTTTGATAATCTTTCCAATTCCAAGGGAGACACTTTCTCCTTGAAATGCCTTGAGTGAGAGAAGATCTTTTGTTCTTCCAATCACTTGCATTAAGCAGCTACTATCTATAGGCATGTTTTGGCTGCCCTCTCTCACTCTTCCTCCTTGGCAGTTCAAGTGTAGGACTTGGGAAACCATTTCAACTTGAGTTCCCAAAGAAGAGACAGAGGAAGAATCAAACTTTTCTTTGTCCAAGCTGGCAACTTGACCCTTTTGGACATGGGACCAAGTACCTTTGTGTTTACTTTTGATTTATTGCACTTTTTATGTTTCCTTTCAATAGGACATTTTGCTGGACATACATCTTTCCAGCATTCATTCCTACTATGCTAAGTATACAACCGATGGTTTGAGTTTGGTACATATTTGTTATAGAAGTTACTAGAAGCATTTTTCTTCTCTTTTTTCTTTTGAAAATCATGACCTTCATCACTGATGGGTCTCTCATCAGCTGAGTTGTCCAGATCTTATAAGGACACTGTCTATTTAAGAGACTTCTCAAGTTCTGCCTTGATCTTGACCAAGTCCCTTTCTAATTCTATGTTCCTCTCAAGAGAAGCTGAGAGATTCATTCGGGACCTGTTCAATTCATCCTTAATTTCAGACTGAAATATCCTGCTTTCATCCTTTCCCTTGACACCAAACCCAGCTACACTTTTTAGTTTCTCATGTAGAAGATTATTTTTAGATGACACTACGCCACACTTTTCTTTCAGATGATCAAGTTGAACCAACATAGCCACTCTCTTAGTTTTATGTTCACAAAGATTATTATTCAGTGATCTCTTTTCTTTCGTAAGATCACGAAGGGCATCTATTAGCACAGCAGCTAGATATCTCAATTTCTTCTGTGAATAATTCTTGAGATTTTTCTTGATATCAAAAAGAGTTACCTCTTTATCATTTTCATTATCTGTTTCAGCAAAAAATCTAAGCTCTTCATCTGATTCACATGAAGAATCTCCCCATGCAGCTATTATTGAATTCATAACTTTGTTAATTTCCTTCTTTCTGTACTTACCTGGGACCTAGTCTAATATGTTTTCCTTAAGATGTGATGGAGCAAACATTGAGACGTACATGATCCTTCCTAAGTGTTAGCCTTTTAGGAAGAACTGCTCTGATACCAATTGTTAGTTTATATGAGTCAACCACAACAATGAGGGCATGATTCGATATCTGGTTCTTGTATGAGGAACACGAAGAACAGCAAGAATAAAACGTAAATAGCAGTGAAGTAAGGACACAGGATGTTTACGTGGAAACCTCCTTGCTCAAGGGAGTAAAACCACGACCTACCTTGTAGGATTTTCGCCATCAATTTCAATAGAACAAGAGTAATGGTTTGAATACAGACTCTTTCTCGTAATCCTATGGTTAACCTCTTAACCCCGTTCCCTTGAACTAATGACAACACTGAGCCGCCGCTATAGTATTCTAACTATAGCCTACAGTCAACTAACTCTAGTCGACACACCTTGGCTAACTCTAGCCCAACTATCAACTACCTCTAGTTGATTTACTTCTTCATAAGAAAAGAGACAAATAATGAAACCTACACTTGCTTCTCATAAGAGGAGTAGGTATATAATTTATTATAATTACAAAGACTCAAACAATAAGAAACTAAGAACAACTTTCGTTGACTGAGAACAGGTCCCTTATTGTAGGTGCTTTGAGCTGAAGAACAATGAGACTTTTGCTGAGAGATAAATCAATTTTTAAATTTGAAAAACCTAGGTTTCATCCCACATACTGATGTATATATAGGGAGTTTGTGGGAGGGAAAACCTTGACTGTTTCTTATTGGTTGAGAGGGAAGGACCGCAGTACTACAAACTATCACAGTTGGCAGCACTTTTACAGCTGTGGACAACTGTCAGAGTTGACTTGTATAGATCGGCCTGGTGCGCATACCTGGTCCCTCATCTGGTCCCTATGAAATAAGATCCCTCTGAGAGATAGTTCCTTTTGAATGAGCATTTCCCCTTGAATGATCATTTCAATCATGCAACTTGTTTCCTTGTTCCCTTTGAGATCTTGATTCCCTTGTTCCTCCTGAGATAGGCCTAGTGTATATACCTGTTCCTTTATCTGGTCCATCAGTAGGTTTGTCAAATCATCAAAACAAAGAATAGTACCGTAGTAAGTATACATCATCAATATAAGGATCAAATTTTTCAGAAGATATCCACACACACTCATGCAGTGTTGTCAGACTCCAGTTGACCACGTACTCATACATCTCAGAAACCAGGTCCCTCCATGAGGTTTGTTAATCATCAAAACTACGAGCACAACAGAATCGAAGGGAGTAATTAGGATGCCTTGTTACACTATTAGAAACAAAGGTTTTTTTCCTTCGCGAATCATGAGAAATTTGTGTTATAAAAGCATGATTTTCCCATCCCATTTCCACCAAACCAACTCAGAAAATGCATGGTAGGAAACAAATTCTCATTGAAATACTGAAAGCTTCCTAATTTTTTCGTGTGAAAACATTATTATTGTTTCTTTTCTCACTGATTAGATCAAAATATTTGTGGTAATAGCTACTAAATATTTTTCAGTGACAAATTTCAATGATAAAATAGTAATTTTAATAGTGCCATGAAATGACGCTCTTCCTGGAGGGGAATTATATTTATATTTTATATATATATATATATATGGTGCTTGTGTTTCTCAATTCTTCTCCACTTTAATATCACAATAATCAGGTTTGGGATTCGTGACATGTGCGTATATGTATCAGACATAGAGCTCTTTTTATACTACCTTAGCTTTGTCAATCAACCAAAACCCTGCAGGCTATTCCTCCCAGTCGAAAATAAATAAATTTTTCGGTGTTACAATTCTTTAGGAAAATTAATTAATGATATTAATTATAGAATAATTTTTTAATATTATATCTCTGTTACTTCTCAAACTTTTCTTAAAACTAAAGATAATTAAAAAAAGAAAAAAAAAACATTAAAGGAAAGGATGATTTTGGAAAAATTAATTAATACTTTTTTAGACTTTAAAGAATTCATTCATTTTGGATCATAAAAAAGTGCCAAAATTAAATTTATTTGTTTTGGATCTAGGGAGTAGTGTTTTAGGCATTAATATAGAAACCTTTTTTCATGGTAATATCATTCATTAATATTCTCCCGTTTGGACTTTGTCGAAGAATATCATGCCATTACATGTAACTTTTTATTATGGCAAGTATGAATTGGTAACTTACAAAAGATGATAAGTAACTGAATTGGTAACTTACAAAAGATGATAAGTAACCTCTTACCGCTAAAATTTGTTGATGGTATAAAACCCCTTAATGCTACCACTATATATAATTTAAATATATTAGAAAAGTAGTTCAAAATGCTAGCTATATATTATTAACAACCTAAAGGCCAAGTAAGAAATTACCACGCAAGACTGTTTTTCCAACTAGTTTTCCAACTAGATTTTATTTTACGAGTCAAAACTCAAAATTAATAAATCAGTGAAAACAATATAATATATATTAATTAGTACTCAATAATTAGATTGTCGAGTGGAAGTAAAAATTAAAAAAGAAGCATCTACCACTGAGATGGGACATGACGGATTGGAAGTGGTAATAATCCATGCATATATCGTTTATATGGAGGCATTTATAATATGGAAAGTAGTGGAGAGAAAAAATAAAAAGGGGATGGACGTTTATATTTTTGTGAATTTTGGATGAATCCAAATAGTTTTCACGGGGAATTTGGAGTTCCCCCTTTACTCCAGCCGTCACCTTTGTCTTCACTCCTCAGTCCTCTTCCTTTCCTCTCTTTCTACACGTGCCTTTCTTCCTCCATCACTATTTCTTATTCCTTCTTCATTTTTTTCCAAATAAATATCTATCTGTGTGTATCATTAGTTGAAATATATAATTGAATATGTCTGATGCATGATCAATTTACTTTTTACCTTTCTACCGTACACACTACTATTCGCAGTATCATGACATCTCGTGATCATGTAGATAGATTATGTATAACTATGGGTCGTTTGGTAGAGTGTATAAAAATAGTATTGAATAAAGTGTATTAGTAATATTTATATTAGTAAAATTGGTATTAATTATGTTGAGATTATTTTTTATGCACTATTTGATTTGGTATATTAAAAATAACATGTATTGTATAATTTTTATAAAAGAATTATTTGCTTATAAAATATTTTCCACAAATACGGTAGAAAGGATGTGGAAAAAATTTTGACGGGAATTGTGTCTTTAATCATGCTGATGCATCAGCGTTATTAACATAAAAAGTTGTACACGACCAAGGAGACTTGGACGGTTTTATCAAACCTTTTTGCAATAAATTATCAATTTCTTTTTTGCAAAAGTCAACCAGTTCAGTATTCATCTGACATGGTCTTGATTTTGTAGGAATATTTTCCTCGAAAAAATCGTCTTCATATGAAAGAGTTACAATATTTTTTTTCCTATTCCAGAAAGCACTTGGATGGTCAGCACAAATATTAATAGCAATTTATTCAGAAATTAATTTAATTTTTTCCTGAACTTTTGGAGATTTTAATGTATCATTAATATTTATGTTAAATATCTCTAGCTGCAAAGAATCAACATGTCTTTGTTTCATATCAATTAAAGCATTGATATCTCGAGCTACTGAATCTGTGACAAAAGTATAACTAATTTCCTTATTATTAAAGGTAGCTTTAAATCCTTTAGCATCAATATGCGTATAAGGATAAATAGTATTTATACAAGGCATACTAAGTATAATTGACGGATAAAGCTGATTTTTTACCAAAAAGAAAAAGTGAGGAATACAAACTTTATTTTGGCAAATATGGGCATTAGGTAATTTATACTTAATGTTTAATGCGTGACCTGATGCAGATCGAACTAAATGCGTAGTTTTTTGAAAATATTTTGTGGGTATTAACCCTTCTTGGATGCAACTGACATCGGCACCACTATCAATCATAGCGACTTGATTTATAGAGAAATTGTTATCAATCAAAATTTTACATTTAATGTACCATTTATGAGTAGTTACAATTTGCATCATACCTAAAAACATATCATGTTTAGGATCCAAATTAATTTGTTCGGAAATTTCATTTTCTTCTAAAACCTTTTTTCCATTATTAGAAGACTCAGGGGTAGAAATATTTTTCTCTATCTGATTTAATCGGTGATCAGAAATTATCTGATTTTGTTTTAAAGATTTAATTTCCTCTTTCAAATTTTAAATCATCAAGTGAGGTGTCTCTCACAGGTTTTTGATTTTCAAGAAGTCTCTTATTAACTTCTGATAATGTATAAGGAGCAGATAATAAATTATTCTTTTGGCTGGTTTGGTTCGAAGTACTTGAATCTGAACTACTGGTCAAATTAATAATTTTTTCACTAAGGTTATTATCGGTAACCTCCCTTAATAGCTCTATAATATTATGAGAGGTAATAGTCTGAATATTCAAATCTTGAAATTGAGATTGAAATTTATAAAACTCATCATTTTTACAAGAACAAATATCACCTTTGCAAGTATTACATGCAGTAAGATCATCATGCTGATTTTCATTATTAGAAAAATCAAGTAAATCTACTTCTTCTTCAGAGTCAGAGTAATGAGAGTTATAATCTGATTCTGAACCGGACGTGTATAACATACCGTAGACTTTATCATAAACAATGTTATCTAATTCTAAAGCTTTAAGCTTTTCTAACTTACAATTGGGAGCAATATGTCCAAATTTTTCACATCGATAACATTTAATCTTAGAAAGGTCTCGTTTGGATCTATCTTTCGTAAATCTCTTAGACTTACGAGCACTCTTTCGTGCTTCTCTTTCTTCTTTGGTTCTATATCTAGAACACCTTTTTCTATAAGAACCATCGGGGTTAAGGTTTCTATGAAATCTAGCCTTTTTCTTTCTAGTAGAACTAAAAGGTTGATCTACACCAAATTGTGCACAGAAATCTCCTAGTTGAGATTTTTCTTTTAGCTTATCCATCTTAAGCTGTCTAGATAATTTCAATTCGTTACACAAGTTTAATTCTTCTTGTGTACAAATTTCTACAAGTTTTTCATAAGTATAATCCTTATACGGAATTTCACCGTAACTACCTCTAAGAGTTTTTCTAACCCTTTCAGCAAATAATGAAGGAAGGCCGTCTATAAACTTGGCTTTCCAATGATCAGTCTTATTTTCGGGTAGTTCCATGACCCGACTAAGGAAAGTATCTTTATACCACCGAAATTCACTTAAAGTCCTACATCGAAGACTGTTAAGGAGTGTTCAAATGGATTCGTAGTTACTGATAAATCTACCATTAAAATATTCTAATATGGTCGTAACTAATGTATAAACTGCGTCTTCCGACCACTAGGTAAGGCCAAAAATGGTTCCGGCAATATTTTAATCGTTGGCCCTTGGTATGACCACCAATTTATAAACCAATTTGAAATACTGTTATCAAAAACTTTTGAACATATCTTGATAAACCAAGTATGCTTATGTCTATCATTATTATAATAAAGGACTTTATCAAAAGCTTTGATATAATCCCAGTAAGTAAAACTTAGTTTGTTAAGGCTTATCTGCCTTTCTCTCAGAGTGGTCATTCCCCAATCTTCAACAGATATAATCTCTTTGATAATTATCTTTGAAAAGTTATAAATTATTTGATCCGCGTTAGTACCAAGAAAATGCTGAATATCAGCACTATATGTGTCTGTGGGAATGGTCTCATAATATGATCGGGTCTTGTATGACTCACTCGGAAAATAAAATCCTTGTATCAAATACCTCTAAAATATCATTTCTTATTTAGAAAATTTTTCATAGGACCTAATATCATCAGTGTCCTCTTTCATTACCGAAGCGAAAGTATCACTTTTCTTCTGGGTAGCTAAATAAGCTTGCATGTGTGCATATAATGGACTGTTTTCTGGAAGATATTTCAGATGTATGGATGTCTTTGAGGAGGAGGATTCTCCTTGCGATATTTTTGAGTTTATCAAACTCTTTCTGCCATGTTGTATAATTGGAGAATTTGTTGAAGATCCTTGACTATAAGCCTGTGATCTTCCTGGTGAGTAGTGTAATCTCCCTCTGCCACGCCCTCTACCTCGAACAACATTGGTCCAAGGATGATCCATCCTGCAAATATTCACGGGATAAGAAATATGGCAATGAATTATCAATTCCCTTTTTATATTGAATTTCAAAATCAAAAGGAGCTAATTGAGCTTGCCATCGTGCAAATATAATTTTAGAGACATCATGTTTAAAATCTTTGTCAAACATATATTTGACGGATTGAGCGTCAGTTTTTTTTAAAATCTTTTGATTGTATAAATCATCCTGAAATTTTAAAACACACTTAACAATAGTACGCATTTCATGAGACACATTAGCATATTTTATCTGAGCTTTAGTCTATTTACCTGAATGGAAACGAATCAAATATTCATTTTTATCATTGGGATTAATCTGTTTTAAAATCCCTCCAAAATAAATATTGGATGCATCTGTTTCAATTATTTTTTGCCAAGCAGGGTTAGCAAGAGTTAAAACAAGTAGAACCTTAACCCGTTTTTTAATATTTTGGACTATCGACGTATGCTTGTCTGTCCAAGGTTCTCTATAATTTTTCTTTAGCCTGTCGTATAATGGGGCTATCTCTAGAAAGATTTTTATAAAATGGAGAAATATAATTTAAACTTTTCAAAGAGAGATTTTTATAAAATGGAGAAATATAATTTAAACTTTTCAAAAATCTTTGTAATTGAGTCCTGCCAGTTATAATGTCAGGAAATTTTTTCGCAAAATGGATTGCGCGTTGAATAGGGGTTATCTTACCTTGACAAATATTATGTCCTAAGAATCGGACATCTGTTTGAAAAAGACTCATTTTTGATTTAGATATAACCAAACCATTTTGAAGAACAATCCTTTTAAAGATATCTAAATGCTTAATATGCATTTTCAAAGTTTTAGAAAAGACTAAAATATCATCAATATAGACAATAATAAAATCCATATAAGGATTAAAAATATCATTCATTATTTTCTGAAATTCAGAAGGCGCGATTTTAAATCAAACGACATGACATTCCATTCATATTGTCCAAATGGGACATTAAAAGTAGTTCTATAAGTATGTTCTTTAAAAATCTGAATTTGCCTATAACCTGATTTTAAATCAAATTTTGAAAAGATATTGGCATCATATAGTCTAGACAACAAATCTTTTTTGTTTGAAATCGGATACCGAATTCATTTTAAAAATTTATTAAGAGGTTTATAATTAATGACCAATCTGGGCATACCTTTATATGTATAATATAATTAATATATATATATAATTATAATATAGTAATAATCTTTTTAAAAAAATATCACCACTCAACACAAAAAGAAATTTGAATTAAAAACATCACAAAGTTATGGTGGAGAGAGAACATTATGAAAGAGAGTGTATTGATAGAAATATAATTAATGAAGGGGGTTACTAATATTCAAATAAGGTTTATTATTATATTAAATATTTTTCTTTCCAAAATACAAATTAAAATGTGCTATATTTATTACTTTTAAAAAGATATATTATTCTTATATATAATTCTTATTAATTATTTTAATGGGTAAAATTCTCTAGATATAGATAACTAATCCCTGATTAGTGCATAGTTGAAAGGAAAGGTAAGTCCGAAAATCTAGAGAAGAGTTCAATGGCCACTAAAGTCTCTCGGAAAATGAGAAAAATAGTCTTTCTTTTCACTTTTACCTTTCATATTTGGATTTGACACATCCATTAAAAAATAATTATTGACATGACTATTTTACCACACTATTTCTATTAATAGAGAAGGAGAGTCTTGGAGTAACTGATAAAGTAGTTGTCATGTGACCAGGAGGTCACGAGTTCAAGCCTTAGAAACACCCCTGGCAGAAATGTAAGGTGAGGCTGAGTAAAATAGATCCTTGTGGTCGGGCCCTTCCTCAGACCCTACGCATAGCGGGAGCTTAGTGCACCGGGCTGTCCTTTTTTTTTTTTTTTTTACCCCTATTGATATATGTTTAATATTAGATCTTGGAAAATAATTTGAGAAATAAGTAATCAATGTCAAGGATAAATCATGAAAAAAATAATAATATTTTTTTGATAGGTGAAAAGTGATAAATAAAAATAAAAATCTATTTTTGAAATAATAGATAAGTAAAAGTGAACGGAGAAAGTAAGTATTATGGAGAAGGATGAGTAGGAAGTGTAACATTTCATTGAAGATCGAATAACATAGTGTCGAACTAAGTGCAAAATTACTTCTGGTTCTAGTCTTTGCATGTGTGTTGTATATTAATTATCCCCAGCTTATGATAATTTCTCTAGTAAAGCCAAAAGCCGTAATGCGGTGTGTAATGACACGATTCCCTTAATCGATCAATAGGATAGCAAATCCTTCACGGATTTAAGGTCAGACATTGAAGCTTAGTACATCTTATGTAAATTCAAAATAAAGTAAAAACATAGAGGCAACAGGAATCAAGAAACGACCCATGAAGTTGGCTTGGATGTAACTGGTTGAGATAGATTTAAAAAATATATATAAAGAAGAAATATAGCTAGGAGGAGGTAGCTAGTATCCAATATCTCAACAGAGTGGGGGTGTCACGAGATGTTATCAGTATTGCAAATAGGAACAGTTCATTAATAAGGAAGTTTGCATAAGGTTCTTGCTTCAAAGATTGTCTCCATTCCTCCAAGACAAATGCACGTACCCAACCTCTTCACATGTGCACATCAATTATCATTACTACAAAACAATTCTCTCCATACATTTACCTTGTCTCTTCCTCCCCCTCCCTCCCAATTTCTCTGTTTATTTTGTTCCCTCTCTAATCTAACCCTTTTTTCTTAATTATTACCTCCTTAAACTAATAAACATATATATATCTTTTCTCTTTCCTCTCTGTAATTTTGTCATATCATCACTAGCTTGCCTTTGTTAATCCTAAGGGGTGTCATTTGACACCGTCTCGCAAAATAGTGGTGATATGATGAATCACAAATTATATATTATCTTCGTATATGTATGTGTGTAAATAGTAAAACCAATATGTATACAGGCAACAGCCTGACATCGCGTAAAAATAATACTCTTCAAGAATCGATTTGAGACTAGTAAAAATACCTTAAAACTACCACAACCCTATACCTAAATCTACTTAGCTTCCAAAATGAATTGTGAAATAGGGTTGATGTCGCTTTGCAAAATTATGTGTACGCCACTGCAAGCAGGGGTATATAAGGAAAAAAGATTCATCCTTATTTGAAATCTCGGAGATATAATATCTACAATTCGTTTAAGGTTGAAATGTATATGAAGGAGACGTAGATGATCTATACACCTTTGCGCCACACTAACTAGTAACGAAAAATCCTCGTGTCTTATGGACTGGACTGCTAGTTGATTTGGAATTAAGATGCAACTCTTGATGCATACAGCTCTAGCTATTGGACACAATCGATAGCAAATTTAACGAAATCAGCTTATGTTTGAAACAAGAAACGGCGACCAAGAGTTAAGAGGATACCGCGTTTGAATAGGAGCCTCTTTACCAGATGTATGGAACAAAACCAACAAATGTTCTCCTTTCGTTCAAAATTTCACATATACAAAAGCATAATTAGGGAAGCCAAAAGTTTACCCCTGAGAATACAAATTGTAGGACTCTTAGTCACGTGAGTTGGAGAGTATCACTTCGGGAAAGTACATTCACATGCAAATGTGACAAAAACAAAGCAAATCTGTATTTAAAATTGCAAAAGTTTTGAGTCATAAAAGAGAGAATGTACGGGAATGGTGGGGGCCCTATTTCAACCAAATAACATAACAGTGTTTGAACTTATAACCAAAGTTATTAACAACCTTGAATATTTAGTTGGATGCAGTTTTTTTCATTCCTTTTATTTTTTTAGAAAATGCTTCCTCTAGTCTCTACCTTCAAGTTTAACCGCGCGCACAGGTGTCCCTATTGCTTATAGCCTCTTAATAAATACATTCTCCCAGCAAAATCTCTTAATCTTATAATCTTCGCATCCACATAACTCTGTACAGCTTTGATTTTTTGTACTCTTCTAACAGAATACTTTTCTGAGGTAGAGTATTGTAAGGCTTCACAGGAACCATGGAAGTCTCTCCTACCCAATCTTGGATAGAACAGGCTGTAGTGTGAGAACCATTGCTTCCCCCCATGGACAAATCCATGTGTGATTTTTCTCACTTTTAAAGTTTTTTGTTTCACACAACGTTGATCACCTCTTCTAGAAATATTTGGGCCATTATAAGATCCTGAATCTTGAAATGAATATCAATCATTATTTCACAAGACATTAGGAATATGTGTTCCCCACTTCCTACGACATTTTGCCAAATTATCTCAAGAAACAAATTGCATCGAGCACCAGATAACATGGTTATAGACAAATATTCATTTGCATTGCTGGACCATCGATCGAACAAAGATCCAAAACACATGTCCTGTTGATACTTGTCCAGACGTCTGAAAGCAAATCTAATGGGGCCCATTTGTTTCATGTCTAGTCATGTACAATTCTTGCCATTTAAATCTAGCTTAGTTCAAGATCACACATTCGCCTAAAACTATCGAGTGCACAATGGCATTAAAGAGAAAGGCGAACCATACTCTTGTCAAGTGCATCTTCTAAAATAGATTGATTGTGACAGATGGTTGCCCTGAATTCAGGTCACCAAGGGCTGGATTAAAACTTAAATACAAATTAAAATTCACCAATCCCTTTAGGAACTAAAAAAATCCAAATGGCCATAACGCAAAGATTCATTGGAAAAACAACAAGATCATGTGCACCAATGGCAACTTTGCAAGGGGCATCCGGATTATTTTTCCATTCTGACGACCCTTGAAGAATTTACAACATTATAGCTTAACTCACTCGCTAGCAATGTTTAAGATCCCATTAAACAAGGGACCTTTCACTTGCATAACCATGGCTTTCTAGTGGACATGTAAGACGAATTACATGTAACAACCATGCAAGGATTCTCTCAACTTTCTACAGAAAAAAATTCTAAAAGGTCAGCAATCTAATAAAACATCTATCTAAAGACGTTGTAACAATTGGGACGTTTGGATCAGGTCTGACGATAGAAGCTTAATCAATTTTATATTCCAACTTTATTTTCACTTTATGTACTTAGTGTCCTAAGTTTATCTAATGTCTTTTGGGTCTTTTTTTATTTATCTTTTAGACCTTAAAGCTGGTCATTGCGATAGTTGTCACATGTTAGGTTGATTAGATTGTTTTGGGTCTTGTTAAATACCTTGTATTGGCATTGTGCCAAAGATAACTTGAATGAAAATCTGAATTTTATCTTTTATTCTCTTTTCTCTTTCTCTGTTTTCTTTAGTTTATCCTTTCCATGGCGATTCCAATGTGGGAATCGTCGTTACAGACGTTATGGCCAACTTCTAAGAAAGTGACAGGAATCTAAGACCTGATAATAGTTATCTCAAGATTTAATATCATATGATAAATCTTGAAATCTACTCAGCAAATTTGACTTGTATTTCCCAACTTCAGCATCCTCAGCCGAGTCGGGGGTGGACTTGATGATTGATATGGCTCCAGCTTGATGTAAGACCACAGTAGCCTCATCTGCAGTATAAGAAATGAGCACTAAACACTACATCAATTGAAGCAGAAATACAATCACAGATAACAAGTGCCTCGGCAAGGTATTCCAGTAACATGTGCCACTAATGGAATGTGCCAATTTGAAGCTAACTAAACATCAGGCCTAGCAACATTTAGTATCAGGCAATTGGTTAATTGGTCTTAATCTCCGATTAGTTTCATCAGCCAAAATAGGATAAGGTAGCAAGGGCCACACAAATAAAATAAGATGTCTTCATACATCTAAAGTTAAACACTATGCAAACTGACTCAAGTTTGTACAGCATGCTTTTGCCTTAAATACACGTGTAACTAGGGGTGTGCATCGGTCGGTTCGATTCGGTTTTATGTATTATCGGTTTGGTTTATCGATTTTCGGTTTTGAAATATGCTAAACCAATAATCAACCAATAAGATATTTTTTATCGGTTTTTAGTCCCTAACTGTTCGATTTTCGGTTTAACCGATAAGAAAATACTCATAAAATAGAAATAGTAACAACTAACATGAAAAGAAAATGAATTTTAGTTGCATCTAAAATCCTATATGATGTGTTTTAGTTTACAAGAATCTTCAAGCTTGAACTGAATGTTAGTTCAGGAAATTGAATAGGTTTGTTAATTTGTAGAAATTAAAGAGAAATATATAATAAGTAATGTATATATATATCTATAATATATTAAACGTGTGAAGACCCTTAGAAAAGTGAATTGAACTTTTTGCCCTTCATTAAAAGACTGTGCAATAGACAAAATTGTCTTTTTACTATTTTTCCTCCAATTATTAATTATTAAAAAAATTAAAGAATCCTAAAAAATGATTTTCCTTGTGTTATGTGTACATGAAAAGAAGTCTTAAAATAAAATTAAAGAAGAGCAAAATATATGGTAAATTAATGTTGATAGATTTTTTTTCCTTGTGTACATGAAAAAGGAATCGTAAAATATATGGAAACAAAAAGAACAACCCTCACGTACAACTCTTCTAGCAAAATACAAATTGCTTTTGGTTAGTTCTTTTTGTTAAATTGTTAGGTTGAATCCTTGGCTAAGCTTTCATGGTATTCATGTTCTTTCTCTATTAAATATTGGAGAGAAAGATAAGTAACTTTTGTTAAATGGTTACGTTCTCCTTCAACTTCTACTTTCTTATTATTTTGGTTTTATTTGATTCAAATAATCTGTGGTTCAACTTTTAAAGAAAAGAAAACAAATGTCTTCTCCAAAAAGTTGGACAGGTACGTTTTATTTTTTTCGATCAATATTTGGTTAATTTTTCAAAATTATAGATCACAACCAATAGTTCATACACTTCTATTCAACTTTGTTGATTCTTTTCTTACAAGAAATTTTAATTTGTTGTCTTTCTTTTTATTTTTAATTGCTTACTTTTCTTCCTCACTTTCCAATGAAGATGATCTGTTTAGTTGAACGATGTATAAAATACGAATCCTGATGAATGATGTTTTATTTTGATTTATATTTGTTTCAAGTTTTTTTGATATTGTAATGTTTAAATTTAATTCACTCTTATTTTCCGATCTAGACTACAACAATAACATACCCAGTGTATTCCCACATACTTTTCTTCCTCAGCTTCAAAGAAGGGAAGATTTTTCTTTTCGAAGAGGACCATGGGGTTTCAGGTTCAATTCCCAACAGAGACAAACACTAGGTGATTTCTTCCCATATGTTCTAGCCTACGAAATCATAAAGGGGTAGCTTGGAAAGAATCCACCAGAATAATTTAAATGGACTTTCCCGGAGAATGTTCAATTCAATAAAAACAAATTTCTTTTTTTCTTACCACACGATACTCAAATCTAGATTTATGATTGAAGTGAAGAAAGAACGGACAGAGTTACCTAGTATCTGCTGCTAGTGGGAGGTGACAGGTATCCGTGGAATTAGTTTTATCAAAAAAAAAAAATATATGAGAGCTAACATTGTTAAACCAAGAAATTGTTGTTGTTGTGCCATCACTATTCACTACTAACAAATCCTGATTATCTCAACTAGACTTTATGGTAATAAAACATATTTTGTACCCATCACCTTATCTAAATAGATTAATAAAATATTAGCATATATTGTGTTTGATTTCTTTGGAGCAGATCCAGGTCTTCTGTGAAGAGGGATCATAGCATTGAGCATGAAGATAGAAGATCAAGGAGTCCTCGCCATCCTAGATCATCACCACCTCCATCAAAGTGAAGGAAACACAGGTTCTCCTAGGGGCAGCGAGCCACCCTAATTAAGAAGTGCATATGATACGGTCAACGTGGCAAGTGTATGGTTGATGCACAAGTAACTATATATTTGTGCTTCAACTTGAATTTAATTTGGTTGGAAGTGTGGATCAGTTTTTGTTAAATTGTTACTCTTTTTCTAAATTGTTACGTTCTCTTCCAAAATATTGGAGATAAAGGTAAGTAAAATTTATAGTTTATTTGTTTATTTATTTTTTGGATGGGATAGAGATCACATTCTCATGTTAAATTTAGATATATACAAAATATAATTATGTGGCATTGGTGAACTTTCGAAATAGTCTTGAGCCGGGAGTCTTTTGGAAATAGCCTCTCTACCTCATCTCTGAAGTAGTGGTACGGACTGCGTCCATTTTACCCTTTCCAGATTACAGGTTCAAACTATTCTAAAATTCATATATAGCATAATATATTATGTTATCATCCTGAGTCGGGGGTCTATCAGAAACAGTCTCTCTACTTCGTCCGAGGTAGTGGTATGGACTGCGTACATCTTACCCTCCCCAGACCCTATTTTGTGGGAATACACTGAGTATGTTGTTGTTGTTGTATATTATGTTATCATCTTCACGGTTGCATTGTGATTTCTTTTCCTCTTAAGCTTATTTTCATACATACAGTAACTTGAAGAATTTTCTTTTACACCTAACTCATTATCCTAATTCTGAACATGTTAAAGAATGGTAAATTCTGCCAAGAAGTATTTTTTTTTATAAAAAAGTATAACCTTCTTATTATGATCTCAAGTTAGAAAACAAAAAGAAAAAGAAAGAGCAGTTGGAAACTTAAAAACAGAAAGAGCTAAACGGGGGGACGGGGTAGGTCAGGTTGAGTAAGATTTTCCTTCTATAAATCTCTCTCTTTTTTGTTGTAACATGTACTTCTAAATTGCACACCAAATTGTCCGGCATCATTTATAAGATAGTAATAAGACGTCCCAATTAGAAAAAGCTTTATAAACAATGGAGGTTAGTGGTGGAAGATATTGTTTATGTTTTCTGAAACCTAGAGATGATAAAGATGTGTATCAATTTCATGATGTTGAATCTTTTACAAAAGATATTATTGGCTTAAGGATAGTGTTAATGAATCCAAGAAAACGATCAGAATTAAAATTAAAATAAGAAAAAAAAAAAGTAGAAGTAGATTGGAAGACCAATGGTAACTCATGAGAATACAAAATTAACTTCATCATTTTCAATTATTCATAATTCATTAGCTTAACCAATTATAGGTGTCGCATAAATTAGATGAAGATGATTAATTTTTTGGAGAAGGTACTGGATTTAACTTTAATTTTGACGATAAAGAGGATGTTTAATATAGGCAAGTCCTTGCTTACAAATCACTGCATTTTTAGTTGAAGCTTCTTATTTTCTCCTTTTTAGCATTCACATTTAAATCTAGTATCTTGAGAAAAATATTCAGAATTTTCATTCCATGTATTCTACCTTTAGGGGTCGTTTGGTAGAGTGTATTAAGAAAAATAATGCATGCATTAGCTTTGTGTATTACTAATACTTTGTTTGGTGCACTTTTTCATCCTATGTATTACTAATGCTTGCATTAGTTATACACTCTATTGTGTATTAAGGAGTGTATTACTAATGCATGAAAATCCTTGGTATTAGTAATGCAATGGATTCTAATGCATGCATTAGTATGGTTAAAGTCACAATTGTCCCTCAAAATCTTTTCTACATCCTTTCCATCATATTTATGGAGGATATTTTTGTAAAAAGTAACTTATTTTTAGAAATTATGCAATTCATGTTATTTTTAACATACCAAACCAAACACTGCATAAGAAAAAAGCAAGCATAACTAACACAAACATTACTAATATACCATATTTTGCATTATTCTTATACACTCTACCAAACGACCCCTTAGTGCGTTGGTTAAATGAATACATTATGCTAGGGATCAAGTAGTATGTTTATTGATTATACACTTGTCATCCAAACAAATTGTTGTGTTTATACAATATATAGAAAATGTGCAAAGTAATGAAAAAAAAATTGACATGAATATGAATTGAAAGGAAAATTCTCTTGAATACTACTAAGGTTCAATCAAAGGAAATCTTCTCTTGAATACTACTAAGGTTCAATCAAAGGAAATCTTCTCTTGAATACTACTATATAATTTTGTCATGTAAAAATATGAAAGGATTGGAGTTTGAATATATACTGCTGATATAAAATTTTAATAATGATAATGCAATCAAAATATTAAAGAAAGCATAAACCAATAATATCTTTGGTAAAAAGATGTCAAAGTGAGATACAAATATTAACAAAATTCATCGTATTTCCATCTTCAGAAGTCATGTAATAACATGTATTTCATCATTTAATAGATATTACATTAATTATTATTTGTAATAACTTTTATATATTTATCACTTTGACACACTTTGAACTCTTTTTAAGTTTTATATATTTATCACTTTGACACACTTTGAACTCTTTTTAAGTTTAGAAGACCTTTTTTTGTTATAAAATATTAACCGGATAATATTTAATAAGTATTTTCGTCCATTAAGAACTCCTATAGTTCTAAGAGTTCTTTTTTATTTGTTATACCGTTTTAATCGATTTAAGAAACAAGTCTTACCAATCTCCACATTGGGAATGGCAGTCTTAGAGTAACTGATAAAGTTGTTGTCATATGACCAGGAGGTTACGGATTTTGTGGAAACAGCCTCTTGCAAAAATACAAGGTAAGACTGCGTACAATAAACCCTTGTGGTCCAATCTTTCTCCAGAATCCACGCATAGCGGGAGCTTCAGTGTATTGCACTGCTATAATGTCCACATTAGCTTGGGACAAATACTAAATAATTAACTAAATAACCTAAAAATTTTATTTTTGCAGGTTCAAAAGATACTCAATTTACCTTGAATTCAAATATTATGTCAATGTAATAATTTTTATCATTTAACGAATGTAGCATTTACTCCGCTGTTAATTGATATTACACATAATTTAGTCTTATTATATATTTTATGCACCTTTTCCAATTATGGAGGTCACATATTAGGGTAGGAGGTTAAATTCTTTTTTATTTATGAATCATGTTTTTTGTAATGTCGTAGATTTTATGTGCAATTTAGTTCTAATATTGTTGCATGCCTATTTGTTTTCAACAATTTGTCTTTTCTATATAGGTGCATTAGATAGGACGGTACGAATTGTTGCATGCCTGTAATATATTTGTTTTTAGAATTTTGTGTTTCTTTTCTATACAGGTGCATTAGATAGGATGGTATGGAGGTCACAGATTAGGGTAGAAGGTTAAATTCTTTTTGATTTATGAATCGTGTTTTTTATAATGTCGTAGTTTTTATATGCAATTTAGTTCTAATGTTGTTGCATGCCCGTAGTATATTTGTTTTAAGAAATTTGTGATTCTTTTTTATACAGGTACATTAGATAGGAGAGTATGCAAGTTACTGATTAGAGTAGAAGGTTAATAGGTAGTTATGTTTTGACTTGCTTTTCGACAGGTTTAGGTTTGGTGGGAATGTGGGAGCATTGTGTCTGTCGTAGTATTAACCTCATACATGTATTTTCTTGCTTTTGATCTAATGTCTATTACTATATTGTGTTTCAGTTACCATATTATTTCGTGCATTATTTCTCTGAATGTTATCCACTCCTTTCCTTACTAATTGACATATTTTCTTCATTGTCGTGTTTCTTTTCGTAACATTTTCTTAATACGGGATACTAACGTTGATATCTTCATTGTGGTGATTTCTTGGAGCAGAAATAGCTTTATTGTTAGAAATTGTCATAAATCCTCGACCAAGTTGCTGCCTAGGTTTTTCAAGCACAATAGTTTCTTCAGTTTCATTCGCCAGCTTAAAACATATGTAAGTATCTTTTTACTTCTAATCTATATCTAATAATGCTATCCCGTTCTAGATTATGAATATTTTCTATTTGTTAACTTCAGCTTGATTAGTTAAGATTTCTAAATAGCCCAATTCAGAATTTTACTATGCATAATATTAAGAGTAATATTTTAATGATGATCAATTAAAATTCACGTGCAACGCACAAAGACCTTAGAAAAGTAATTTGAATTTTTTGCCCTTCATTAAAACTCTCTGTAATAGACGAAATAGTCTTTTCACATTTTTTTCTTAAATTATTATATTATTATATTTATAATATTTAAAATTAAGGAGTCCTAAAATTAGTAAGAGAAAAATATATGAAGAACTAATGTTGGTAAGTTTTCTTTTTCCTTATGCACATAAAAAAGAAGTCCTAAAAAATATGGTAAGAAAAAAATTTGTGGTTTCCATCAAAATTTAAAAAAATAGTAGTAGTATTTAATAACAACTTTATTTCTTGAAAATTATTTATATAAGGAAAAAAAATTATGACTTATGCGGCAGTTTTTTATTCTCCAAGTTCCCATCAAATTTAGATTGCTATAATATTACGGAAAAGAAAAGGTTACAGCAGAGAAATAACTAATAAGTGCACATTATTTAGAAAGAGCTAAAAGCTTGGGCTTTTTTTGGGTAATTTGATTTAGGTTAAATAATTATAATATTTAAAACTTCTAAACTAATTAGAATTTTACCATATATATAAAGAACAATTTTTACAATTTTATTTAAGTAGCATAAGATAATTCTACCTCTACTTTTCGACTTTCTTTATTTAGTTGATAGTTTTGAAGATTATATATGAATTATTTATAATCAACAATTGACAGTGCATTCTCCCTTTTGATAATTTCTTTTGTTTTCTTTTCCAGCTGAAGATTTTTTATCAAAAAAATTGGAAGAAACAAGCATGTTGCTGCTCAATGAAGTAGTCAGAAAAATCTAAGGTTAAATTCTTTCCTCCTTTTTCTTTGTTTAAATAAAAGTTTGTAGATCTTTCAAACTCCAAGTTTTATCATATATCATGATTTGTAATTTTAAAGTCATCCATTAAATGGTTACTAGAATCTTGGAGTCAAAAAGATGCATGCCTAGAGATTTTAAACAAGATCTTTAATCTATTTTTTTTTATGTGATTTTAGTATGTTCTTGAAGTTTAAAATAATAAACTATCATGTATTCTAGATATTTAATTGCTAATTGAGAAGTTTTTGTAATTTTTGTTTATAATGTCTCATATACAATTAATAATTTGAAATTGACTTTTTATAATTTTAACCAGATTCTTTGAATCGTTACATTCTGTCACAAGAAATTGATTAGTCGTTCTAATCCTATACGAATTTTCTTTTAAAATTTAATTATATTCAACTGTTTCAATTGAGAATAAACTATGAGATAAGGCATATCGTCATTATTTTTAATAATAGTCTCTAATACTACCCCTTAGATTTTAATACATTGAGCACCAAGATACCATGGAGATCTCTTTGAGAGCTTAATGCTCACTGAGCAAGAGTACATCTGGATTAGGCTCACCATTAAAATAAATTAAAAGTTACAAAACCACAAGGATCTCATATATAATCTAAGAGAAAAAGAAAAGATATACATACAAAGGACTGCAACATACACCTTTAACACATTACTTTTCATCCCCAGACGCCACAAGCGTTTACTCGTGCTTATGATTTAGTAACACATGAAAGAGTACCTAATTACGTAATTAATAAGAACTCTAAATCAGAGGTAGTATTTCACTGGAAATCAACTTCTTTTCTTTTTACTCTCCTTACTTAATTATATACGACAAGACCAAAAAAATAAAACAGTTTTAGGAGGAAACAAAATCCTACAATTAATTGTTGAAATATTCTCGTCATTATGGTTACTAGAATCTTGGAGTCAAAAAGATGCATGCCTAGAGATTTTAAACAAGATCTTTAATCTATTTTTTTTTATGTGACTTTAGTATGTTCTTAAAATTTAAAATGATAAACTATCGTGTATTCTAGATATTTAATTGCTAATTGAGAAGTTTTTATAATTTTTGTTTATAATGTCTCATATACAATTAATAATTTGAAATTGACTTTTTATAATTTTAACCAGATTCTTTGAATCGTTACATTCTGTCACAAGAAATTGATTAGTCGTTCTAATTCTATATGAATTTTCTTTTAAAATTTAATTATATTCCACTGTTTCAATTGAGAATAAACTATGAGATAAGGCATATCGTCATTATTTTTAATAATAGTCTCTAATAGTTATCTTTTTTTTTTTGGTACATGCGTATAGAATTTTCTTACCAATGTATCTGTGATTAAAGAGTTTTCTTGTGATTCGAGGTAAGTTTTAAAAATTTTAGTATGTTTTTGAAGTTTACAATAAATAAATTATCATGTATTCTTGATAAACAATTGCTAATTGAGAAGGTTTTTTTTGTGAAATCCTGATATATCTTATGATCGAAGAGACAAATTTGCTTGTCATGTGAAGTAAGTTTTCTAAAGTTTTAGTATGTTCTTGATGTTTACAATCTTGATAGTATATGTGATTAAGAGATAAATTTTCTTGTGATTTGAGGTAAGTTTTCTAAAATGTTAGTATGTTCTTCAAATTTACAATAAATAAATTACCATGTATTTTTTATAGACAATTGCTAATTGAAAAGTTTTTTTTTTTTGTGAAATATCTATTGATAGTATCTACGATTGAAGAGATAAACTTGCTTATGATTTGAGGTAATTATTCTTAGATTTTAGTATATTTTTTATATTTACAAGAATAAATTATCATGTATTTTGATAGACAATTGCTAATTGAGAAGTTTTCTTTTTTGATTTTAGTATGTTCTTGAAATTTAAAATAATATGTTATCATGTATTCTTGATAGATAATTGTTAATTCAGAAGTTTCTTGTAAGTTTTGTTTATAGTGACATAATTAATAATTTGAAATTGGCTTATTTACAATTTTGATCAGATTCTTTGGATCGTTACATTCCGTCACAAGAAATTGGTTAGTCATTCTGATTCTATATGAATTCTCTTTTACAATTTACTTATATGCAATTGTTTCAATTGTGAATAAATGATGAAATCTGACATATCATCATTATTTCAAATAATAGGCTTTAATCATTGTTGTTTTTTTGGTACACGCTATATCATTTAAATAGATATAAAATTTATTCTAACGTCAATTGTTGATTTCTAATAAATTTGCTCTTTCATATATAATTTTATTGATTGAAGAAAAACACACGTGCAAAGCACGTACTCTAAACTAGTATATATAAAATATAAGTAGGGGTAAAGTAGTAATTTAGTATATTCTTATTGGGTTATCGGTTTACCCAATAACCCAATACGAAAAAACCAAAACCGAACCAATAACTCAATAAAAAAATTTATAAAACCATTAAAAAACCGTTAACCCAATAACCCAATAACAATAAACCAATAATATTTTTATTGGGTCGATTCGGTTTTTGCACACCTCTACGTGTAACAGGCCACAAGCACCAGAGAATTTCTTGTTTAAGCTGAGAAGTCATTAGCCTGGGTTGATTTCTTAAGTACTGGCACCAACGTTGACCGGAATTCTACTAGCAAACCATGCAATAAAGGTGACTTTTTTTTTTGGCTCAGAAGACTAGAAATATTAATCATTATGCATCATAACAAAATACAGGGTAGTCACGGACATCATATACTTGATCCTAGTAGTATCCGAGGTTTGTCTAACAAAAGTAGTTCCTACTTAGTCTATTCTAACAGCTTCACTGATAAAGGAGGAACTGCCAATTACATAATTACAGAAGATTTCTGGTCTAGCTGATCCTTTTTGTCTATTTACTTTGTGCTTTAACAGTTTGGCGGTATAATTGAAGCCATTTATGGCTATTTTTTTCCCAAGGAAACATCAAGCATATAATTAGTTCATAGCACGGGAGTCTGAATCATTGAGGAAATGCCCAGAGATTGTTCAATCACAGAATTCTTGCGTCTAGCCAATAGGTAGAAGAACTACCAAGAAGTTCAACCAGTAAGCAGACTCCTATCATTAACATTTCTTTACAATGTGAAGTAGGGGTAATATTCTCTAACAGCTAGATGATTTTTGTCTGTTAAAGTTCTGTGGGTAGATTCAGGAAGATAGCACCAAACTGGTGGTATGATATATAAAGGAAGCTGTTCACGTGTGTTCTTCACTCATCGTGTTATATAAAGCTCTAAAAAGGGCCTAAAATACACTTCAACTATTGGAAATGGTACAAAACTACCCTACATCCACCAATTAGCCCTCAAATACCACCAACGTCTACCTTTGGGCCCTATATTACCCTTATTCTTAAAGGCCTCCAAATTAAAATTTTCATTAATGACGTTTTGCTCCTCCATTGGGCATCCTATAATTAACTTAAATTAATTAAAAAACCACCCATAACCCGGGTCATCCGCAATTAATTTGAGCCGCCCCATTTTTATTCAACCCATACGCCCAAAACAATACCCAACATTTCACTTCATCCTCTTCTTACTAGGGTTAAAAAACCATTGTTAAATATTATGTTTCATCACTTCGAATCTTCAGATTCATCCACAGTAGGATTCTACAAACTTCAGAATCATCTTCTTTGAAGTTAATTACACTTTATTTTAATGAATAGAACATTTTCTTATTTTTGATGGGTAGAAGTAACATTGAACACGACTTTCAATTGACTGCAGAGTTTGTTGCTTCAGACATTTCGACCTTGTAACTAGAATATATGTGATGCAATCAAACACCATATATTGTCTCTTAGTTTCCATGTGAATAGAAATTGACGTTTTCGAAGGCATCTCTAAGGTGTGGCTTAAGGCCTGCCTCAAGGCAAGGCAACATCATAAAATTCTCTTGGGGAATAGGGGAATTGGAGAGAATCCTTTAAAGCATACCCTTTTGGGGTTTACGCCTAGGTGTCAAGCATAGACGATGCATTTTATTATCACTTTATGAAGATGTTAGCTTCTGGGACCTATTTTTACTTGCTGATCTTCAGAATTGACTCAATATCATTGGATGGAAGGTGGTTTTGTACCATTTCCAATAGTTGAAGGGTACTTTAGGCCTTTTTCCGTATAAAGTTTTATCCAAAAGAAAGGGAAATGGAATGATAAGCTGGTGAAAGTCCTGTACTTCTCTTTGAATAACTACCAAGATGAAACAATCAATCAACACTTTTCAATGCCTCTTCTTGGAATATATGAGAGTTCTGCTTGAGAAGATGGCTAATCATATAGAGGAGACTAGGATTTTCTGCATATAAAACGCCAATAATAGTAATGAAGCATGGCTCATGAGCTCACTCATGCATGCATAGTATATTGCATTTGCCTTCAAGGAATGCAAAAGAAGGTGAGCAGTAAAAGCAAGGATACTGAAATGGTGTTTCCTGAATTAGTGATTGAATTAAAATGTGGCTGAAAGTTCAAATTCTCATAAATGTGGAGAACTCTTTGTAATAACTGGTTTCCCTGATAGCCTAACAATACTCACATAGAGATGTTCATCCAAATAACACACAAACAGCACATGTCAGAAAAATGCATCCCCAGAGCAGTGATTCAGGTGTGAAAAATGACCTGCAGGACTCAGACAGAGGGAGGAGGCTGGGTTTGCATAATTAAGGGGAGATCCTCATGGCTCCAGTTTGCAAGGGTGGTTGGAAGGCTGTTTCCAACGAGGTCTCCTTTTTTCAACCTTGATCGAACATCGAAACTAAAGTAACAAGGATTTATGTGATCCCATAATACTATGCAAGGAGGAAGAAAGAGAGTGGGCCGGGACAGTGGGTCTGGGTGAAGGAGGATTTGAAGCAGGGGAAGTAGGTGGCAGGCTGTTGGGATTCACTGTAGGCGAACAAAGAGAGATGATTGTGCCAAAAGTAAGGTAAAAGGGAGCATCATGGAGAAGGAAACATTACTTCGTTAGAAGGTGCGAGTGGTTCATAGAGGAAGAAGAAGAAACGGGTAGGTAGGGGACAAAATGGCTTTAGGGAGTTCTTAAGGGTCTCTAATGAGGGAAATGAGAAGAGGGTGCTGGACCTTTTTGGGGACATTGAGAAGAATAGCAAGGGGATAAATAAGGGACATGGGAGTGGAGAGGGGAAATTGGGACTGTGGAGGTACTGGATGGTGGAGGAGGGGAGTTGGGGCCTGGGGGTATAGGGAGATAGGGAGGAGGGGGGGAAAAAGAAGCAAAGAGCATTATTTATGGAAATTAATAATATCGTGAACTCATGGTATGTAAGAAAAATGATCCATATAGGCCATGGTCAAAGTGAGATTTAGGGAACCTTCGAGTTGCGAAGATAAAGGTCATCACCGATGCAATAGTAAGATACTTTTTGGGGGAATGTTAGTAAGCAATAGGACCATCCCAACCAAGGGAAATGTTGTGAAAGTATGTTACTATAGGATGAGAGAAAGCTGGAAATGAAAGAAGGGATGAAGGGCCTCAGTTCTCCATCAAGCTAAATCAACAGAGTTGGGGAGCACCGCAGAATGGGTTTTCAGGGGGGGTGCATGGGCTGATGGGGAAATAAACAAAAGAGGAGTTCGAGGATGAGCTAATTCAGTTTTATGGAACACTGGCAAATATCATGGATGACTGGGGGATATATTACTGCTAAAAGGGGTTGTTTTGATTGACTTTTTTTAAGTAGCTTATAAGCTAAAAGATAAAAGCCATAAGTTGGAATTATCCAACTTTTAGCTTTTAGCTTATTTTTGTACTTTTCCAGTCCAAAAGAAAATGCTTAAAAGCACTTTTTGTCTTTCCCAAACACCTCCAAAAATAAAAAAGAGCTTAAAAGCCAAAAGCACTTAAAAATAAGCCAATCCAAACACGTACACCGAGAAGAGGTGTTGGGTGCATGGGGTGCAAGTCCTCCTCGACAGAAATGGAGGAACTTCAGAGTTTATAAAGATTACCAGTTAAGTATTGGTATTTTCGTTTAGCAGGTGCGCAGTACGCTTGGACCAGGACAAATGGGTCAAAGTTAAGTTTTGATACATTCTTGGTACTCACTTCGTGGGAGGAGATAACATGACTGATTCAAATCGCACTTCTCAAATTAGAGTGAGACCATTTCCCAATGTTGCTAGATTGTACTAGACCGCTAAAAGCATGAACACCTTTTGTTATTCAAAAGAGAGAGAGAAGGGATAATGATGGAAAAGAGAAGCTTGATTATTCCCCTCAAGCTTGGTTGGGATATATAGTAATTACAGAACGAACAACTTTGGTAAGTGTATAATTACACAATCAGATTCCTAATCAAATTATTCCTAATTACTGAAAATCATATAGTATCTCCATACTACCCCACCCCTCCCCCTCAAATAGTATCTCCATACTCCCCCCACCCCTCCCCCTCAAGCTAGAGCGTACCTATCATAAGCTCCAAGCTAATCACAAATGATTCGATCTGAGGTCCTCAAATGGATTTAGGGGTCGTTTGGTAGGGTGTATAAGAACAGTACAAAATATGGTGTATTAGTTATGCTTGCATTAGTTATCCTGATATTTTTCTTATGCAGTGTTTGATTTGGTGTATTAAAAATAACATGCATTGCATACTTTTTTAAAAAAATATTTGTTTACAAAAATACCCTCCACAAATATGGTGGAAAGGGTGTAGAAAAGGTTTCAAGGGACAATTGTGTCTTAAATCATGGTAATGCATGCTAAGTTGCTCAAACTCGGGTGCGGGTGTCCGATATGGTGCGGATCTAGAGGTCGGATCCTTCATGAGCTAAATTTTAAGATTCAGGGATACAGATCTAGGTATGGATACGGGTGCGAGGATTCGGCTAAAAATAATTCAAATATCTAAAAAAAGAGTTCTACAACAACAATATACCCAATGTAATCCCACAAAGTGAGATTTGGGGAAGGTAAAGTGTACGCAGTCCATACCACTACCTCAGAAGACGTAGAGAGGCTGTTTCTGATAGACCCCCGGCTTAGAACAAAAAAATATAAAAAGACGTAATTTAAAAAAAACGAAAAACAAGATGGAATAACAAAACCAAATAGAGAACAACAAAACAAAGACACCCATAGAGTAGCACTATAAACTAATTACAAACACCGCCATGATACCACGAGCAAGAAACTACTAGACACCCACAGAGTACTATGACTGCTAACACGACCACAAACAAAGCAACCCTTCCTACAAATCGGACACACTCTCACCTTCTAACCCTCTACCCTAATTTGAGTCCTCCACACCTTCTTATCTAGGGTCATGTCCTCAGTAAGCTGTAGCATCTCCATGTCATGTCTAATTACCTCCCTCCAATACTTCTTCAGCCTACCTATACCCCTTCTGAGACCATCCATATCCAACCTCTCACATCTTCGCACTGGGGTGTCCGTGCCCCTCCTTATCACATGCCCGAACCATCTCAACTTCACTTCTCGCATCTTGTCTTCCACTGAAGCCACTCCCACTTTCTCTCGAATAATTTCATTTCTAACCATATCACTCCTAGTAAGACCACACATCCAACGCAACATCCTCATCTCCGCCACCCTCAACTTTTGGATGTGGGAGTTCTTGATTGGCCAACACTCTGCTCCATACAACATAGTCGGTCCGACTGCCACTTTGTAGAACTTGCCTTTAAGTTTCGGAGGCACCTTCCTATCACACGAAACTCCAGAGGCAAGCCTCTATTTCATTTAAGCTGCACCAATACGGTGTGTGACATCCTCGTCAATCTCCCCATTCCCCTGTATTATAGACCCAAGATACTTGAAACTATCTCTCTTCTGAATGGCCTGGGAGTCCAGCTTCACCACCACATCAGCCTCATGCATCATCTCACTAAACTTGCACTCCAAGTACTCCGTCTTGGTCCTGCTCAACCTAAACCTTTTAGACTTCGGGGTTTGTCTCCAAACCTCTAATTTATCATTAACACCTCTCCGGGTCTCGTCAATCGAAACTACATCATCAACAAATAACATACACCAAGGCACTTCCCCTTGAATATGCCGCGTCAAAACATCCATCACCGAGGCAAATAAAAACGGGCTAAGAGTCGAACCTTGGTGCAACCCTGTCAACACAGGAAAGTGCTCTGAATCTCCTCCCTCTGTCCTCACACGAGTTTTCGCTCCGTCGTACAAGTCCTTAATCGACCTAGTGTAAGCCACCGGAACACATCTAGCCTTCAAGCACCTTCAAAGAACCTTCCTGGGGACTTTGTCATACGCCTTCTCCAGATCGATGAACACTATATGTAAGTCCCTCTTCCTCTCCCTATACTGCTCCACTAGTCTCCTCACGAGATGAATGGCATCGGTAGTCGAGCGACTTGATATGAATCCAAATTAGTTCTTAGAAATAGTCACGATCCCCCTCAACCTCAACTCTACTACCCTCTCTCAAACCTTCATAGTGTGGCTCAACAACTTGATACCCCTATAGTTGTTGCAACTCTGAATGTCACCCTTATTCTTGTATAGTGGGATCATCGTACTCCATCTTCAAGCTTCAGGCATCTTGGCCGTCATGAAAATGACATTAAACAACTCAGTTAGCCACTCTATACCTGCCCCCCAATGCACTTCCAAAAATCCACTGAAATCTCGTCTGGCCTAGTCGCCCTACCCCTACGCATCCTACGAATAGCACCCTTGACCTCATCCACCTTAATACGTCTACAATAACCGTAGTCACGACACCTATCAGAGTGCTCCAAGTCCCCTAACATAATGCCTTTGTCCCCCTCGTCGTTCAAGAGCCTATGGAAATAAGACTGTCACCTCCTTCTAATGTAAACGTCCACCACTAATACTTTGCCATCCTTCTCCTTGATACACTTCACTTGGTCCAGGTCACGGGCCCTCCGCTCCCTAGCCTTGGCAAGCCTAAACAACTTTTTTCCCCGCCTTTCTACTTTAATTCCACATATAAACTTTTGAAAGTTGCTGTTTCAGCCGTTGTGACCGCTAACTTAGCCTCCTTCCTAGCTAACTTATACTCCTCCCTATTCACCCGTTTCTCCTCTTCATCCTTACTCTCAACCAACTTTACATAAGCCACCTTCTTAGTCTCCACCTTCTTTTTAACTTCTTCGTTCCACCACCAGTCCCCTCGGTGCTTGCTAGATCAACCTCTCGAGACACCCAACACCTCTCTAGCTGTCTCCCTAATGCAATTGGCAGTCGTCTCCCACCTACTACCCGCGTCCCCCCTACTCTCCCACGCCCCTGAAGCCACCAACTTCACACCTATCTCTAGTGCGCTGGCCGGAGTCAAGCTACCCCACTTAATTCTAGGCCGATCCTCCCCACCCCTCTTTTTTCTGCTTTTCTTGATTTCCACATCCATCACCAAAACCTTATGTTGGGTCGAAAGATTCTCGCGAGGTATGACCTTGCAGTTTTTACACAGTGCTCTATCCCCCTTCCTAAGAAGCAGAAAGTCTATATGAGTCTTGGCCACCGAACTCCGAAAGGTAATCAGATTATCCTCTTTCTTCGGGAAGCTCAAATTAGCTACCACCAACTCAAAGGCCCTAGCAAAATCCAAAAGTGAGGCCCCTCCTTCATTCCTTTCCCCGAAATCAAAGCCTCCATGCACATCGTCATAACCTCTCGATAATGACCCGATATGCCCATTAAAACTCCCTCCTATGAAAATCTTCTCTGAGCTCGGCACGCATCTCACCACCTCATCCAAAACCTCCCAAAAGCTCTTTTTCTCCTCCTCGTCCAAGCTTGTCTGCGGGGCGTAAGCACTAATAATGTTCAACATAGATCCTCCAATGACCAACTTAATCGTCATCAACCTATCGCTGACCCTCTTAACCTCCACCACTTGCCTCCTGAGCTCTTCATCAACTAAGATACCTACCCCATTCCTATGCCTCTCGCACCCTGAGTACCACAACTTATACCCATCCACATCGTTCGCCTTAGAACCTACCCATTTGGTCTCCTGGACGCAAGCTATATTGATCCTCTTCTTCCTAAGAATCTTCACTAGCTCTATAGACTTACCTTGAAGGGTCCCTATGTTCCACGACCCTACTCTCAACCTAGAGACTCTCTTATCCCACGTACTCCTACTACCCCTCGCCCCTAATCCCAACCCCAACCCAGAACCTGACCCTAACCCTGACCCTGGCCCCGACCTCGGCCTCCCCTTGCCCCCACTCCCGAAATCGACTCCAACCCCGACCCTGACCAATGACATGACCCTAGTCTACCATCAACCATCAAAGCCACTACTTAAAAAGGAAACGTAAAGAAGCAGGCACGTAAGCAATTCAACAACGACCACCGAAAAGTTGAAATCTACAAATACTAGATGTCCAAGCACTAGCAGTCACAAAAGCACAAGTATCCCAACACACTCAAGGCAAACAATCCAAACCTATATGCACCTATGAAGACACTGGACAAGCCAAAGAAATAGATAAAAAACAAAGAGTTTTCTATTCTTATCCTAAGCAAGTTTAGACTAGTTTTATAATTACACAATTATCAAAAGAGCAATTCCAGGGAAATCAATATTAAAAGACAACAAACACCTAGTAAAAACACAAAAAAGCTAGTGGCAGAAACGATCCCAAGCAACATACAAAAAGTCAGGAGAAAAAGAAATAAAGATTTAGGGATAGAAGTCACTAGGTTACGCTAGGAGATTAGTGCTCTTCTCCTGCTTGCTTTGTTGGATTCCGGCAAAAATTGGTGCTAAAATTGGTCGCCGAAATTGTTGTCGCCAGAGCTACACCGGAAATGTTGTCGCGGAAGCTACGCTGGGAAATCGCCGAAGAACTCTAGCTCTGGGGTTACTGGAAACCGTCAAGCTTGTGGAAACAAGAAATCTTGATTTCTGGAGCCGCCGGAGATCGCCGATTCAGACCGATCTAATCTTTTTCGTACAGATCTCTGTCTTTCCGATTATCGCCGGAGATCGCTGTGAATCGCTGCCTTACGGTCGCCGGTGTTCCCAACGGAAGGGGGGCAGAGCACGCCCAAACTCTCCAGGAAAGATGCAGGCCGGCTGAAAAAGACAATGGAGACCAAGAGAGAGAGAGAAACTGGAAGGTATGGGCGGGCTGCTTACCTGTCGCCGGAGATACTAGGCCACCAGCGTCAAAGAAACGGGTGTGGTCACGTTGTTAGAGACGTTAGAGAGCGTAGAGAGAGAAAGTTAAATATTAAGAGAGAATTAAATCTAAAAATAGAGTTCTAAAACCTAAGTAATGAGATATCATGTGGAGAACTTGAGAAGCAAAAATATTGATCAAGAGGAGAATTCTAGGAGTCAAGGAGATAAAAGGAAAAGGAGCAACATAGAAATTTCTATATACAAGGTATTCCATTTTCTTCGAAGTACCAAAAATCGATTACTCCTTTTCATTGAATCAGTCCGAAATTTCTTTGTCGATTTTGGTCAAAGTATCCAAAGTCAGTTGACCAGATCGGATACGGATCCCACAACCACACCCATACCCATGTTGTGTTGACATTGGTGCGGCACTGAAAGTGAAGAGTCCGAGTAACTTAGAATGCATGCCTTAGAATCCATTGCATTAATAATACCATGCATTTTAAGGTATTAGTAATACACACCTCAATAGACGTTAGACTGTATTAGTTATACATAGGCTAAAAAATGTACCAAACAAGGTACTAGTAGTACATAAGACTAATGCATGCATTATTTTTCTTAACACACTACCAAATGACCCCTTAGTGAAAACATATGCTAATTGATCATTCAAGTCAACAAAGCCGATGGCTATGCATGGCTCGAACTTCTATCTAATGAAATGGCAGTTCACCTTTATATGTTTTGTCCTCTCATGAAAAACAGGATTTGCTAGAAATGTGGATAGCATCTTGATTGTCACATTAGCTTCATCCGTTTGGCCTCTACACAGTAATTCTTGAAGTTGTGTCAACCAGATAAGCTCACAAGTAGCAAGAGTCATAGCTCTATATTCTGCTTCGACACTAGATTTGGCGACAACATTTTGCTTCTTATTTTTCCAAGAAAGCAGGTTCCCTCCCAGCGTGAGATAATATCTAGAAGTGGAACGTCTATCTGATTGAGCCACTGCCCTGTTGTACCAGTCTGCAAACAGAACATCCAACAATGTCGAGATGACCTTTGTCTTTATATACCAATTCTTGTTCTGGAGCTTCTTTTATGTATCTGAGGATACGAATTACTATATCCCAATGACCTTTACACATAGTTTGGAGAAACTGACTGACGAAGCTTACTGCAAATGAAATATCAGATCGTGTAATTGTGAGAATTCAACTTGCACACCAATCTTCGATATCTTCTACAATCTTCCAACAGCTCCCCCTGTCCAGGCACAAGTTTGATATTTTGATCCATAGCATCAACAGGTTTGCAATCAATCATGTATGTCTTTTCTAATATATCTAAACCATACTTTCTGGAGAAATTGCAATGCTAGTCTTGCGTTCTGCCATTTTAATCCCCAATAAGTATTTTAAGTTTCCCTAATCCTTGGCTTGAAAGATGTCGGACGGATGATGCAACAGCGGAGAAATTCCTTCCTAATCATTTCTAGTTATGACAATGTCATTAACATAGACTACTAGATAGATACATTTAACTAGACCATCATGTCGATAAGAAAAAGCTGCACTTCAAGTCACACCTAACCGTTGGATCATCAAACTGAATCTCTTAAACCATGCTCTTGAAGATTGTTTTAATTCATATAGTGATCGACTCAGACGACATACCAAGTGTGACTCCCCCAAAGCAACGAATTATAGTGGTTACTCCATATATACCTCCTTGGCTAGATCTCTATGCAAAAAGGCGCTTTTGATATCTAGTTTATGGAGCGTTCAATGACGTATTGCTGCTAAGGAGATAAGTAGTCGAAAAGACGCAATTTTGGCAACGGGAAAGAATGTATCACCATAATCAAGGTCATAAATCTGAGTATATCTTTTGGCAACAGGCCTAGCCTTCAACTAATCAATCTTGCCGCAGGACCTTCTTTGACTATATAGACCCAACGAAATCCAACCGTGTATATTCCCATTACCCTCATGCAAGCATTCATGATTGGCCAAGCAAATAAGTCAAACTTCAAAGTGGATTTGTTGTGTGAAGAGCGTGTTATGACTCCTGGCCACATGCCTGCCTGGTGGGGGCGGCTTCCATCATGGCATGTGTCCACCCTAGATGAATGCTTCGTTAACAATCTTTACGTATAGAAACAAAAGACAAAGTGGATACAAAGGTATAGTATGATGGAGATAATCGATGATAACTCAAGCAACTATATATAGGATGAATACTTTTGCGAGTGACAATGGGTGGAGTTGCTATGTCCGATGAAGGCATGAATGGAACAGGTGACGAGAGATCAGGAAATGAATCATCAAGAGCTAACACTATACCAATATCATGAGAAGAATTATCATTGATGTTAGTAGGAAGACGAGGACGTCAGGTATAGACCTGAAGAGGAGGGCTAGAGTTGCCCAGGCTAACTTATGGTGTGGGAAGTATATGGACTGGCAGAACTTGTGGAATTAGATTTCTGTTTGTAGTGTTTGGTGAAAAATAGAGAGATATCTCAAAAAAGGTCATATCTGTTGAATTTTGTTGTTGTATCACAACATTTGTAACCTTTTTGGAGACGAGAGTATTCTAGAAAGATACATTAAACTGATTGGACCTGAAGTATATCCTTCCCAGGATTTTTTGAAACTGGCAACTTATATCTTTCCCAGGATTATGATCATGAACACAACAAACACAACCAAACAATTACAACAGAAGATTGTGAGAATTTTGACTTAGAAAGACAATTAAAAAGAGGACGTAGAAAATAGAAGGCATACGGTTAATCAGATAATGAGCTGTGAGAATGGCATCTCCCAAAAACGAAGTGGCACATGATGGTGTATAAGTAAGGTATGGGCAATTTCAGTAAGATGCCGGATTTTTCGATTGAAATACCATTTTGTTGCGGAGTATATGCACAAGAAGTCTAGTGAATGACTCCCTATGAAGACATAAAACTGGCAAAAGGAGATGAGAAGTACTCCTTGCCATTATCACGGTGTAATACCACTATTAAAACACCAAATTGATTATGAATTTCTGCATTAAACTTTTGAAAGATAGAAAATAGCTCAAAAATGATTCTTCATTAGAAACACCTATATGCAAGGGGAATAGTCATCAATGAAGGTCACAAAATAATGAAACCTGAATTAGACACAATATGACTTGGACCCCGTATGTTTGAGTGCACAATTTCAAACATAGATGAGACCATTTTATTCTCTCTTGGAAAAAGAAGTGTGAGTATGTTTCCCAAGTTGACATGACTCACATTCAGAAAAAGACAATTTCTGAAGATTTGCAAGACTTGGATGACCCAGACAATTGTGGAGGAGATAAGCAGAGGTAATAGAAGTAAACGCAACTAGTGAATGCGGTATGGTCAAATGATACAGTCCCTGTGACTCATGTCTTGTTCCAATAGTTTTCGCCGTACTCCAATCTTGCACAACAACAGAAATAGCCATAAATCTGACAGTGCAATTTAGGATTTTGGTCAGCTTGGTGAGATTTCCAACAGGAAGCTCAATTGTTTCTTTCCAGCTTCAGAATCCTAGGATGGGGGATTTGAAGTTGTTACCAGTGTTTTGGACGGCGAAAGGCGACAAGGCTCTGCCTCGCCACGCGGCGAGGCGATCGCCTTTTGGAAGTACGGCGACAATTAATATAAAAAAATTAAAATATTTAATTACATATATAAATAATCAAAATCTCAATAACAATAATATATTAGCAAATATTTCAAGTCAAAAACTTAATTTATAGATAGCAGATACTAAAAAAAGTCTAGAATTGCCATTGAAATTGTTGTTGAAGACATCTCTGCTAGACTGTTATAGTGTTTCAACTTTGAAGAAAAAAACAAAGGAAAAAATGAAGAAGAAAAACAGTCGCACTCGCCGGAGTGGAACAGAGGAAGAAGAAGAAGAAAGTGGTTGGCTGGTTGCTGGTTGCTGCGTGCTGCTGCTGCCAGTGAAATAAAGAAGAAGAAGAGGAAGAAGAAAGTTGAAAAAAAAAAAAGAAGAACATACGTCGTAACAGTAGCCGGTCGCCGGAGTTGTCGCCGGAGTTGCTGTCAAAGATCGCAGTAGCCGCAGTCACCAACCAGATGCAAAATGGAAAGAAAAACCCTAAAGTTACCTTTTAACCTTAAAACCCTAATTTTAAAAAAAAAATCAAAAAGGCGTCGCCCTTAGCGCCTCACCTCGCCATGTCGCCACGTCGCCATCCTCGCCAAGGCGTCGCCTTTGTGATTTCGCCTCGCCGCGAAGGCTGGAGGCGACACTGCCTCGCCTCGCCATTCGCCATTGGCGACGTGGCGAGCGCCATTTACAACACTGGTTGTTACATAGAAACATTACTAATGAAATTGTTATGGAAGTTCAGGAATGAGAAACAAGCACTTCAGACCTTTGCAGGACACTTTTTGAGAACAATCATGTTTTTTAGGATAATCATAGTTGACAAGTACAGAAGCAAGGAGGGTGGAGGAAACAACATCGATATGCCATGCGGATGCGGATGATATAGGAAAACAATGGGAATGTGAGAAGATTTTCGATTCAAAATGGGACAAGACTCAAGAGAGCAGAACAAGTTTTAAAGTTGTTTGGAGCACAGATGGTGGGAGATGACCCTGAGGTGTATGCTTTCTTCATGTTCAGATCTTCTGCTCGAAAACAGAATAAGTAGCGAAACTGTTACAACTAAAAGGTGGTCGAAAGATATGGGATTTAAGGTTCAGAAAAAATCTAGGAGGCAGAAGATGAGCTAGATACAAATTTTAAAACCCTACTATACAAAAACATTCTGGTGGAACAGGAAGTTTTGGTTCTGGCCCAAATAGAGGAAAGGAGCTTGTTTTTTGGAGAGAGCAACTGTGTTTTCATGCTTATCAATTGGATTCCTATAGCACCATAGAAGATATGCTTCTTCATTTGGCTGGTCGCGAAAGAGGTGATTCTCATCAGACTATCTGAGGAAGAAGAGCATAACTTATATCAACTGGTGTTTCATGTGCGAGAGATCAGGACAGATTGAAGACCACCTATTGCTACACTGTTAAGCTGTAAGTAAGCTATGGTGGATGGTGCTTGATGTATTTAGCATAGAGTGGGCGAAGCCATCCTCAGTGAAATACATGTTGTATAGCTAGACTTTTAGAAGAGGAAGAAAAGAGTGAGAAGTAACTCCTCTAGTGATTCATTTGAAGGGAGATAAATAGAAGAGTTTGTAAAGCAATGCTAAGCACTTCTGTATAGATGAGAGAAAGCACATTGTTCTTAGTTAATTTTTGGAGCATGAACAAAGTTCCAGATAATATAGATTTGTGCTTTTTGTAGACTATCAATTTTTTGTGTAAAATTGTCTACTTTTGTCTACCTTATGCATACTAAAAGAAAAAAGAGATTTTTCTCTGGTCCAGATAAAATCTTTACCTAATCCAGGAAAAAGGCCAAAAAGATTGTCTCAATAGTGATTTTTTATATCACTCAAAAACTTCCTCCATGGACCGACCTAGTGACCAATGAGTTGTAACCATAGTGTTCATGTTCAAAGATAAAGAACATATTTGTCACAAAATTTGTTGGCTTTTGCTTGGGTTTGCAAAAAAAGGCCCTGAGAAAAGAGGCAATGCTCTCATCAAAGTAGCTAGAGATATCCACTTTGGGGCACCAAGATAACAGACACTAAACAACAACAGCAACAACAGTATACCCAGTATAGTTGTGTAAATAACAGTGGTAATAATTTTATAATGGTATCAAGCTCACTATTCTTTTAATTGGATTTGCGAAGAGATAAGAAAATAGACAGATCGATGACTTGTGTGTATTATTATTGTAAAGGGAAAGTTTGGATAATAGTCCAACGAAGTCCTAACTAATTCTTAAACTTTTCAAAATAGCAGCTTGAGGATTCCTACATATACTAGCTTATTCCCATATCAAACAAAATACTGGCTCGAGCATCCATGAGTACAGCATTACGCAAATTGCAGATAAATTTGAGTCCTGACCTGATTTTGATATAGCAAAAAGAGCCTTCAAGGATTCCTTCCTTATGCGATCATCTCTGGCAGACTAACATGTTCAAAAGCTGTTGAGCCCCACCAATCTCAACTATTTTCATCCTTTTTTCGTCTAGGAAGAAAAAAGGCACAGGGATAAAAGATTCACTGATAAGAATCTCAAAAAATCTCATGGTCTGTTCAGATAGCTGTTGAATATGTTTTGACTACAAACTTCAGAAATTGCACTTTGAGCAAAAACTGTAAACTATGTCGCTAGTCAGTTTAAGATAAACCAATGTGCAGATCCTCTTAAGTTGTATAATGTTTTAGTTATTTAAAGACTAGAAAAACGCTATTTAACAAAAAGCACTACGTGATTTCTTCTCATCTGTCCTAGCCTTGGTGGACATGGTTGCCTGGTACCTGTTGCTAGTGGGAGATAGCAGGTATCATGTGGAATTAGTCGAGGTGCGTGAAAGCTAGCCCGGACACCACAATCATCAAAAAAAAATTATTTAAGAAATACAGCTGCCTCATCATAGTACTAGGAAAAGGAACAGCAATAAAATACAGGTTGACTAGGATACTAAAATCTAAGGTACTAGAGTAGTCTCATCTTATACTGGGACAATGAAACGAATTTCCTTCTTTTGTACAAGTAATCAGTAGGGAGTTCCATTAGCTTTAAGTTTCAAAAGAAGGTTATACAGTAAATAAATCACGAAGAATCGGGAAAGCATCCAGATGCAAGAGACTGGAACCACAAAATTGACCAGAGTGTAGATTATTAATATAAAAGAGGATGCAGAGGAAGTTAACGATATCAGTTAAATTTAAATGAGCTTCTAATAACACAACTATAGGTTTTCTTTGCTGCTATTTCTTTCCATCAGCCTTAAAACTTAAAGTAATAGCTCCTTACTGCTCTTAAATCAAAGAAATATCTGGACCCGTTACTAATAACATCACATTCCTGATATTGTGCACCAAATTGCCAACATAGTTGAACCCGTTAAAGAATAACGTATACACAACTTGTCAATTTTCAAGTAGTGTGAGCCAAGCTTACCATCTATAGCAAAACGAGCTAATCTGGACGCACCCATTCTTTTGAAAAAGGGATCCTTGACTTGTAGAAGTGAGACAGACTGCTGCATCAGATTGTCTCCTATTTAAAACAGACATTAATAGGCCAAAGACAAATCAGGAGGAAATCGATTCATGTATTCATGTAACCATAGAAATGAGACCTTACTTACCCATGTATGGGAAAATTTGATACCCAATAACTGTAGCAGTCCCAGCAAATATTAATTTTAAGAGCCACCCTACTTTCCTTTCAGCTTCTTGTTCTATTAACTGTTCATCTACAAAATAAATCTCAAAGTATGAACCCACAAGTTTCCTCAATAGATTATTGCATAAAATAACCAAAAAAAGAAGAAAAAAATATCTAATAAAAAAGTAACAAGATTTCCAATTTCAAGAATAACATTTTTGCCTAGTTAACTGCACAGCTCATTTCTGTAACTGTGGCATAGCCCATCTATAGTTGTTACCTCTCGGAAAGCTGGAAGTAGAAAAACGCCGGGGTTGTAAATTTATAGGCGTTCTCCTCCTCCATAGATACTGCATTTAACATCATTACACAAGTCTGTCTATCAACAAGCTAGATGAAAAATGTAAATTGATGATTCATAATCATGATAATAATGAAAAGTGACTTTAGAGGAACGTACAGGGCTGAGTCGCGCTGTCATTGTACGCATTCTGCAACCCCAAAGAGTAGTGAACCTTCTCGAGTTTCCCCCTTAACAAATTGCGAGTTAATTGTTCAAATTCTCATTTAACTTGCAGAAGTATTCATTAAAGTAATTATTAAATTTTTTTGAATAATATTATTATTTAATTTATAGAAATATTTTACTAAAATAATTTTTGAATTTTTTTGAATAATATAATTATCGAACTATACATATATTTCAACAAGGTGAAAACTAACAGAAAAATTAAATTTTTAACGAAATTTTATTCATATGTATTTTAAGCTATATTTTTAGATCAAATATTCATTAATTATATAAAATTTATTTAATCAATTTCAAATGTGTCTTTAATAAAATAAATTATATTTATGTAATTAGAGCAAAATGATTGATGGTTCAATCTTTCATTAAAAAGTGATACATGTATCTTTTATTTTTAACGAAAGTTTATACATCTATCATTTTAGTTTTCTTTTTTTTTTTTTGCTTAAAATCTAATCTAATTATAGATTTATTGTACAGATGTGCAAAGATGAAAAGTAATTATGCATCTCCGATATTATTTTGTTTAGCTAATATTTATTTTTTGTTAAGAGAAACTTCTTAAATACCAAATAATTTTAATTGCAAACTTGAGATTAATACGTAGGGAAAAAAACGGGGAAGATAGTATGATTTTTTATGAAAATATTATTTTAGATTGCACCTTCATTTTGCACTAGTTACATGAATATAGTTCTTTTTATTAAAGATACATTTGAAATGAGTTAAGTAAATTTTATATAATTAATGAGTATTTGATCTAAAAATAAAACTATATATCAATAAACTTCTGTTAAAAAATTAACTTTTCCATTAGTTTTCACCTTGTTGGAAATATATGTATAGTTTAGTGACAATATTATCCAAAAAAATTCAAAAGTTATTTTAGTGAGATGTTTCTACAAGTTGAGTGATAATATTATCCAAGAAAATTCAAAAATTTCTTTTGTGGGATACTTTTATAAGTTGAGTGACAATTTGAGGAATTAACTCACAAATTGGCAACACCACGATCGGGGGACTACCACTAATTACAAAATTCTAAATTCATATTACTGGGGCTTCTAATCTTTTCCTTTCTACTTACTAGATTGTGAAATAAATCCACTCAAAACTTATCGTTTTTGACTTAAAGTTAAGTTAGTAATTCCTAACAATGTTTGGACATGTAATTTCATCTAGCGATTTGACATCAGTGTTTGAACATGCAATTTAACTTATTTTATCTCATGATTTTAACTGATTTAACTGATTTTATCATGAGATAAAATCTCAAATTCTCCAAAATATCATGATTTGGGATTTTTCAAATACAAAAATTGACTCACAAGTTTATATTTAGTTAAAAAAAACCACCATTTATATCTACCAACCATTTATTTCATATGTAAATAAATTTTATATCATTCTTTAAATAAACTATTTATATCTCATATAACCATAATTTTCACGAACATAAAATTTATTATTACTTCAAATCAACTCCTACTTTACCATTTATTATTCATCAAGTTCATTATTTTCGACCAAATTCATTATTTTTTATCAACAAACGACTCAAAGTAATAATGTTGGTTCGTCTCTCAGCCATTTGATCTAGAAAATGCAAGTGCAACGTGAAGAAATTGTTTGTACTATGTGGGAGCATTATATTAAAGAGTAGTACACCTCATGTTCAATTTTTACTTTCTTATTATACTAAAATATGATCAATAAATGTTGTATTTTTTTTAAAAAAAAAATAGTTTTGTGATAGTGTATTATACTTTTGTTATAATTAACTTTTGCTTATTTGGTAAGAATGTATAAAGAATTGAGGCAATTTTGATAGTTTTCCCAACTTATGGGTTTTTTATGTTTATGAGAAAATATACAACATAAAAAATCTAAATTGCATGTCCAAACAAAACTTCAACTTCATCTCATGATTTCAAATCATGATTCCATATCATAATTTCAAATCATATTAATATCAGACAGTAAATACAAAATAATAAATAGCTTATTTATAAATATTGTGTTGTGGTAAGTCACTATTTTGAAAGTGACTTTGATCCAATTTTGGTGTAAATCGTTGTAGTCGGTCGCTCCTAAATGTTCCACAGTTACTTCCAAATATGTGCACTTATAGTTGAAAGTTTGGAGGTCATCCAAAACAAATAACTAAAAGAAGAAAAAAGGAAGATATTTTCTTTTCTTTTTGATGTGTCTTTTGTTTACAAATTGAGTGGTTTATATAGTTGAGGAACAAAAGATGTTGCAAGGGTAGAATTAATGGTGAGTTGAATGAAAATTCAAATCAATAAAATTAACTCATCCGTTAAAGGAGAATTGAAAAGACTCTCAAATGAATTCATTCGTTAAAAGAGAATTGAAATGCAGGTTTACAAGAATAAGTGAAATGTTATGATTTCTTACAGTGTATTTTGTAAATATTTTTGTAATAATGTATTTGGACTTCTTTCTTTTGAATAAGCTTAAAGAAGCTTTATAACTTTGCATTCTAACCATTTAATAGAAATCTCTTTCCCACAAATGCAAAGGCAAAAGAATAGGACTACTTTCTAGACAAAGAGAAGAAATATGTACTTAACTATCAATATCTTTCGATTCAAATTAACACTTAGTGAAATGAGGCAACAACTAATATTCACAAAGTGAATTACTCTTGAACTGAATGGATATAAGTTGAGACCCTCATAATACATACCATAATCATAATTTTAAGCAACCTCTGTGATACTACCAACGTGCTTTTATGGCCATGCACACAACTTGGGTCTCATGATCTCTAGAAAGACGATCCAAGTCTTTCACAAACCACATATTTACACTCACGTAGGTGATTCCATTAAGTCTATCTAAAATAGACCGCTTTAAGGCTATAACATCATTAAGAGTGAGATAAGCTCGACATTATAAAACATTGCCTTACGCCATAGGGATAGAATATGTTGTGCATATTGAGGACATATATGGATTCTTTGACTACCTTAAACCATTAGCTTTAGTTTCATCCCCCTCGATGTTTTCAGGATTATTTTTCTTGCCGAATCCTTGATTAAAGAATCTGCAAAATTTATTTCGGGCCTTGCATATTTTAAAAAAATAACACTATGTTTTAACAATTATTTAACTATACCATATCTAATGCTAATACGTCTCTTTTTTTTCACTGTACACACTGTTTTTGATAATCTCAGTTGTTGTCTATGAGTTACAATGTAAAGAAACTGGTGAAGTTTGTCTTCCCCACAATGACACATTTGTCAAAAGGTTTCTTAGTCCTTTAGCTTCTTGCCCTGCCAACTCGAGAGCAATGAATTCAGATTACATGATAGAACGTGCTAGATATGTATGTTTGGGAGATTTCAATGAAATAGCACCTGAACCCAAAGTAAATATGTAGTCACTGGTGAAGCTAACTTCATCATTGCCAGTGACCCAATTTGCATCACAAAAACCTTCTAAAACAACAAAAAAATATTAAAATGTAAAAACCAATTTTCTCAAATATCTTAGTGAGCGATGAAAAGCATTCCAGTATTCGCTGCTGGGATTATGAGAGTATCTACTCAATCTACTAATAACATAAGCTATATTAGATCGAATATAGTTAATGATAAACATTACACTCCCTATTATTTTAGCATATTCAGTTTGAGAAATACTTGAATCTTTGTTTTTCTCAAGTATAGGCTAGATTTCTCACTAGAGCTACATCAAAATAACTAAACCTTTTCAACATCTTTTCAATCTAATGAGACTTACACAAAGAAAAACCATTAACGATTCTTCTGATTTAATCCCTAAAGTCACATCTGCTTTTTCAAGGTCTTTCATTTCAAACTTAAAAGACAAAAAGTTCTTAGTCTCATTAACACTATTCATATTGGTGCCAAAAATTAACATGTCATCCACATACAAATATATAATCATAAAATCAGATCCTATCACTTTGGAATAAATATATTTATCAGATGAATTAACAACAATGTCATTATCCATTAATGTGAAATTAATGTTTTCATACCATTACTTAGGTGCCTACTTTAGTCCATATAAGGACTTCCTTAATTTGCATACTTTATCCTTTTATCCTAGGAACACAAAACCCTCAGGTTGAGTCATATAGATCTCTTCCTCTAAATTACCATTTAATAATGTCGTTTTGACATTCATTTGGTGTACCACTAAACTATGAATAGCTGCTAAAGTAATAAGAGTCCTAATGGTTGCTATTTTAGTCACAGGAGAACAAGTATCTATAATGACCCTCCAGGTCATTTTCTCCGTTTCCACTTGTTTTCAGTGTTTCAAGCCTTCCCATAGCGGCTACAAGTCATTTATAATTTGTTGGAAATGTCGGTTTGGTTTTTCAGACAGTTTGTTTAGGTTTTAAGCCCATTTCCCTATTTTGGAGCTTTTGAAGTTGAAAAATTGATTTTGGACCAAAACTTCTAGTAGACGACCTTAGATGAGAATTTTGATAGCGCCTTAACTCCAGAATATGGATTTTAGGCTAGAAGGACCCTTGATCCAGGTCCCGAGGCTTCTGGACTCATTTTGAGCTATTGGGTGGATTTGATAAAAAATGGAACAGTGGGTGTGGGGCTCATTTTTTATCGAAATGACCTCGGATGGAAATTTTGATGGTTCCATTGAGTCCGGAATGTCGAATATGGTATGGTAGCATAGTTTGTTTATGCGCAAGGGGTTTCGAACGAATCTTGAGCACCCGATCAAAGTCCGTTGGGACTTAGGCTTTTGCTGGTTTCTCAGCTGCTGGTGCAGCCGCTTTAGCAGCTTGTACCGCTTCAGTGGTTTGGCTACCCGACTGAGGGTCGCTTTAGCGATCCATGTCCACTTTAGCAGATGCCGCTTAAGCGACCAGGGTTCCACTTTAGCATTCTCTCACCCTCCTGTACCCGCCGCATTAGCGGTTAGCTGCCACTGTAGTGGTATCCACTTTAGTGGCTAAGTAACCGCTTAAGTGGTCACTGCTGGTGTTTAAATCTTTCTCTTCCCCTGATTTTCCTTAATTTATAAGGCATTTTCCTCCATTGTTGGAGCATGGAGTGTGGGAAATTGTGGGAAATCATCCATTGAGTCTAAGGTAAGCTAATTCAATACCCCTTGGTCATTTTCCATTATTTTTCCCCGTCAAATTCCATCTTTTTCCTTTTAAATTCCTAGAAATTAGGTCTTGTATTCCTAAAATTATGGGGTTGATTTGGACCCTGATTTGTGCTCCATTTGTACTCAAATTTTGAGCCTATATTCCTTGTCCTTCGAGGGAGCTCGTGACGAATTCTATTTTAGAATTTTATTTGCAAGCCCCACGGGCCTATTTTTGACCCAATTTTAGGATCGGAGTTTTATATTGCAATATGGGTATCGTTTTACTCTTGTTAACGTATAGATTATGTTTTTGATAATGCGACATCATTCATAGATCATAGAGTGAAGACGAGCAGTTCGTGGATGGTTCGAGACTACAGTTCAACTTCGAGGTAGGCTACGATCTATTCTTCTCTTAAGATTGTGTATTATATAGGTTGCATTCTAGGTAGGGATTGTAGGATAGGTTTATACCTAGTTATATCATGACTTGACCTATTTAAGGGATTTAGAATAGAAATATGACCTGAACCTTAGTATAGAATACCCGTTATGGTTGTAGGATTCTATTATCCTTGATTATAGACTTGTTTAACCATAGATTGACATGAAGGATCCCTTAGTATGAATCATATTATGACACTTAGTGATTTAGGTGATACTCCTCACATAGATCCTCCAAGTAGCTTGATAGCCGTATTTACCTTATTCTTTCTGAGTTATAATATTGTTATCCTGGTATGTGGTTTATTATTGGGCCCGAGGCTATAGTTATGAGACCAGTTGGATACCAGGTTAGTTCTCTATTCTTGGAAAGGACGTGGTTTAGTTTTTAGATACTTAGACGCTTACATGTGTATTGTTTGGATACTGGTGATGGCATGCATACCTTTACACACATTTACGCTTATTTAATGGTACGATTCCAACTAAAACTTGGATTTTTCTACTATTTTCCAAAAAGGGAATTATTCCTACTTTTTAACTTTAAAATTGATTCTTTTAAATGGAAGTCGTACAACATTTATTAATGACTTATGACATTTTAAACTAAACATACTACTTTGGAAGTTAGACCGAGGCTGATTCCGGTTCATTATTGATCCACTCTTTTACCACTATTTACTCACTTTGGTTGAGGGAGATTCTGACCCATTCTATATTATTACACCATTTTAGTCCCGGATTTGATATCAGGCAATGGATTTACGTATTTATACTTATTTAGTCTCGATTCGATTTTGAACACTTATTATACTTATTTAGCATCAGTTCGAGTTCGTGCACCTTATTATACTCTTATTTCTCTCCGGTTCTAGACATAGTAGTTTTGTTATGATGGTTATTGGAAGTCCTGGTTGGGGACTAGGTAGTATATACGAATATCCTGAGTCCCTTATGGATTCCTCTGTTTAGGGATCACGTACCAAAAGAGGTGATATTCATAGGTCCTACCTTGCGAGCTGGAGAGCCGAAAGAGGTGTATATACTTGGTACGGTTTAACACTCAGTTGGTATGATAGTATTGGTTTGCTTTGCATTCATTTGTTCATATGCATTGCCTATCACCAGTATAATTGTTTTGCCCTTCTATCTATCGGTCTTATGGGGGGCTGTATAGGTACAAGTTAAGATTGGTGTTTGTTGAGTGTCTGTTTGTGCCTTCTGGGCTTATGGGGCCCCGGTTAGTTTATTGGTTATTCGGGTTAGCCGATTGCATTACTATTTGGTTATTATTGTATAGTTTGTGGCAGGTTGGTTATGGATTGGTACCTGAGGTTGTCGGTATGTTTCTGATCCCTTTTCTCATTATTATGATAAGGTTTATCATTGCTAGATTACTTTCTGATTACTCATATTTTGGATATAGACCCTGATTATGCTAAAGTTAGCTCCTTTATTGTTTATGATCCTTATGATGTTGGACTAGCTCCCTCAGGGTAGTACCTTCGTATTTGGTTATTTGTATAGTGCGGTTGTATATCCACTTTTCTTTAAGTAATATTTGTATATCATTTCCTTCTTTCCTAATACTATTGTATATTGTAAATCCATTTCTTCATTCTACTATTGTATATAGACTGGCTACTTATGGTATTGCGCTTTCGTCCCTGATTACTAGTAGAATAGGATAGTTTATCTTTATTGCTTCATTAGCATTATTATGTTTCATTTCTTAGATAGTTGACTGTTATAGATATTCCTGCTTTGCATACTATTTATACTTGCATCATCTTTTGAGGTCAGTCGGCCGATGCCTACTGAGTACCTCGTGTTTGATACTTATACTACACTTCTGTACCCTGCAGATATTAGTGCGAGTTCTCATTGCTGACGTGTGCATCATGCGGAGCTGTCATGGATCGGAGATTTGGGTGAGCTCCTGATGCTTGGAGTTGTTCCTTCTCTCCCTTAGTTGTTGGACTGATCTTTATTTTACATTTTAGAGACAGTTCTTGTACTGACTTCATCAGGTTTTGGGGTTATTTCTTTATATTAGTCTCTTTATTGTATTCACTTTCTGCTGCTTTCTTCTTTTCTCTTGATAGTCCGTTACTCGCCGTTTCTAACTATGGGTCACCTCACCTACTGGTGGGTTATCGTAGGTGCCATCCTGACTTGAGAAATTGGGTCGTGACAGTATCAAAGTAATGAACACTAGTCTTTTAGTTAAAATCCCTAATCACAAGCCTTATATTTATCTTTAGTACTATAAGGTCTCAATTTCTTCTTAAATATCCACTTGCTACTTATGGGTTTAGAACCATTGGGCAAATCATATAAGTCTCAAGTGTGATTAGAAATTATAAAGTCTAATTCTATCACGACCCAAATCCATCGTAAGTGGCACCCACACTAAACCTCCGGTGGGAGAACCAACTATACCAGTTTGTCAACACCAATACTTAACCATTACAATTAAGAGCAACTAAATTCATTAACCAAATCAATATCTCTAACAATTTAGAGAAAATACGGAAACTTAACAATGCTAGTCTTAACGAAACTCCCCAAGAACTGAAGGTCAATGTACCAAAACTCTAGCCAAAAGTCTATTACAATAAAAAACTAACAAAACTAAATAAAATGTCTTTATCTGAATCATTACGGACAAGATCAAAATAAAAGATACATGGCTGCTTGAAAGATAAATGCTCACCCTTGGATCTGAAATTGCACTAAGGTCTACAAGTGAGGTCTCGTAGAAGCTGCTGGAATATGATCTGCACTTAACAAAAAGAATAGTACAAGGGAGTGTCAGTGAAAACCACTATGTACTAGTAGGATCATAGGCCAACTCAACTTAATTAATTTGAACACTTAACTAATAATTTGTAAACAAGTAGCAAAAGCATGTCATCTTAGTAAATATTCAAATCAGTCTTTCTACCACAATTCCACTTTAACCGACCAAGTCAAGTAAGTAAATGAATCACCTTTAAGCAATTAATATTCATTTCAAGTCAACCATAACAAAACTCATAAAACAAATGCAACTCATTACTTCCTCAGAAACACACCTCATTATTGCACTCCAACAAGTAATTACTTATTTCAAGTGCAAAATCAAATAATCAGACCATGCAAGGATCCAATTATAATGGCAAGTGACCGGATCACACAAGGATCCAAATATAATAATCAACAGAATATAACCCGATTCACTCAAGAAACCGTGAAACTCTTTAAATCATTGTGTACACACATGATAAGGGTCTTATTATTACCCACTAACCATAATCTGCAGGGGACGAGCTTAGTCCATGTACCAAATATCCCATACAACTAGTAACTGCCACCCTTAATTCAAACCAAGTGTTATACCACACTTATTCCAACGTCCCCACCTTTATCCTTCTTGAAATCCACCAATTCAATCATGATCAACCTTTACTGGTTCATATCACAACACCAAATAGTACTATAAAAATGTACAACCACATAGAGAGTTAAATCAACCACTCTTGCACATAAAACATGGTCTTTTTTTACCAATCTCATTATAGATTATCAATTTCTAAACTTACATTCAACAATTAACAAGATCTACTTTCCTTAGCATGCATTGAAACTAAATAAACAAACAATTAATTAACATGCACACATACAACCAAATTGAGCCTTAACTCCAATTCAACCATAACCTAACTCAATCCAAGCCTTGCAATGCCCTAACTGATTTGAGCCTTGTTTTGTACAATCTCAACTTACTTATGGTCTGAAAAACAACAAACAAGATTCATTCAACCAAATGTTCCACAATTCTAAGCATTATTATCCTAAGTTCATAGATTAAAGCCAAGTTCATGAACAATTCCATCCTTCTAGGGTTTTCTACCCTTCATTCCATCTAATTTCTCCATACATTGAGATTAATAGGCTTAATTCTAGTTTTGAAGACTTAATTTAATACTTCTAAGTATTAACATACAATTCTAATCCATATTTAGAAAAATTACATCAATTCCTCTAACCTAGGGGTTAACCCATACTTCCACCATGATCAATCTATGAGGATTCTAAGGATTTGGGAATGAAATATACATTAGATTGGTGGAATAACTTAACTCAATGGTGGAATTCAAGAAGAAACTGAAGAAAACTGCCCTAAATCGCCCTTGTTTGACCTCTGAGCATTTTTGGATGAAAAATAATGTTTTAAGACAAAAACTACTATTTACTGAATTGAGTCCTCTTTACCGATCCGATTCTTGCTATAACAGCATCGCTATAGGAAGATCCGCCTGCTAACACAGAGGTTACCTAAATTGACTTTTACTATAGCTGAAAAATTCCAGCTATAGAGGGATCGCTATAGCGGCCTGCCACCCGCTATAGTGGGGTAGGTGAGGTAGTAACTTGGGAAAAGTTCCCAGTTTTTCCATTTTTACAATACACTCTCAGATTTCAACCTCATGAACTAACCCTTTTACGTCAAATACTATATCTGGAGTTTTACTAACCCAAATTCTATTCTGAAAGTTTTTATGATCTCCCTAACCTCTTAGCTAACACATGTAACACCCTAAAAGTCACTAAGGTCATATCTCAGACTTAGAACAGAAACCAATAAAAAAATTCAGCTTTTTTCACAAGACGACTCACTATATGAGTCGTACAGTGAGGTAAGGCCATAAGTCATGAGCTGACTCATGTTAAGCAGTCAGTATCCAACCTAAGTCCCATTGGTGACGACTCAGACCATGAGTTATGGTCAGACACGATAACTCATTTGGTGACCCTTTCTGAGTAGAAAGCTAAAAGTACTGAAAGAAGAAATTTCCCCCCAGTGGTCACGACTCCTAGCCACAAGTCGTGGTCTATTAGTATGAGTCTTAATATGACTTGTACTGATGAGGAACCAGATAGAACTCAGTTTTGCTTTAGAGGCCACGAGTCCTAGCCACGATTCATTAGAAGATCCCACGAGCCGTGAGGTATCAATCGTTCCCCAAGCTAGAACTCCAGCCCAGGAACCACGAGTTGGAGGTTGACTCATAGATTTAGGATTTGACTCGTACCTAGACTAGTGACGACTGAATTAGAAATTTTAGTTATATTTTTAAAAGGGTATTTTGTATTTTTCGTATTTCCTAAGACTAAACTACGTAGTTTGAGGCCTCCTAGGGGGAAGTTAAAACACCCTTAATTGATTATTTCCCTTCACTTCTCCCAAATCATCTCAGACAAAAGAAAAGAGGGGATTAAACTCTCTCAAGTCCCAAAAGATAGGGTTCATTCTCTAGTCAAAATTCTCAAGTTTCTAGCATGAAATCTCAGACCAGGTATGTGGGATTTCAACAATGGATATCCTTCACTTTTGTATCTCAAAATACTTTATAAATTCCAGCTTCTCCATGATTTATATTTAGGGTTCATACCCAAGTTATGGTTTCTCTTAAATTTCAGCCTTCTTATAAACCCTATACAATTATGACATATTTTCCATGATTTTACGTACAACATGATATTATACTATGGGAATTGAATACTATCATGATTTCAAGTAAATTTCATAGATTTCAATTATGTTTCTAAAGTATGTTTCAGACTATCAATGTTTAATTATGAACAAGCATGATTAGCTTTCAGTATACAAACTTTTAGAATACTTTCAAATTAAATAGGTTCTGACCTAGTTATCAGACATCACATTTTTTAATAAGCTACCAATATATTATCAATTTGGGAGTAGTACTTAGCACTGAGTTGTCCTTGGGCCCCAGTTTCACCCAAAGTCCCAAAACTATGTGCCACTGTAGTTTCATTTTCCCCTACCAGTTTGGGCATCAGTTTAGTGATCACGCCATCTATATCTTTATACACTGGTAAGGTAATTGGGTCCTCTCGATGGGGCGTATATATCGGACTCCATGTTAGCTCACATGGTTTATGTCGATTAATAGACTCAGACTCAGTATATTTATACATGACCCTCAGTTAAGTTTTACTTGCATTGTATTATGATTTTCATAATATCTTTACATATCAGTATCTATGCATGTTGATCTTAGGTGTATTTGTACTCCTAAGTGTCATTATCTATGCACGTTTAGCTCAGTTTTGAGGATAACTTGATGTGTTTATTGAGTTTTTAAGTGTGTATATGTATGTTAAAGTACATGTTCATAGTGTTTAAGGTGCATTTGAAACAAGTATAGAGTCAAAAAGATCAAATAGAACTTAGATGAGGAAACTAGTGTTGCTAGCTTGAGCTATGCTTGTTCTAGTGTACTTTGATGTGTTTTATTAGGTTGTATGGACTTATAGTTGTTGTGATATGTTGTAGGATACCAATTAAGGATATATTTAAGATAAATCAAGCCTACAAACAAGACACAAGATGAACAGGAACAAGGAATGAAAGCACGAGAAGGAACGGACGCAACCCCCACACCTTGGAGGGGGCCATGCACCGCACCTCCCAAAGCGAGTGGGAGGGTGTGCGCCACACCCCCAAGGAATGTGGTAGGGTTTGATATGCATCATTTATTTCACCATGCTACTTCTTTTGGCGTGTGATGAGCCACGCGGCGCACCACCTCCAAATCTGACCCAAAGTTGGTTTTTAACTTGTTTTTAAGTAGGGGCAAAGTTGTAAATGCATGGGATTCATTTGGGCACCTCATGGACGACCTAAAGCACTATAAAAGGAGTAATTATCCACATTTATTCACATCTACTGAAATCTCTTGGAAGATACCCGAATTGGAGAGGAGGAAAAGGCAAGGAAGGCTCTACACTAGGGTTTTTCTTCTTTTACTTTTCATTCTTGTAGTTTAAAGTTATGAAATATTTTATGGAGATTGTTTGTATGAATATGAGTGGATAAAATCCCTCATTATAGGGTTGATGTTACAAACATGATTGCTTAATTATGGTTTTATAGTTGGTTTATTTGTCTATCAAGTCATGTGATTGTTCTTGCATTTTGTTTTAATATTCTAAAGCGTCATGAACTTTAGGATAAATCTTAGTCTAGAAAAGAATTGATCATAGGAGTGGAGATATGGAATGAATAACATAAGGAGTGTGGATCATGTCTTTAATGGTTATATATTGATTGTTGAAGAATGATTTGCGGTTAGGATAATAATACACCTAAACGGGAAGATAGTTTAATGCATCCAAATTAAAGACTCATATTACCACTTAACGGTGTAGTTATGAGATTAATTTGCGTAGACTACTTAGAGGATGACCATTCCCAAGTTGAATATCAACCCCGTAGATCAACAATCACGATAAACACTAACACCGGCTAGAAACCATAGTTAGGTATGAATGTGAAGTAAATGCCTCAACCCTAGAACTCTCCATATATTATTTATAATCCAATTTACTTATCGTTGTTATTTCAATTCTGTAGTTATAAAAACAAACTAAATATCTCTTGGTTACAAATCGCACTTGTTTAACTCGAATAGTAACGCTTGAATTAGATTGCTTGTTAGACACAAGTCCCTGTGGGATCGATATTCAGCTCACGAAGAGCCACTGTATTACTTGTACGACTACGTACACTTGCGTGTGTGCTTAGGAGCATAAGTTTTTGGTGTCGTTGCTGGGGAGTTGAAAATTAACAACCTTCTAATTTTTAGTTTTACTATTTTTTTTTATAAGTGCTAACAATTTGGTCTTAGCTACTGAATTTGCAGGTATAGGTTTTAATATTGAGTAACTTGGCAAGGGAGAGGGAATTGGTTGAACCATATTCCGAACCTGAGCGATGCTTACACCAATTAAGGACATAAGCAGTACTTCTCTATCAAATCTCACAAGTTCAAAAGGAAGAAACTATTCCTGCAGCAATGGGTGATAAATAACCACCCCGTAGGATAGTGTACAATGTGGAAATACCACTCGCAACTAATGTGACCTCTTGTATTCAAAAGCCAGACGTAGGAGGAAGATTTGAGCTAAAGCAGAACAGGTGCAATTATTGCACATTAGCAGACAGTTTACAGGCTTATCACATGAGGATCCATAGGTTCATCTACAAAGCTTTTTGGAGATCAATGATACTTTCATCCCCGCTGGAGTCTCCATAGACTATGTGAGGTTCACACTTTTTCCATTCTCACTTATGGGAGAAGCGAAGAAATGGTTGAAGGTAAAACCTTCGAACTTAATTACAACTTGGGACAATTTGGCAAAGAAGTTCCTCATCCGATTCTTTCCTTCGGGCAAAACTGCAAGGTTGAGGAGTGAGATTCAGAGTTTTAAGCAAAAGACAGATGAGAATCTCTATCATGCATGAGAGAGATTCAACTCACTTCTCAGAGATTCTCCACATCACCAATAGACCAATGAGGTATTAGCTCATACTTTTATTGAAGGTCTTGAGCATAATACAAAATTTTTTTTAGATTCTGCAGCAGGTGGTTAGGCTTTGGAGAAAACCTATGATGAGTTGTACACTCTTCTCAATAGAATTACACAAGGTAATTCGGATTGGAATGGTAATATGTATATAAACATGGTGAAGCAGCCTGCAGGTTTGATTGAGGTAGATGGTGTCACAACATTGTCCGCACAATTGGCCAACTTTTAGAATCAAATAATGGCCCAGTTCAACAAGTTTAGTGTGGCGCAACTTCAGGCACAAGTTAATGTGGTTCAACAAGTTTAGACTTAGTGTGAAATTTGTGGTAATAATGGTCACTCATCAAACTTATGTATAGCAAATCTGGAGTCAGTGAATTTTGTAGGCAATGCGCATAGAGGTAATCAAAGTTATGGTAATGCTTACAACCGCAACTGCCAACGTCAGCCTAATTACTCATGGGGCAATAATCAGGCTCAACTCCAGTACTTTTAGCATCAGCAAGTTGCCAAGAATAACACTCAGGCCAACAATATTGAAGAGACATTGAAAAAAATACTAGCCAACCAAGAATAAATGGCTACAGAAATCAAAAATCTCAACTTGCCCAAAAGAATTTGGAGATACAAATGGGTCAGTTAGCTTAGGTGAAAAACTCAAGACCTCAAGAGGGTCTATCTGGTGATATAGAGCAAGATCCAAAGCAAGTTATGGCAATTACATTGAGGAGTGATAGAGATTTGGGTGATACACCCTCAAAGAAAAAAAATCATGAGGTGCAAGCTGAATTGATCATGCCTGAGCAAGTAGAAAAGCAAATTGAATCTAAAGAAGCTTACAAAAAAGGAAAGTCTGAGTACCCTAATAAGAAGCCTGTTGAGAAACCTCAAAATAGGCTACCACTACCTTTCCCTCAAAGGCTCAATAAAGCAAAAGAAGATGCTTGTTTTAAGAAGTTCTTTGACACATTCAAAAAAATTCACATTAACCTTCCTCTTGTAGATGTTTTGTAGGGAATGCCAAAGTATGCTAAGTACTTGAAGGACGTGGTGCCCAACAAAAGGAGGCTTGGTGATATTGAGACAGTAGCACTTATTGAAAAGTGTAGTTTTGTGGTCATGAGCAAGATGCCCACAAAGCTCAAGGACCCTGGAAGTTTCGTCCTCCCCATACAAATTGGTGAAAGTGACATTGTCCATGCCTTGAGTGATTTGGGGGCAAGCATCAACTTGATACCCCTTTTAGTTTTTAATACTCTTGGTTTGGGAAAGCCGAGGCCCTCCTTGGTCGTGTTTCAAATGGTGGACAGAACGAGAGTGGTCCCCGAAGGAATTATAAAGGATGTTCTCATTAAAGTTGGTAAGTTCATTATTCCTGCTGACTTTATTATTCTTGATTATGATGCAGATGATAGGGTACCAATCATGTTGGGGCGTCCATTCTTGGAGACTGGTAGAGCATTGATAAACGTAAGAGACGGCATGCTCAGGATGAGATTGAATGATAAAGAGATGGTCTTCAAGGTGTATAAAGCACTCAACACACCCTTACAATATAGAGATCTATGAATGATCACAACTATGGAAGTGGATAAGTGTGGGGTGAAAGAGTGTAAACCACCAATTACTTCTTCGGACACTCTCATGAAGTTGCCTGAATCGACAAATAAACCTAAACCTGCACTACCTGAATGGCATACTAAAAAGGTAGGTATAAAAGAAGTTGCAGACCTCGATCATGAGCATTCAAGAGGTTAGAAAAGAAGGAGAAGATGGGCTCCAAGTAGGATAAAAAGGATAAGAGAATATGGATGATAAAGTTATGATATGAGTCGTGCTGAGACAATAAATCAGGTGCTGCTTGGGAGGTAACCCAAGTTAAGGTAGTTGTTTTTTTTTCCTTTAGTATCACCTTTGTTTTTTGTTTTTTTGGTTTTAAGTTGACAGGTTAAAGGAAAGTCTTAGTACCCGAGATCTTAGCTAAGGAGCATGGCAAAAACTGACTGTGGGGTCCCCCGAACCTCCTTGATGAAAATGATGCTACTGGATAGGCCTAGAGACCTCAAGGAGTATATCTATCCTTACTTTTAATTTATACTTTGGGGACAAAGTGTTATTTTAAGTGTGGGGTGGAAAGTCTTTCGATTTGGTTAGGGTGGAGTGTGCTATAGGAGTCTTTTGGTAATTTTGTTATTTTGTTTTTGCTAATGTTGATGAAAATTTAAAAAGTATAAAAAGAATTTCTTTTAGTAATTTTTAGTTTTATTTAGGAGCACATTTCATCCACCCCTCGATTTTTCTTTTCGGTTCTTTTTCGAGGGGGAGCCCTTTGAACCCAGTATCCTTTTTGATTTTTAGGAGTAATTTTAAAATTTTTAAGATGCTCTAGGGAGATGCTACGCATGATTACTTAATACAAGTTGGTGTTGAATGTTGAAGCGTGTGTAGAAAATTGAAAGACTACTATGAAACACTTAGGCTCATTTGTTTGACTCTTTTGTGATGTTGGCATAATATTGAATTCTTACTATTGCTTGGTTAAGAGTCTATAGGGATCCTTCTTGACTTAAACTAGTGCCATGTGTGAGTGAGGTTTTGTTATATTCCATGTTGCATAGTGATGTCTAGAACTTGCCCAGTGTGTTTGCAAAGCGAAACAAAGAATGTTAAGTTTAGGAGATGATATAGGCATTTCCTTGATAGCCATGTTTTATACCCTCTTTATCTACCCTTTTTGCATGATCTTAGTTAGCCCCGTTGAACCTTTAGCCTATTCTTTGGTAGCCTTATATGTATCTTATTCCCTTTCTTTCAATCAACCATAATTTGATACAAAACTCCTAAGCACTTTAGTTGAAAAATTAAGATGTTAAGGGGTGTGAAATTGAAGAAGGAAAAAAGTGAAAGTGAAGCCCCAAATTAATAGATATTAGAGTATTGAAAAAGTTTATGTGTCGTTGGTTTGGAGTAATGTAATAAAAAAGATATTGAATCCAAAGAAGTGAATCATTTGTTGATAGCAAATACTCCCTGCTAAAGATGTGTACACTAGCTTAAAGAGATGGGACAAAACAAAAGAGAGTTGTGAAGATAAAAGTGGTGAAAAATAGTTTGATTGGAGATGAGCTTAGAGGAAATTGTGATGTATTAAAGCGCTTAGGGAAGATAGTCACTATTCTTGACTAAATAGTTTCTACCCATCCCTTAGCCTACATTACAACCCTTAACGTCCTACTTGATCTTGAGCTTTGACATTCTAATACTAGTGGAGTACTACACTAAGGACAAGCTTATGGTTCATCTTATGTGACATGTGAATTCTTTGGGCGAGTGAGTGGAATTTGATTCTTACACCCATTATTGTGATAAGTTGTATATTTGTGAGTAACTCTCTTGTGGTAAGGACGCATGTTTGATGATAGATAGGTGACTTATATGATCTCTTTGTTTAAGAATATTCATGAGTTTTCCAACTTGGTAGAGTCAAGTCTTGAGGCTAGGAGGTTTTGAAGTAGTATTCATGTGTTTCAAAGTTGTAATATGACATGCTGAATGTAGAACTTGTTATTCATATGGTCTGTGTAGTGTAGTTCTAGCTTGAGTGCTTTGGTTGTACAAATGTTTTTAGAGTCTTCCTTTATGGCGATTAATGTAAAGAGTTGTTCGAGGACAAACAAGGCTTTAAGTGTGGGGTGGTGATCTTAGTGTATTTGTACTCCTAAGTGTCATTATGTATATGCGTTTAGCTTAGTTTTGAGGATAACTTGATGTGATTATTGAGTTTTTAAGTGTGTATATTTGTATTTGTGTGTTAAATTACATTTTCATAGTGTTGAAGGTTCATTCTAAACAAGTTTAGAGTCAAAAAGATCAAATAGAACTTAGATGATAAAACTAGTGTCGCTAGCTTGAGCTATGCTTGTTCTAGTGTACTTTAATGTGTTCTATTGTGTTGTATTGACTTATGGTTTTTGTGATATGTTTTAGGATACCAATTGAGGATCTATGGAAGCTAAATAAAGCCTACAAACAAGCCACAAGATGGATGAGAACAAGGAACAAAAGCATGAGAAGGAACAGACGTAACCCCCACACCTTGGAGGGGGCCATGCGCCGCACCTCCCAAAGCATGTGGGATGGGGTGCGCCGCAACCCCCAAGTCATGTGGGAGGGTTTGATACACACCATTTAGTGCACCATGCTACTTGTTTGGGCGTGCGATGAGCCACTCGGTGCACCACCCCCAAATCTGACCCAAAGTTGGTTTTTAACTTGTTTTTAAGTGGGGGCAAAGTTGTAAATGCATGGATTCGTTTGGGGCACCTCATGGACTACCTACAGAAATATAAAAGGAGTAATTATCCACATTTATTCACATCTACTGAAATCTCTTGGAAGATACCCGAATTGGAGAGGAGGAAAAGGCAAGGAAGGCTCTACACTAGGGTTTTTCTTCTTTTACTTTTCATTCTTGTAGTTTAAAGTTATGAAATATTTTATGGAGATTGTTTGTATGAATATGAGTGGATAAAATCCCTCATTATAGGGTTGATGTTACAAACATGATTGCTTAATTATGGTTTTATAGTTGGTTTATTTGTCTATCAAGTCATGTGATTGTTCTTGCATTTTGTTTTAATATTCTAAAGCGTCATGAACTTTAGGATAAATCTTAGTCTCAAACGAATTGAACATAGGAGTGGAGAGATGGAATGAAGAACATAAGGAGTGTGGATCATGTCTTTAAACATTATATATTGATTGTTGAAGAATGATTTGCGGTTAGGATAGCAATATACCTAAACGCCCGCTTGGTTAATGAAACAAGAAGATAGTTTAATGCATCAGAATTAAAGACTCATATCACCACTCAACGATGTAGTTATGATATTAATTTGGGTATAATACTTAGAGGATGATCATTTCCAAGTTTAATATCAACCCCATAGATCAACAATCACGATAGACACTAACACCGGCTAGAAACCATAGTTAGGTATGAATGTGACATAAATGCCTCAACCCTGGAACTCTCCATGTATTGTTTACAATCCAATTCACTTAACGTTGTTTTTTCTATTTTGTAGTTATAAAAACAAACTAAATCTCTCTTGGTTACAAATCACACTTGTTTAACTCGAATAGTAACGCTTGAATTAGATCGCTTGTTAGACACAAGTCCTTGTGGGATCAGCTCACGAAGAGCCACTGTATTACTTGTACTACTACGTACACTTGCGTGTGTGCTTGGGAGTGACACATGTCATTATGGGTCATTGTTCTACAGTTTAGTTCTTTATACTCAGTTTGCATTCAATATAATTTATCATTATTTTCAGCATGCTCGATTTACTTTATGGTTTGCATATCTCACATGCTCAGTACATTCAAAGTACTGATCACATACATTGTTTTGTGTTGTATCATCTTATGATATAGGTTCGGGGTGCTCAGTCTGAGTATTACAGTTAATACATTTCAATACCGCCTCAACAGCTACTAGTGGTGAGTCCTCATCATCCAAGAATAAGAATTTATGATTATTTTCTTTAGTGTTATTTCCAGTTTCAGTATTTAGTGTTAGTTGGGGGCTTGTCCTAGAAGCTCGACAGTACTAGAGGCTTTTCTGACATAGAGTTAGACTTTTAGCTTTTCAGTTTATTTCAGACTTAGTATTTATTTCAGGGACTTGTTCAAATCATTTTAGATATTTATTTTAAAATCAATTTAGCTTCCACACAATTATTCAGTTAATGCAGTTTAATTAGTATTATGCCATGCCATGGGTTAGCTTGGGGTCACTTGTGGTTCTAAGCACCATGTTACGTTTAGGGTGTAGACTCGGGTCGTGACAACATGCCATGATCTTAAATCATTGAATCGCCACCCTATTAATTACCGAATTTACCTTGACAACGCCACAACTAAAATTCATCCAAGACTAGCCTAGCGTGAAAGTTTTAACACTTCATCTGGGGAGTAACTTAACTCAAATTTTTTCATGCTAGGCTATACCATAACGATGGAAAAGGTTGTTACAACAAATACCAATTTACCCATCTTTATCCCTCGAATAATAATCAAAGGGAAAGAAGAAAAACTAGCAAAGGAAATACCTGAATCCTCAAACAAGTGAGGGTACTTGTTACGCATATCTGATTAAGTCTCCCAAGTGGCCTCCTTAATAAGATGGTTCTTCTATTGGTCTTTCACGGACCTAATCTCTTTGGTTTTAAATTTTCAAACATCTTGATCAAGTATCGCACTGGTTCCTCCTCATAGGAGAGGTTCTTACCTAACAACACTAAGTCCTAATGAATGGCGTAGTTGTCATCCTCATTCAAACTTGGTGATAATGTACTATTAAAGGTATCTCTTATCAAGGGAGTTATACGATTTGGTAAAAAAGGTAAGCTTAGCCCTCGGTATATTAGTTCATTTGAGGTCCTTGATGATGTTGGCCCGATAGCTTATAGGTTGGTATTTCTTCCAAGTTTGTCAGGAGTCCATCTAGTATTTCATGCTTCTATGCTTAAGAAATACCATGGATATGGCGATTATATCGTCAAATGGGACTCGATTTTCTTGACAAGAATCTTTTGTGCGAAGAAGAGCCAGTTGCAATTCTTGACCGAGATGTTTGAAACTTGAGAACTATGGAGATCTGGTCTCTGAAGTTTCAGTGAAAGTATTATCCTATTAAGAAGGATACTTTGGAAACGAAAAAGGACATAAGTGACAAGTACCCTCACTTGTTTGAGGATCTAGGTACTTTCTTATTTCCAGCTTATCTCATTTTGCTTTTTTGATTGTTCAGGGATGAACAATGGATAAATTGTTATCTATTGTAACAAACTTTTCTGTCGTTATGGTAAAGTGTAGCATGCCAAAATTTGGGTTAAGGTGCTACCTTAATAAGGAGTTAGAAATTTCAGGCTAGACTAGTCTTGGATGAAATCAAAGTTTAGTGTAGTCTAGGATAATTAGAGAATGGATTAGTAGATGATTTTGTGACTTGAGGTTATTTTATGATAGCTAAGACATTAAGGAATTCATAGAAACTTTTGGAAGTGAATGCAGTTTACTAGAACTCTGGATATCACATTTGACGTAAAAAGGGATAGTTTGTTATGTCAATATCTAGAAGAGTGTTGTGAAATAGGAAAAATCCAGGGGTTGATGTATGTTTTGCCTCCACCTAGGCCGTTATAACGGAGGTAGGCCGCTACTAATGGCCCCGCCATAATGGGAATATTCCTGCTATAGCAGAAGTTTGAGTTGGTCAATCCCGCCATAGCGGGTGAATCCCGCTATAACGATGTCGCTATAGCGGAAATTGTCCCATTATAGTAGGGTAAGTGCTGATTAATGTAGAAAATAGCCCAAAAATGTATTTTTAATTTCAAATACATTTAAGGGCTGGAGAGGGCGAATTTGGGTGAAGTTTACCAGTTTTAGATCAATTTCCTTCGTTAAGGTAAGTAAATCTATTCCACTAACTAGTTTTTCAATGATTAGATCACTAGTTTTTGGGTCTGAGGAAGGATTGGACTTGACCTAGGTAAATTTCTTGTGTAATTAGATGATTTTGGGTCAAAAATTCTTGGGTTTTGGTCAAGGTTTATTAAATTATGATTGCATGCTTAGAATTCATCATTATAATCATGAAATTGATAGAATTAAGGTTGAATGATGGTAGAAAAATCCTAGAATGAGGGAATGATCATGCATTTGACTTTGGGGTTGTGGAATTAGGTTATAATCCTTGAAATTGTTAGGTTATTGTTTTAATTATGGTTACATTGTTGTTTTTAGACTACAATCAAGCTGAGATTGCAAGTAAAGGCAAGGCTCAAGTTTGTTAGAGCAGTGGAAGGCTTGGATTGAGGTAGGTGATGGTTAAATGTAGTTGAAAACCCAATTTGGTTTATGTGTGCATATTAACTGTTTCTTCGTATACTTGTTACAATGCATGTTTAAGAAGTGTAATTATTGAATGATATCCTAAGTGTTAATCACATATAATGAAGTTATAATAAAAGCTTGTTGGTTATACAAGTGTGGTTGTCTTATTCTCATTGTGATTGTTGTGATATCCATTATTATTGTGAGATGAACAGGTAAAGGACATCGTCACAGAATTGGTGAAACGTAGGGGTTATAAGGGTGGGGATGTTGTAATAAGGGTGTTAACACATTGGTTTGGGATAAGGGTGACAAAAACTAGATGTTTGGAATGTTTGGTACATGGATAAGAGCTTGTCCCCTGCAGATCATGTCTAGTGGGCAACCATATGACCCTTGGCATGTGTATATAGGGTCTTAGTGAGTTTGACGGTTCCTTAATTGGACTAGGTTTGTGGTTATTGAAATTTTTTTGAGAGAACCTATTGATATTATTGTTGTTATATCAGATCCTTGAGAGGTCCAGGCTAGGAGTATAAATAAATGGTGTATCTCCTATTGATGTCTATTTACTTATATATTTACGACAAGGTGTAACTTATTATTGTAAGTCATGGTTTTGTTGACTTGATCTATTGTTGGTAGTCATGTTTTTGACTTGGTATATTGTCTATATTGACTTAAACTTGACTGAATTCTTTGGTGGTGTTATGAAAGGCTAATTGGTACATAATTGAGGTAAAGGTAATTTTAGGTGCTTATGGTTGTACTTGTTTACAAGATTATGGTTATTTGTTCACATTTATTATTTTAGGTTGGCCGATGACCCTACATTCATTGTGGTTTTGTACTGATACTACATGTGCTCTTCTTTTATTAAGTGCAGAGCATCTTCCAGAGTAATAGTCTCGCTTAGCAATCTTAATCATACTTCATGAATCGATGAATTCCAGTCTTATGTCATACAATGAACAACTCATGCAGTCATGTTTTATAGTATTCACAATCACATGAACTCATGATACATCCTTAATGACTACTAAAATTACACTACGTCATGCATGTTCTAAGATCAAATCTCTTGAACAAGTTCTTTCATACTATACTTTATCCCTCAGGTCGTAGTTGAATGTTAAAGTTATAAAAAGTCCTTAAGTTATGATTTCATGGTATCCCTTTTATTTTACATCTTCATGTTCCAGTCCTTCAGTGACCTTCCTTATGCTATGATAGTGGTGTTGATGACAGTTGAGTGATAGGCTTAAGTGATTTTTTTGATATACCTACAGATAATGACATTAGGTGGCTGGTGTTTCTTTGAATAAAACTCAAGATTGGTTGTACGATACGACAAGAAGTAATGTTTTGGGATTAAAAGCTCCTAGTGGAATACAGATTTCTATAGTTGAAACTAACATGATCACCTTAGGTTTAGCACCTTGTACATCCGAATTACTCTTGGATATGATAAGAGTATGCAACTAGACCTACGCTTAGGCAGCCATATGTACCCCTAAGAGAGTTATAGGTTGCAACTAATGAAGTGTAGTATCCAAAAGAAAGAGCATAGTTAAGAAGTATTGATAAGATTGAAATTTATCCATCGTATCCTAAGGCATAGTAGTCCTATTCTTATTCCATGCCCAACGTAATCATGTTTCATGTCATATAGCTTATGTTCCTATATAAGTTTTTCAGGACCATGCTCGCCCATGCTCACCTAACTCATGCTTTGTCATTCCTTGACGTTGGTTGATTAACCCTTATTGTTAGTGTGGTTTAAGGTTAGTCTTGTAGGTGAATAGAGTTCTAAATGAGTCAATAGAAATTAGTCCCATTTAAGTCCATGCGTTCTTTCTAGTCAAGCTAAATTGTTCAAAGGCCATTATATAGATCCATATTTATGCTCACATCTATGTGCTCACTAGTTGAGTCCCAAAGTCATGATATTATTCAATCATGTTCAACTTATGATTGTAAGGCAAGTCCCAATTATTCCTTAATTGTAGTTTAACCATCATTTGAGGACGAATGATCCCAAGGGGGAGAAATTGTAACACCCTAAAATTTTCTAAGCTAAGATCCTAACTGTTCTACATATGTGTATAAGACCAAACCCGATGATTTCTAAATATACATAAGTGTCATGATTAATTCCCAAGTGTGGTGAGTGCTTTGGATGCAAATCATGGTTATAAGAAACTCCTAGCACCAAGTTATGTTGTGAGCATTCCAACCGATTAAGTTTTTGTATAAGTTCTTACTAGGGTCAACTTCAAACAATCATTACTTCTAGAATATGAAAAGTTACATGGGCCAAATACCTACCAAATTAATTGTTGAGTCTTCTTTCTAACGCCACCAACCGTTCATCAATCTGAGTCCAGAGCAAAAAGTTATGGGCATTTTAGTGGAGTACTCTTAGTGACGACGACTCATAGTACGAGTAGTCCTTTCATTATACGAATCGTACTTTCATTGTTCAAATCGTACTTTCAGTGTAAGAATCGTACTTTTAGAGTACGAGTTGTACCTTAACTCCTACTGACAGATTCAGAGAAGTGTCACCAAGAGCTGATACCATGAATTAGAGTGTGAGTCATACTCTAAACCACGACTCGTGACATGAGTCATGGTGTCCTGCACCAGTAAAGTTCCTTCATGTTTTATTGAGGACAATTTAGTCTTTCCCTACTCTTTTAAACATTATACTATATCGTTTTAAGTAGTTTTAAGGGTGATTAATAAATAATCAGCCCCTTTATCTCCCATTAGCATCGAATGACTGTCACGACCCAAAATCTAGAGGTCATGATGGCACCTACCCCTATCCAAACTTAGTAGGTACGCCCAACACCAAAAGAGAATAATAACGGAAAGAAAATAAATGATAATGTAAATCACGAGACTTTAGGAAAAAGTCAAGCTAATACGATAACAAAGGCAAATATCTAGATAATACAACTCAAATCCCCAATGATCTAGTGTCATGAGTAAGAGCAACTCTAAAACTGTCATAAAGTATGGATATACAACTGTCTATCTCCGAAATAATGCAAAACAAGGAAAACATAGATGAATCTGGGAACATGCTCCAAAAGGAGATCTCACCACAACTCCGTTTAATCCCAAAGGTGCACGAACATGAACCATGGATGGCACTCAAACTAGGATCTGCACCAAAAGGGTACAAAAAAGTAGGAGTGAGTATGGTCCATTTGTACTCAGTAGGCATTATAGGCCGACCTAGCTAAGTAGACAACTAAACAAGTAAAATAATACCATGAATAGGGTAACCGACCTAAATACAGAAAAAGTCCTAGCGAATCAAGCCGCACTACTTCTAACAATAAAATGGTACAATCTGAACAACAATAAAAATATGACAACATCATGAATAGAGATATCCAAAACACAATATCACCCATGTATAAGAGATGCAATGCAATGTAACATGATGATATGTTATCAATGCAGTGTTACAATGCTCACTTCATATACATCTTCTGAGCCTAAGCATCGAGTAGAGGAACCATGGGGGATTCGTAACCCATATACTAATCATAATCTCATCAATCAACCTTACCGACTCAGTTCCCTAGGCTAAAGGCATTTTATAAAATGGTTTATTTTCTTTTGCAAAGAAATACAAGTTCCATAGTAGTACCAGTTTCATGAGAATGAGTGATGAATGAGTATGCATGATCATTGCAAAATCAACTTAACAATGGTATAAATGAACTCAAATCACCCCACTCCGAATAAATCATAATACAAGCCCCTTATAGAAACAGAATAGTAAAGAACCATATAAGACACCAATAAAGTCAAAGCAAGCCTCCACTCAGGAATCACAATGATAATAAGCTCTCCAATAAATAATAAAATCAACACAAGCCGCCACTCTGGCTTCTCAATACTAATAAGTTCTCAAATTGATAATAATGTCAAAACAAGCCCTTTTCGGGTATCACGATAATAATATTCAACCCTAAATAAGGTAAACATAGAGATTACACCCAAACCATAATATACTTTACATAAATAGTTATCTACCCAGCTAAGTCTGGAGAGTGTTAAGCCATAACTTACCTCGAAAGGCGAAGACATGAGCCTGAACCTCACAACACAAAACCTTTCCCTTCCTAGTAGCTTCAAAATGCTCTCAATCAATCAAAAACTATTTTTATACATAATTAGAAGTCTGTTGATACCCATCTTAACTACCTTCTTCTCAACTACTACCTTTTTATCCTGAACCAAATTTGGAGCATCCTGCTGTGGGGGAGGGAACGGTGATCTCTGCCCAACCGATCCTTCGACTGCCCGAGCTCCACCCCTAATAGGTCATTTCCCTCTTTCTACCCTTCTCGCCTTGCCCCTAACTTGGGGTCTTCCCAAACCACAACCTTAGTGGCCTGTACCGATGCTGTTGCTGCTCTAGTAGTACAAGTGTTCACCATCTGTGAAACAAGAGTGAATGAGGTTAGATACCAATTTGGATCACTAGATACCAATTGGAATCAAGTACTCACAAGAAAGGAAGAAAAAAGTGAAAATTGTTCCTAAATTCCTGTAACCTCTTGAACAAAATTACAAACGTCTCTGTACTATTTCACAAGACTTTACTAGACCCATTCTTGTACGATGAGAACAACAAACCCTGTGCTCTGATACCATCTTTGTCATGACCCAATCTATCATGAGTGACACCCATCCTAACTCTACGGTGGGAAAACTATCTAACCCAACCATTAGCAAATTAACAAAGAACTTACTTTAATAATCTTCATTATTTAACTACCACCATCTTACTAAGCACAATATAAATAAAACGATTCAATTACTAACTAATGAATGCCAAAACAAATAAGAGTGCAGAAGTATCTTTAATTATTACAATCCCCAGGACCAAAAATTCACCATACAAGAACTCTAAAAATATCCAAAACAAGGTCTAAAACATCATCTAGAATACTAAATAAAAAGGAATGTCACTGTCCCAAAACAAAGGACATGAATAAATTAAAGATGATCCAATGGCTGCCCGAACATGGTGCTCACCCTTGAATCGATACTGGAGTCAAGAACTAGAGTCGAGGACTTATTTCAAATGTTGGAACACACTCTGCCTTCAATGAAAAGAAGAGTATAGCAGTATCAGTACAACAACTAAGTACTGGTAGGTATCATCGGCTAACTTAACCCAACACTATACAAATAAGCAAGTGTAATGCAGCTAAGAAGCAATCAAGACACAACTCACAATTAGTTGACAATCAAATGTACAATCATAACACTTCAACTCACCAGGATACATGTATACAAGTACATCAATTATACTTAGGCAGATTCATTCAACAATATTCATCAAAATATATGTGCAAATGAAATGATGGTTGCATGGATGCAAGATATACATACATACTAGGGTTATCAGGGACCCTCAGCTATGACCTGCAGGGGCTGAGCTTAGTCCATGTACAAGTAACGGTATGGTACCCAATCCAATAACAATGTCGGCATGACACCCAATCCAAATAACAGTGTTGGTGTGACACCCGATCTAATATCATCTTAATATAATCTAAAATCTAATGCTCAATTCATGATAACAATCAACAACCAAAAGTAATGCCCAAAAGCTAATCATATACATTCACATTACATATAAGCACAGAGTCAAATCAAGTCTATACTACTATTAAACCATAACCTACCTCAATTCCTTGCTTGAAAATACTATTTGGCCATAGTCTTTCCTTTCGTTTCAATTATTGCCTGTTCTTGATCTATAAACAATAAATATACATATTTCAACACAACAATGCACACTTTTAAGCATAATGAACCCAAACCCATTGATTTTAACCTATGAACTTGGCCTAGTTCATCATTCTTGGATTTTCTTCCCTTTAATCCCCTTGAATTCTCTATATTTTAAGCTTATAAGGTTGAATTCTACCATGAATTTGTTTTAGCACCTTAGGATCAATAACAACTGATATACAACCATCCCCTACCAATTTCCACTAGTTCATGAACTTAGGGCTAAATATCAATATCAACTAAGGCCGTGATTCTTGCAACCCCAAGAATCTAAAGGAGTGATTTAAAGTTTGAAGAGTAGATAACCTTACCTCAAATATGGAAAACCCCCAATTTGGTGCAAAATTTCCTTAGCTAGCCCTGGAACAAGTTTTTGAAATAATGAGAATAAAAATATTATTTTTTTAACTTAAACTATTTTCTACTTTTTTGGTCACTACATCGACACTTTTATCACTGTAGCGACATATCTATCGCTGCAGCAATGCTACTATTGAAATGGATCTATCACTATAATGACACTTAAGACAAAATGATCTGTCACTACGGCGACACTTCTGTCACTGCAGCGGCACCTAACTAGTAGCTAAGGATCGATTCCCAGCTCTAGCCATTTCACAACATATTTTTCAATTCTCAATATTACAAACTGACCATTTTATGGTAATTGCTATATCTGGAGTTCTACTAATCCATTTCATGTATCAAAAGTTTTTACGACTTTATAAACTTGTTCTTTAATACAATATCCACTCAAAATAACCAATCAAAATTCTAATAACTACAAAATTTTCCTACACATCCATACACACAAAATATGGCTAAAACAAGGTTAGCCCTGAATTTCAAAATTTTAGTCCAAGAAAGAGCTAAGCTGTGGTTTTACTCTCTATTTCAGAATAACAACGTTTTGGGTCATTACAACTTCTAATCAGGAGGCTACATGGCATTTAGGAAATGTTTTCCCTTCTTTCATTCTCTAGATCATACAGTAGAGTTGTCCCTTGAGAAACATATGCAGGTTCGAGAATTACTCCATTTCCATTGACTGCACCTTATTTTTGAGGTAATAAAAGCAATCAAATTTAAATTCCTACTGATAATGTTTTCTTAGATAGAGCCTACATATAGTTATGAGATTACACAAGGTCTTGAGAGAAGCCCATCAGTGCTTTCAAGTTTAGTGATTCGAAAGAATTTACTCTTGTTCATGCAAATCGTACGTTTGAGTCAAGTAAGATGTGCTCTCAATTCCATTCTTAGAATCTTATTATAGATAGCCTTGTGTGAGGGAGGAAGTACATATCTAGGTTAGATTTTGGGAGTAGTGCTTGTCCCAAGGTTTTTGTATGATTCAAGATTTCATGTGTCATAGAAGCAGAATAACCTAGAGTTAGAAGTGTGAGCATAAAATTATAGCAGCTATAGAGTGGTTAGAAGATTGGCAGATTTAGCTATTATCTTATGAGTTGAAGAGGTGCATAGTGTATTGTGTGGTGGTAAGGAAGAGTTGTAAGGTCACAAAATAAAAATGTGCTTCTAGACTGAAATTAGATAGGTGGTGTGGTTAAGGTTGATTACTTTCTAAAAGTGGTGGTGGAATAGTGTATCTTGCTCTTTATCCAATAGCTGAAAGTTCGTATAGTGAATAAGAAGTTATGTAGTTGTCCATGTTAAGTGTTAGACTCTAAGTGTGAATTGTGGATGATTAGACTTATGAAGAGGGAGAGTTTTCACTTCTAGAAGGAAATGTGTGTACCCAGGGTATTGTAATACTTCATAAGATTCTAAGTTAGTAAGTTTTGCGAGTTCCTAGATAGTATTATTGAGCTGCTAAGTGTGGAGGAGGCTAAACTAGTATTTTATGGTATCTATAAGAGCTGGATTGAGGATATTATAGATAGATAGTGTTAAGTCTCTCAGTATGGTTTTATTTTCTAGTATATTCGATGGTTATATTTGCTAGTAAAAGTTTAATATATAATATAATGACTATAGAGGCTAGAGAAAGTTAACAGTAATATATCAGAAAGGAGTGCTAACAAGGGTTTTATGTCTACAGATATAGTCTTTGGAGAGAGTTTAGTATGTTGTTTATAATGATACACCAACTATTAGAGTAAAGTGATTATAGTTCAGTTTAGAGAATATTGAAGAGGCTCACAGACTTAGAAAGGCAGTTTCTATTAAAGAGAGAGATGATAGAGTTTTGAACCATGCCAGGATTGGAGATTCAGCTAGTTATGCTAATAAGTTCTAGGACAGAGCTAGAAGGAGGCAGAGACCCAATCCATTCTTATCTTAGTATATTCCTTGTACCCAGTTATTATGACACTCTGCTCATGCCTTGCGTGTCAGTGCCATGATCATAAATAAAATTCACACACTTCATGCATATGTCCATTCTCAGTTCCTGGCATGAGGAGTAATAGTCTCGCTTAGTAATCCTAATCATTCTCCATGAATCCATGAATTCTAGTCTCATGTCATACAACTAATGACTTATGCATTCATGTTTTATAGTACGCACAATCCTTTTAACTCATGATAAATCCTTAATGACTACTAAAATCACACTACATCATGCATGTTCCCAGAAAGAAGCTCTTAAACAAGTTCTTTCATACTATACTTTACCCCTCACGCCCTAGTTGAGTGTCAAAGTTATGAAAAATCCTTAAGTCATGATTTCACGGCATCCCTTTTATTCTATATGTTAATGTTCCAGTCCTTTAGTGACCTTTTTAATTCTATAATAGTGGTGTTGATGATAGTTAAGTGATAGGCTTAAGTGATTTTATTGATATACCCTACCGAAAATGACATTAGGTGGCTAGTGTTTCTTCAAATAAAACTCAAGATTGGTTGTTTGGGGCGGCAAGAAGTAATGTTTTAGGAATGAAAGCTCCTAGTAGATATAGAATACAGATTCCTGTCGTTGAAACTAGCATGATCATCTTAGGTGTAGCATCTTGTACATTCAAATTAGGCTTGGATATGATCAAAGCATGCAACTAGACCCAGAATCTAATAGCCATATGTACCCCTAAGAGAGTTATAGGTTACAACTAATGAAGTGTAGTATCCAAAAGAAGGAGCTTAGTTAAGAAGTATTACTAAGATTGAAAGCAATTCATCGTATTATCTAAGGCATAGTAGTCCTATTGTTATTACATGCCCAACGTACTCATGTTTCATGTCATACAACTCATGTTCCTATATAAGGTTTTCATGCCCATTCTCACCCATGCTTACTGATCTAAGGCGTATTTATATGCCTTATGACCGACTTTAACCCATGTTTACCTTAGTTTTGAGAACAATACGTATGTATTTTGTATGGTTTTGATGGATTATGTGATGTTGTGCTAACCAATGTGATTAGACCCTTGTAGGTGGAATTTGCGACTATTTGGAGCATTTCTGGCATGGAAAGCGAGGCTTGGAGAAGCTACGAGCAAAGGATATTGATGATAAGAGGCAAGCCAAAGAGTTGAACTTGAAGAATCATGCCAAATCCGCAAAGAAAAGTCGACGAAGGAAGAAAATAAAAAATTAAGGGCGTCCTGGCGCGCCAAGGGGAGTGCAAGGCCGCTTTTGGGGAAAATTTTGTTCATCCAGGAAGCATTGGAGCGCGCCCAGGGGCATGCCAGGCTGCCTGGGAGCACCCTTTGCAGAGGCAAAATTTACCTAAGTGCCAAGCGCGCCCAAGGGCGTGCTAGGCTGCTTTTTGGCGAATTTTTGCCTCAATATTCTCTCTATAAATAGGGCTTTTGAGTTATTGTATCACATTCGATCTTCACTAGGATACCTTGGGCGTTTTTAGGCATTGAAATTAGGTTTCATTCTTCATCTTTTCAGTTTTTATTTCTTTTTATGGTATTTTATTACTTTTGGATGTTAATTAACATTATGAGTGGCTAAAATCCCTCTTTCTTGGGGTTAAGGCCAAAGAACATGAATCTCTTGGGTTAATTTTAGTGGTTTTTGCTGAAGTTTATCATAAATTGGTTATTCATATATTCTAAATTTCACTATTTTGATGCTTGATCACCATTGAAATACATTCCTTGTCTTGAGGTGAGCTCGAGAGAGAAACTAAGAGATAGAACGTGGAATATAAGAGGTGTGGTCTTTCTCGGGGAAGGAATTCTAAGGGATTGACATGTGGTTAGGACCGAGAGGTACCTAATCCACCACACTAGGTCAATTACGAGAAGAAAGCTTAAATGCACTAGAATTTGTTAAGCTTATCACCGCTCACGGATGTAGTTAGGTTTCCAATTTCTAGTAGAATATTATATTTTGGAGATGAATATAATTGTAAAATTAACCTCGGGATCAATAACCAAGATAAACAACTCAAATTGCTTAAACCAATAACAATTATGCTCAAGATATGACGTTCGGAGTGCCTTAGCCCTGGAAATTCACTTTTTTTTTATTGATTTTTCAAGTGTATTTGCAAAAACTAAAGTTACGTAGTGAAGATAGGAGTTCATAGTCTGCAATCATTTAATTTTTAGTACCAAATCCCTTTCCCTTTTCGCAACACTAGTTTTAATTATTGTTTGACGTCTAGAATTGATTTCTGTTGATGAAAGTCCCTTGGGTTCGATATCCGGCTCTTTTAAAGGAGCCACTTTATTACTTGAACAATCACGTACACTTGGGTGTATAGCTGGGTTGCAATAAGTTTTTGGCGCCGTTGCCGGGGACTTTCAAATAGATAGATTTCAATTATTGACGTTTGTACTTTAATTTTCAGCTAAGTGTTGACAACTTGATCTTAGCTGTTCTATTTTGCAGGCTTACTTCATCGGAACACTGGCAAGGAATAAAGATTTGGTAGCCCCGCAGTCTGAACCTGAAAGATATTTTAATAGATTGAGGAGACATGCTGCAGATTACCCAATCCCGCAAGTCGAACTGGCTGGCGAAGGCATACGGGGTAATCCCGTAAGAATTGAAGAACCAGTTACTGAGAGACGTGAGCTAGTAGTAATGGCAGCAAGGATAGTGCGCGACGTGGCAATCCCACTCGCTACTAATGCGACCTCCAGTATTCTTAAATCAGCGATTAGGGGTAGTTTGAGCTTAAACAGAATATGGTGCAACTCTTGCACTCAAGTGGACAGTTTACAGGTCTTGCTCATGAGGACCCGCAGAGGCATATCCGTAATTTTTTGGAGATCAGTGACACATATATTCCTGCGGGTGTGTCTTCGGATTATGTGAGACTTACTTTGTTCCCCTTTTCTCTGTTGGGGGAAGCAAGGAGGTGGTTAGATGCAGAGCCGGCTAATTCTATCACTACTTGGGATGATCTTGCTCGGAAATTCTTGATAAGGTTCTTTCCGTCTGGAAAGACAGCAAAGCTGAGGAGTGAGATATTGAGTTTTAGACAGAGAGATGATGAGAATTTGTACCAAGCTTGGAATCGATTCAAATCCATGTTGAGGGATTGTCCTCACCACCACCAAGCTAATGAAGTGTTGGTGCATACTTTCATTGAGGCTCTCGACCCCAACACTAAAATTCTACTTGATTCAGCTGCAGGTAGACAAGCTTTAGAGAAGACTTATGATGAATTATATGCTTTGTTGAATCATATTTAACGGGGAAATCCAGACTGGCATAGTGATAATTCGAGGAATTCTACAAAGAAGGTTGCTGGGAAACTAGATGTGGATGCAGTCACGGCATTATCTGCCCAAATTTCAGCTATACAAAACATGATAAACAATCACTTTAGTAGTTTGAATTTGGGGCAGCAATAAGCTCCTGTAAATGCAGTACAGCAGCAGGTCGCTGTGATGTATATTGTATGTGGAAACGGGTATCATACCAGCGAGTTGTGCAGTGCAAATTCGGATTCCGTAAATTTTATTGGTAATGCCCAAAGAGGAGTAGGAGCCCATAATTATGGAAATACTTATAATGCTGGGTGGAAAAATCACCCGAACTTATCTTGGGGAGGTAATCAGAATCAATATAGGCCTCAAGGATATGCACCACAATACAACCAACAACAAGGTCAAGGAAATCAAGTGGGTGCTAAGTCTGGAGATATGAGCGTGAAAGATATGTTAAAGCAGATTATGGCAGAGCAAGCTAAGCTGGAGTTGGGTTTGGGTCATCCTAAGCCTACTACTATTATTTTGCAGCTTGCAGACCGATCCGTGACTAGACCTGATGGTATTGTTGAGGATGTTCTGGTTCATGTGGGTTCGTTGATCTTTCCGGTTGATTTTGTGGTGCTAAATTTTGAGCCTGACCCGAAAGTCCCATTTATTTTGGGGCGTACTTTTCTGGCCACTGGAGGTGCGATCATTGATGTAGCAGCCGGGAAACTAACTATGCGAGCTCATGATAAGGTTTAGGTCTTTGATGTATATAGGGCTTTGAAGCTCCCAGAAATTTATAAGAACTTGTCAGCTATTACAGCTATAGATTTGGCGGTTGATAGCATCCACACATTGTCTACAGATCCGTTGGAAAAAGTTTTGATGGGGTAAGTTGTTTTTGGTGATGCGGAAGCTAGTGAAATGGTGCAGGTTCTTGATCTTATGGGTATCTATGCTAAAGAGGGTAGATGGGAACCTTTAAATTGTCCACTCGGTCCTCCAACCAAACCCTCAATTGAGGAGGCACCGAAGCTTGAATTGAAAGAACTTCCATCTCACCTTCAATATGCTTTCTTAGGTGACAATGAGACCCTTCCTATTATTCTTGTAGCAAATTTGTCAAAGGAACAAGTTGATGCGGCATTGTTGATACTCAAACGAAGAAAGAAGGCTATTGGTTGGCAGATGTCTAACATCCATGGTATGAATCCGGGTTTATGCATGCATAAAATTTACATGGAGGAAGGTCATAAGCTGAGTGTGCAACACCAACGACGCTTGAATCCGGTGATGAAAGAAGTAGTAAGGAAAGAGGTAATTAAGTGGTTAGATTCGGGGATTGTTTGCCCTATTTCTGATAGTACGTGGGTTAGTCCAGTACAATGTGTTCCAAAAAAGGGTGGTATGACTGTGATCACGAATGATAATAATGAGTTGATTCCTACAAGAACTATGACTGGGTGGAGTATTTGCATGGATTACCGGAAACTCAATGATGCTACGAGGAAAGACCATTATCCAATCCCTTTTATTGATCAGATGTTGGATCATTTCGCCGGGCAGGAATATTATTGCTTTCTTGATGGGTATTCCAGATACAATCAAATTGCTATAGATCCTCAAGATCAGGAGAAGACTACATTCACATGTCCTTACGGCACATACGTTTTCAAGCGTATGCCATTTGGATTGTGTAATGCACCGGCTACCTTTCAGCGGTGCATGATGGCTATTTTCTATGACATGGTGGAGGAGTTCGTAGAGATTTTTATGGATGATTTTTTAGTCTTTGGTAACTCTTTCGAGGTATGCTTACAAAACCTTGATAGAGTCCTTGCTCGGTGTGAAGAAACTAATCTTGTTCTCAATTGGGAGAAGTGCCATTTCCTTGTGACGGAAGGTATAGTTCTTGGGCATAAAGTGTCAAAGCAGGGGCTCGAAATTGATAGGGCAAAGATTGAAGTTATTGAAAAATTACCTCCACCTGTATCGGTGAAAGGGGTGCATAGTTTCTTGGACCATGCTGGGTATTACAGAAGGTTTATTCAAGATTTTTCCAAAATTGCACGCCCCATGTGCACGCTCTTGGAAAAAGATGTGAAATTTGTATTTTGTGAATCATGTGTGAAGGCATTTGAAGTTTTGAAGAAGAAGTTGGTACCGACACCTATACTTATTGCTCCTGACTGGGCTTTAACATTTGAGCTCATGTGTGATGCAAGTGATGTTGCAGTGGGTGCAGTGCTTGGTCAGCGAAAGAATAACGTATTTCATTCTATTTATTATGCGAGCAAGACCCTTGATGCAACCCAAGTAAATTACACGGTGACTGAAAAAGAGATGCTAGCATTGGTGTATGCATTTGATAAATTTAGATCTTATTTGGTGGGCATGAGCGTCATTGTATACACGGATCATGCTGTAATATGGTATTTGTTCAATAAAAAGGATGCTAAGCCACAGTTGATTAGATGGATCTTATTGTTACAAGAGTTTGACTTAGAGATTAAAGATAGAAAGGGGACAGAAAATCAAATTGCTGACCATCTTTCTAGACTTGAAAGCTCGACACATGTAGTGGATGATGGGCGCATTTGTGAGGAATTTCCAGACGAGCAATTGTTAGTTTTGGATGTTGATGAGTTGCCATGGTATGCATACATTGTGAATCTATTGGTAAGTGGTCTATTTCCTCCTGATTCGAGTCCTCAACAGAAGAAGAACCTGTCATATGAGGCATGTTCTTATATATGGGATGAGCCTTATTTATTCAAGCAAGGGCCTGATCAAATAGTAAGAAGATGTATTCCGGATGCGGAAGTGAAACAAGTGCTAGAGAGATGCCACGCATCACCTTATGGTGGTCATCATGGTGGTGAACGCACAGCCCAAAAAATTCTGCAATCAGGTTTCTTCTGGCCTTCTATATTCAAAGATGCTAATGCCTTTGTGAAGAGTTGTGATCAATGTCAACGTATGGGGATGATTTCAAAGCGACATGAGATGCCTCTAAACAATATCCTAGAAGTTGAAGTCTTTGATGTATGGGGGATAGATTTTATGGGCCTTTTCCCAAAGTCGAATGGAAATCTATGCATACTTGTAGAAGTGGATTATGTGTCTAAATGGGTAGAGGCTGCAGCTCTCCCTACGAATGACTCCAAGGTTGTGGTAAATTTTCTTCAAAAACACATCTTCACAAGATTCGGAACTCCAAGAGCTATTGTTAGCGATGGAGGTTCACACTTCATTAACTATTGGGTGAAGAGTGTGTTGGCAAAGTATGTTGTGAGACATAAGGTCTCAACAGCGTATCATCCTTAAACAAGTGGCCAAGTGGAGGTGTCTAATCGCGAGATAAAACAAATCTTGCAAAAGACGGTGAATACTCAGAGGAAAGATTGGTCACTCAAGCTGGATGATGCTCTTTGGGCTTATCGAACGGCGTATAAGACTCCGATAGGGACTTCTCCCTATCATCTGGTCTTTGGGAAAGCATGTCACCTCTCCGTTGAGCTTGAGCATCGAACATATTGGGCGGTAAAAAGGGTGAATCTAGATCCGGGGTTGGCTGGTAATAGGAGGTTGTTGCAACTCCATGAGTTGGAAGAATTTCATTTCCATGCATATGAAAATGCGAAGATCTGCAAGGAGAAAATGAAACGATGGCATGACAAACATATTCTCCCCCGCACTTTCGAGCTAGGCCATTTGGTACTTTTGTTTAACTCAAGACTTAGGTTGTTTCCGGGCAAGCTAAGATCTAAGTGGAGTGGGCCTTTTGAAGTAAGCTGCACGACGCCTCATGGTGCGGTGGAAATTTTAAACAAAGAGGATGGTACGAGATTTATGGTAAATGGGTAGAGAGTGAAGCATTATTTTGGTGAAGAAGAGAAGCAGAAGGAGGACGTGCTTCACCTTGATAATAATTGAGCTAAGTATGGTCGAGCCGCGATATTAAACCAGGCGCTACATGGGAGGCAACCCATGAATGTGTTGTAATAGTTAGGATTTATAAAGTAAAAATACAAAAAGAAGAGTCGTGCCCCGACCAAAACTGAGGCGCTTGATGGGAGGCAACCCATCGCTTTTAAAAATTTTTCTTTTCTAACTTAGTTCTAGGGTCTTGTGTTTATATAGAGGCACAGAGCATTTTGACATGGAAATCCACAAAAAAAAGGTAAAATTGGCGGATAGATGATTATTTGAAGGTGCCGGGCACGTATGACATATTTTGGAGCAAAGTTTTGAGTCTTGGGACTTGTAAAAGCCCCAACATTATGTGAAAAATATGGAAAATTGCTCAGGTATAATGTTAAGTGTTGGGCGCGCTACCTGGCCTGCCAGGGCGCACTTGCTAAATTTTTTTTATTGTGTGGCAGTGGGTAGGCGCAACACAGGGCGTGCCAGGCCGCTTGCCCCTAAATTTTTTATCGCCTGGCAGTGACCAGGCGCGACACAAGGCCTGCCAGGCCACTTGTGTCCTATTTTTTTAAGCGATTGGCGGTGGGGTAGCGCGCTAGGTAGCGTGCCAGGCCGCTACCCCCTTAAGTCTTTGGCATAATTTTTTTTTAAGTCTTTGGCTCCATAACCCGACCCACCCCACCCCTTCTCTTTTAAATCCCTAATTTTCTTTAATCTTCACATGTTTTCCAAACTCAACCACCAAGGACCCGATTTTACTCCCAAAAACTTCAACAATTCTCTCTTCTGTTTCTCTACTCTTGCCCACATATAGCTCGAATTCTTGCCTTCTCCTCTTGGGATTGTGTTTACAAGACTCTATTCAAGCTATCAAGGTATGTTTCCTTAGCTTTCTCTCTCTAGATTGCTATGAGGATGATGCGAATTTGGTGTATTCTTGGATTTCGTTTGTGATGCCCAATATGTTCTTGGTATATTGACTTGCTTCTTATGATATTTTTGGAGTTTATGGGGTGTCATTACAATGAACTTGAAAGGCATGTGAAATTGTGTTTAATAATCTTGTTTTAGTTGGAATAATTGGAAGTGGGTTTATCTTTATTGGTGATAATTGAGCAAGTTGGTAGTTGATATCACTTGATACAACTTATATGTTGTTGAATACGTATGAGTCTTGTTTGAATTCTTGAGTAAAACAAGTAAGTCATTCTAATGATATGTATGGGATTATTGAACTTGTGTTGGGTATGTGCAATTTGTCTATGGTTTGGACTTGGTAATTGGGACTTAAGTGATAAGGGGAAGTCTGAGTACCCTATACCCATATATTTTGAATGGTGCTAAGCAACTAGGTGTGGGGTGGCCCTTAAAGCCAACACCCATTGAGTTGCTTAGCTATCTTTACGTGGGAAATTGACTTGCTTGTGGATCTTTGCTATAGGTACAATGTCGGATGCTAATGTGGCTTCTTCTAGCTCTCAAAAGCGACGTTGGTCAGGAAGTAAGGTCCCCGCGGCTCCCCCAGTCCTGAAAGGCCAGAAACGCAAGTATGGGATTCATACTGTATCTAGTGCTGGCAAGAGTTGTTACAAAAGTCACACTGAAGCTAAATACTTTTCATATGAATGTATTGATAGGGCCAGTCTAGCTCGGACTTACCCTAGGATATTGGCTTGGATTGTGCAATTAGGAATGGAGTTCATCTTCGATAGACCTACACCTTGCAACCTTCACCTGGTGAGGGAATTATATGCAAATTGGAACCCGAATGCACCAACCAGCTCGGTGGTTGTACGAGGGACGGATGTTATACTCGATTCCTTGGGCATTACGGGATTATTGGGAGTACACACTCGGTCTAGTCCCCACGACCTCCTCAGGCTAAATACTAGGCCCCCTTATGCTGATATTCGACACACTCTTTGCGGCCAGCGTTCGACAGTGAGATGGTTGCGCCATCATAAAAGAGGGTACCACTTGAGTCTACCCTATGCTCATTTGAATAAGGAGGCACGAATCTGGTTGAAGATTGTGTGTTGTTGCTTGATTCTGGGTAGCCACATGACGGAGGTCACGCGGGATCGTGTCTGTCTGGTGTATGCTCTCATGACTGATGTGGAGATTGATGTAGGGTCTATAGTGCTGTCAGCTATATGCCGAGCTCGTTTGCAAGGAGTTCTTCATTATGCTTTTGGTAGGTTATTGACTAAATTGATGCGAGCATTCGAAGTGCCTGAGGAGGCATTTGATTATCATCCTCCTATGGTGCAGACCCCTATAGATGTTACCCAAACCAGGGCACCAGATGCACTCGACCCCACTCTCACCTTAGCAGAGCGTCACGCTCGAGATGACGGGATTTTAGCCCTTATGTATGGGTTGGAGATGCTATGCCACAGGACTGGGGGTAGGCCCTCTACGGCGGAAGAGTTGAGCCATGTTAAGAGGGATTATCTTCTTAACGAGCACGCTATGGCATTGTTGAGAATCGATCCTGATTTTGTTGAGCCTGTGGATGATGATGTCCCCACAGATGAAAATGACCGCCAGACCAATTCTGATGATGACGAGGTGGAGGCGGATGATACTCCGCTAGAGGTCCATGGGCCGGAGGACGACGACTTCCTTGACTGACCAGGGAGCTCCTTACACCCTACTCTTGCATTGTGTATTTTTGTAGCATTGGGGACAGTGCTAACTCTTTTAAGTGTGGGGTGGGGTGTGATGGGATTCCTTTATATGTATGTATATGTGTGCTTCTGTATGATTTTATTTTGGGTTCCTTAGCCTTTGTTTTCGGTTCTTTTACTAAGAAGAGTCCCTTTGAACTGTACAAAACCACACAAAGATTTTAATTTTTATTTTGTTTTTGGTGTTTATTACTTTTGAGTCGCCTTTAGTCACAGGACTAAGGGATTTGCTCTATGATGGATGGATGACGACCGTCTTAAGAGAGAATTAGTCATATAGTGTCGGGTGTTCTTGCTTGCTATAAAATTGTGCATACACATGTGAAACATGCTAGGATATACAATAGCAAGTGTTGAGACGCCTAATTCTCACTTAGTTGACTGGCTATGTTGCTTAATGTTGAACTTATGCATGATTTCGGATATTTTATGGTGAGCCTGCTGAGCTGAACATGTGCCATGTGTGAGTAAGGTTTTTGTGATATTCCATGTGCATAATGATGTCTAGAACTTGCCCGATGTGTTTGCAAAGAGAAATAAAAGGTGTTGAGTTTAGGAGATGATATAGGCATTTCTTTGATAGCCATATTTTAGACCTACTTTATCTACCCTTTTTGCATGATCTTAGTCAGCCCCGTTGAGCCTTTAGCCTATTCTTTGGTGGCCTTACATGTAGCTTGATCCTTTTCTTTCAATGAACCACAGTTTGATCCAAAACTCCGAAGCGCTTTAATTGAGAAATGAGTGTAAAAAAAAAAAAAATTTGAAGAAGGAAAGAGTTAAGTTAAAGCCCCATGTATATATCCTTTGGGTGTGTGAAAAAGTTTGTGTGTGTTGGTAGGGAGTATGGTAGAAAAAGAGAAAAAAAAAATTAAAAAAAAATTCACTATTCTTTGAATCAATGGTTGATAGCAGTTACTCCCTACCTAATATGCTTAAGCTAGCTTTAAAATATGGGGGCAAAAAAAAAAAGAGTTGGGAAGATAAAAGTGGTGGAAAATATGTTGGTTGAAGGTGGTCTTAATGTAATTTGTAGTGTATTAAAGCGCTTAGGGAAGATAGTCACTATTCTTGACCAAATAGTTCCTACCCATCCCTTAGCCTACATTACAAACCCTAAAGTCCTACTTGATCTTGAGCTTTAACATTTTGACATTAGTGGAGTACCACACTAAGGGCAAGCTTATGGTTCATCTTGTGTTGCATGTGAATTCTTTCTGAGAGTGAGTGAACTTTTACTCATGCACGCATTTAATAATTACTTTGTGTGAAATATTGGGTGATTCTCTTGTGGTGAGGGCGCATGTTTAGCAAAGTATGGTGATCTATGGGTAACATGTCATGCATGAATTTGCATCTGGTAAAGTTGTTCTGTGAGGTTAGGTTGTTTCAATTTGCTATTCACTTTTTGGTGATACTAGTATGTTGGTGCATATTTTGATAAGTGTGGTTGTGCAGCTATGAAAGAATGCCTATTGTGTGTCAATTGTCTAAAGTCGCCCGGGATTGAGTGTGGTTAGTGTTCGAGGACAAACAAAGGTTCAAGTGTGGGGTGGTGATCTAATGCGTATTTATATGCCTTATAACCGACTTTAACCCATGTTTACCTTAGTTTTGAGAACAATACGTATGTATTGTGTATGGTTTTGATGAATTATGTGATGTTGTGCTAACCAATGTGATTAGACCCTTGTAGGTGGAATTTGCGACTATTTGGAACATTTTTGGCATGGAAAGTGAGGCTTGGAGAAGCTACGAGCAAAGGATATTGATGATAAGAGGCAAGCCAAAGAGTTGAACTTGAAGAATCATGCCAAATCCGCAAAGAAAAGTCGATGAAGGAAGAAAATAAAAAATTAAGGGCCTGGCGCGCCAAGGGGCATGCCAGGCCGCTTTTGAGGAAAATTTTGTTCAGCCAGCCAGCACCGGGGCTCTCCCAGGGGCGTGCCAAGCCGCCTGGGAGAACCCTTTGCAGAGGCCAAATTCGCCTAAGTGCCAGGCCCGCCCAAGGGTGTGCTTGGCCGCTTTTTGGCGAATTTTTTCCTCGATATTCTCTCTATAAATAGGGTTTTTGAGTTATTGTATCACATACGATCTTCACTAGGATACCTTGGGCGTTTTAGGGCATTGAAATTAGGTTTCATTCTTCATCTTTTCAGTTTTTATTTCTTTTTATGGTATTTTATTACTTTTGGATGTTAATTAACATTATGAGTGGCTAAAATCCCTCTTTCTTGGGGTTAAGGCCAAAGAACATGAATCTCTTGGGTTAATTTTAGTGGTTTTTGCTGAAGTTTATCATAAATTGGTTATTCATATATTCTAAATTTCACTATTTTGATGCTTGATCACCATTGAAATACATTCCTTGTCTTGAGGTGAGCTCGAGAGAGAAACTAAGAGATAGAACGTGGAATATAAGAGGTGTGGTCTTTCTCGGGGAAGGAATTCTAAGGGATTGACATGTGGTTAGGACCGAGAGGTACCTAATCCACCACACTAGGTCAATTACGAGAAGAAAGCTTAAATGCACTAGAATTTGTTAAGCTTATCACCGCTCACGGATGTAGTTAGGTTTCCAATTTCTAGTAGAATATTATATTTTGGAGACGAATATAATTGTAAAATTAACCTCGGGATCAATAACCAAGATAAACAACTCAAATTGCTTAAACTAATAACAATTATGCTCAAGATATGACGTTCGGAGTGCCTTAGCCCTGGAAATTCACTTTTTTTTTATTGATTTTTCAAGTGTATTTGCAAAAACTAAAGTTACGTAGTGAAGATAGGAGTTCATAGTCTGCAATCATTTAATTTTTAGTACCAAATCCCTTTCCCTTTTCGCAACACTAGTTTTAATTATTGTTTGACGTCTAGAATTGATTTCTGTTGATGAAAGTCCCTTGGGTTCGATATCCGGCTCTTTTAAAGGAGCCACTTTATTACTTGAACAATCACGTACACTTGGGTGTATAGCTGGCCCAAATATCTACTAAATTAAATATTTTTGAGTCTTCTTTTCAACACCACCAACCGTTTGTCAATCTAAGCCCAGAGCAAAAAGTTATGCGCATTTTAGTGGAGCATTGTTAGTTACTACGACTCATAGTACAAGTCATGCTTTTATTGTACGAATCGTACTTTCATTGTAAGAATTATAATTTTAGAGTAAGAATTGTACTTTCAGAGTACGAGTCATACCTTGACTTGTACTGACTGATTCAGAGAAGAGTCACCCAGAGAGGAAACTATGAATTAGAGTATGAGTCGTACTCCAAACCACAACTCATGACATGAGTCGTGGTGTCCTGCACCAGCAAAGTTCCTGCACGTTTTATTGAGGTCAATTTAATGTTTCCCTACTCTTTAAGCCCTATACAATGTTATTTTAAGCAGTTTTAAGGGGGATTAATAGATAATCAACCCCTTTATCTCCCATTAGCATCGAATTACTATCACGACCCAAAATCTTGAGGTCATAATGGCACCTATCCTGACCCAACCTTGGTTGTTAAGCCTAACACCAAAAGAGAATAATAACAAAAAGAAGATAAATGATAAAGTAAAACATGAGACTTTAGCATAACGTCAAGTTAATAAGATAACAAAGACAAATATCTAGATAATACAACTCAAATCCCCAACGATCTAGTGTCATGAGTAAGAGAAACTCTAAAACTGTCATAAAGTATGAATATACAACTGTCCATCTCCAAAATAAAGTAAATACAAGGAATACATAGATGAAGCTGGGAACATGCTCCGCACAGAGAGCTCACCACGACACTGAAAGATAGCAAAGCTGCATGAATCATGAACCATGGATGGCCCTCGAACTAGAATCTGTACCAAAAAGGTACAAAAAAGTAGGAGTGAGAACGGTCCACTTGTATTTAGTAGGCATTATTGGCCTACCAAGATAAGTAGACAACTAAGCAAGTAAAATAATACTATGAACGAGGTAACCACCCTGCATACAGAAAAAGTCCCAGCGAATCAAGTCACACTGCTCCTAACAATAAAATGGACAATCTCAACAACAATATAAATATGACAATATCACGTATAATGATATGGGGTGAATGCCGTGTTACAATGCTCACTTCATATACACCCTTCAAGCCTAAGCTTTCAGGAGAGGACCCATGGGGGGGGGTCGCAACCCATATACTAATCACAATCTCATCAATCAACCTTGCCGCCTCACATCACTCAGCCAAGGCATTTTATAAAATGGTTTATTTTCTTTTGCAAAGAAATCCAAGTTCCACAGTAGTACCAGTTCCATGAGAATGAGTGATGAATGAGTATACATGATCATAGCAAAATCTACAATATACAATAATCAACTCAACAATGGTATAAATGAATGCAAATCACCCCAATCTCAATAAATTATAATACAAGCCCCACATGGAAACACAATATTAAAGAACCATATAAGACACCAATGAAGTCAACGGAAGCCCCCACTCAGGCATCACAATGATAATAAGCTCTCCAATTAATAATAAAATCAACACAAGCCCTCACTCAGGCATCTCGATAATAATAAGCTCTCAAATCGATAATAAAGTCAACACAAGCCCCTTTTGGGCATCACGATAATAATAATCAACCCCAAATAAAGTAAACATCGAGATTACACCCAACCCATAATATACTTTACATGAATAATTATCTACCTAGCCAATTTTGAAGAATGTTAAGCCATAACCTACCTCAAAAGTTGAAGACACGAGCCTAAACACATCAACACGAAGCCTTTTCCTTTCGAGCAGCTTTAAAATGCTCTCAATCTATCAAAAATGGTTTCTATACATAATTAGGAGTTTATTGATACCCATTTTGGCATAGTTTGGTTTTGGGTCTAAAATCACTTTAAAAATCGACTCCAAAAATAAAGCGTTGAAACTGAAATTTTAATAAAGAATCACTTTACCCATAGTTTAAGGATTCTAAATCTAAAATCCCCTCGAAAACCGAGTTGAAATTAGGTTAGAAATCATCGAAATACTCATTTTTCACTTTATTGGGTAAAACCCAAATTTCAAGTTTAGAATCCAAGTTTTGAAGATCATTTTGCAATATAATCAGTGGGTAATGGATAAAATTGAGTTTAGAAGCTTACCCAAATCAAAGTTGATGAAAACCCTTTTAGATTCTCCCAAAATCGTGTTCCCCAATCTTGAAAATCATTTAAATGGAGTTAAATTGCAAAAATGGGGTTTAAATATTGTTCTGATGAACTATTCCTTCTTCACGAATGCGGCCAGCTTATCGCATTTGTGAAGGCTACTAACCTCGACCAACTGCAAATGTGGTGGACTGGTTGCAAATGCATAAAAGGATAAATCCTATCCGGTCCCACCATCATGTTTATGAAGGATAATAAATTCATTCTTCTTAAATGTGACAACAGGGCCGCGAATACGAAGAAGGCCTGAGGCCTGCACCAGTAGCCTTGCACTAGCTATGGTTTAAGGCTACAAATCTCTCCAAACGAACTCTCAGGATTCGTATGAGGCCCCACAAAATAAATCAATAATGCTACTAGACTAATTTCTATGTTTCGGACTCAATGGAACCATCAAATTTACCAAAAGAGGTCGTTAACAACAAGTTTCACCCCAAGAACCACTTTAGGCTAAAAGAACTAGTTTCTTGCTCAAACACACTAAAATCATAATAGAAACTCAGAACCCAAACCAACCACGCTACAAACCCAAATTTGACATTCCAGATTTAATGGAACTGATGAAACTATCATCCGCCGTTCGAATCACAAAATGTTGGCCAAAGTCAACTATATCACTTTAAAGGTTACTCAAAAATCTCAAACACGTATAAATCACTCTCTAATGTTTCGGGGATCGTGCCAACCATCCATACAACTCATAAATATTTAAACTTGCAACGGGGAAGGGCAAAATATTTAAAACACAGAAAAAATTAAAAATACTATAGGATTTTTACAATTACTCTCTTAAAACAGAAAAGAAAAGAACAATACACTCTGAAGTTGTCACGACCCAAATGGACGTGTGTGGCACCCACCCTAACCCTACAGTAGGAGAACCTATCAACCCAACCCTTAGCCTAACAATTGAACACTACATTTAATATCTACTAATCCTTTTTACAAAAAATCACCTTTTATTAACTTAAAGCATGTCAAAACATAATATCAGTCTAATATATTTAAAACCCAATAAAATAATAAAAGTGCAAAAGTACCTCTAAACCATTACATCTCCCTAGGACCTGAAAGTCACCGTATAAGAATTACTAATCAAATCAAAGTCTAAAAATCATAATCTAAATACTAATATCAAAGATAGAAAATTCATTGTCCAGAATAAAGGGCATGAACTAGAGGAAGATACAATTGTTGCCCGGACATAGTGCTCACCCTTGAATCTAAGCTACTGATCCTAAGGTAAAGCCAAGGTCTCGTGTCAAATTCTAGAACACATAATACACTCAACAAAAGGAAGAGCACATGTAGTATTAGTACAACCACAATGTACTGGTTGGCATCATTGACCGACTTAACTTAACACCATATAAATAGATAAGCTAAATAAAAGCAACAAGCAATCAAGACACAACTCATAATCAACTAACATTTCAATACATATTCATAATCACATCAACTTACAAACCACTGACTAACCTCTTCATATCAATCCTTTTCAAGTTGTTCATATCTATCATTTACACTTAGGCAATCCAATCAACAAAAATCAAGTAACCAATAATAGGTGCAATGCAGCCACCAAATGCATGTCTAAAATAATATACATACATACTAAAGTCAGCAGGGACCCTTAGTTATGACTTGAAGGGGACGAGCTCAGTCCATGTACCGTACGGTGTGGTACCCAATCCCAGTATCAATCTGTGCCAGCAACAAACCGCAACAAAATGCTCAAGCACAATAGTATTAATAAACAAATTCATATTTCTTTCATCAACACTTAAACCTTCAAGTTGATCATTTCGACTTAACTTAAACATCATCTCAACCAACAATTACAAGCACCCGAAGGCTAATCACAATCATCTAACTTAACTATAAGCGTAAAGTCAAATCAAGTCTACAACTATTTTCAAACCATAACCTATCCCGTATTCTCGTCTAAATGTTCTAGTTAGCCTAAGCTTTTCCCTTTCTTGTAAGTTCTTCTCGTTATTGATCTATACACCACAAATGAGAATAATTCAATATATCATTCCCCACTTCTAGGTATTTTAAATCAAAACTCATTGATTTTAACACATAAATATACCCTAGTTCTTCATTCTAGTGTTTTCTACCTTTAATCTCTTCGAATTCTCCATATTTCATGATTATAAGGAATAATTCTATGCTAGAAAGTGAATTCTAACAACCTAGAGTAAAAACAAGTGAATTAAAGCTATTCACAATCAATTCTTACCAGTATATCAAACCTAAGGCTAAACCTCAATTTTCAGCCATGATCTTGATCCTTATAGTTCTAAGGATTAAATGACGTAATCACAAGTTAGATTAGTGGAAAATCATTATCTCAATGATGGAAACCCCTAACAATGGTAGAAATCACCTTCTCCTTGCCTTAGGTCGAAAACTAAATTTCCTGAAATAAAAAATGCTAAGTCTCTGATTCATGGTATAAAACTTCCTAATCATCGCTGTACTAATGGATTTGTCACCGCAGTGGAAATCCTTCAGCTGCAGCAAGGCTTAGGCCAAAATTTCCCTCTGTTGTGGCAGCCCTCTCCTTCGCTGCGACAATGCTACTGCAATGGCACTTCTACTGCTGTAGCAGTACTTATACAAAAACTCGGGCTTGGTTTCCAGTTGTGCCTATTTCACAACACACTTCCCAAATTTTAACATCACGTATTAACCTTTTCACAGAAATTTCTATAACCAGAGTTCTACTAACTCATTTTACACACTGTAAGTTTCTATGACTTCCTAAACTCATCATATAAGATAAAATCAAATCAAATCCCACAACTAAACCACCAAAAATCACTAGATTTACCTACACCACACAATAGCCAAAATTTTCCCAAACTAGGCTAGCCTTGAATTTCACAAATTTAGTCTAGGGGAAGGCTAAGTTGAAATTTTACCCACCAACTCACTATAAAAACATTTTGGGTCGTTATATTAGATACCAATTAAACATTCATTCATCCCTGAGTGACAACTAGTAACCAGAGATGAAAAACAAAAAGGATTACTTAAATCGACGAACAAATAGGGATAGTGCTTGCGTATGTCTGCCTCAGTCTCCCAAGTGGCCTCCTCAATAGGACAGTTTCTCTCCTAAAATTTTATAGATGGAATCACCTTGGTTCTTAACTCCCTCACATCTCTATGTAGTAGACCAATAGGTTCCTTTTCATAGGAGAGTTCCTTATCAAATAGCTTTAAATCCAAATCTATGATGTAATCTCCATCCCCATGATACTTATTGAGCATTCAGACATGGAATATCGGGTTGTCACGACTTGAGACTACCCCCTAGTTGTAACACGATGCTTAGAGCCACAAGTGATTCCAAGCTAACCCATGGCCTGGCATGAAACTCAAAAATTTATATATATCTGATGGATACTAAGCGGAAGCTAACAATCTGAATAAGTATGCAAATATCCAAACAAACTCAATACTAAAGTCAAAATAGAAATTATCTAATCACAATCATAAAGCTGATAGTCTATTGTTTGTCTGAAAGCCTTTAAATAAGATGAGTTGCTGGAACAAACCCTCAACTAACTCTAACTTTTTGAAAACTAAAGTGACTGAAATAAAGAAGAAAACATAAGTCTTGTCCTCGAAAGATAAGGACTCAAATCTCTCTGCTACTGATATAGGGTCAAGATTGTGCTAACCGTTAGCTGGATGTTAAACGTCTGAACCTCCATTATAACACAATATAGTGCCAAAAGAATATATGTGGTCAGTACTTTAAATTTACTGAGAATGTGATATATGCACTACACTATATAAAATTGAACATGCTACACATAAGAGGCTAAACTAAACATGGAACTAAGGAATGTAATCTGATGCGATGACCAAGTAAATAAGCATGCAACTGATCAATACTATATTAAACAAACTTAATATAAGGTCATGCAATATCTGAGTCTGAACTGTGGAAGCTACTATTAATTAATATACTCCATCTGAGATAAATGGAGTCAACCTGTACCTCAACTGGGAGGGTGCTCTGTACCTTGCCAAGGGTACGAACACTGACTGATACAGATCTACTAAACTGATGTCCAAAAGGACTAAGGTGTCAAGACTGATCTGATGGGTGGCCCTTTAGAACCTACGGTGGCACTGTAGTTCTAGGACTTAGGGACTTCTTCTAAAGGTCTCAGGCTAACTGATGGGTGAGCCTTTATCTCTGCGTTCGCTAGGTGCTAAGTACTACTCTTAACTATATTATACTGATAAACTGAGTAGCTCAATAATACTAATATCTGAGACTAAATGATAGACACTTTATCTAAAAGCATCCTAAAACATGTGAAATTAACAGCCTGGATATTCAACTATCAAATTATGAAAAGCTAAGTCATCAGGTGTTCATAATTCGCCATCTCTGAAGAATAAAATTATTCATACTACTTTCTTCGCTCTGAATAGATTATGAATTTATACAACACAAGTCCAAAATCATGAATCATCTATATATACTGAGGGTTCATAAATATAACTCCATAAGAGTACTGAGTTTCATAGGAGAAATGTATTCATGGATTATTCTTGATGAGGAACTGAAATACAAAGAAACCCATACTTTTCATGAAACCCTAAGCTTTGAAAAATGAATTAAATAAAGAATTAAGTTCACTTAGGGACTCAATGGGTGAAAGGATACCCATTGATGAAATCCTACATACTTGGAAGTGAAAATCTTGGACTTGAATCTTGAAGATAATGAACCCTAGTTTTCTTGCTTTAGAGAAAAGGAAGTTGCTTATTTCTCTATTTTTGCTAAGTGTCGATTGATTTATGAAGGAATAAAGGATTTAGGGTAGTTTAGGCATAATATTCACCTTTGGAATAGCTAAAATGATGTAGTATAGGAGGTTAAACAAGGGGAAAAGGCTGATATACCCCTTTAAAACATAATTACATAATTTGACCATCGTGAAAGACAAACCAACCAATGGTCTGTTTGTTCCACAACCAATCGTTGATGGTGCTCGTTGGTTCTGGAGGGGTCTTGATGGCTTACAGTACTTCTTCAGAATGAGCCAAGGGACGTCTCATTGTTTTCTCTAACCAATCATCCCATGGTCTTTCATTGGAAGTCAAGGTAAGCCAACTAGTGACCACAGTTGTAACCAATGACTCATTGGTTTTTCCAACAGTCGTTGGTACCTCTCGTAGCCAAGGAGGCACTTTGTCAACCCTAGGGACTTTTGGGACTATTCCTATATATGAGACATGGAACAATTATCCTAAGAACTAACGATTTATTTGAAGGGTCATTGTATCTAACTTCTTGACAGTGCTTCACTAAAATGGCCATGACTCCTTTATGTGGAATCGAATTAACAAGAAATTGGATGAGTTGGAAAGAAGACTCAAAAACCTTTAATTTGGTGGGTCTTGAGCTTTAAAACTCTTTATATTCTAGGAGTTATACTAGTTCGAAGTTAACTCTAGCAAGATCTTATACGAGAATTTGATTGGTAATGAAGCTTGCATTTTAACTATGAGCTAGGATTTACTTATGGCCCTAATTCATATCTAAAGCACTTCTCATACTACCAAATCACTTGGTTTGGTTCTGTACACACTTAAAAAATAGTTTTGATCTTTGCTTGGATTTTAGAGGTGTTATAATATCTCCCCCTTGAGATCATTCGTCCTTGAATAAAGACTAACTAAACTGAAAGGATAGGGAAAGAGATAAAATCCCAACACTGAATTCTATGAGTTGAATATTGACATGATAACTAATCTCTAACTGAAACATGGAATGAACTGAACTTATGAATGCATGCTAAGATATGTGAGCAACTGAGTGACATGAGACTAAGAGAAGTAATACGAAGGAAATTGTTACCTCAAGCTGAAACCTAATTCGAAAAGAAAAGGTGAGGATACTTGGTCATCATATGTGATTCTGCTTCCCAAGTAGCTCCCTCAACTAGCTGATATCTACAAAGAACCTTCACTGAAGAGACTCCCTTGTTTCTTAACTTACAGACCTGACGGTCAAGAATCTCAACTGGGAGCTCTTTGTAAGAGAGATTATATTTCATGCCCATACTCTCTAAGGATACAACTAAAGCTAGATCCCAATGCATTTCTTTAACTTGGACACATGAAAAACTAGATGCACTGATGCTAAGTCTGCAGGTAAGTCTAACTTATAGGCCACATTGCCAATGCGCCTCAAAATACTAGAAGGACCAACATATCGGGGAATGAGTTTTATTTTATTTCCAAATATCTTCACCCCTTTCATGGTTGAAACTTTCAAGTAAACTAAATCATTAATCGAGAACTCAAGTTCTTTTCTCCTCACATCTGCATAGGACTTTTGACGACTCTTAGCTATTTTCAACCTTTGTCTAATCAGCTAAACTTTTTCCATAGACTCATGGACTGAATCAGGCCCTATCAAAGCAGCTTCACCAACCTCAGATCAACCAATATAAGATCTACACCTCCAACCATAAAGCGCTTTAAATGAGGACATCTGAATACTAGAGTGCTAACTATTATTATAGGCGAACTCAATCAAGGGAAAGTGATCATCCCAACTACCCTTAAAATCTATCACACAAGCTGTCAACGTGTCTTCTAAAGTCTGAATGGTCCACTTTGCCTTACTATCTGTCCATGGATGAAAGGTTGTGCTGAGATGAACATGGGTACCAAGACCTTTCTAAAATGTTCTCCAGAGCTGAGAAGTAAATTAAATACCTCTATCAGAGATGATAGTCAAAGAGACTGCATTTAATTTCACCAACTCTCTAAGGTAAAGCCTAACATAATCCTAGTATGAATTTTAAGTGTTAACTGTCAAGAAATATGTTGACTTAGTCATACTGTCTATAAAAATCCAAATAGAATCATGTTGTCGGCGTGTACGAGGCAACCTTGTAATGAAATCGATATTCACCACTTCCCACTTTCAAGTAGGAATTCTAATATCTTGAGTGATACCACCAAGTATTTGGTGTTCCACCTTAACCTATTGGCAATTTGGACACTTAGCCACAAATTCTGTGATATATTTCTTCATTCCATTCCACCAATAGACTTCCCATAGATCACAGTACATCTTAGTGGCTCCCAGGTGAATAGAATATCAGGAACTATAAGCTTCTGTCATCATCCTCTATCTCAAGTCATCCATATCTGGAACATATAGTCTGCCCTGATAATGAAGAACATCATCTCCCCTTGGGAGAAGACCTCAACTCTCTGACCTTAGACAATTTCCTTCAACTTAAGAAAAATAGGATCACTATCTTGCTTTGCTTTCACCTCGGCTACTAAGGAGGATTCTGAACTATTAACCATGACACTACTTTCAGCTGAATCAACCAACCAAACTCTCAATCTATCAAGCCTGTGAACCTCGCGAACCAACTCTTTTTTCTCATTCTCTACATGAGCAATACTTCCCATAGATAACCTGCTAAGAGTGTCAGCCACAACATTAGCTTTACCTGGATGATACAAGACACTCATATCATAATCTTTTAACAACTTTAGCCATCTCCTCTGACGAAAATTTAGATCTTTCTGACTGAACACGTACTAAAGGATCTTGTGATCCATGAACACGTCTACATGTACCCTATAAATATAATGCCTCCAAATCTTTAAGGAAAAAACAATTGCTACCAACTCAAGGTCATGAGTCGGGTAATTCTTCTTATGAGGCTTGAGTTGTCTAGAGGCATACACTATAACCTTACCATGCTATCTTAATACACAACTAATGTTGATTTCTAAAGCATCACAATAAACTATAACCCCATCTGGACCCTCTGGTCGAGTCAAAACTAGAGCGGAGGTGAGTTGGATCTTCAATTCCTGAAAACTCTTCTCACAAGCATCGGACCACCAAAATTTTACTTTCTTCTGAGTCAATCTGGACATAAGGGAAGCAATAGAGGATCCTTCAAAAAACCATCTATATTAATCGGCTAAACCCAAGAAACTCCTAATCTCTAATGGAGAGATGAGTCTAGGACAATTTCTAACTGCTTCAGTCTTTTGAGGATCAACCTGGATGCCCTCACCAAAAATGATGTGACCAAGGAATGCTACTGATTTCAACCAAAATTCATACTTATAGAACTTAGTGAATAACTGGCGATCTTTGAGAGTTTACAAGAAAATACCCAATTGGTCTGCATGTTCATCCTTACTTTAAAAATAAATGAGGATGTCATCAATAAAGATAATGATGAACATGTCCAAATACTTCTTGAAAACTCTTTTCAAAAAGTCCCTAAAAGCTGTAGGAGCATTTGTTAGTCCAAAATATATAACAACAAAGTTGAAGTATCGACCCCAAGTTCTTAAGTCTATCTTCAAAATGTCATGTTCTCTGTCTCAGAGCTGATGATAGACAGATCTGAGGACTATCTTTGAAAAATAAGTAGAACCATGAAGCTGGTCGAACAAGTCATTGATCCTAGGAATGGGATACTTATTCTTGATTGTGATGTCACACCCCGTATCCCAACGAGGCATGATTGGCACCCGAAGCCGATATGGCCCGAGAGAACCAATCTTTGCTCATGTACCTTCGTATACTTACCCTCGTATGAATCTTTTTATTAGTCATCATGCAACTATACGGAGGTCATGGACATGGAAACATATGTTATATCATATACACATTTATGAAACTTGGCCGTTAGGGCCTTTATGTCAAAACGGACATTCATCTCTTACATTACATACCCACATACGTCTACAAAAGCCTCTAACTGATGCATTTATAAGACCATCTAAAATTTGGGACAAATCCCCGCTTTATACAACATTTACAACATTAAACACTGTACAACTGTGACTCGAAAAGTCCCAAAGCAACTGGGGCTCTACAAAAGTCTGCTAATATTGTGAACCTACTGTGGAGGTCTACTAGTGCTTGCACCTGCAACATGTAAAGTAAGTCCCCAAGAGGGGTCAGTACGAAGAATGTACTGAGTATGTAAGGCCATAAGAAAATTTCATCAATACATAAGAACTTCAATGGAAATAATTATAAGAGAAAACTCCATATGTGAAACCATGTACCTTTCTTTTATTATTATTACTATTTTTGATCACTCAATCATAGCCTTATCATTCATATAATATCTTTCATGTGATACCTTTGTTCAATGGATTCTTCCTTTGATTAACGCTCATTATCATTATTATTAGTCATTCAACATACATCCACTCTTTCGGTGGGTTAACATACATCCACTCTATGGTGGGTAATAACATAAATCCACTCTTTGGTGGGCAATGACATACATCCACTCTTTGGTGGGCAATAACATACATCCTCTCTTTGGTGGGCAATAACATACATCCACTCATTGGGTGGCAATGACATACATCCACTCTTTGGTGGGCAATAACATACATCTACTCCATGGGTAGGTCAACAATAACATACATCTACTTTATGGGTAGGTCAACATAACATAACATTGCTTCCTTTTCTTTCATTATCCTTTACTTTATTTCTCTTTCTTTCATACTATGAGTGATATCTTGATGATAGAAACATTCTTGAAACTTGAAACACAAATATACTTTACTTCACATCTTTACTCTTGTAAGATTGGTATCTTTACTTGTGAGGGATAGATACATTAACTTGTACATTACTTATTTCGTTACCTTTGAGAGATTGGCACATTTACTTGTGAGAGGTTGATTCATTCACTTGTGAGAGATTGATATATTCACTTGCCATAAGATTGTTTGAAACACAACATCTTGGAACCATTGGAACAATAGTCAATGTATAAGAGACATGTGTATAACTCTATTGGAACTTTGGATCATGACATGATTTAAATAATGCTATTCAAACTAAACAACCCCTCTTTACCTCATTACTCTCGTTGAGATAGTTCTCTAAGAATTTACAACATTATGACAGCTTAGGGACTTCAGCCAATGAATAAGAGATAAGTTAATCGTAATTCATCTAGGAGTAGGACACTTGTGAACTCAATATATGTCTACCTTAGTTAAAATACCATAGGACCCCTTTGGAATGTAACACTTTTGGAACCTTAGGATAATGATCACTAAATACGATACATGTGGATATCAACTATTCACCAACCTGAGATGCCATACCTTAGAACATTTGGAGCATTTGACATGTTAGCCAATGAACATGAGTCAACCAATGGGCATGAGTCATATGATTCACCATTGACCAAAGATTAAGGAACATATGAGTAACTCTAGCCAACTATAGGATACGGAATGCCTTAGAGTATTTCAGAATCGAATGATTACCATGACAATGTGAACACTATATGTTGCAGAAGGATATAGAAGAGTAACCTTACATACCTTTACTTCCAAGTATTAGTGCACAAGTCTATATATAAACACCACAATCCAGGTACTTCCTTGTGTTTCACTCTACAACACAAGTTCATAATGGAAATCTAGTTAACAACTACTTACCGTACAAGTGTACAAAACGACAATGTGCTATATGACTGCCGTATAACGTCATGTAACTCCTTACAATACAATCCGATGCATTCTCGTACCAACTACACCATAACATTCCACACATTGACCAAGTTATCATACATCAATAGCATTTCACACCACACTTACCCTTTATGCTTCCTCATTATCATTCCGTCACAATTACCCTATCAACTTACCTCATAACAACTTATGAACAATCATAAATACTTAAAATAGTCCAAAATGCCTCCATACATCACTTTAAAGTCATTAAAACAACACCACAAGTTCATAATTACATCTATGAAGGGTATAGGGGTTTCGGGGGGGCCAAAGGAATGCAAAAACAAGCAATTCGAAGTTCTGGGCCGATCCGCTAAGACACCTTCGACCAAAGGTGGATGAACTGCATCCTCAGGTTACCTTTTGCAGTAGCCATTGGCACCTCCATTGGAACCTGCGCCCGCAGGTGCTTCGTCTGCGAGGGCGGGTGCCCGTTTCGGCCCAAAAGGGTCTCTTTTGGGTATTTTTATGAAATGAATGGTCCATGATAATAACTAAACTTATTTTAACATATTTTGGATCATATTATATTCCAAAAATCAGCCATGGTCTCACAACACACATAAACATCACCAAAATGACACTTTACGGTCAATACGTCACCAAAACCATAACCAATTTCACAATAGAAATTCCAAACATTATACACCATGACAAAACAAGGAAATGCTATAATCACATCTCACATGTCAATATTAACTCCATAATGTTCACTTCCTTTAAGACCATAAGTCCATGTTCAAGTTTACAAGGCAAAATCATCCTCCGATTTAGCAAACACAAATTGTTTTACACATAGTGAACTTCTCACACTTCACCAACATAACCAACATGATATAAACCATATTCCATGAATAAAATATATTAAATCATGATAATAAACACTTACCAAGTCTTACCAAGGAGTGATCTTGCCTCAAGTAGAAGATAGCTTAGGGTTTGAGTGTTGAGAGAATGTGGAACATTCTAGAAAATGGCATGTGTCTTTTTATGAATAAAAATATGATTTGTGGCCTTATATAGTGACTCATGGTCCTCCTTATCCATCCAATTAGTCAATAATTGAGGGTCTTCTTTGTTCAAAGCAAGAATGGATCAAGAATGGGTCATTATGCCCTTTTTGAGCCATGTCTTCATGCTATTTTTTGGGCCTCATTTAGCTCATTACAAATTATTAATTGAGCCCACCAAGTGAATGAATAATTCCTTATATATATATATATATATATATATATATATATATATATATCCCTCAAGTCACTCTTATCCATCTCTTGGCATCAAATGCATGGTTGATTAGTCAATCGGAAGATTGGATCATGTTTCGCCCCATTGGGCCAAGTCTTTATTATGATCCTTGGGCCTCATTTTGCCCAATAGCTCAAGACTCATATAAGCCCCAATAAATAATTACATAATTCCTCAAATCTCTCATGTTTAATTAATTCCATACATGTACATGTAGTCATATAGGTTCGACAACATATGGGGTGTTACATCTCCCACGAGGGTCTAATCCCTTGTACTAGGCCCAATATCAATTACCTCATCACCAACATTAGATAATAAATACTTTTGGATCTCGACACTTAAGTAAACATTGTTCAACGTTGTCAAGTAAGGTTTGGTAAGTACGGGGTGTTACATTCTTCCCCCCTTCGGAACATTCGTCCTCGAATGTTGACAACATCGTCTCATGAGCAACAAATGCATTGCTATATTAGCTCCTCTATACATATACTCATATAGATACTTACTTAGTCGTTTATCCACTGTGGCACTTTTGAACTTTTCCCTTTCGTTTGAAGCAATTATGGGTACCTTGGTCTCATCATTATGTTTTCGGCTTCTCATAATTTATTTACTAACCCTTGCACTTGTCGCTCTAGAATAGCCATAGGTATCTCTTCTTAGTGGGATCCTCCATAACTTGTACATTTTCAATAAAAGCAATGGATCTTGACTTATGACTTGTGTTAACTTGTAGCTACTATTGTACCCCCTTAATCTTCTCTCTATAGTTTAGTGAACAAAATCTAGCCCCAAGTAAGGCAATTCCACCCGCTCTAAATCACCTAATTGATGATTTAAACTTTCTTTTATATAAACCTTTGTAAGACACCATTTTTGATATTTGACTAATAGCTATTCTTATAAGCTCATTCAATAAGGGATAGATGGTTATCCCAACTACCTTTGTAATACAATGTATAAGCTAGTAACATAATTTCACGTGTCTGGGTGATACGTTCTGTTTGTCCACCTGTTTAAGGATGTAAAACTGTACCCAACTTCACTTTTATATCTAAGCTTTCTGTATTTTTGATTGTTACCTCATTCAATTGCCGATAGTCGATACACATTCCTCAATGTACCATTTCTCTTTTGTGTAATCAACACTGGTTCACCCTACAGGGACATACTAAGTCTTACTAGCTGACGTGCGTATATCTTAGACATAGCCTTCCTTGCCTCAGGATAGCAAACAATTTTACCTTTCCACTTAAGTACGGTTTTCTGTAGAAGAAAAGGAAACTATATCCAACCACTTCATACTCATTACAACATAAAAAAAATCTTCCATTTCCATTTTCGTAAGATCAACCCTCTCAACATGATCTCAACATCTACTATACCATTATGACATGCTCTTTCAACTATAATAAATTGATCGACAGTTGGAAATACTTCGATTAACTTAGCTAATAACCTCGATGTCCCATTGTATTTCATAGTAAGCAATGAAGTAGCATATAATAGGGTAGAGCTAGGATCCATCAGTACATATACATCATAAAAAAATATGGTAATGTACCTGTACCTTTATCAGGAGGTGCCTCCTCATTCTGCAGGTTCACGAGGGCGTAGGTGCGATTTTGAGTTCCACTGGAACTGACTGCTCCTCCGACACCTCTCCTACGACCAGCAGACTGTACACCAGTCGCCGATGCCACAATGGCTGATCCTGTAGGTCGTGTCATACTATCCGTGGGCCTCTGTGGCCACTCTCTCATCATGTGTCCTGGCTTACTACACAAAAAGCAAACATTTGTATTAAAATGGCATTCTCCTGAATGAAATCTTCCACAGCGCTAGCACAGATGACGAGATAATCTTATTGCCTGTGATCCATGAGTTCCACTACTCTGTCCAGATTGGCTACGTCTAAACCCTCGGAATTGAGAGTGTTTTCCTGCTGTGGAATAGGAGAGTGATGGTCTAGGAAACATCAAAGTACTCGATTCTCCTTGGGACGCCATAGACTGTCCCCTAGGTCTGGCCCTTTTTGATGGCCCTTCTTCAGATTTCTGTGTCCTTCTTCTTTGCCTTTGATCCTCGATTTTCTGGGCGAAGGCCTGAATTCTGGAGATGTCCATGTCCTTGTTCAATGCTGCGATAGTACAGTCTCGTACCAAATATGGCTCCAACCTGTCCACATATCTATGGACTCTATCTGTCATAGTAGCTACTACATTCAGAGCATATCTAGCCAAGGAATTAAACTGCAAACTGTATTCTATCACACTCATATTTCCTTGATGCAAATGTAGAAATTGGTCTGCGCGTGCCTCTCTAATCTAATATGGGAGGTAATGTTCCAGAAATGCCGCTTTAAATTCTTCCCAACCAGCTGGGAGTGCATCAATGCCTCTTGATCTTCTCCAGTCATCATACCATAATATGGCCTCACCCTTCAATCTATAAGCTGCTAATTCAACTGTTTCTACACCTGTTACGTGCATCACCTCTAATGCTCTTTGAACTTGGTCCACAAAATCCTGTGGATCCGCTTTCGGGTCTGACCTAGTGAATATAGGAGGGTCCAATTTTAGAAAGTCCTGTGTTCTGCGACTTGCCATTCTAGCCGCATCATCATCATGTGTCGTCGGACCAACTCATCCTTGACTTTGTGCTGCCACTAACTGTGTCAACATATGTACAACATTTCTAAGATCTTGATCAGTGGCATTCATTGGTGGTTCTGCGGGTACTTCTCTACCGATCGGCTCTTCCGGAGCTGGAAAGGTAGACGAAGACCGCGATGAAATTCCAACATTTACTCCACCTTTACTAGCTTGGTCAGGTGGTAATCTACTCATTCCTTCTCCAGCAGACATATCAACCTGCTTACCTTTACCTCTTCCTCTTCTAGTGTTCGGCATTGTTACTATATCAAAGAGAAACAATTACCATGATCAGATACAATTTAACTTATAACACTGGCTCTATTGCACGATCTAGAATAAAGAAAAGAAACAACTCCTAAATATCCCGTAGCCTCCTACTTATAAATGTGGTGCACAACACATTGATAAGTAAGACTCTACTCAGACACGGCTTTGTAGAAACCTTTAGAACGACCTGCTCTAATACCACTTTGTCACACCCCGTATCCCAACGAGGCATGATTGGCACCCGAAGCCGATATGGCCCGAGAGAACCAATCTTTGCTCATGTACCTTCGTATACTTACCCTCGTATGAATCTTATTATTATTCATCATGCAACTATACGGAGGTCATGGACATGGAAACATATGTTATATCATATACACATTTATGAAACTTGGCCGTTAGGGCCTTTATGTCAAAATGAACATTCATCTCTTACATTTACATACCCACATACGTCTACAAAAGCCTCTAACTGATGCATTTACAAGACCATCTAAAAGTTGGGATAAGTCCCCACTTTATACAACATTTACAACATCAAACACTGTACAACTGTGACTCGAAAAGTCCCGAAGCAACTGGGTCTCTACATAAGTCTGCAAATACTGTGAACCTACTGTGGAGGTCTACTAGTGCCTGCACCTGCAACATGTAAAGTAAGTCCCCAAGAGGGGTCAGTACGAAGAATGTACTCAGTATGTAAGGCCATAAGAAAATTTCATCAATACATAAGAACTTCAATGGAAATAATTATAAGAGAAAACTCCAAATGTGAAACCATGTACCTTTCTTTTATTATTATTACTATTTTTGATCACTCAATCATAGCCTTATCATTCATATAATATCTTTCATGTGATACCTTTGTTCAATGGATTTTTCCTTTGATTAACGCTCATTATCATTATTATTAGTCATTCAACATACATCCACTCTTTTGGTGGGTTAACATACATCCACTCTATGGTGGGTAATAACATACATCCACTCTTTGGTGGGCAATGACATACATCCACTCTTTGGTGGGCAATACATACATCCACTCTTTGGTGGGCAATAACATACATCCACTCTTTGGTGGGCAATGACATACATCCACTCTTTGGTGGGCAATAACATACATCTACTCCATGGGTAGGTCAACAATAACATACATCTACTCCATGGGTAGGTCAACATAACATAAATTGCTTCCTTTTCTTTCATTATCCTTTACTTCATTTCTCTTTCTTTCATACTATGAGTGATACCTTGATGACAGAAACATTCTTGAAACTTGAAACACAAATATACTTTACTTCACATCTTTACTCTTGTAAGATTGGTATCTTTACTCGTGAGGGATAGATACATTAACTTGCACATTACTTCTTTCGTTACCTTTGAGAGATTGGTACATTTACTTGTGAGAGGTTGATTCATTCACTTGTGAGAGATTGATATATTCACTTGCCATAACATTGTTTGAAACACAACATCTTGGAACCATTGCAAAAATAGTCAATGTATAAGAGACATGTGTATAACTCTATTGGAACTTTGGATCATGACATGATTGAAATAATGCTATTCAAACTAAACAAGCCCTCTTTACCTCATTACTCTCGTTGAGATAATTCTCTTAGAATTTACAACATTATGACAGCTTAAGGACTTCAGTCAATGAATAAGAGATAAGTGAATCATAATTCATCTAGGAGTAGGACACTTGTGAACTCAATATATGTCTACCTTAGTTAAAATACCATAGGACCCCTTTGGAATGTAACACTTTTGGAACCTTAGGATAATGATCACTAAATACGATACATGTGGATATCAACTGTTCACCAACCTGAGATGCCATACCTTAGAAAATTTGGAACATTTGACATGTTAGCCAATGAACATGAGTCAACCAATGGGCATGAGTCATATGATTCACCGTTTACCAAAGAGTAAGGAACATATGAGTAACTCTAGCCAACTATCGGATACGGAATACCTTAAAGTATTTCGGAATCGAATGAGTACCATGACAATGTGAACACCATATGTTGCAGAAGGATATAGAAGAGTAACCTTACATACCTTTACTTCCAAGTATGAGTACACAAGTCTATATATAAACACCACAGTCCAGGTACTTCCTTGTGTTTTACTCTACAACACAAGTTCATAATGGAAATATAGTTAACAACTACTTACCGTACAAGTGTACAAAACGAAAATGAGCTATATGACTTCTGTATAACATCATGTCACTCCTTACAATACAATCCGCTGCATTTTCGTACCAACGACACCATAACATTCCACACATTGACCAAGTTATCATACATCAATAGCATTTCACACCACACTTACCCTTTATGCTTCCTTATTATCATTCCGTCACAATTACCCTATCAACTTGCCTCATAACAACTTATGAACAATAATACATGCTTAAAATAGTCCAAAATTCCTCCATAAGACACTTTAAAGTCATTAAAACAACATCACAAGTTGATAATTGCATCCATGAAGGGTATAGGGGTTTCGGGGGTCCACAGGGATGCAAAAACAAGCAATTCGGAGTTCTGGGCCGATCCGCTAAGACAACTGCACCCACAGGTGGATGAACTGCATCCTCAGGTGACCTTTGTAAGTATCCAGAGTCACCTACGTTGGCACCTGCGCCCGCAGGTGCTTCGTCTGCGAGGGCGGGTGCCTGTTTCTGCTAAAAAGGGTCTCTTTTGGGTCTTTTTATGCAATGAATGGTCCATGATCATAAATAAACTTATTTTAACATATTTATGATCATATTATATGCCAAAAATCATCCATGGTCTCACAACACACATAAACATCACCAAAACGACACTTTACGGTCAATACGTCACCAAAACCATAACCAATTTCACAATAGAAATTCCAAACATTATACACCATGACAAAACAAGGAAATGCTATAATCACATCTAACATGTAAATATTAACTCCATAATGTTCACTTCCTTTAAGACCATAAGTCCATGTTCAAGTTTACAAGGCAAAATCATCCTCCGATTTAGCAAACACAAATTGTTTTACACATAGTGAACTTCTCACACTTCACCAACATAACCAACATGATATAAACCATATTCCATGAATAAAATCTATTAAACCATGATAATAAACACTTACCAAGTCTTACCAAGGAGTGATCTTGCCTCAAGTAGAAGATAGCAGGCAAGTAGAAGATAGCTTAGGGTTTGAGTGTTGAGAGAATGTGGAAAATTCTAGAAAATGGCATATGTCTTTTTATGAATAAAAATATAATTTGTGGCCTTATATAGTGCCTCATGGTCCTCCTTATCCATCCAATTAGTCAATAATTGAGGTTCTTCTTTGTTCAAAGCAAGAATGGATCAAGAATGGGTCATTATGCCCTTTTTGAGCCATGTCTTCATGCTAATTTTTGGGCCTCATTTAGCTCATTACAAATTATTAATTGAGCCCACCAAGTGAATGAATAATTACTTATATATATATATATATATATATATATGTATATATATATATCCCTCAAGTCACTCTTATCCATCTCTTGGCATTAAATGCATGATTGATTAGTCAAATGGAAGATTGAATCATGTTTTGCCCCATTGGGCCAAGTCTTTCTTATGATCCTTGGGCATCATTTTGCCCAATAGCTCAAGACTCATATAAGCCCCAACAAATAATTACATAATTCCTCAAATCTCTCATGTTTAATTAATTCCATACATGTACATGTAGTCGTATAGGTTCGACAATATATGGGGTGTTACACCTCCCACGAGGGTCTAATCCCTTGTACTAGGCCCAATATCAGTTACCTCATCACCAACATTACATAATACATACTTTTGGCTCTCGACACTTAAGTAAACATTGTTCAACGTTGTCAAGTAAGGTTTGGTAAGTACGGGGTGTTACATGTGAATTTTTTTAGCTAATGATAATAGATGCACATTCTGAGGGAACTGTCTTTCTTATGCATGAAAAGAACTGGAACACCCCATTTGGGAGGAAATATGGGTAGATTTTTTAGAAACACCTGAGGGAATTCATTAACCACTGGAACTGACTAAAGAGTTTGGGTCTTGGACTTTGAATTGTTAACCTGAACAAGATGATAGATACACCCTTAGAAAATTATTTTTCTGGCCTTAAGGTAAGAGACAAATTGACCTATGGGCGCTGAAGTACTGCCCTTTTATTCTAAGACTGGTTTATCTATAAACTAAGACTGAACCACTCTATTTCTATAATCGGCTGAGGCATAACAATAATATAGGTAATCCATGCAAAGAATGACATAAAAATCAGTCATATCTAACTCTACAAAATTAATTAAGGTGACTTTCTGAGAAATAGTGACTGGGTAATTTTTTATGCCCATCTGGCTATGACTGAATCACCAACATGAGTAGAGATTAAAAAAGGTTCTGAGAGGAATTTTAGGACTGACACTAAAGTCTATTGCTATATAGGAAGTCATGAAAGAAAGTGTGGCTGTTGGATCTAAAAAGGCATACACATCAATATGAAAGACTCATAATATTCCAGTGATTACATCAGGGGAAACCTCCTAATCCTATCGAGTTTGAAGTGCATAAAACCTATTCTTATATTGTTCGCCACCTGTACTAGATGAGACACCTTGCTGAGTTGGGTGACCTACTGGAGCTGCTAAAGAGTTGGACTGATTCTACTGGCGAGCATCCCTGCCCTTTTGTGAGGCCACTGGGCAATCTCTCAATCTGTGGCCTAGTTTTCCACATCAAAACAACCTCCACTATTGGCGATACACTCTTCTTGGCAGTGCTTACCACACTTCTTGCAAATTAGATGACTATATCCACCAGTGACACTGCCCTTGGACTTAGAGACTGGTACCCTATCACGATACTCCTATCTAAATTTAGGCTTTGGGGAACTAGCAGAGGATGGGGATGGAGCTGAGGACCTCTGAAAAAACTGAGAGCGATTGTCACAACTCAATTTCTGCTGAGAAAAGTCAAAACTTCCTGATCTGTCCATCTTATTCTCCCTTTCACTTTCCTTAATCTTTTCTTCCTCAGTCTATTAAGTATGAGTCTTCAACCTAGATATATATATATCTTTGACCAATATAGCAGTTCTACACTCTTTAACCATGATTTTTAAAACACCTAACACAAACTTACTCATACAGGCCCTGGAATCAACTACCATTACCGGAGTATACTTATAGAGCTGAGTAAACTTTAGAGAATACTCCTTCATAGTCATGCTACCCTATTTTAGATTTATAAACTCATGAACCTTGGCTTCCGTTAACTCAAGTAGAAGAACCTTCCCATAAATGGAGCTATGAACTCATCCCAATCTACTAGACCTGCATCCATACCTCTATCTTCCTTTCACTGATTACACCAAGTCTGAGCCACTCCCTTTAGCTGATAAGTGGATAAGTCTGCACTCTCGACTGGAGTAATGCCCATAATTTGAGTGACCTTCTGAATGTCATCAATAAACTCCTGCAGATCCTCCTCCACCTTAGAACCATGAAACTCAGGAGGAGTTATCCAAGTGAAATCCCAGACTCTAGCCACTACTGTACTACTATTTTGGTTGACTGTAGAGCAGCTTGATTATTAACCTGAGTGGTCATTGCCTAAGAAAGCACCTAAAAAGTAGCCCTGAACTCAGCATGAGAGACTTGTTCGTTCAAAGGGTCTGCTGGAGCTGGTGGTGTTTGCTGGTTTCCATTTTTGTTTCCATTTCTATTTCTGTTTCTCCTTCTGTTAGCTTTTTTGGGAGGTATTTTTTTATTTTTGTAAAAGCATAGAGCATGAGTTAGAAGGAGATTAAATAGATTCCATACTCTAATGCATGATATGAACATGAAAGAAGTGAAACTTTCCTAAAATATTTCATAACCTCTAATTCATAAGTGTGGCACGCTTCACACCCACGAACAAGACGCTACTTAAGACGACTTTTAGACACCCTAGGATACTCTAAGCCTGATAATCTGATATGAAGTTTGTCACGACCCAAGACTACCCCTAGTTGTAACACAATGCTTAGAGCCACAAGTGACCTCAAGCTAACCTATGGCCTGGCATGACACTAAGAAATCTGTATATATCTAATGGCTACTACGTGGAATCTAACAATCTGAATAAGTATGATAGTGTCCAAACAAACTAACTATTGAAGTCAAAACAAAAATCATCTAATCATAAGGAAAATGCTGATATTCTACTGTCTGTATGAAAGCCTCTAAATAAAATGAGTTTCGGGGACAAACCCTCAACTAACTTTAACTGTCAAAAAACTAATGTGACTAAAATAAAGAAGAAAATATAAATCTTTTCCTTGAAAGATGAAGACTCGCCACTCTCTGCTGCTGATATAGGTACATGATCATGCTAACCGCGAGCTAGATGCTGAATGTTTGAACTTCTATTATAACATAATATAGCATAAAAAGAAGGTATACGGTCAGTACTTTGAATGTATTGAGCTTGTGATATATTCACTAAACTATATAAAATGGAACATGCTGAACATAAGAGGTTAAACTAAACATGGAACTGATGAATGTAAAGTAATACGATGAACAAGTAAACAAGCATCCAACTAATCAATATTATATTAAATAAACTGAATACGAGGTCATCCAATATCTGAGTTTGAACTGCAAGAGCTACTATTAACTGACATACTCCATCTGAGCTAAACGAAGTCCAACCTGTACCCCAATTGGGAGGATGCTCTGTACCTTACAAAGGGTACAAACACTGACTGACGTGGATCCCCTAAAATGATATCTAAAAGGACTAAGGTGTCAAGCCTGATCTGATGAGTAACCCTTTAGAACCTATCGTGGTGCCATAGTTCTGGGACTTAGGGACTTCTACTAAAGGTCTTAACCTAATTGACGGGTGATCCTTCATCCCTCCGTCTTGTTTGTGCTAAGTACTACTCCCAACTGAGTTATACTAATAAATTGAGTAGCTTAATAATACTGATAGCTGAGACTTAATGATAAACACTTTATTTAAAAGCATCCTAAAACATATTGAACTGAAGGATTGGATATTCAACTATCAAATTATGAAAAGCTAAGTCATTGGGAGTTCATAACTCGCTATCTCTGAAGAATTCAATTATTTATGCTAGTTTCTATACTCTGAATAGGATATGAATTTATACAACACAAGTCTAAAATCATGAATCATCTATATATACTGAGGGTTCATAAATATAACTCCATAAGAGTACTGAATTTCATGGGAGACGTGTATTCATGGATTATTCTTAATGAGAAACTAAAATTCAAAGAAACCCATACTGTTCATGAAACCCTAAGCTCTGAAGAACAAATTAAATTAAAGAATTGAGTTCACTTAGGGACTCAATGGGTGAAAGGATACCCATTTATAAAATCCCACATACCTGGAAGTGAAAATCTTGGACTTGAAACTTGAAGATGATGAACCCTAGTTTCTTACTTTGGAGAGGAAGGAGTTGCTTGTTTCTCTGTTTTTGTTAAGTGTCGATGAGTTTATGTGGGAATGAGGGATTTGGGGTAGGTTAGGATTAATATTCACCTTTGGAATAGCCAAAATAATGTAGTATAGGAGGTTCAATGATGAGAAAATACTAATGTACCCCTTTAAAATGTAACCGCAAAATCTGACTGTCGGGACGGATGAACCAACCAATGGTTCATTGGTAGAGATGGATTACAGGACTTCTTTAGAATGATCCAAGGGGCGTAACGTTGATTCCTTTAACCAATCGTCCCTTGTTTGGTCATTGAAATTCATGCCAGGCCAAATAGTTACCACAGTCACAACCATTGACTTATTGGTTCTTCTAACAATAGTTGGTCCCTCTCTTTTCCAAGGAGGAACTTAGTCAACCCTAGGGACTTTTGAGATTGTTTTTATAAATGAGCACATGGAATGTTTATACTAAGTACCAACGGTTCGCTGGAAGAGTCGTTGTATCTAACTGCTTGACAGTGTTTCACTAAAATGGCCATAACTCCTTGCTCTGGAATTGTATTAACGAGTAATCAGATGTATTGGAAAAAAGACTCAAAGACATTTTATTTGGTGGGTATTGAGCTTCTAAACTCTTTATATTCTAGGAGTGATACTCATTTGAAGTTGACTCTAGGACAATCTTATATGAGAACTCGATCGGTAAGGAAGCTTACAACTTAACAATGAGATAGGATTTACTTATGTACTTAATTCATATCTAAAGCACTTCTCATACTTCCAAATCACTGGGTTTTGTTCTATACACACTTGAAGAGCGATTTTGATCTTAGCTTAGATTTCAGGGTGTTACATGGGTGAACTCCCAACAAACTAGGAGGTGGAGCCAACCTATAATCCACAGACCCTACTTTATTCAAGATCTCAAAAGGTCTGATGTACCTCAAACTTAACTTAACCTTCTTTCCAAAGTGTATTACACCCTTCATGGGTGATACTTTAAGCAAAACCGTCTCACCCTTCTTGAAATGAACATCTCTCACCTTGTTGTCCGCATACTCCTTTTGTCTATTTTGAGATTCTACCAAGTTTTATTAGATGAATCACACTTTCTCCATTGATTCTTTCAACAAATCAGTGCTCCAATATCTCACCTCAAAGGCATTAAACCATCCAATTAGTGATCTATATTTCCTTCCATAAAAGGCTTCAAAAGGGACCATCTTAATACTTGAGTGGTAGCTATTGTTGTATGCAAATTTACAAAAAGGTAAGAACTAGTCCTAATGACCACCAAAATCCATTACACATGATTAGAGCATGTCCTCTAGCACCTGCATCATCTGCTATGACTACCCATCAGTCTGCTGATAGAAGACTGTACATAGGTCCAACCAAGTACCAAATCTTCTTGAAACTTCTCCAAAATATTAGAGGTAAACTATGTACCTCTATCTTACATGATAGAGATAGGCACCCAATGAAGTCTAACAATCTCCTTAACATAAATCTTGGCTAGCTTGGTTGCATTGTAATCTACTCGCACCTGAATAAAATATACATGTAACACCCCGTACTTTTATAACCTCACTTGATACCTTGGGATCATATATACATAGGTGTTGAGATGCCATGCATATCTGTTTTATAGTGTCATTGGTGAAACATTTGATATCGGACTTAACATGTGCGCTTAGACCTTCGTAGGAGGTGTTTTGTGATTTCGGGAAGCATTTGTCTAATAACCCGTACACATTCTAACCTCATTTGGTGACTTTAAGTCATGTTTACTTGATGGTTAAGATCACTAAGTAAGTATTTTGTAGTGTTTTGATAAGGGATTGGACGATACATAAACATTGGGTAAGTGGCCGAAAATTTCAGCAAAGTGCTGAAACTTGCGCCACTACCCTGTTTCAGGGGTGTGGCGCAAGCCACCTGCAGCCAAGAAGTTCAGAGGGCAGTGGATTCTTGTGCCACTGCCTTGTTTTTCAGCAGTGGCGCAAGGCACAACAATTGTGCCTTTCCGGAGTAGTTTCGTAACGCAATTCTATGACGATTTCTAGATGGTTTCTTTTGGTTCTTTGGAGTTATTTGAGCATTGTTAAAGATTCAAACACTTCAATATAATCCTACATACTCCTACATGATCAAATCATGAAATGTGAATAGTGATCCAAATGTCCAATGAAGCCAAGGGCGACTAGAATTCCAATTTTTACGATTAAGGCGACGAATGAGAATCTCGTAAGAGAATATTGTCGTGACATTATGGAATTATGTAAACATGAGATATATGGTGAATAATACATTAAATTGGATGGGTTACATGGATATGAGTTATTGGGCCCAAAGATAGGCCCAAAATGGGATTAAAAGACTTGGCCCAAAGAGGAAATGACCCATTCTTCCAATAATTGACTAAGTAAACATATCATGTAGTGCCAAGTGTGGCTAAGGATTACTTGAGGTACATATAAAGTCCCCAAAATCAGATTTTATTCACAAAGACTCTCATAACTTTTGGATATTTTCACAAACATTTCTTTCATTTCCAAACCCTAAGGCAACTAAGTTCTTTGGACTCCTTGGACAAGATCAACATATTCCAAGACTTGGTAAGTATTTATGCTCATGGATTAACATATTATATGCATGGGAGAGTATATATATTATGCTAGTTGTGTTGGCAAGGTGATGAATAGTGTATTTTGCCTTTGGTGAAAGATGTGTCATCTTGGTAATTTGAACTTGAATTAGGCCTTGTGACTTTGATGAAAAAGCATGGTAGGGACAAAATATGAACATGTATGGTGTTATTTTTGGTATTAAACTTGTTCTTGTCTAAAAGTGAAAATTATGGGATTTTGGCCAATATGTGTTATGAGTTGGATTAAGGTACTTTGATGGATTATTTGTGATGTGTTATGGATAAGAAAGTGTAAAGGAGAAGTATTGTGGTGAAATGTATTGATTTTCATGTATTGGTCAATGTTGGGAATATTATGGAATTTTTGGAATAATAGTATGATCAATGGTTTTGTCGAGGGGAAATGACATGTTTAAAGGCAAACATGTAACTCATTGACATTGTATGCATTTGTAAAGTAATTGGTGGTTAATGTGCATTTCGTTATGTATTTATGTTGTAGAGTGACACATAAAGAAGGAGAGGGATTATTGTTGTCTATGCATCGAAGGTGGTGTATTCGTATTGCGAATCCAAGGTATGTAAGGTTACTTTGTCCGTATCTTTCTGCGACAAATAGTGTCCATATTGACATGTCACTAGTCCTATCCCGAAATGTGCTAAGGTATCCGATATCCATATATCACTAGTCATTGTCATATATTTTCTACTCATGGATCATTTGTGAATCTCATGTCTCATAGTCATGGTAAATGTTCCGAAAGCTCAAATAAAGTTACGTTCCAATATTCCAATAGTGCCTATACTTGTGTCTCTTGTTCATGGATTATTGTCCTATGGTTCCAATGGTATCATGGTGCTAGTAATGTTATATTTCTCATGATGTTTATTCACATGTCTCTCACTCATTGGTTAATGATTCAAAGTTTCCAATAATGTTATGTTCCAAAGTTCCAAAGTAATGTTATGACTATCCAAGTATCAATCTCAAAGTAATCAAAGTAATGCAAATGTGGTCAATGATCAAGTATGGGTGGCAAGTCTAGGGGCGTAAGCCTAGCTCGACTCGATCGCGAGATATGGATTTATGGGTGGCAAGTCTAGGGGCGTAAGCCTAGCTCGACTCGATCGCGATGTATTGATTTATGGGTGGCAAGTCTAGGGGCATAAGCCTAGCTCGACTCGATCCCAACATGATGTTATGATATGAAAAGACCCACTGATCAGTAGGGGCCCGGGTACATTGTTATCATTGAGCATTGAGATAAAGAAAGCAAATAAAGTAATGGAAGCAATCCATATGGTTTCCTAAATGCAACAGGGTGACTTATTCACATTGATTAGTCAATTGTATTTGAGTTCATTGAAATATTCATGTATTGTACAGTTTCATCTGAGCCTTGCATACTCAGTACTTATTTCGTACTGACCCCTCTCGGGGAATCTACCTTACTTGCTGCAGGCGCAGGTCCCAGTAGGCCTCCCAAGTAGATTGCCCGTGTTAGCGGTTCTTTGGTGAGATTCGGCTCATTCGGGGCTTCTCCGAGTCAGAGTATATACATGTTTTGGTATTGTACATAATGTGTAAAGCGGATACTTGTCCCGACTTATGGTTCATTTTGGTCAATGCTCTTGTTAGAGGCTTTTGTAGACGGATGTGAGTGTATCAGTGTAAACGACATATGTTGTTTTGATTGGATGGCCTCAACGGCCAAGTTTCATATGTATGTATAAATATGTCCCATGTTTTCTTTATTCGTCTTTCATGTTCTTGTGCAATGGTGGTTATGATTATGAGATGCATATGAATGATTGAACATAAGCAAAGGTTGGTTCTCTCGGGCCTTATCGGCTACGGGTGCCAATCATGTCTCGATCGGATTCGGGGCGTGACAAAAGTGGTATCAGAGCAGTCCTTCTAAGGGTGTCTACAAAGCCGTGTCTGAGTAGAGTCTTACTTATCGATGTGTTGTGCACCACATTTATAAGTAGGAGGCTACGGGACATTTAGGATGTTGTTTCTTTTCTTCATTCTAGATCGTGCAATAGAGCCAATGTTGTCAGTTGCATTGTATCTAATCTTGGTAATTATTTTCTTTGGTATAGTCAAAATGCCGAACACTAGAAGAGGAAGAGGAAAAGGTAAAAGTAAGCTGATAGATAAAATTGCTGGAGAGGGAACAAGTAGACCACCACCTGAACAAGTTGATCAAGGTGGGGCTGAAATTGAGTTCGCAACGCGAGCTTCTTCTACTTCTTCAGCTCCAGAAGAGCCGAGAAGAAGGAAAGTACCCATGGAACCACCGACGAATGCCACAGATCAGGATCTGAGGAATGCTGTACAGATGTTGACACAGTTAGTGGCGGCACAAATCCAGGGAAGAGCTGGTGCAATGACACATGATGATGATGCGGCTAGAATGGCAGGTCGCAGAACACAGGATTTCTTGAAACTGGACCCTCCTATATTTACAGGGTCCGATCCAAAAGCAGATCCACAGGACTTCGTGGATCAAGTTCAAAGGGCCTTGGAAGTTATGCATGTGACAGGGGTAGAGACAGTTGAACTTGCTGCGTACAGGTTGAAGGGAGAGGCAATATTATGGTATGAGGATTGGAAGAAATCCCGTGACATTGGTGCAGATTCACCGACATGGGAAGAGTTTAAAGTGGCTTTCCTCGATCATTATCTTCCGTATGAGGTTCGGGAAGCACGTGCAGATCAGTTCTTGAATTTGCGTCAAGGGAATATGAGTGTTCGGGAATATAGTTTGCAATTTAACTCCTTGGATCGATATGCGCCAAATATTGTGGCTACGATGATAGACAGGGTCCATAGATAAGTGGAAAGACTAAAGCCATATTTGGTAAGAGATTGCACTATTGCAGCCTTGAATAGGGACATGGACATTGCTCGCATACAAGCCTTCGCCCAGAAAATGGAGGATCAGAGACAGAGACGAAGGGTACATGAATTTGATAGGGGACAGTCCAAAAGGGCTAGACCTATGGGACCACCTGTGATGTCCCAAGGAGGATCTAGGCCCCGCATGTTTCCTAGACCACCTAGACCGTCGTTCTCTTATTCCACAGGGAGTGCTTATTCTCAGTCTCGAGGGTTTAGAGGTGGTTCAGCTGGGCAGAGTAGTGGGGGTCATGGATCACAGTCAGCAGGTTTTCCTCGTCAGCAGTGTCAACACTGTGGGAGTATTCACCCAGGCACATGTCGGGCAGGAACGAATGTCTGCTTTTGGTGTGGTATGCCAGGGCATATAGCGAGAGATTGTCCACAGAGGAGCATGAGTAGTATAGCACGACCGGCTGGGTCGGCTGTTGCATCATCAGCATCGGTTCCTTCACTGGGCCGAGGTGTGCAACCTGTTGGCTGTGGTAGAGGGACCAGAGGAGCAGCCAGTACTAGCGGGGTCCAGAATCGCACTTATGCTTTGGTGGACCGCCAGAATTCAGAGGCTTCCCCAGATGTTGTCACAGGTACATTATCCATATTCTCACATAATGTATATGCACTAATTGACCCAGGTTCTTCATTTTCCTATGTTACTCCATTGGTTGCTGCGAAATTTACAAAGGCACCGAAATTATTAATTAAATCAATTGAAGTGTCTACACCGGTTGGTGAATATATTATTGCAAAGAGAGTGTATCGTAACTGTGTGGTAACTGTGTGTGGTCATGATACGTTGGACGATCTCATTGAATTGTACATGGTGGATTTTGATGTAATTATGGGAATGGATTGGTTAGCTTCGTGTTATGCTACGGTAGATTGCCGGGCCAAGAAGGTACAATTTTGTTTTCCACAGGAAAATGTTCTAGAATGGCAGGGTAAGGTAGGGGCACCACGAGGAAGATTTATTTCCTATTTGAAAGCAAGGAAAATGATTGTCAAGGGATACATATGTCATTTGGTACGAGTGAAAGATAATGATGTGGAACCATTAACTCCACAGTCAGTACCGGTAGTCAATGAATTTCTTGATGTATTTCCAGAGGATCTTCCAGGTTTATCCCCAGAACGGGAAGTGGAATTCGGCATTGATGTGATTCCAGGCACTCAGCCTATTTCTATCCCTCCATATAGAATGGCTCCAGCGGAACTGCGTGAATTGAAGGAGCAGTTGAAAGATTTGCTGGACAAGGGCTTCATTAGGCCTAGTATGTCCCCGTGGGGTGCACCGGTTTTATTCGTATGCAAGAAAGATGGCACATTGAGGATGTACATTGACTACCGATAGTTGAATAAGGTAACGATCAAGAACAAATATCCCCTTCCTCGCATTGATGATTTGTTTGATCAGTTACAGGGTGCCAAATGTTTTTCGAAAATTGACTTAAGGTCGGGATACCATCAAGTCATAGTTAGAGAGGAGGATGTACCCAAAACAGCTTTTCGAACACGGTATGGCCACTATGAATTTTTAGTTATGTCATTTGGACTAACAAATGCACCGGCTGTGTTTATGGATTTGATGAACAGGGTGTTTAAGCCATTCTTAGACGTGTTCGTGACAGTATTTATAGATGACATCCTTGTTTATTCAAGATCACCAGAATACCAAGATTATAACTTACGGCAAGTGTTGCAAATTCTCCGTGAGCGTAAGCTGTATGCCAAATTCTCCAAATGTGAGTTTTGGTTGAAATCAGTTGCGTTCTTGGGTCACATTGTATCAGATGAAGGCATACAGGTTGATACCCAAAAGATTGAAGCAGTGAAAAACTGGCCGAGGCCTACGACACCCACAGAAATTCACAGTTTTCTGGGTTTGGCAGGTTATTACCGAAGATTTGTAGAAGGGTTTGCTTCTATTGTGGCACCATTGACAAAGTTAATTCACAAGGCAATTAAATTTCAATGGAATGATGCATGTGAAAGAGGTTTCCAAAAATTGAAAGATAAGTTGACTTCCACACCAGTGTTAGTACTTCTTGAAGGCACAGAGGGCTATGCAGTGTATTGTGATGCTTCCGGGATTGGTCTCGGATGTGTGTTGATGCAGCATGGTAGGGTGATAACATATGCCTCACGACAGTTATGGCCACATGAGAAAAACTATCCCACACATGATCTTGAATTGGCAGCGGTAGTGCTTGCTTTAAATATATGGCGCCATTATTTGTATGGGGTTCATGTTGACATCTATACGGATCACAAAAGCTTGCAATATCTTTTTAAGCAAAAAGGAACTCAATTTGAGGCAACGAAGGTGGTTGGAGCTTTTAAAAGATTATGACATTGATATTCTTTATCACCCAGGCAAAGCAAATGTAGTAGCTGATGCATTGAGCCGTAAGGCATTCGAAAGCACTAGTGGTCAGTTGAATGAAAAGCATGAGATAATCAAAGACTTAAATCAGTTAGCGAACTTGGGAGTTCGCCTTATTGAATCCTCAGATGATAGAGTTATTGTGCAGAATGCAGCAGAATCCTCCTTGATAGCTGAAGTGAAAGAAAAGCAATTTGCGGATTCTATTTTATTGCAGCTAAAGGAAAATGTGCAGCAGAATTTGACCAAGGCATTTGATATTACACCGGAAGGGGTGCTTCAATGTCAAGGGAGAATATGTGTACCGGACATATATGAGCTGAGGACACGAATAATGACAGAGGCGCACCATTCGCGCTATTCCATTCACCCGGGTGCTACTAAAATGTACCATGAATTGAAAGAAGTGTATTGGTGGGGCAACATGAAAAAGAACATTGCAGAATTTGTCGCGCAATGCCCGAATTGTCAACAGGTGAAAGTGGAACATCAGAAATCGGGAGGTTACATGCAATGTATCAATCTTCCAGTCTGGAAGTGGGATATGATTAATATGGATTTCATTACGGGTTTGCCTCGTACATTGTGGAAGTTTGATTCTATATGGGTCATAGTGGACAGGCTTACCAAGTCAGCGCATTTTCTACCGGTCAAGATGACCTATACAGCTGAGGATTATACAAAGTTGTATGTGAAAGAGATAGTACGATTGCATGGTATTCCACTTTCTATTATATCAGATAGGGGAGCACAGTTCACAGCGCACTTTTGGAGATCCTTTCAGCAGAATTTGGGTACGCAGGTGAACTTGAGTACGACTTTCCATCCTCAGACTGATGGACAAGCAGAATGTACTATTCAAATATTTGAAGATATGCTACGAGCATGCACGTTAGATTTTCAGGGCAGTTGGGATGACCATTTGCCTCTTATTGAATTTGCTTATAACAATAGCTATCATTCAAGTATTCAGATGGCACCTTATGAAGCTTTGTACGGAAGAAAATGTGGATCACCAATTGGGTGGTTTGAAGCAGGTGACACTGCTTTACTTGGGCCAGATATCGTTCACCAAGCCATGGAGAAAGTTAAAGTTATCAAACAACGGTTACAAACGGCTCAAAGTCGTCACAAGTCATATGCCGATGTTAGAAGAAGAGGGCTTGAATTCGCCATAGGTGATTGGGTATTTTTAAAGGTGTCACCAATGAAAGGGGTAATGCGGTTCGGAAAGAAAGGAAAATTGAGTCCACGTCACATAGTCCCATATGAAATCATTAGAAGATTCAGGCAAGTTGCGTATGAGTTGGCACTACCCCAGGACCTTTCGTCAGTCCATCCAGTATTTCATGTGTCGATGCTTCGGAAATGCATAGGAGATCTGTCTCGTATTGTTCCCGTAGAGGATGTTCAAGTTACAGAGGATCTCACTTATGAAGAGGTGACCATTTCTATCCTAGATCGACAAGTAAAGAGATTGAGGAATAAATACATAGCATCCGTAAAAGTCCTTTGGAGAAACCAACACGTAGAGGAGATCACGTGGGAAGCGAAAGAAATGATGAAATCCAAGTATCCCCATCTATTTCAAATGGACCAAGAAGTTCCCAGTGCGGAGGTGGAACAATAACAAGTAAGTATTTAAAAGCATTATGTGAATGTGTATAGGTATGTGAAAGTAAAGATGCATTTGTTGTATATAAGACAATGTTGTTAACATTCGAGGACGAATGTTTCTAAGGGGAGAAGAGTGTTACACCCCGTACTTTTATAACCTCACTTGATACCTTGGGATCATATCTACATAGGTGTTGAGATGCCATGCATATGTGTTTTATAGTGTCATTGGTGAAACATTTGATATCGGACTTAACATGTGCGCTTAGACCTTCGTAGGAGGTGTTTTGTGATTTCGTGGAGCATTTTTGTAATAACCCGTACACATTCTAACCTCATTTGGTGACTTTAAGTCATGTTTACTTGATGGTTAAGATCACTAAGTAAGTATTTTGTAGTGTTTTGATAAGGGATTGGACGATACGTAAACATTGGGTAAGTGGCCGAAAATTTCAGCAAAGTGCTGAAACTTGCGCCACTACCCTGTTTCAGGGGTGTGGCGCAATCCAACTGCAGCCAAGAAGTTCAGAGGGCAGTGTATTCTTGCACCACTGCCTTGTTTTTCAGCAGTGGCGCAAGGCACAACAATTATGTCTTTCCGGAGTCGTTTCGTAACGCAATTCTACGACGATTTCTAGATGGTTTCTTTTGGTTCTTTGGAGTTATTTGAGCATTGTTAAAGATTCAAACACTTCAATATAATCCTACATACTCCTACATGATCAAATCATGAAATGTGAATAGTGATCCAAAATGTCCAATGAAGCCAAGGGCGACTAGAATTCCAATTTTTATGATTAAGGCGACGAATGAGAATCTCGTAAGAGAATATTGTCGTGACATTATGGAATTATGTAAACATGAGATATATGGTTAATAATACATTAAATTGGATGGGTTACATGGATATGAGTTATTGGGCCCAAAGATAGGCCCAAAATGGGATTAAAAGACTTGGCCCAAAGAGGAAATGACCCATTCTTCCAATAATTGACTAAGTAAACATATCATGTAGTGCCAAGTGTGGCTAAGGATTACTTGAGGTCCGTATAAAGTCCCCAAAATCAGATTTTATTCACAAAGACTCTCATAACTTTTGGATATTTTCACAAACATTTCTTTCATTTCCAAACCCTAAGGCAACTAAGTTCTTTGGACACCTTGGACAAGATCAACATATTCCAAGACTTGGTAAGTATTTATCCTTATGGATTAACATATTATATGCATGGGAGAGTATATATATTATGCTAGTTGTGTTGGCAAGGTGATGAATAGTGTATTTTGCCTTTGGTGAAAGATGTGTCATCTTGGTAATTTGAACTTGAATTAGGCCTTGTGACTTTGATGAAAAAGCATGGTAGGGACAAAATATGAACATGTATGGTGTTATTTTTGGTATTAAACTTGTTCTTGTCTAAAAGTGGAAATTATGGGATTTTGGCTGATATGTGTTATGAGTTGGATTAAGGTACTTTGATGGATTATTTGTGATGTGTTATGGATAAGAAAGTGTAAAGGAGAAGTATTGTGGTGAAATGTATTGATTTTCATGTATTGGTCAATGTTGGGAATATTATGGAATTTTTGGAATAATAGTATGATCAATGGTTTTGTCGAGGGGAAATGACATGTTTAAAGGCAAACATGTAACCCATTGACATTGTATGCATTTGTAAAGTAATTGGTGGTTAATGTGCATTTCGTTATGTATTTATGTTGTAGAGTGACACATAAAGAAGGAGAGGGATTATTGTTGTCTACGCATCAAAGGTGGTATATTCGTATTGCGAATCCAAGGTATGTAAGGTTACTTTGTCCGTATCTTTCTGCGGCAAATAGTGTCCATATTGACATGTCACTAGTCCTATCCCGAAATGTGCTAAGGTATCCGATATCCATATATCACTAGTCATTGTCATATATTTTCTACTCATGGATCATTTGTGAATCTCATGTCTCATAGTCATGGTAAATGTTTCGAAAGCTCAAATAAAGTTACGTTCCAATATTCCAATAGCGCCTATACTTGTGTCTCTTGTTCATAGATTATTGTCCTATGGTTCCAATGGTATCATGGTGCTAGTAATGTTATATTTCTCATGATGTTTATTCACATGTCTCTCACTCATTGGTTAATGATTCAAAGTTTCCAATAATGTTATGTTCCAAAGTTCCAAAGTAATGTTATGACTATCCAAGTATCAATCTCAAAGTAATCAAAGTAATGCAAATGTGGTCAATGATCAAGTATGGGTGGCAAGTCTAGGGGCGTAAGCCTAGCTCGACTCGATCCCGAGATATGGATTTATAGGTGGCAAGTCTAGGGGCGTAAGCCTAGCTCGACTCGATCCCGATGTATTGATTTATGGGTGGCAAGTCTAGGGGCGTAATCCTAGCTCGACTCGATCCTGATGTATTGATTTATGGGTGGCAAGTCTAGGGGTATAAGCCTAGCTCGACTCGATCCCAACATGATGTTATGATATGAAAAGACCCACTGATCAGTAGGGGCCCAGGTACATTGTTATCATTGAGCATTGAGATAAAGAAAGCAAATAAAGTAATGGAAGCAATCCACATGGTTTCCTAAATGCAACAGGGTGACTTATTCACATTGATTAGTCAATTGTATTTGAGTTCATTGAAATTCATGTATTGTACAGTTTCATCTGAGCCTTGCATACTCAGTACTTATTTCATACTGACCCCTCTCGGGGAATCTACCTTACTTGCTGCAGGCGCAGGTCCCAGTAGGCCTCCCAAGTAGATTGCCCGTGTTAGCGGTTCTTTGGTGAGCTCCAGCTCATTCGGGGCTTCTCCGAGTCAGAGTATATACATGTTTTGGTATTGTACATAATGTGTAAAGCGGATACTTGTCCCGACTTATGGTTCATTTTGGTCAATGCTCTTGTTAGAGGCTTTTGTAGACGAATGTGGGTGTATCAGTGTAAACGACATATGTTGTTTTGATTGGATGGCCTCAACGGCCAAGTTTCATATGTATGTATAAATATGTCCCATGTTTTCCTTTATTCGTCTTTCATGTTCTTGTGCAATGGTGGTTATGATTATGAGATGCATATGAATGATTGAACATAAGCAAAGGTTGGTTCTCTCGGGCCTTATCGGCTACGGGTGCCAATCATGTCTCCATCGGATTCGGGGCGTGACAATACAGACTTAGTCAACCAATCAATAATTACCCAAATGGAATCACATGTTCTCAAGGTCTTAGGAAGACCAACAACAAAATCCATAGTTATTCTTTCCCACTTCCATTCTGGAATAGGCATGCTCTAAAAAGTTCCACCAGGTTTTCAATGTTCATACTTAACCTATTGACAGTTTTGACATTTAGTCACAAAATCAACAATGTCCTGCTTTATACGACACCACCAATAATGTTGACTTAAATCTCTAAACATCTTGGTTGCACCTAGATGTATAGAGTACTTAGAACTGTGAGCCTCTACAAGGATAGTAGAAATCAAGTTTCCCACATGGGGTACACACACTTGTCCCCATATTCTCAACAGACTTTTCTCATTATGAATTGTCACACCCCGAATCCTAACGAGGCATGATTGGCACCCGTAGCCGATAAGGCCCGAGAGAACCAAGCTATGCTTCTATACATTCATATGCATAACCTCGAATGAATAACATACTATCTCATGTAACTGATGAAATGTCAAATACCATACATATACATATATAAAACTTGGCCGTTTGGGCCATCACGTCGCACTGTACGTACATATCTTACATCCATACCCACACATGTCTACAAAAGCCTCTAAATACATACACTACCAATGCATAACATCTACAACATCAAATCCAATGTACAACTATGACTCAGAAAGTCCTGAACCAACTGGGGCTCACCAAAGATCTGAAAATACTGTCACTTTACTGTGGAGGTCTACTAATGCCTGCACCTGCAACATGTAAGGTAAGTCCCCAAAAGGGGTCAGTACGAAGAAAGTACTGAGTATGTAAGGCCATACGAAAAACTGAGTCAGTGCATAAGAACTTCAATGGAAATAATTATAACAGAAACTCAATGTGTGGAATCATGTACCTTGCCTTCATTATTATCATCTCCAATGATACATACATAATAAAAATAACCATGGAATCAACATAAGAGAAATAGCAAATGTGAACAAACTCTCTTTCTGTATGTGGGATACCATGTACATTACATTCTTTCTTTCCCTTGCCTTTACTTTACTTCACTTTTACATTGCTCAAATACTGTTAGGGCCCTCATCATGCAGGTGTTCATTTCACCCCATGGATACATCATGCAGGTGTGTTCTTTCACCCCATGGATAAAATATCATCATCATGCAGGTATTCTTTTTTACCCCATGGATAAGATCATGTCATCATGAAGGTGTCCTTGCACCCCATGGATAAAATGGCCATCATCATGCAGGTACTTGTACCCCATGGATAAATAAACATCATCATACATTACTTTGCTCTTACTTTATGTCATTACGTTGAGATTGATACTTCAACTTGTGAGAGATTGATACTTTGATAGTCATAATATCACTTTGAACTTTGGAACATAACATTGATGGAACCATGAAATATTTAGAACATTACTCAAGCGTATGAAACATGTGAATGACAATTGATCAATGCATAAAGAACATATGATGAACCATAATTGATACCCGGAATTAGGGTACCTTGGCTTAGGAGGAATTGATACTTTTGTAGTCATAACATTGTTGGAAGCTTTGGAACAATAACCAATGAGCTAGAGACATGTATATAAACATTCTTGTAAGCATTGCCTTCATGGAAACATAATACTGTTGGAACCGTTGAACAATGATCAATGAACAAGATACATGAGTATAATCACTATTGAACCCTTGGAACATAACCTCATTTGACTTTTGGAATATTACTAATGGATATGAGACATGTGTAGAACTCTATTGGAACTTTGGATCAAGACACTAATTGGAACACACCCATATACTTTACCTTACTCTTGTACTTTATGAGATTAACACCTTAGCCAAACACGTACTTACATGCACATCTCACTTCACCCTTTTATCTCATGAGATTGACAATTTCACTTATGAAGTATAACTATACTAACTTGCACATCACCTCTCTTATTACTCTTATGAGATTGATACTCTTACAATTGGCACAAGGATAATCATCATACCATACGACTCATAGCATGATTGGAACAATGATATTCAACTAAACAAGCTCTCTTTACCTCATTGCTCTTATTGGGATAATTCTCTTAGGATCTACAACATATGATAACTTAAGAACTTCCGCCCATAAATAAGAACTAAGTGATTCATGATTCGTATAGGAGTAAAACACATATGACTATCAATATATCAACCCTAGTTGGAATACTATAGAACCCACTTGGTATAGTACACTTTTGGAACCTTAACATAATGATCACTAAATACGATACATGTGGATACTAACTATTCACCACCCTGTGATGCAATACCTTAGACCATTTGGAACTTTTGACATATTAGCCAATGAACATGAGTCAACCAATGGACATGAGTCAATCAATAAACATGAGTTATACGATTCACCATTGACCAATGAATAAGGAGCATATGAGTAACTCTAGCCAACTATCGAATATGAAATACCTTAGAGTATTTCGAAATCAAGTGAGTGCTATGACAGTGTGAACATCATATGTTGCAGAAGGATATAAAAGTAACCTTACATACCTTGTATTCTCAATACGAATATACAACCTTAGATGCGTATACAATAAGCCCGCTCCTTCTTTTGTGTCACTCTACAACATAAATACATAACGAATTTCACATTAACCACCAATTACTTTGCAAATGCATACAATGTCAATAAATTACATGTTTTCCTTTAAACATGTCATTTTCCCTTGACAAATCCATTGACAAAATTATTATTCCATAATATTCCCAACATTGACCAATACATGATAATTGATACATTTCACCACAACACTTCTCCTTTACACTTTCTTATCCATATCATATCGCAAATAATCCATCAAATCACCTTAATACAACTCATAACACATATCGGCCAAAATCCCACAATTTCCACTTATAGACAAGAACAAGTTTAATACCAAAAATAACACCATACATGTTCATTTTTTGTCCATACCATGCTTTTTCATCAAAGGCACAAGGCCTAATTCAAGTTCAAATTACCAAGATAGCACATCTTTCACCAAAGGCAAAAATACACTATTCACCACCTTGCCAACACATCTACCATAATATACATAATCTTCCATGCATATAATATGTTAATTCATGTGAATAGATACTTACCAAGGCTTGGAATATGTTGATATTGTCCAAGGAGTCCAAAGGAATATATTGCTTTAGGGTTTGAAGCTTAAAGAAATATGTGAGAAAATATCACAAAGGCATGAGAGTTTTTGGACAATAAAATCTGATCTTGGGGCCTTTATATAGACCCCAAGTCATCCTTAGCCACACTTGGCATTACATGATATGTTTCATTGGTCAATTATTGGAAGAATGGATCACTTTGCCTTTGGGCCCATGTAGTTTTATTCCATTTTGGGCCTCAAATTGGGCCCAATACACATATCCATGTAACCCCTCCAATTTCATATATTAATCACCATATATCTCATGTAAATAAGTTCACGACATTATTCTCTTACGATATTCTCATTCGTCGCCTCGATCGCAAAAATTGGAATTCTAGTCGCCCTTGGCTTCATTGAACATTTTGGATCACTATTCACATTTCATGATTTGATCATGTAGGAGTATGTAGTATTATATTGAAGTTTTTGAATCCTTCACAATGCTCAAAGAACTCCAAAGAACCAAAAGAAACCATCTAAGAATCGTCGTCGAATTGAGTCGCGAAACGAGCTCGGGAAGGCAAAATATTTGTTCCTTGCGCCACTGCCACAAAACAAGCTAGTGGCGCAAGAAATGCAGCCTCTATGATCTCAGGGGCTTGCGCCACACCCCCTGAAATAGGGCAGTGGCGCAAGTTTCCATGTCTTGCTGAATTTTTCGGCAATTTTTCCAACACTTGCGTATCGTCCAATACCTTATCAAAACACTATAAAATACTTACTTAGTGACCTTAATCATCAAGTAAACATGAATACAAGTCACCAAATAAGGTTAAAATGTGTACGGGGTATTGACCAAATGCTCCACGAAATCACAAAACACTTGCTATAAAAGGCTCGTCACATGTACAAGGCCAGATTTTAATTTTTCTCATCTTTAACATTTCCAAATACATACTTATAACTCTCTACACCTAAGTAAAAATTATTCAATGTCATCAAATAGGGTTGGGAAGGTACGGGGTGTTACATGAATGGCCTCCTTGGCCTCACCTTGTAACATTTTAACACAAATTTAATTCAGTTTCTCATCCTCAAATGCCTGTCTTTAATCTGGTAAAGGAAGGTGGATCTAGATCAATATTGGCTAAAAACCCTCCCTTGTTAGTCACCTACAATCTCATCAAACTATTAGCTAAGGTTTGCACCTCCCTAGCAAACGGATGTCTCGATATCTGTAAATGCGGCAAACTTTCCATACTCAATAGGCTTTCAACTCAAAGCAGCCGTTACCATATTGTCCTTGCTCGGATGATAAAGAATCAAAATGTCATAGTCTTTGAGTAACTTCATCCACTTTCACTACCTCAAATTCAATATTTATGATAAAAAACATATGGTAGGCTATGGTGGTCTGTGAACACCTCACAATTAACCCCATACAGATAATGCCTCAAAATTTTGAGAGCAAACACCACTACTTCCAATTATAAATGGTGGGTGAGGTAGTTCTTCTCATGCACTTTAAGTTGCCTCAAAGCATATGAAATCACATTCTTGTCATTCATCAAAACAACATTTAAACCAGAATGTGAATCATCATAATACACAATAAAATCTTTACCTTCAACTAGCAAGGTGAGAATGGGAGCTGAGGTTAGAAAAGTCTTAAGCTTTTGAAAGCTCTCCTCACATTTATCAGTCTATATAAAAGGTACCACCTTCTGAGTCAAACAGGTCATATGCAAAGCAATGAATGTGAAACTTTTCAAAAACCAATGATAATAGCTGGCCAACCTGATGAGTTGGCAAAATGTGACCCATTTACCATAGAAATAGGGAGAAAAACATGTATTCAATGCTAAATTAAAGTAGTTTAATATTGATTTATTTTGATTTCCAGGCAGAGGCCTAGAAGTAATCAAAATAGCAAAAAAGAGTGAAAAGAGGAAAAAAGATGGAAGATTGAAGAAAAAATTGCACAAAGGCATAAAAGGTGCATTTCGGCGTATCGCCAAAATGATTGGCGCATCTATACAAGAGGATATCCATCGCCAAAACTACAAAAAAGGGCCAAGAAAAAGAGAAACAGAATGGCGAAGTATTAAACAAATTGGCGAAGCGCCGAACTGATCGGCGCACCAACTCTTGCATTGCCGAAAGGGACAGATGTCAACCCCTGGAGCTTATCACATGATGAATCGGCATATCCTTGTTCAATTCAGTGCAGTACCGACTCAATCGACGATGGATGTGGCTCAATCGAATGGACAAGTGGTGGAATTTCTATAAATATGTGGCCCAATTTTCATGATACAATTTAAGGCTTTTTGGTCATGTGAAATGGGAGCAGGGTCAATTTTACCTTATGCTTGAGCTTGTAATCAAATCCTATTCTTGGGATATACTAATCTTAGATAGGATTTAGAGTCTTTTTTGTGAAAAACATATGGATTCTTTAGCTAATATAGAAGAAGAATATGGTATACTTTCTTTTTCCTTCGTTTTGAGTAACTAATTTCCCATACTTGGGGTTATTCATGATTGAGTGTTGATTTTGTATGGGTAGTGATTATTCACCATTGTGTTGGGTTGTATGTTATGATTTTAACTAAATTTCTATGTGCTAATTTATAGATTGAGGTTGCAAACTTAGTCTATGCTTGGATCTCTTGTATTGCTTGAAAAAGGGTACAAGAGTGATGAGATTTGGCTAATGAAACTTGAGTTATACTCATTTACGTGGTGATGCTAGAGATAGATTACCCATTTCAAGGTATATGGATATTTGGTAGTGTAAGAACTCGGGCGTTCTAGAGAAATCCATGTGTAATTTGGTTGTGGATTGAGAAATCACTTCCAATATCTAAAACCATGCCTAATCATAACTAATAACCAAAACCTTAGGTGTATTCTGACTTACCCATGCATAGAATAAATCTTATAAAGGCATAACCCCAAGTTCTTTAAATCACTTGATTACAAACTTTGTGTAGTACAAGCTTGACCAACAAATCGTTGACAACAATTGAAATTGTTAATAAAAATTATTCAGCCCCCCCTAATTTTACTTTCTCATTTTATTTATTATAGCATTACGAGCCAACTTCTAGTTGCCTATAACACTTGAGATTGAAGGTCGTGAACTCATTCCCTGTGGATTCAACCCTGAATTTTGTTGGGTAAAATATATTGACGATGATCGCTTATACTTCCAAGGTATAACTTGAGCGTTATGAAAAATGGCGCTATTATTGGGGAATGAAGCATAGTTTTCATTCTTTTTAGTGTTATAAGTCACTTTAGGTTAGTCGTGGTGTAATTTTACTTTACTTGTTGTTTTTGTTTTCTCTAGGTGACCACCAAAGTCTTCACGATTCAATGAGACAAAATGGTAGCATTACCGATTCTTTCGATGGGATTCTAGAGGATGAAGACCATGTGGGAGACACTGGGAGAGCTAGTGCCATCCGTATCCCACCTGAGGAAGGCAACTGAGTGTTTCATGTTACTAGTGTAATGCTCTATCTTCTTCAAATGAAGGTATTGTTTGGGGGACAACCCCATGAAGACGCCAACCTTCATTTGACAAATTTCATTGACGTGTGTATTCCGTTTGATATTGTACACATATCACAAGAGTCCATCCGGTTGAGACTCTTCCCCTTTTCATTGATGAGTTAAGCCATCTTGTGGTTGAGATAATTGTCCGTGGGTTCAATAACTATATGGTTGTAATTGACGAAAGAATTCTTGGATCGATTATTTCCACTGTTTTGGATGTTATAATTGAGAGATAAGATTATTAACTTCCGCCAATTGAGTGGAAAACCATTACATGAGGCTTGGATAAGGTTTACCAAGAAATTATTGCAATGTGCAAATCATGAGGTCCCGAACAAGATGCTCCTTCAAATATTTTATCGAGCATTAGAATAATTAAATAAAACTGTTGCGGATAATGCTTCTAGTGGATCTATAATGAAGCAAACTTATGGTGTGGCATTGACATTATTGGATCTAGTAACCAAGCAAAGTAGGGGTTGGCATATAAGAGATTCAGAGGTGGCCGTGGGGGCTCCCTCAGCATCTTTTGTGAGCCAAGAGCAAAGAAAGAAAGATGAGGAGAGAAATGAAAATATGGCGAAGGTGATGACGCAATTGGACATCCTTACTAAACATGTAATGGGTTCAACACCAAAGGCGGTTAATGCCATTGCTTCTAAGGGTGCTAAGACATATGATAATGGAGAAACGAAAGCTCTTGATGAAGAAATCCAGTTTTTATCAAATCAAATGGGGGCTTCCTGCCCGGCCTATCAAAGGCAAGGCAGAAATCAAGGTTGGAAGGACAAAGACCGCGATTAAAAAGGTCATGAGTGGAAGTATCGTGATAGAGACCAAGAATGGAGGGATAAAGAAAAAGATAAAAACTGTGATTGGCGAGCTAAAGATCGGGACTATGATAGGTATATTCCTCCACATGATCGAGCTAAGGGTTAGGAACCAACCAACATTGATTCGGAAAAGCTTAAGAATGAAGATGTACTTTTGCATCCTCATGGGAGTTGAAGGAAGTGATAAAATGTTATGAGAAATGAAGAATGATTTTTCACAACTTAATCAAACTGTCACTTCGCATTCAGCATCGATCAAGTAACTAGAGCCTCAAATGGGTCAACTTTTCTCTCAAGTGAATGGAAGGCAAAGAGGAAGTCTTCCAAGTAATATGGTGGATAACCCAAAAAATGATGCTCATGTGATGGTTATTGTTACTAGAAGTGGGATAACCACCCTTGGGAATGATATGGTGAATCTTGATGATGATCCTAGTTATAAGAATGTTGAAGAACAAGCAAGTGGAAAAAGAAAAATACCTGATAAGTCTAATGATGCGGCCCCAAAGGCTAATGATCAGAATGCTGAAAAGCCGAGAGAAGTGGAAGAAAAAGTTGAACGTGAAGATAGAGAAAAAAACCGTTGATGGTAATGTTTCAAAGACAGATGAGAATTCGATCATTTCAAGGCCGCAAGTCAAAATAACCCCTCTATTTCCTCAAACGCTCAAGAAGAAAGAAGATGACTTAAAGTTTAAAAAGTTCCTTGAGAAGTTTAACAACCTTTAAATAAATATCCCATTGATTGAGGCCCTTCAAGAGATCCCCGGGTATGCTAAATTCATGAAGGATTTGGTGACAAAGAAGAGAATCATGGATTTTTAAACAATTGAGGTGACACACAATTGTAGTGCAATAATGACTAGCTAAATGGTTGCGTAGAAAGAGGACCCGGGAGCATTCATTATTGCATGAACCATCGGGGTGTATAAATTTGGAAAGGCTCTTTGTGATCTTGGGGCAAGTATCAATTTGATGCCATTGGCCATTTGTCATAAGCTAGGTTTGGGTGATCCCAAGCCAACCACAATGAGACTTTTGATGGTGGATCGCTCTATTAAGAATTCAGTGGGGGTATTGTATGATGTACTTATGAAGGTGTACCGTTTCATCTTTTAGGCCAATTTTGTGATCTTGGATTGCAAAATCGACCATGAGGTTCCCATTATTCTTGGTAGGCCATTCTTGGCTATCGGTCGAGCCTTGGTTGATGTTGAGAGCGGTGATATTAAGTTTTGGGTCAATAATGAAGTAGTGTCATTCAATGTTTGTAAGTCTTTGAAGCAACCGATGGATCTACAAGTGATTTCCATGATCGATGTGATAGATGATGAGGTAACCGATGCAATGGAAGTGAATTTTTCTAGTGAGCCACAAAGGGGGTGTTGTGGAATTATGAAAGTGATGATATTGTGGAATATGATAAAGTGGTGGATTCTTTGAAAGGTCTTGGATCTTATACCAAGAACTCGTGTAAACTTGATCTTGATTTGAAGAATAAGCCCTTGATTATAGAGCCACCGATGCTTGAGCTTAAACCTCTTCCACCATATCTTTGTTATCCGTTCTTAGGTGAGAATAACACCTTGCCTATTTTCATTGCAGGAGACTTGATGCCATGGCAAGTTGAGGCATTAAAGTCGGTAGTGAGAAGATATAGTCAGGATATTGGGTGGACCATAGCCGACATTATTAGGATTGAACCTGACATTTGTACTCACAAATTAAAGTTGGAGCTCGAATTCAAACCGAGCGTTGAGCATCAAAGGAGGTTGAATCCTCCCATGCAAGAGGTTGTGAAAAAGGAGATCATTAAGTGGCTAGATGCAGGTGTTGTGTATACAATCTCACATAGAACATGGGTGAGCTCAGTTCAATGTGTTCCAAAGAAAGGTGGAATCATCATGGTTCCAAATGACAACAATGTTCTTATTCCCGTGTATCCAATCATGGGTTGGGGAGTGTGCATTCTCTATAGGAAGTTGAATTTGTGGACGGAGAAGGACCACTTCCCCATGCCCTTCATGGACCAAATGCTTGATAGATTAGTGCGGAGAGGGTGGTATTGTTTCCTCGATGGATATTTGGGCTACAATAAAATATGTATAGCCCCCAAAGATCACGAGAAGATTATCTTTACATGTCCTTATAGAACATTCGCCTTCAAGTGCATGCTCTCAATTTTCTCAGACATGGTAGAGAACTCGATGGAAGTGTTTATGGACGATTTCTCAGTTCTTGGAGATACCTTTGATGGTTTCCTTGAAAATTTAGAGAAGGTACTTGAGAGGTGTGGGGAAAAAAACCTCGTCTTGAATTAGGAGAAATGCCATTTCATAGAGGGGATTGTTCTCGGGCACAAGATTTTTGGCCAAGGAATTCAAGTTGATCAAGCAAAAGTTGAGGTGATCTCTAAATTACCCCCTCCAATAGCTATTAAAGGTGTGATAAGTTTTCTTGGCCATGCGGGCTTTTATAGGAGGTTTATCAAAGATTTCTATAAGATTGCTCATCCTATGTGCAAGCTTCTTGAAAAAGATGAGAAATTTGATTTTGATGGAGAATGTGTGAGGGCATTCACTTACCTCAAGGAAAAACTTGTTTCGGCCCCTATCATCATTGCCCTAAATTGGGCACTTTTACACTAGGATCCATTCTTTGTCAAAGAAAGGAGAAGATTTTTATTCCTATCTACTATGCTAGTAAATCATTAAATGACGTACAAAGGAACTATACCGTCATCGAGCAAGAATTACTAGCTGTGGTCTATGGGTTTGAAAAGTTTTGGGCATACTTGTTGTGTACCAAAGTTATTGTGCATACCTACCATGACGCCTTACGGTATTTGATATCAAAGAAAGAGGCAAAGCAGAGGTTAATAAGGTGGATATTGCTCTTACAATAATTTGATTTTGAAGTCAAAGATCGAAATGGGTTGTGAGAATCAAGTGGCGGACCACTTTTCACGTCTTGAATCAAATAATATGAGGATGAAGGAATTAGAGATCAATGACAAGTTCCACAATGATCTTGTCATGGCTCTCTCAGGGAAAGATTGTACCTTGGTACGAGGATTTCGCAAATTATATTATTTGTGGAGCACTCCACGACGAATTAAGTCATGATCAAAAGAAAAAGTTTCTCTATGATGTAAGAAGATATTATTGGGATAAGCCCTATCTTTTTAAGGAGTGTACGGATGGCATAATCTGCCATTATGTTATGGAGGAAGAGATGATGCCTATTCTTGAAGCATGTCATTCGTCACCGATTGGTGGGCATCATGGTGGTGCGCGCACGACATCAAGAGTTCTTCAAAGTGGTTTTTATTGGATAACCTTATATAGTGACTCATATGACTTAGTGAAAGCATGCAAACAATGTCAAAGGCAAGGACAAATCTCAAGGAGACATGAAATGTCCTTGCAACCAAGCATAAATGTGGAGTTATATTCGATGTGTGGGGGTTGGACTTCATGGGCCCATTTGTGAGCTCATATGGGAACCGTTATATATTGGTAGCGGTTGATTATGTTTCTAAGTGGGTTGAAGCTGCTGTATTGCCAATCAATGAGGCTAAAAGTGTTACCTTATTCTTTAAGAAGAATATGTTCACCCAATTTGGCACCCCTTATGCTATTGTTAGTGATGGGGGATCCCATTTTGGCAATCAAGCATTCCGATCCTTTCTCACTAAATATGGGGTCATGCATAAAGTTACATCCCCATACCATCCTCAAGTCAATGGGTTGGCAAAAGTGTAGAATCAGGAAATAAAGGAGATATTGGCAAAATCCATAAATGCTAGTAGAACGAATTGGGCCCGAATACTTGACAATGCATTGTGGGCTTATCAGACCGCATTCAAAACCCCCATTGGCATGTCTCCCTATCATTGGTGTTTTAAAAAGCTTGCCACCTTTAGGTCAAACTTGAACACAAGGCATTGTGGGCCTTGAAGAGATTGAATATAGATTGGAAGGATGCTTCCAAGTCAAGGGTAGACAAAATTCATAAGATGGATGAATTCCATTTGAAAGCCTATGAAAGCTCCACTCTCTACAAGGGACGGATGAAAATATGGCTTGATTCCAAGATTCTAAAGTGAGAGTTCAAGGTGGGTGACAAGGTTTTGTTGTTCAACTCGAGGTATAAGTTGTTTCTGGGTAAACTCAAAACAAGGTGGTCGGGCCCCTTCAAGGTGGTTAACTATTTTTCTAATGGAGCGGTTGAGTTGGAGAACAACGTGGGTTCTCGCTTTACTCTGAGTGTACAATGAATGGAACATTGCTATAGGTTACTCCTGAAAGCGGACTTCTTAGAGGTGATCTACCTCGATGATGCTAGATGAAAGAAGAACAACGTCAAGCCGCAATGATAACTACGCTTCTTGGGAGGCAACCTAAGTTTAGTTTTTTTTATTTTAAATAATGTTTGTTGATTTGTGTAGGTGAAGGATGGAGTAAAATGTGGGAAAGATGATATGCATCAATTTAGAGAAGAACAAGTTGGAAAACTTTGAACCAAGCTCCAATGAGGAGGCTTTGGCGATGATCCAAGCATATCGACGCATCGCCGAAGTCCCTCGCCAAAGGGGTTTCCTAATTTTTCAAAAACTGTTACATTCGGTGATGGTCATGCTAAATAGGCCCAAAGTCGATGTGATCGATGAAATAATCCAATCGCCAATTTGCTTCTCCAAATGGAGACTCTTTTGGCCAACAAACTGCCATATTCAGTGATGAAGCTCCATATCGGTGCATTGCCGATATGATCGGCAATGAAAGTTTGATTCCTACCTTGAGCTGGTTTTTAAGTGAGGTTTGAATTTTCTTTTTGACCTTTGACTTTCCAACTATCTTTAGCATTTGGTGTTTATTCAAATTCCCCTCATTTCTCTCATTTTTCTTCTGTTCTTTGACTCACGTATCTCATAAACTCTCTCATACACACTTAAGATTCTCGAGTCTAAATCCCAGCATCAATCTTTGCATCAATCTCTGTATATGCTTCAAGGTTAGAAATCACTTTTCATTTGTAAATTAGTGGATAAAATTGTGGATGGCTGTGTATTCCTAGTGCTTTTGTGATTAAATTCTTGTGTGTAGATAGAATCTTTTATGTTTTATTCTTAGAAAATTGGTTAATGGTTGCTTTTGCTTACCTTAATGCATCAATGTTAAGAATGGAAATTTTGGGCATAAGTTTAAGTCATTTTTGCACTGGGTATTGAAGCTAGGAGTTTGTATTTTGTTGTCTTAATGTTAAATTGACTGATTTTTCCCAATGATAGATTGGCTGACGTCATTCTTAAGGGAAAAATCATCGTTTGATTGTGTATGTGATGAAAACTGGGGAAGTCTAAGTACCCATGGCCAAATAGTTGAGAAAATAACCATTGGAGGGTCGCATAAAGGAAGCTTTAGGGACGATGACATTTTGGTGCCGGGTTGAGAACCTTGGCGATGCCCCAAATCATGTGGTGCTTCGCTGAAGTGCTCCCTGTGTCGTCAAAAGTTACCGAAAGTTTGGCCAACTTAAGTGTTAATCGGTGATGCTTTAGCAAATTAGCGATACTCAAGGAGTGTCACCGAATCCTTTGGTGTATCACCAATTCCCACTTACCTTCGCCAAATTCACCCAAATTTTTTTGTTCATTTCGATTACATCTCTTTGCGTCACTGATCTGATTGGTGATGCGCCGATTGGTTCAGTGATGCATCTCTAGAAGTTTACAAGTGTGTTATTTTGCTAACACTGGCCAATCCCATTGCAACTCTTGTGTGCAAGAATTCCTAGATTTAAGCACATCTCAAAGAAACAAACCAAGTCACCTCCTCCTTCAACAATGGCAAAAGGGGTTGAAATCAGAAAGAGTGAAAGGCCTAAGAAAGTTGCCAAATGAAAAAGAGATGATTCAGGAAAGTCTAAAGCCCAGGTTATGGAGGAAATAACTCCTGAACACAGCTCCACCTCCGAGAAGGACAACACAAATTCCTCGAAGGAGGGCAACACAACACCTGTCCATGCACCTCTCCACACTTATAGAGAGGCACCACCCAAGAGAACAAGAGTAGAACAATCCTCTACTACTTCAGTTATGCCTTTTATGCACTCTCATGGAGGTCAACATATTTTGAACCGGTTGAAAGTGCAAAACTAACACACTATCATAGAGGAGTAGCGTCTGAGCTTGCATGGTCTTGAGAGAAAACATCCGAGGGTCATTTTAGCACTTCACTATCATGATTTTTAGATATTCACTGAACCCCTCAAACCTTACATTGAAACTTGGGTTAAGGAGTTCTATGAGGAGTATGGGATATTATTGCCCAAAAAGAAAAGAAAAGGAGCTTAATTGACAAGGGATGTTGTGAAAGTAAGAGGTGTTTATATGATTTGTTATTCCAGAATAATCAATGAGGTGTTGGGGTGCAAAACAATCAGTGAGAATTACTTCTCTTCTCAGGAGAAGGACCCATTGGAGGAGTTATAGGCTTGGTTAGCCCCATTGCTGAGTGATGTCACACCCAAGTGGTTTGACCCTACTGTTCCAATCTCTAAGGCCTTTATTCATTTAGAAGCGCGATATTGGTTGAGCTTTTTTTGTAGCAACATCTCTCCTTCTCAGAATTAGTCCATTCTTGTGAGCCCTAGAGAGCTTCTTGTTGGTTCCATCATTGCCAAAGAGGCTTTGAATTTGGGAATATTCATAGTCCCGGACATTGCCAGCTGGGCTTAGCAGAAGAAAACTTCTTTGGCCTTCCCTTTCTTGATTATTGAGTTTTGTCGTCGTATAAAAGTACCATTTAACAAGAATAAGGATTTTGAGTACACCCCTGTGTCTACAGTTAATATCACAAGGATTGAGTTAGTTGAGGAAGCTAGATTGAAGAAACCCCAAAAGAAAGGTGCCTCGGTGATTGATTTGACTTCAGGTGATAGTGGTGCCAGCTAGCTCACTCCTTTTCCTACTCCATATCCGGCTCCTTCTGAGTCTACTCCTACTCCAACTAATACTACCCTAGTTATGGGAACTTCCCTGCAACCACCTAAACCTAGTGGCCCCACTCCTCTGCCTTCCACTGTTGCGGGTTCCTCTAAACCCCATTGACCTAGGCTGATATTATTAAGATGGGGCAGATGGCCTATATATGAGATGCTAGGTCGGCCATACTCAAGAGAGATATTCTGGGTATGATTGCTAGTGCTGCTATGTACCCAGTACATAAGGAGATGCGTGGCTTTAGGAAGATATTGAGGCACTTTAGGTAGAAACTGGATGAGTTGAGTGCCTCTTAATAGTCTGTTCCACCAGAGGTTATCTCTATCATGCAGGGTGAGTTGGCTTCCCTTCGAAAGTATGTTGATGAGCTCCGATTCCCTCATGTGACTTATTTATGGGGAGTTTCATCTGAAATAGTAGCCCCAAAGCATGCACCTATTTGTGAGACTACACCAGTGATCGAAGAGGAGGGGGTAGATGAGTCAGACCATGCTTCAGATGATGCAGTCAACAGTGCTGAGATAGATGGCTTCTTTGAGAATGAGAGATAACTTGGTATCAAGATTGACTCGCAGGTAGTAGCGCAAGCAGACATGCAGGAGACAAGGATTCTATATTCGCTGCCACTATGGAGAGTTCAGTTCACGAGACTTCACAGGTTGGGACCTCCAGCTCAACTACTGCTAGGGAGACTCCAGTTGTACCAGATCTACCCCTCCAGGATGATGGAGATGATCCAGGTACTGATGCCAAGACAGTGGCCACTTCGGTGAGCCAGTCGCCGCCTCAGGCTTAGCTATATTCAGGAGGACCCTCTCTCTCTCTCTCTCTCTTTCCTTTAGTTTTATTACATTGAGAACAATGCATATACTTTACTTGGGTGTGAGGAGTTTATTTGGATATGTAATATTTCTTCTTATTTGACTCGATACATTTCTGATATTGTTTTTCATTTTGGTGCATGGATTGACAGTCGGATGCTCGCTTTATTTTTATTTGGGTTGTAATAATTGTATATTGGTGCTTTGTATATCATTTCATATGTTGGTGCTTTGGATTCTATTTGAGGTGTGATGTGTGATTTTTTATTTTTGTTAGTATCTTATTTTGAAATTCTTTTTGTTGTTTTTAGTAGTTGTAGTTTTCATTGAAAATAAAAATCAATTTAAGCATGCATTCTCAAGAGGGAAGTGTACTAGCAATAGAACGCTTTGTCTCAAATGGTACACTTGGGTAGATATTTCATATGCGCAATGCTCGAATTCTTTTTTCATTACGATGTTTATCAAACTTTTCAAAATTGCCCTTTAAATTCTCTTTATTGGTCGAGTTAGGCTAGTTAGGCCCTCATTTTTTTATGAAAGCTCGTATTCCATGTTGGCTACTTGAATACCTTCCTTGAAATGTGCTATTAATGTGGCACGACAATTGAGTGAACGTACCTTAAGTATGCGATTGAGTACCATGTGTGGGAAAGGTTTTTGATTTGATTGTGTGCATCAAGTCCACCTAGAACTTGCCCGATTTCTCCATTTTGAAAACAATGAATGTAAAGTATTGGAGATATAATCTTAGGCCATTAATCAAGGGCACACAACCACATGAAACAACTTGGTGAGTAGAGTGACCAATTTTATCCCCTATTGAGCCTTGGAATCCATTTTCTTGAATAACCTTGTTAAAAACTGAAACCCTTTTATCTCAAAACCCTCTCTTGAACCAAACCTCCTCAAAGTGTCTAGGCAAGGTTAAAGACCAAATTAGGCCAAAAGCGTAAGTTGGGGTGGAGGAGACCTTCGATTTTGTATGTGCTCGGTAGTTCATAAAAGTGAGGACCACAAACATCCTCTCCCAATATCCTTGCATCCGTATATAACTAAAAAAAAAAGAGAGTAAAGGGGTTGCAATTTCATTTTTATTGTAAATGGGTGTAGTTGTTTAAATGGTGAAAGGATAGGAAGAGGAAAATGGGTTGATGGGTGTTGAAACATTGGTCCTAAAAGTGTTAAAGAGTAAACCTTATGAAATAGATGAATTAAGGTCTCTCTAGATGCTTTGGGAAGGTGGAGTCACTATAACCTTATCTATCTTTCCCTACCATGCCCGTTGCCTACTCTACAAGCCGAGCTAAGACCTAGGTGATCTTCAAAATTAATTACTTTGACGTTGTCAAATGGAGCTTGTGGGAAAGCATATGGTGTGGTACTTGTGTGCTTGATTTTCTTTTGGAGAGTAAGTGATTCGTGTTAGGTCCTAGAATAGTTTATATTCATGTTTTAAAGGTAGGGACTTCTTCGTGTGAGGGTGCTTAATTTCCATGCTTTAGTATTTCTCAAATCTCGATTGAAGTCTATGAGCATGATCTTAGCATGGTAACATTTAGCCAACGTTTGATGCTGGTTGTTGAAAAATTGAGATCCTGATAGTGTAACACCCCGTACCTACTAAGCCCTACATGACAACGTTGAACAATGGTTACTCAAGTGTCGAGAGTACAAAGTATGTATTTTGTAATGTTAGTGATGAAATAATTGATATTGGGCCTAGTACATAAGATTAGACCTTTGTAGGAGGTGTAACACCCCGTATGTTGTCGAACCTATACAACTACATATGCAATTATGGAATTAGTGAAACATGAGAAATTTGATGAATTATACATTAATTTGTTGGGCATTAATGAGTCATGAGCCATTGGGCTTAAATGAGGCCCAAAATCACTTGGAAGACTTGGCCCAATAGGGCAAAACATGATATATCTTCCATTTGACTAATCAACTAAGGCATTTAATGCCAAGAGATGGATAATAGTGACTTGAGGTACCTATATATATATGAGAAAATCATATTTTTATTCATTTGTGACACCCATGTCTTTTCTAGAATTTTCTCCAACTTTTCCTTATCTCACACAAACCCTAACTCTTCATTCCTTGGACCAAGATCCTCATCTTGCAAGACTTGGTAAGTGTATATTATTATGGTTTAATATATTTTATGCATGGAAGATGGTTTATATCATGTTGATTATGTTGGTGAAGTGTGAGAAGTTCACTATGTGTAAAACAAATTGTGTTTGCTAAATCGAAAAATGGGTTTGCCTTGTAAACTTGAACATAGACTTGTGGTATTGAAGGAAGTGAACTTGAGGGATTCAATATTTACATGTGAGACGTGGTTATAGTCTTTCCTTGTTTTATCTTTGTGTATAATGTTTGGAAATGTTATTGTGAAATCGGTTATGGATTTGGTGACGGATTGAAAAGAAAGTGACATTTTGGTGATGTTTATGTGTGTTGTGAGACCATGGCTGATTTTTGGCATATAAGATGATCAAAATTATGTTAAAAGAAGTTTATTTATGATCATGGACCATTCATTGCACGAAAAGACCCAAAAGAGACCATTTCGGACCAAAACGGGCATCCCCCCCGCAGACGAGGGCACCTGCGGGCGCAGATGCCTATGGCTGCTGCCAAAGGTCACCTGATCATGCACCTCAGCCACCTGCGGGCGCATGTGGCAACACAGGTCATCCCCAGGTTTGGTTTTGTATGCTTTCGCACCTAGTTGACCCCCTAAGGCCCCTATACCCTTTTTGGATGTAATTACCAACTTGTGATGTCTTTTTAATTACTTTAAAGTGTCGTATGGAGGCATGTTGGACTATGTTAAGTATGTATGGTTGTTCATATGTTGTTATGAAGGAGTAATTGTGACGGAATGATAAAGAGAAAGGCGTAAAGTGTAAGTGTGGTGTGAAATGCTATTGATTTATGATCTCTTGGTCAATGTGTGTAATGTTACGGTGTTGTTGATATGAAAATGCAGTGGATTGTATTGTAAGGGGTGGAATGACGTTATACGGCGGTCATATAGTTCATTGTCATCTTATACGCCTACATAGTAACTAGTTGCTAATGTAAGCTCCGATATGTACTTGTATTTTAGAGTAAGGTGTAAGGAAGAAGATGGACTGTTGTGTTCATATATAGACTTGTGTACTCATACTTGGAAGTGAAGGTATGTAAGGTTACTCTTCTATATCCTTCTGCAGCATATGGTGTTCACATTGTCATAGTACTCATTCGATTCCGAAATGCTCTAAGGTATTTCGTATCTGGTAGTTGACTAGTGTTACTCATATGTTCCTTAATCATTGGTCAATGGTGAATCATATGACTCATGTCCATTGGTTGACTCATGTTCATTAGCTAATATGGATCATTATCTTAAGGTTCCAAAAGTGTTACATTCCATGAGGGTTTTATAGAATTCCAACTACGATTAACATATCTTGCTATTCATATGTGCCCTATTTGTAGATGAATGATGATTCACTTATCTCTTATTCATTGACTGAAGTTCCAAAGTTGTCATAACATTGTAAATTCTAAAAGGACTATCTCAAAGAGAGAAAGATATAAAGAGAATCTATTTATTCTTGAAAAGCATTTTTCCAATCATGTCATGTTCCAAAGTATAAGAATATTATGATTATCCTTGTACCAATCTTTCACAAGTAAAAGTACCAATCTCATAAGAGTAATAAGAGAGGTGATGTGCAAGATAATATAGTTATCCCTCATAAGTTAAGATGTCAATCTCATGAAGTAGAGGAGTGAAGTAAGATATATATAAGTGTGTGCTTCAATTAATGTCATGATCTTTAATGTGTCACTCTCATAACTATTTAAAGGGCATAAGTTCAAGATGGAATAATCCCAATATTATGCTATGTTATTTACTATAGCCCACCAAAGGTGGAGGTACGATGTTATATGGTAATGTGCGAGTGAACATATCCTTCCCTCACTATTAAAGGTGTCAAGCTCCTGAAAGTAAGAAATGAGGCAAAGCATATATGTGTGTTTTCGATAGTATCACGATCCTTAATGTATTATAAAAGTATCAATCTCTCCCAAGTAAGAATGAAGAAAGGTGTGTAAGTATATTGTGAACCCACCATGAGAGTGGATGTATGTTAACCCACCATGAGAGTGGATGTATGTTAACCCACCAAAGTGTGGATGTATGTTGCCCCACCATGAGAGTGGATGTATATTAACCCACCATGAGAGTGGATGTATGCTAACCCACCATGAGAGTGGAGAACCCACCATGAGAGTGGATGTATGTTAACCCACCATGAGAGTGGATGTATGTTAACCCACCAAAGAGTGGATGTATGTTGCCCCACCATGAGAGTGGATGTATGTTAACCCACCATAAGAGTGGATGTATGCTAACCCACCATGAGAGTGGATGTATGCTAACCCACCATGAGAGTGGATGTATGCTAACCCACCATGAGAGTGGATGCATGCTACCCCGCCAAGAGAGTGGATGTATGCTAACCCACCATGAGAGTGGATGTATGTTGCCCAACCATAAGAATGGATGTATGCTAACCCACCATGAGAGTGGATGTAGTTATTAACCCACCAAAGAGTGGATGTAGTTAACCAAGAAAATGAATAATGATGATGAGCATAAAGGCAAACAAAGGCAAAGAAAGAATCTAGTGCATATAAAAAATGTCTTGAAGGCAAGTCTCTTGGGATATATATAGGTTGGTAAATGGCAATAATAGAAGAAATTTTCATGGTTCCTCACATACAAAAAGAGAGTTTATTCATGTTTACTATTCCTCTTATATTGACTCCATTGTTGTTGTTACTATGTATAATGAATTTCTTATGAGCCTTACATACTCAGTACATTCTTCGTACTGACCCCCTCGGGGGACTTACCTTACATGTTGCAGGTGCAGGCATTAGTAGACCTTCTCTGTAGACTGGGGATCATTTGCAGAGTTTTGGTGAGCTCCACTCGGTTCGGAGCTTTCTGGGTCATAGTTGTATATTGTTTTGATATTGTAAATATTGTATAAAGCGGGGACTTATCCTGATTTTAAGTTGATCTTGTTGATACATCTGTTAGAGGCTTTTGTAGACATATGTAGGTATATGAATGTAAGATAGGTACGTTCAGTTCGACATGATGGCCCCAACGGCCAAGTTCCTAAAAATATATATAGCATATGTTTCCATGTTCATGTTTTCCGTATAGTTGCATAAGGTTTAATAAGACTCATACGAGGATATGCATACGAAGGTTCATGAGCAAAGATTGGTTCTCTCGGGCCATATCGACTTCGGGTGCCAATCATGCCTCGTAGGAAGTCGGGGCGTGACAAAAGTTGTATCAGAGCAGGTTGTTCTAAGGGTGTCTACAAAGCCATATCTGAGTAGTGTCTTACTTATCAATGTGTTGTGCACCACATTTATAAGTAGGAGGCTACGGGACATTTAGGATGTTGTTTGTTTCCTTCATTTCTAGATCGTGCAATAAAGCCAATGTTATAAGTTGAATTGTATCTGACTATGGTAATTGTTTTTCTTTGGTATAGTAAAATGCCAATCACAAGAAGAGGTAGTGGCAAAGGTAAGCAGGTAGATGTGCCTGCCGATTAGGGAATGAGTAAATCACCACCTGACCAAGCTAGTCAAGGTGGAGCTGATGCTGAAATAGCATCGCGGTCTTCTTCTACTTTTCCAGCTCTTGAAGATCCAAGAGGTAGAGAAGTACCTGCAACACCACCAATGAATGCCATAGATCAGGACCTAAGAAATGCAGTACATATGTTAACTTAGTTAGTGGCTGCACAAGCACAAGGACGAACTGGTACAGTAGTAAATGCAGATGACGCGGCTAGAGCAGTTAATCGTCGTACACAGGACTTTCTAAAAGTAGACCCTCCCATATTCACAGGGTCAGATCCGAAAGCAGATCCACAAGATTTTGTGGACCAAGTTCAAAGAGCACTAAAGGTGATGCACGTAATAGGTGTAGAAACGGTTGAGCTAGTAGCTTATAGACTGAAGGGCGAGGCTATCTTGTGGTATGAGGACTGGAAAAGATCAAGGGGTATTGATGCATTCCCAGCTGATTGGGAAGAATTTAAAATGGCATTCCTTGATCATTACCTCCCATATGAGATTCGAGAGGCACGTGCAGACCAATTTCTACATTTGTGTCAAGGAAATATGAGTGTGAGAGAATACAATTTGCAGTTTAATTCCTTGGCTAGATATGCTCCAAATGTGGTAGCCACCATGGAAGATAGAGTCCATCGATATGTGGACAAATTGGAGCCGTATTTGGTAAGAGACTACACTATTGTTGTCTTAAATCGAGATATGGATATAGCTAGAATATAGGCCTTTGCACAAAAGATGGAGGACCAAAGGCAAAGAAGGAGAACACAGAAATCTGAGGAAGGGCCATCAAAAAGGGCGAGACTTATGGGGCAGTCTATGGTGTCCCCAGGAGAATCTAGATCTCGCATGTTACCGCTTAGACCCTCATTCTCTTATTCCACAACAGGTGCTCATTCTCAATTTCGAGGGTCTAGAGGTGGCCCATCTAAACAGAGTAGTGGAATTCATGCATCACAGGCAACAAGATTTTCTCGTCAGTTGTGCCAGTGTTGTGGGAGATTTCATGCAGGTGAATGTCGGTTTGATACGAATGTCTGCTTTATGTGTAGTAGGCCCGGACACATGATGAGAGAATGCCCACAGAGGCCTACGGGTAGTATGACACGACCTACTGGATCAGCTGATGTGGCATCGACGACTGGTGTACAGTCTGCTGGTCGTGGTAGAGGTGCCATAGGAGCAGCTAGTTCCAGTGGAACTCAAAATCGCACCTATGCTTTAGTGGACCGACCGGATGCGGAGGCATCTCCTGATGAAGGTATAGGTATTTGGGTATATTACCATATTTTTACATCATGTATATGTGTTGACTGATCCGAGCTCTACTCTAACGTATGTTACTCCATTAGCTACTACGAATCTAATGGGACACTGGGGTTATTAGTTAAGTCAATGAAATATCTCTATCTGTCGAAAAATTTAGTATAGTTAAAGGAACATGTCGAAATGGTGTAGAGATGATTAAGTACCCTTAAAAGCGTCACCAATGAAAGGAGGAAGGGGAACAGTTTTGCCCTATACAACGTGCCATGTAAAATTGTCGAAAGTTTATAAGAGTTTCCTCCCATATTGTTCCTATTGAAAATATACAAAGTTCGTAGGATCTCACTAGGAAAAGATACCTATTGCTATTCTAGATTGACAAGTGCAAAGGTTATAAATAGAGACGTAACTTCCGTAAAAATTCTTTGGAGAAATCAACAAGTCGAGTAGATAACTTGAGAAGCTGAAAATAAATGATGAGACCAAGGTACCCATATTTATTCCAAACGGAAGGAAAAAGTTAAAAAGTGCGGAAGTGGAGAAAGACTAAGTAAGTATCTAAATGAGTATATGTATAGAGATGCATTTGTTGCACATGAGATGGTATTGTTAACATTCGAGGATGAATGTTCCTAAGGGGGGGAGAATGTAACACCCCGTACCTACTAAACCCTACATGACGACGTTGAACAATGGTTACTCAAGTGTCGAGAGTACAAAGTATCTATTTTGTAATGTAAGTGAAGAAATAATTGATATTGGGCCTAGTACATGGGATTAGACCTTTGTAGGAGGTGTAACACCCCGTATGTTGTCGAACCTATACAACTACGTATGCAGTTATGGAATTAGTGAAACATGAGAAATTTGATGAATTATACATTAATTTGTTGGGCATTAATGAGTCATGAGCCATTGGGCTTAAATGAGGCCCAAAATCACTTGGAAGACTTGGCCCAATGGGGCAAAACATGATATATCTTCCATTTGACTAATCAACTAAGGCATTTAATGCCAAGAGATGGATAATAGTGACTTGAGGTACCTATATATATATGAGAAAATCATATTTTTATTCATTTGTGACACCCATGTCTTTTCTAGAATTTTCTCCAACTTTTCCTTATCTCACACAAACCCTAACTCTTCATTCCTTGGACCAAGATCCTCATCTTGCAAGACTTGGTAAGTGTATATTATTATGGTTTAATATATTTTATGCATGGAAGATGGTTTATATCATGTTGATTATGTTGGTGAAGTGTGAGAAGTTCACTATGTGTAAAACAAATTGTGTTTGCTAAATCGAAAAATGGGTTTGCCTTGTAAACTTGAACATAGACTTGTGGTATTGAAGGAAGTGAACTTGAGGGATTCAATATTTACATGTGAGACGTGGTTATAGTCTTTCCTTGTTTTATCTTTGTGTATAATGTTTGGAAATGTTATTGTGAAATCGGTTATGGATTTGGTGACGGATTGAAAAGAAAGTGACATTTTGGTGATGTTTATGTGTGTTGTGAGACCATGGCTGATTTTTGGCATATAAGATGATCAAAAATATGTTAAAAGAAGTTTATTTATGATCATGGACCATTCATTGCACGAAAAGACCCAAAAGAGACCATTTCGGACCAAAACGGGCATCCCCCCCGCAGACGAGGGCACCTGCGGGCGCAGATGCCTATGGCTGCTGCCAAAGGTCACCTGATCATGCACCTCAGCCACCTGCGGGCGCATGTGGCAACACAGGTCAGCCCCAGGTTTGGTTTTGTATGCTTTCGCACCTAGTTGACCCCCTAAGGCCCCTATACCCTTTTTGGATGTAATTACCAACTTGTGATGTATTTTTAATTACTTTAAAGTGTCGTATGGAGGCATGTTGGACTATGTTAAGTATGTATGGTTTTTCATATGTTGTTATGAAGGAGTAATTGTGACGGAATGATAAAGAGAAAGGCGTAAAGTGTAAGTGTGGTGTGAAATGCTATTGATTTATGATCTCTTGGTCAATGTGTGTAATGTTACGGTGTTGTTGATATGAAAATGCAGTGGATTGTATTGTAAGGGGTGACATGACGTTATACGGCGGTCATATAGTTCATTGTCATCTTATACGCCTGCATAGTAACTAGTTGCTAATGTAAGCTCCGATATGTACTTGTATTTTAGAGTAAGGTGTAAGGAAGAAGATGGACTGTTGTGTTCATATATAGACTTGTGTACTCATACTTGGAAGTGAAGGTATGTAAGGTTACTCTTCTATATCCTTTTGCAGCATATGGTGTTCACATTGTCATAGTACTCATTCGATTCTGAAATGCTCTAAGGTATTCCGTATATGGTAGTTGACTAGTGTTACTCATATGTTCCTTAATCATTGGTCAATGGTGAATCATATGACTCATGTCCATTGGTTGACTCATGTTCATTAGCTAATATGGATCATTATCTTAAGGTTCCAAAAGTGTTACATTCCATGAGGGTTTTATAGAATTCCACCTACGATTGACATATCTTGCTATTCATATGTGCCCTATTTGTAGATGAATGATGATTCACTTATCTCTTATTCATTGACTGAAGTTCCAAAGTTGTCATAACACTGTAACTTCTAAAAGGACTATCTCAAAGAGAGTAAGATATAAAGAGAATCTATTTATTCTTGAAAAGCATTTTTCCAATCATGTCATGTTCCAAAGTATAAGAATATTATGATTATCCTTGTAACAATCTTTCACAAGTAAAAGTACCAATCTCATAAGAGTAATAAGAGAGGTGATGTGCAAGATAATATAGTTATTCCTCGTAAGTGAAGATGTCAATCTCATGAAGTAGAGGAGTGAAGTAAGATATATATATAAGTGTGTGCTTCAATTAATGTCATGATCTTTAATGTGTCACTCTCATAACTATTTAAAGGGCATAAGTTCAAGATGGAAGAATCCCAATATTATGCTATGTTATTTACTATAGCCCACCAAAGGTGGAGGTACGGTGTTATATGGTAATGTGCGAGTGAACATATCCTTCCCTCACTATTAAAGGTGTCAAGCTCCTGAAAGTAAGAAATGAGGCAAAGCATATATGTGTGTTTCCGATAGTATCACGATCCTTAATGTATTATAAAAGTATCAATCTCTCCCAAGTAAGAATGAAGAAAGGTGTGTAAGTATATTGTGAACCCACCATGAGAGTGGATGTATGTTAACACACCATGAGAGTGGATGTATGTTAACCTACCAAAGAGTGGATGTATGTTGCCCCACCATGAGAGTGGATGTATGTTAACCCACCATGAGAGTGGATGTATGCTAACCCACCATGAGAGTGGATGTATGCTAACCCACCATGAGAGTGGATGTATGCTAACCCACCATGAGAGTGGATGTATGTTACCCCACCAAGAGAGTGGAAGAGAGTGGATGTATGCTAACCCACCATGAGAGTGGATGTATGTTGCCCCACTATAAGAGTGGATGTATGTTAACCTACCAAAGAGTGGATGTATGTTGCCCCACCATGAGAGTGGATGTATGTTAACCCACCATGAAAGTGGATGTATGCTAACCCACCATGAGAGTGGATGTATGCTAACCCACCATGCGAGTGGATGTATATTACCCCACCATGAGAGTGGATGTATGCTAACCCACCATGAGAGTGGATGTATGCTAACCCACCATGAGAGTGGATATATGTTACCCCACCAAGATAGTGGATGTATGCTAACCCACCATGAGAGTAGATGTATGTTGCCACACCATAAGAGTGGATGTATGCTAACCCACCATGAGAGTGGATGTAGTTATTAACCCACCAAAGAGTGGATGTAGTTAACCAAGAAAATGAATAATGCTGATGAGCATAAAGGCAAAGAAAGAATCTAGTGCATATAAAGAATCTCTTGAAGGCAAGTCTCTTGGGATATATATATATATATAGGGTGGTAAATGGCAATAATTGAAGAAATGTTCATGGTTCCTCACATACAAAAAGAGAGTTTATTCACATTTACTATTCCTCTTATATTGACTCTATTGTTGTTGTTACTATGTATGATGAATTTCTTATGAGCCTTACATACTCAGTACATTCTTCGTACTGACCCCCTGGGGGGACTTACCTTACATGTTGCAGGTTCAGGAATTAGTAGACCTCCTCTATAGACTAGGGATCATTTGCAGAGTTTTGGTGAGCTTCACTCGGTTCGGAGATTTCTGGGTCATAGTTGTATATTGTTTTGATATTGTAAATATTGCATAAAGCGGGGACTTGTCCCAATTTTAAGTTGATCTTGTTGATACATCTGTTAGAGGATTTTATAGACATATGTGGGTATATGAATGTAAGATAGGTACGTTCAGTTCGACATGATGGCCCCAACGACCAAGTTCCTAAAAATATATATAGCATATGTTTCCATGTTCATGTTTTCTGCATAGTTGCATAAGGTTTAATAAGACTCATACAAGGATATGTATACGAAGGTTCATGAGTAAATATTAGTTCTCTCGGGCCATATTGGCTTCAGGTGCCAATCACGCCTCGTAGGAAGTCGGGGCGTGACAGATAGGCAAACCATGGGCCTTGATTTTCAAATCATGAGGGCAAAATGTTTTCACAAATGAAGTTTCAAATGAAGTGTGTGTATAAGCTTCCAAGTTGTACTATTTGTAGGCATTAGTAGTTGTGTTATGTGCACATTGTTTTACTCGATGACGAGCAAATATTTAAGTTGGGGGTGTTGATAAGTTTACAAAATGCGACTCATTTACAATAGAAATGGGGAGAAAAACATGTCCTCAATGCTAAATTAAAGTAGTTTTAATGTTGATTTGGTTTGATTTCCAGGTGGAGGCCTAGAAGTAATCAAAATAGAAAAAAAGAGAAAAGAGGTAAAAAGATGGAAGATTGAAGCAAAAATTACACAAAGGCATAAAAGGTGCATTTCGGCGCATTGCCAAAATAATTGGAGATCGCAACAAGAGGATCTCCATCGCCAAAAGCTACAAAAAAGGGCCAAGACAAGAAAAACAGAAGCAGAATGGCGAAGCATTGAATGAATCGATGAAGCGCCAAACTGATCGGCGCACCAACTCTTGCATCGCCGAAAGGGACAAATGTCAACCCTTGGAGCTTATCACCTGATGAATCGGCACAACCTTGTACAATTTGGAGCAACACCGACTCAATCGACGATGGATATGGCTCAGCCGAATGGACAAGCGGTGGCATTTCTGTAAATATGTGGCCCAATTTTTCTGATGCTATATAAGGCTTTTTGGTCTTGTGAAATAGGAGCAGGGTCAATTTTAGCTTATGCTTGATCTTGTAATCAAACCCTATTCTTGGGATATACTACTCTTAGCTGGGATTTAGAATCTTTTTTGTGAAAAGCATTTGGATTCTTTAACTAATATGGAAGAAGAATTTGGTATACTTTCTTTTTCCTTCGTTATGAGTAGCTAATTTCCCATACTTGGGGTTATGCATGATTGAGTATTGATTGTGTGTGGGTAGTGATTATTCACCATTGTGTTGGGTTGTATGTTATGATTTTAACTAAATTTCTATGTGCTAATTTATAGATTGAGGTTGTAAACTTAGTTTATGCTTGGATCATCTGTATTGCTTTAAAAAGGGTACAAGAGTGATGGATTTGGCCAATGAAACTTGAGTTATACTCATTTAAGTGGTGATGCTAGAGATAGATTACCCATTTCAAGGTATATGGTTGTTTGGTAGTGTAGGAACTTGGGTGTTCGAGAGAAATCCATGTGTTAATTGGTTGTGGATTGAGAAATCACTTCCAATATCTAAAACCATGCCTAATCATAACTAATAACCAAACCTTAGGTGTATTCTCACTTACCCATGCATAGAATCAATCTTATAAAGGCATAACCCCAAGTGCTTTAATTCACTTGATTACAAACTTTGTGTAGTTAAAGGTTGACAACAATTGAAATTGTTACTAAAAATTATTCAAATTCAAAACCCCCAATTTTACTTTCTGGTTTTATTGATTATAGCATTACGAGCCAACTTTTAGTTGCCTATAACACCTGAGATTAAAGGTCATGATCTCATTCCCATGTGGATTCTACCCCTACTCTTATTGGATAAAATATGTTGACGACGATCGCTTATACTTCCAAGATATAACTTGAGCATTATTAGGTACCACACCAGTATGGGTACATAGATTGAGCTCGTCCCTTATAGGTCATGCCTAAGGGTCCCTGTAAACCCTTGTATGTATGTACACTATTTTAGGCATGCATTGATTGGTGGCATTGCATATGTTCTTGTCTAATTGATTATTGTTGACTGGATTGCTTAAGTGTAAGTGAAATTGATATTAATAACTAGAGAAGGATTGATATGAAAATGATAGTTAGTGGTTCTATAAGTTGATGCAATTATGAATATGTATTGAAATGTTGGTTAAGTATGAGTTATGTCTTGATCGTTTCTTGATTTTATTTAACTTATATATTTGTATGGTGTTAAGTTATGTTGGCCGATTATGCCTACCAGTGCATTGTGGTTGTACTGATAATACCTATGTTCTTCTTTTTGTTGAGTACAGAACGTGTTCCAGAGTTTTAGATGAGACCTGGGTTTAGCTTGTGATCAGCAGCTTCAATTCAAGGGTGAACACCATGTTCGGGCAACCATTGGATCTTTATCTTTTTGATGTACTCTATTTTGGACCATGACTTTTCCCATTTTGATATTAGTTTTGGATATTATTCTAGACTTTATTTTTAATTAGCAGTTCTTGTTTGGTGACTTTCGGGTTCTGGGGAGATGTAATATTTTGGAGATATTTTCCGCACTTTGGTTATTTTATTGGGTTATTAGAGATGCATTTTTTAAGTTAACAAATGGTGGTTTTGCAAAAGGACTTAGTAAATGTTAAGTTTTAGTGTTTAATTGTTCGGCTAAAGGTATGGTTGATTGGTTCTCCCACTGTAGAGTTGGGGTATGTACAATTCACGATCATTTGGGTCATGACAATTTTGACAAGTTAGAAGCAGAGATTAGCACAGAGCTTCATCATAACTAGGGTTATCTCTTATACTATTTTACTTAGCATAATTTATTGTTATATTAATATCATTTTATAATTATAGTATTAATAGCTAAAAGCCCTCTATCTAGGATTGTGGCCACAAGTATGAAAATCATAATATATTATAATGACCCTCTAAGTTATTTTTGAAATCTTTATGCATTTTCCTTAATTTGACCATCCCCATAGTTGCTATAGGGTAATTATGACTTGTCGGAATAAGTGGTTTGGTTCTTGGGAGATCAACTGGATTTTAAGCCAATTTTCCTATTTTAGAGCTTTTGAAGTTAAAATGTTCGACTTCGGTCAATATTTCTTGTAAACGACCTCAAATGAAAATTTTGACGGTTATGTTAGCTCCAAAATATGGATTTTGGGCTAGGGGCACTTTTGGTTTGGGTCCCGAGGCTTCCAAACCCATTTTGAGCACTTGGGCGGAGCTTAGGTAAGTCTATAAATATGTTCATTTCGGTCAACATTTGATCGAGATGACCTCCGTTGATCATTTCATTGATTCTGTTGAGTCTAGAAAGTCATTTCCAATAGGGTAGCATATTTGATTTGCTTTCACGGTACTCTGAACAAATTCCGATGGTCCATTTGAGACTTGGAATTCCTAGCCAAGCTACTGATGCAATAAATATCTGGTGCAATCACTCAAACGTAGCTTGGCTTGCACCAGCGAGGCTGTTTTTTTTTGGAGAATGGCCTCTTTTGGGGAGGCTGTTGATGTTAGCACCTTTTACTTCTGTGGAGCCTTCATCACATTTGTGAAACTGCTTTTGCAAAGATTCATCCACTTTTACGTAGGGTGCACTTTGCACCCAGCTTCATTTAAGTGGACCGTATTTGCAATTGCAATTTCTCTTATCCAGAAATTTCTCCACTTTTGCGGAGGCCCAATTTCTAAGTGGCTTCTGCTTTAGTGAAAGCTTCATCACCTAAGCGATCCTGTTTTCCGGCAAAATCTCTGCAAAAGTGGAGATCACTTTATATATTGCCCCATCTTCTTTACTTTTTCATTTTTACCATTTCCAAATCATTGAGAGATCGAAAAAGACATAAAATGACCAATTCTTGAAGATTTTCACCACTGGGTAAGTTCATTATCCTCCCCATGTGATTCTCTTGTTTTCCCGACTCAAATTTTATTTTTATTTCTGTTAAATTTTGAGTTTAGTTCTTGATTTCCTCATACTTTTACAAGATGATTTGAGCCCCGAAATGAATCCCTTTTGTGCTCAAGTTTTGAGCATGCATACCTTATCCTATGAGGGAGGTAATTATGGGTTCAATTTTCCAAATTTCATTATCGGGCCTTAGAGGATCAATTTTTGACCCGATTTCCAGCCTAAAACATAAATTTGTGATATGGGTATCATTTTCTCATTGTAACATATAGATTATACTTTTTTGATAACACGATGACTTTATGAAGTCTACGAAGGGAAAAAATAGCTTATTGTTGCTATGCGATTGTTGCGCGGCTTTGAGGTAGGCAACGATCTAATTTTTTTTAGACTTAGCTCTATGAGATGAGATGTTTTATAAATTTCATCTGGGATAGGGAATTTATATCATAAATTTAGGGTTATTTCACTATTATTGACCTAATTTGGGGGTCTTAGAGTAGAATATTTACCTGAGCCTTATATTAGGATGCTTGCTATAGTATTAAGATTAGGTTAGATATCCATAATATAGACTTGGGGTAGGATTTTATGGTGAGGTAGTCCTTATCAAATGGCTTACCTTTATATGGTATTTTTATTCCATGTTTATTTGTCATATTATGGTAATATGGGCTCGAGTTCGTGAAACTGTGTTGGATGGATCTTGGGTTAGTGTTAGTTTGTTATGGTGGGTGACTTTACCTTATTTTGTGAATACTTATATACATATATACTTATACATGAGTTGGAATGCATATATTCTCTCACGCATACACATGGATTGTGGTACGATCCTGAGGAAAACATTGATTTTTGTATTTTTAAATGAAAAAGTGAAATCGTACCATCCTTACTACTGGTTGAATGATTTTTAAATATGAAGATGTACCATCTTTACTGCAGATTCTTTGGATTTATAAAAGATTTTTATCCTTTCTATCACTACTTTTCTGTTTTCTAGTTTTAAAAGTAGAACTGAGTAGGTCAAATAAAAATTGAAAACTAAAATGTGAGTCTTAACAAAATCACTTAACATGGAGAATCATAGTGGCATAACTCTGTGAAAAAGGATCTTTCATGCGCATAAGACATAAGTCATAAATCAATTTCTGTATCATGAACTAAAATATGTCTGAAATCTAGAAAACTGTGAAAACATAAGTACTTCATATAACTTAAAATGAATATTGGAGAGTTTCTTCTAACCGACATAAACCATGTGAGAAAACATAGAGTCCAGTGTTTGACCCACGTCGGGGAGAGCTGCTATATACCTTTCCATCAGTATAGAACCTGTCTTAGGGTGGATCCACTAACTAAGCCTATTGGGCTAAAGGTGTCAATCTCAACGTAGTTTTGGGGCTTGGGTTATCTAGAACCATGTTCTCTGGGTGCTAAATACTACTCCCAAAACTGTATACTATTTTCTCAAAATAGATAAAACTGGTAAATCTAAAAATAAGAATGAAACTACTTCAATTAATTAACTGAAGTTCTAAAATACTGGAATTAGTCATGCTCACTTTTTACTGAATTCTAGGATCATATGTTCAAAACATGCCAAGTCATTCTAAAATAGACTGAAATCTACCAAATCATAGATAATTTTTCTTAAAACAAAATGACTAAATTGAGACTACTGAAATCATTCATATTTACTAAAGGCAAGAACCATAACAACATAATAGCTTACAAGAACTGAAAATATCATAATTTAGGGAATTCGGTTTTTAACCCTAACTCATAGAATCATGAAAGTTATAATGTAAAAAACTGAGATTTTGAGCATAGGGGTGAAAGGAAACCCTTATTAAATCCTCACATACCTGGACACTAAAGATTCTGAACTAGAAGCTTGGAGGAAGAAACCTAGACTTTTGCTTTGAGGTACTTGTATAACGACCTAAAACATCGTTGGGTAAAATCTCAACTTAGCCTTCCCCTAGACTAAATTTGTGAAATTAAGGGCTAGCTTAGTTTTGAATTTTTTTTGGGTTTTTGTGCTCTAGGGAAATTTGGTGATTTTTTGCTGTTTAGTTATGGAATTTGGTATGATTTTGTGTTAGATGATGAGTTTAGGAAGTCATAAAAACTTCTGGTGCATAAAGTGAGTTAGTAGAACTCCAGTTATAGCAATTTTTATAAAAAGGTTAGTACATGATATCAAAACCTAGGGAATGTGTTGTGAAATGGGCATAGCTAGGATCCAAGCCTGAGTTTCTGTCTAAGTACCACTATAGCAGCATCCCTGTAGCAAGGGAGAGAGCCACCACAATGGAGGGAAATTCTGGCCTAAGCCTTACTACAACAAAAGGATTTCTACTGCAGCAGTGTTGTTTCAGTGACAAACCCATTGTTGCAGTGTCGATTAGTGTAACACCCCGTACATCTTCAAAACTTATACGATCAACCTAGGATGGATAAAAGTATTTAAACTTGAGATAATAAGGACATACTTGAGTGTAAGGTTAAAGTTAAGTGGTGGATTAAGGTAGAAGGATTAAGACGTTGGAAAAAGGGGAGAACATAAACGAGGTACTTCCGTAACTTAATTAAGATAGTAGGTGTATCATCTACTTAAGCTATTGGGCTGTATTTGGACACATATTAATGGACTCTATTGAGTCCCAAACTAAGTACATAAAATATGGAAGATGACCAGCCCAACACCTAAATATAACTAAGGCCCAACAAGAGATGATCCAAGTAAGAATAAAGTGAGAAAGTGGACTGTTTTGGACAACCTGTATAGACAAGTAGGTGCATCACCTACTTGGACTATTTTTGACCAAAAATTGGATAAGAATGAGAGAAAAGAGGTGGCTAAATGGGTGTATAAAGAGCTTAAATTCATCTCATTTATCCATTCATTTCATTTTCCAAAAACAGAAAATTAAAACACTCTCTCCTCTCTCAAACCCCAAACAGCCGCCCTAATTTTCCTTTAGGGTTCTTGGAATAATCTCCCATTTTTAAAGCCTTGTTAAGTGTTTACCCTTATAGCTTAATGTAATATATGTATGATAGGATGTGTAAAACATGTTGGTGGTGTTTAAAATGTATAGAGCAGTCCTTTAATTAAGTTGGCAGTCCACTTGTGTTAGTTTTGATGAATTTGTCTTCCTTGTGGCTTGGACTTGTATAGGGGCTTAAGGTGTTGAAGAAATTAAGTTATGATGATGAAATTCCAGTATATTAAAGTGTGGTTCTGCCCCTGAATCGCTCCTTTTATGTATGGCTTGATGGAAATGTTTATATGTGTTGGTAAATGGAACGTTTGTTGTAGTGAAAAGAGAATACTCTTTTGTTATGTTAAACTGAATGTTGGAACTGTTGTGGAATTATTTTGGTATTCTAATGTGGAATTCAGTATGGTGACCTTATGGGGTGAATATATGGAGTTTCGTTGGAGTGGAAATGTAAAGGATAAACTAGGTAGGTAATCCTACCGGTTTGTAACGGTTATGTTGGTTTGTGGACTGTTTTGGTGGTGTGTGGACTGATTTGGTGTTGTTGTTTTGAAAAAGCAGTAAGTTATAGTGTAATGTTGTGGAATAATGTTATTTGGTAGTATAATGAAGGGGGGAGTGATGCACAATGTGTTTTGGAGGTTGGACAGTTTCTACTTTTCGTTAAGCACCTACTTACCGTCTTGTGAACTTATAATGTAGCTAGTCATTAATGTTTGCTCCATTATGTATTTGTGTTGTAGAGTAACACATAAGGAAGGAGCTGAATCAGTGTAGTTACGTATTGGGAAGATAAGGTATGTAAGGTTACTTTGTCCGTACCTTTCTGTAGCATATAATGTTCACATCGACGTTACACTTGTCCTATTCCGAGATGTACCAAGGTATCCTATTTCCGGTTATCAATGGTTATTGTCACATGTTTCCTATTCATTACACAATGGAGAATCTTGTCTCATAGTCAGTGCTAAGGTTCCAAATGTCCAACAAGGTTGTGTTCCAATGTTCCAATAGTGATTATATTCATGTCTCTGTTATGTTCCAAAGTTCGAAGTGAGATTATAACTATCATTGTATCAACCTCAAAGTATCAATCTCAAAGTAATGAATAAATAATGCATATGTGGTTAATGATTGAGTATGGGTGGCAGCTTTAGGGGCGAAATGCCTAGCTCAAGTCGATCTCGATATTATTGGATCAGGGGGCAGCTTTAGGAGTAAAAGTCTAGCTCAAGACGAACCTGACAGGGGGCAGCTCTAGGGGTGAAAACCTAGATCGAACCGAACCTGATACATTGATTTATAGGTGGCAGGTCTAGGGGCATAAGCCTAGCTCGACCCGATCCCGATACATTGATTTATGGGTGGCAGGTCTAGGGGCATAAGCCTAGCACGACCCGATCCCAACATGACGATATGTTATGTAAAGACCCACTGATCAGTCGGGGCCCGGGTACAGTGTGACACATGTAATGACAAGTAAGCATTGAAGGAAAGAAGCAATCAAAATAATACACATGGTTCCCAAAATACAGAATGGTTACTTATTCATTGGATTATTCATATGTATCTGAGTTCATTGAAATATTCATGTGTTGTATAGTTTTATATGAGCCTTACATACTCAGTACATTCTTCGTACTGACCCCTTTGGGGAATTTACCTTACTTGCTGCAGGCGCAGGTTCTAGTAGACCTCCACAGTAGGTTGCAAGATATTTACAGCTTTTGGTGAGCTCCAGTTGTTCGGGGCTTTCTCCAGGTCACAGTTGTACATATGTTTTGGTGTTGTACATGTCGTATAAAGCGGGGACTTGTCCCGACTTTTAGCTCATTTTGGTCAATGCACTTGTTAGAGGCTTTTGTAGACGGATGTGGGTATATGTATATAAGATGACGCATGAAGTCTTATTTTGATGGCCTCAACGGCCAAGTTTCACATATGTATATTTGTATATGTCATATGTTCTATGAATTTTCGTTGTTAGCATGATAAGTCCACACGTGTTAAGAGTGTTTCTGATGGCATGTATACGAATGCACATAAGTACAGGTTGGTTCTCTCGGGCCTTATCGGCTACGGGTGCTAATCACGTCTCGATGGGATTCGGGGCGTGACAATTAGGCATTTATACCAGGAATCTAAGACTTAGCGTTTTTCATTCCAAAAAGTTCAGTTTTTGACCTTAGGTGAGGAGAAGGCAATTTCCACCACTGTTAAGGGCCTTCTATCATGGAGGCTAAATAGTGCATTTGGATGAGGATACAAGGTTGGTTATGGTTTAAAAGTAGATGTAGACTTGATTTAACTATATGCTTACATTTGATATAGATGATTGCGATTAGCCTTTGGGCATGCTTGTAATTGTTTGTTGAGATGATGTTTAAGTTAAGACAAAACTATTAACTTGAAGGTTAAGTGTTGATGAAAGAAATATGAATTTGATTATTGATATTATTTTGATTTGAGCATTTTGTAGAGGTTTTTACTTGTTTTATGATATTGGGATCGGGTACCACGCCGGTACGGTACATGGACTGAGCTTATCCCCTACAGGTCATAACTAAGGGCCTCTGCTGACACTAGTATCGATATACATTATTTTAGACATGCATTTAGTGGTTGCAATGCACCTATTGTTGGCTACTTTATTTTTGTTAATTGGATTGATATGAACAACTTGAAAAGGATTAATATGAAGAGGTTAGTCAGTGGTTTATAAGTTGATATGATTATGAATAAGAAGATGCGATTATGAATATGTATTGAAATGTTAGTTGATTATGAGTTGTGTATTGATTGCTTCTTGCTTTTGTTTAGATTATCTATTTGTATGATGTTAAGTTAAGTCGACTAATGATGCCTACCAGTATATTTTGGTTGTACTGATACTACCTGTGATCTTCTTTTTGTTGAATGCAGAGTTTGGTCCAGTGTTTGAGATGAGACCTCGACTTTAGGTTGGGATCAACAACTTTGATTCAAGGGTGAGCACCATGTTCAGGCAACCATTGGGTCTTCCTCTAGTTTATGTCCTTTATTCCAGACAATGACTTTTCTATCTTTAATATTAGTATTTGGATTATGATTTTAGACTTTGTTTTGAGTAGTTCTTCTACGATGACTTTCGGGTCCCGGGGAGATGTAATAGTTTAGAGATACATCTACACTTCTATTATTTAATTAAGTTTTGGAGATATTAGATTGATATTATGTTTTGATATGCTTTAAATTAATAAATGTTTATTTTACATAAAACGAATTATTAAATGTTAAAAGTAGTGTTCAATTGTTAGGCTAAGGGTTAAGTTGATTGGTTCTCCCACTATATAGTTTGGGTGGGTGCCACTCATGATCATTTGGGTCGTGACAAAGATGGTATTAGAGTAGTGGGTTCATCGATTTCATCGTACAAGAATACATCTAGTAGAATCTTGCAGAACGGTATGAAGATGTTTATACTTTTCTTCGAGAGGGTATAGGATTTTAGGAAAAACTTTCACTTCTTTCTTTTCTTTATGTTAGTACATGATTCTAATTAGTATCTAATGATCCCAATTGGTATTTGACTTTCTTCATTCTTGTTTCGCATATGGTGAATACTCATTCAATTAGAGCACCAGCAGCACCAGCGGCAACACCTGAATCAGCCATTGGGTTTGCCAGTTTGGGGAAGAGTCCAGGTGAGAGAAAGGGGTAGAAGAGGAAGACTAAGGAAAACACCTGTTAGGGGTGGAGCCCAGGTATATAAAGGATTAGCTAGGCATAGATTACGTCCCCTCCTCCATATTAGGCTACTCCAAACTTGATTCAGGATAAGAAAGTGGTTGTTAAGGAGGATGAGGTCCCATTTCTGGAAAATGTTGTGCCTGTGTGTAGTGGTGTAGCTCAGGCACCTATGTCCTTAGAGTTGATCCAGTAAGTGTTTGGATTTTTGAACGATTTAGCTGGCACTGTGCTACTCAGATAGTTTTGATCTTCCAGACTCCAGTTTTGCAGCACATCGCTGCTGTGGCACCTTGGAAGAATAAAGGTTCTGACTAGTGATAAGCATGATTTTTTCTTTAAGTTTCTAAAAATGAAACCTCCAGTGTTTTAAGGTGCTGAGTTGAAGGATGCTATTGAGTTTTGGATTGAATGTCATGAGCGTCTGCACAAGATGTGTATATAGAGAGATATGGAGTGGAATTTATGACTTTTCAGTTGCAGTGAGAGTCCACACAATGGTGGAGATCCTTTATTTTTGTGTAGGGCTGCCTTACCTCCCCTAACTTGGTCTTAGTTTCAGGTTGTTTTTCTTGAGAAGAATGTTCCCGTACTTTGTAGGATAGGAACAAAGATGAGTTCATGAGGCATGAGCAGGTGATATGTTTGTGGCAGCCTATGAGGCCAAATTTCATGCTCTATCTCGGTATGCTCTATCAAATTTTTTATTATGGGTTTGAATACAGGTCTTTAAGTGCCTATACTTCAAATGACCTCTTCCGAGAAAACTTTTCAGGAGATGGTGGGATTTGTAAAGAAAGTGGAAGGGGTGGAGAAACAAGGTAGTGTTAGAATAGAGCCCAAAAATTAGGTCATTTCAGTGGTCTTACTCGCAGGGTCATGGTTCGTAGAGTTACTCTACTCGATCGATTCATTCAGTGATCCATCTGTTTGCTAGGGGACTGTCATGGGTTAGTGATCAACCCTAAGGGACATATAGTTGTACACCTTCAGCATCTTCATCCCATCTGCCTTCTCCAGACCGCAGATGTTTCAGGTGTGGAGGAGTAGGCCACATTTGAAGGTACTATCCTAATTATATATCTGTAGTTCAGTTAACTCAGCATCTAGCTTCTATATCTTTAGTTTCAGCAGGTCATGGTAAGGGAGAAAATAGTAGAGCTTGTCTATAAGGTGGTGTGGTGGTCCTACTACTGGTAGAGGTAACTACAAAGCCAACTTTAGTTGAGGACATATTGTTTAGAGTGGCATGCAAGCTGGTAGAGGTGGTGGTCAGGTTGGTGAGAAGGCTTATTTGTATGTAGTTCCAGGTCGTCCTAAATCTAAGGCTTCTGATATAGTGATCACAGATACCATTCTTGTTTGTGATCCTATGGCTTCTGTGTTATTTGATCTAGGGTCTACTTTTTCTTATGTGTTTGTGAAGTTTGCTTTGGGATGAGATTTAGTTTGTAAAATGCTTGATACACTCATGTATGTATTTACACCAGTTACGATTTTTGTATGTGTTGATCAGGTTTACCAAGCATGTCCAGTAGTGTTTATGAGGCATAAAACTTTGGAAAACTTAGTGATATTAGACATGGAAGATTTTGATATTACTTTGGGATGAGTTGGTTGTCTGCTTACCATATTGTCCTGATTGTTATGCAAAGACTATCACCATAACTATGCCCAAAATGGAGAGGTTAGAGTGGGAGGGTGTTTTTAAGCCTGCTCCCTTGAAAATTGTTTCTTCTTCGTGCCCAAAAGCTAGCTAAGAGGGGGTGTTGGGAGTTTCTATCCCATCTTCGGGATGATAGTACAGTCGTCCCTCCTATTATATCAATTTTGATAGTACGTGAATTTCTATAGATGCTCCCTGATGATCTTCCTAGGATGCCACCTAACTGTTACATCAACTTTAATATAGACTTAGAGTCGGGCACTCGTCCAATTTCCATTCCTCCTTATAGGATGGCACCGACAGAGTTGAGGGAACTAAAATTTCATTTTCAAGAGATATTGGGAAATAGTTTTATCCATCCTAGTACATCTCTATGAGATGCTCCTATACTTTTTGTTAAGAATAAAGATAGAGTATGCGGAGGTGCATATACTACCATCAGTTGAACAAGGTGAAAATTTGTAATAAGTATCCTTTGCCTAGGATAGATGACTTGTTCAGCCAGTTGCAGGGTGCCGCAATGTTTTCTAAAATTGATTTAAGGTTGGATTATCATTAGCTTAAGATTCGGGTAGAGGACATCCCAAAGACTTCCTTTCGGACTCGTTATGACCATCACGAGTTCTTGGTGATGTTTTTTGGCTTGAACAATGTTCCATCTGCCTTTATGGGTTTGATGAATGGGGTATTCAAACCTTATTTGGATTCATTTGTAACTATTTTTATTGATGATATGTTGTTCTACTCTAACAGTAATGAGGAGCATGAAGCTCACTTGTGTACCGTTTTGGGGTCCCTTAAGGAGAAGTAACTTTATGCTAAGTATTCCGAGTGTGAATTTTGGTTGTATTTGGTGTCATTCTTGGAGAACATGGTATCTAAAGAAGGGGTTAGGATAGACACTCAGAAGATTGAGGCTGTTAGAAATTGGGCCAGACCGACCAATGTGATAGAGATTTGTAGTATTGTGGATGAACAATCTTTGAGAATTCTTTGATAAACCTCCTATAAAAGCCCACATGGACAAGAAATATTCTCTGCTACAGCCTTAGTAGTTGCGTTTAAACCCCTATAGAAGATTTCAAGTAAACTCCTGCCACTAATTCTATGATTTGGAACATTCTGCAGCTTCTTCTTAAACCTTAGCCATGTCTCGTAAAGTGCTTTAGAATGTAGTTTTCTGAAGTTGTAAATCTCATCCTTTAACTGTAGCATCTTGGAGGGTGGAAAAAATCTCTTCATAAATTGATTTCTTAATCTTGCCAAGTAGTAATGGAGCCTCGTGGTAATTTGGCCAACCACAAAGTTGCTTCTCCTGTTAAAGAGAACGAGAATAATCTTAACCGAATAGCCTCTTGGTCCACTCCAGGCAAATTATACTAAGTACATACCCCCACGAAGTTCATCACATGCATGTTTGGATCATCCGTCGAAAGCCCGACGAATACGCCTTTAAAGTTAAGCAGGTAGATCATGGCACTTATAATGTTGAACTTAGTGCCCTAAGGTAATTCTGGTAGGATAATGTCACCAGTCTCTACCAGCTCAAAATAAGCCACATCCTCTTCTTCTGGATCATCAAAAATGGCACATGTAGTCTTTGAGGTGTTTGGTGTGCCCTCAGTTTTCTTTTTCTTTCTTCAGCATCAGCCAGACGCTGTGCTGCTTCTTGCATAGCTCGATTATCTCTATCTGCTTGCCTAAGAGCAGGTTGCCTAGCATGCTCTTCCTATGTCAATCGAGCGGTAGTTTGGTCTGCTGTTTCATGACCAACTGGATGACTTGGTTGGGTATGAAAGTCCCCTGCGACTGCGAGATCCTGAACTCCGTCGGTATTCACCATTCTTCGATTAGCTCTCAGAGTTATTTCTATTTCAGGATCAAGTGGAATTAGTGAATTGCCTTGACTCCTAGTATTGGGCATACACTGGCTTGTGCCCTTAAAAGTATAGTAAAATAAAACCAATCAACTCCAACAAGCAAAATACTCAACTCCGTAACCGTATTCCCCAGCAACAGCACCAAAATTTGATGTCTCCCAAAATATACCTCGAGAAAAGTATAATGCGGTCACTATATCAAATATAGAACTGAACTAGGTTGGGCTCGATCCCACAGGGAATAGGACAAAATTATGTAGAATGCTAGTCTGAGCAATTGGCAAGTAAGTAAAACTAAGGGGGTTTTGTGAATAAGTGCTAACAGTAACGATTGCTGGTTTACGGATTTGCAAACAATATGAGAATTACACTAGGATTGTGATGCCCAATGATTTCTTAACTCCATCGATTACTTGTGCTAGCAAAACTATCCCGCTGTGTTGCATGCAAAATCTAACAAGATATGTTCATATAAACGTCTCTCGATCTTGGTTAGACGAATTTCACTCTTCTTCTCTCAGTCTCCGAGTGTCGTACTACTAACCCTTGTCCTGGATCTCAGATAACTATTCCTGTTATGGCTCAAGTCATTGGATGAAAGTTGATAGCTTCAAATCTCTGTTGTTATTCCTTGTTCCTAATCTCTACCTCTATCTCAAGCAAGTCTAGAATACAGGTGAGTTTCTAACATTTGCAACTGTTAAAAGATCAATTATAAAGAAGGTAATAACAATACATGCATTCCCAACGGTTTAAAATTGCTTTGCACTTAACCTATTTCGTTAATTCCTCATGGTTCACACAACCCTTTTGATGGGTTTAGCTACTCATGATTTCAAGAACACAAGAAGAATTCAATAATGAAAGCATAATTGTAAACTCATAATAAGAAGAAAACTCTGAAATCTCAATTACGAATAAAACCCTAGAATCGATGTTCCAAGATTGCAGAATCAAGAATATGTTTTTGAACTTAAAAAAAAATAGAAAATATCTCTAAAAACAATGTACTGAGCAACCCCGAATATAGGAAATACCAAGGTATTTATAGATACAAGATGAATACTATCCTAATCAAAACAGGAAAACAAAGTCGGCAACTTTCCACGGTACCTTGACTTGGTGTCGTGGAACCAAGTCACGTCAAGTGAGTCCCATCGTGGAAGTCAGCCCATTTCATAAACTTGCAAGAGTATACCTATGGCACAGACCCATGCCACGCAGGTTGACTCACGTGAAGTGGGTCCTACCGTGGGTCACTCCTCTGGTGCAGGACCTGGTTAATTCATCTTCAGATACTCCATTTTTGAGCATGATTCTTCCTTGTTGATCATTTTGCCTTAAAAAACCTATTCTCCTACAATATAGAACAGAAAACACATTATACCAAACAAACATACCCAAGTTATTGCATATTTTTCTTGTTTTGAGCATCGAAAGTGCCATTAAACCATGACACATCAAAGACCAAGGTTGAGGCATCTATCACTATTATTACAGGTGCTATTCTTATCTGTGATAGGATGGCTTCTATTCTGTTTTATCTGGGCTCCACTTATGCTTATGTATTTGTTAAATTTTCTTTGGGTCTGGATTTGGTCTGTGATGTACTTGATTATCCTGTGTATGTTTCCACTTCGATTGGAGAATTTGTAGTGGTGAACCATATTTATCGTGTATGTTCTGTTTTATTTATGGGTTTTCAGACCTGGGTAGAATTGATCTTACTGGACATACTTGATTTTGACATTATTTTGGGCATAAGTTGGTTATGTCCTTATCATGCTGTCTTGAACTATAATGCTAAGACAATGACTCTAGAAATATCGGGTATAGGTAAACTAGAGTGGGAGAGAGTGTATAAGTCTAAGCCAATGAAAATCATATCTTTTATTCGGGCTAGAAAGCTAGTAGAGAAGGGGTGTTCAGCCTTCCTAGCTCATCTTCGGGATTTTAGTACGGAGTCCCTTTTTATTGAATTTGTTCTTATGGTTTCTGAGTTTTAGGAGGTATTTTCTATGAATTTGCCTGGTATTCCTCTAGATAGGGATACTAATTTTTGTATTGATTTGGAGTCGCGCACTTGCTCAATTTCTATTCCTCCATATCGCATGGCTCTGGTGGAATAGAGGGAACTTAAAATTCAGTTATAGGAACTCTTTGATAAGGGATTTATTTTTCCCAGTGCTTCACCTTGGGGTACTCCACTGTTATTCATTAAAAAGAAAGATGGTAGCATGAGGATGTGCATTGATTATAGGCAGTTGAACAAGGTTACCATTGGGAATAAGTATCCCTTGCCTCGTATAAATGATCTCTTTGACCAGTTGTAAGGTGCTTTGGTATCCTCCAAGATTAACTTAAGGTCGGGTTACCATCAGTTGAAAATTCGGCCTGGGGGTATACCTAAGACAATTTTAGTACTCAGTGTGGACATTACGAGTTCTTAGTGATGTTTTTTGGGTTGACCAATGCTTTGGCAACCTTCATGAACTTGATGAACGACATTTTCAAGTCTTTCATAGATTCTTTTGTGATAGTTTTTATTTGTGACATTTTAGTTTACTCCAAGAGCAAGGAGGAACAAACAGGTCATCTTTGCATTGTCTTGGGAATTTTGAAGGAGAAGCAATTGTATGCAAAGTTCTCGAATACAAGTTTTGGTTGTCTTCAGTTAACTTCCTAGGGCATGTGGTCTTGAAAAAAGAGGTAATGGTAGATCCCTAGAAGATTGAGTCTGTTAATAGTTGGGTTCAGCCTAGCTCTGTGACTGAGGTAAGAAGCTTTATGGGTCTTGCTACTTACTATCGCAGGTTTGTCAAGAATTTTTCTTCTATTGCTACTCACTCGACAAGGTTGACCCAGAAGAGGTATCCTTTCATGGTAATATAAGTGTGAGGAGAGATTCCAAAAGCTCAAAACATATTTGACTACAACTCCTATTCTTTCATTGTTGATTGAAGGTAAGGATTTAATTGTATTTTTTGATGCTTTACTCTTGGGTTTCGGTGCTGTGTTGATTCAGGACAAGAATGTCATTGCTTATGCTTTTAGGTAGTTAAATCCTCAGGAAAAGAATTACCCAACTCATGACTTGGAGTTGGCAGTGGTGGTGTTTGCACTTAAGATTTGAAGTCACTATCTTTATGGTGTCAAGTGCTAGGTATTTACAAACCATCATAGCCTGAAACATGTGTTCACACAAAGGAATTTGAACTTGAGATAGAGGAGATGGATGGAGTTGTTGAAAGACTATGATGTGACCATCCAGTATCATCTGGGTAAGGCCAATGTGGTGGCAGACATATTGAGCCAGAAAGTGGTAAGTATAGGCAGTTTATCATGTTTGAGGGTGTCTAGGTGACTCTTGGCTAGGGAGTTTCAAACTTTAGCATTTCAGTTCATACAGTTTGGTGTTTTAGAAAAAGGGTGGAGTATTGGCTAGTATTAAGGTAAAGTCAACATTCCTTGATGAAATCAAGGACAAACAGTTTGAGGATGTGGAATTGAATAAACTCCAGAACAAGGTGGTGTCTTGAGAGGCTTCAGGAACCACACTTGATACGTGTAGAGTATTGTGGTTCAGAAGAAAGGTATGTGTTTCTCGGGTTGGTGAATTGATTCAGAATATGCTTGCTGAAGCCCATGTTTCATGATATTCTATTCATCTAGGTGCAACCAAGATGTAACATGATTTGAGGAAGGTTTATTAGTGGCCTAGGATGAAGAGGGACATAGTGGAGTATGTATCTAAATGCCATAATTTTCAGTAGGTAAAGTATGATCATCAAAGGCCTGTGGGATTGCTCCAAAGGTTACTTATTCCTGAGTTGAAGTGGGAGAGGATAGATATGGATTTTGTGGTAGGTCTTCCTAAGACCTTGGGAAATCATGACTCAATGTAGGTCATAGTGGATAGGCTGACTAAATCAGCCCATTTTATTTTCGTTAGAGTGGATTTTAGCTCTAAGAATTTGGCCAAGATCTATATTAAGGAGATAGTGAGGCTGCATGGGGTGCCCCTTTCCCTTATTTCAGACAAAGGTACGCAATTCACTTCTAAATTTTGGGATAGGTTGCACAAAGAGTTAGGCACTCAACTCACTTTTAGTACAACTTTTCATACTCAGACTAAAGGACAGTCAAAAAGGATGATTCAGGTGCTTGAGGACACGTTGAGGGCATGTGTGATTGAATTTGGTGGCCACTGCAACCAATTCTTATTGTAGTCTGAGTTTTCATACAACAATAGTTTTCACTCTAGCATTGACATGGACCCATTTGAGGCACTCTAAGGGAGGAGATGTATACCACCCACAGGTTGGTTTGAGGCTAGTGATGTGAAACCTTTGGGCACTGATTTGGTTAAGAATGGTCAGGAAAAGGTGACGTTCATCCAAACTAAGTTTTTGGCAGCCCAAAGTAGGTAAAAGAAGTATGCAGACCATAAAGTTAGGGACATGTCATTCAAGGTTGGTGAACAAGTTTTGTATAAGGTGTCTCCTATAAAAGGAGTTATGAGGTTTGACAAGAAGGTCAATCTTAGCCCCCGGTATATTGATCCACTTGAGGTTCTTGATGATGTGGGTCCAATTGTGTATAGGTTGGCATTACCATCAAGGTTGTCGGGGTCTATCCGGTGTTTCATGTATCTGTGCTGAAGAGATACCATGAGGATGGGGATTACATTATCAAGTGGGATTCAGTTTTGTTAGATAAGGATCTTACTTATGAGGATGAGTCAGTTTCCATTCTTGATCGGGATGTTCGAAAGTTGAGGACAAAGAAGATTCAGTCGGTAAAGGTTCAATAGAAGAATTGTCCGATTGAAAAAGCCACTTGGGAAATCGAGAAGGACATGTGGGACAAGTACCCTCACTTGTTTGAGGATACATGTATTCTTTATCTTCTTGAATTCTCTCATTTTCTTGTTCTATCATTTGGGGATGAACAATGGGTAAATTTATTATTACAAATAAGTCAATCATGTAAAAAATTTGGGTTAAGATTTTTCCCGAATTGGAAGTTAAAAATTTCAATCTAGTCTAGGCTAGGCTTTGATGAAATTAGATCAAGGTATGGTCTAGGGTAATTTGGGAATAGATTGGGTAAATGTATTAAAGTTTAGCATTATTTTATATTAGCTAACGTGATAAGGAATTCGTAGGATTTTTCATAAGTGAATTCGGATGAGTAGAACTCCTGATATCAAACTTGATGCAAAGGGGTTAGTCTAGGATGTCATGGTTTGAGGGTGCATTGTGAAAAAGTCAAAACTGGGAGCTTTTCCAAGTTTTTGCCTTTCCACACCCTCTATTGTGGGTGGCAGGACGCTATGGGGCTACCGCTATAGCAGAGAAATTCTCGCTATAGCAGGTGTCCAAGGCTGTCAATCCCGCTATAACGGGCGGATGCCGCTATAGAGATTTCGCTATAGCAGGATAGGGTCGCTATGGCGGGGTAAGTCACTTTTAATGCAGAAACTTCCCCAAAAATGGTTCATTATTCTAAACTCATTTTTGGGAAAGGACTAAAGTGATTTGGGCAATTTTTATCAGGTTTTCATCAATTTCCTTTGTAAAGGTAAGTGTTTCAATCCCCATTAACTAGTTCATGGGTTAATTGACCTTAAAATCACTAGTTTACAGGTCTTGGGGAGGGTTTAATCTTGACTCAGAGGATTTTCTTATGCAAGAGGTCAATTAACTGTAAAATTTTGGGGTTTTAGTTGTTAATCATTATATTACTCTTGAATTACTATAATTCACTAATGTAACCATGGAATTGGTAGTTTTAAGGTAAATTGATGTTAGGAAAGCCCTAGGCTAGGGGGAATGATTATGAAATTAGCCTTGGGGTTTGAAATTAGGTTGTAATTGTCACGACCCAAATTCAATTCGGGACGGACTGGCACCCGAAGCCGTTGAGGCCCGAGAGAACCAATCTTTACTCATGTACACTCATACGCATGTCTCTGTGTGAATAGCGTTCTTTAACATGTAACTTATAAAATACAAATGGAGGAAGTCATGGCAACATATGTTATATATATGAAACTTGGCCGTTAGGGCCATCAAGTCGAAACGGACATACATCTCTTACATTCATTTTCCCACATACGTCTACAAAGCCTCTAACCAATGCATGTACATAATCAACCTACAGTCGGGACAAGTCCCCTCTTTATAAAATATTTGCAATACCAAAACCATGAACACATATGACTCGGAAAGCCCCGAACCAACTGGAGCTCACCAATGATCCGCGGATGACTCGTAGCCTACAATGGAGGTCTACTAAAACCTGTGCCTGCAGCAAGTAAGGTAAGTTCCCCAAGGGGGTCAGTATGAAGAATGTACTGAGTATGTAAGGCTTATATGAAACTGCAGCATACATAATAACAACAATGGAGTCAATATAAGAGAAATAGTCAATGCGGATAAATCCTCGTTCTGAATGTGCGGAACCATGCACCTTACATTTATTATTTCCTTACTTTTACGTTCGTCATCTTTATTAGTCATCCACCTTATTGGTGGGTTATTTTGTCATCCACTTTATTAGTGGGTAGTCATCCACTTTAATAGTGGGAAAAAAAATAATATCGTCATGCATGTGTTCATTTCACCCCATGGATACACCCATAATGTTGGGATGGTCATCATGAAGGTGTTTCCTTCACCCCATGGATATCATCATGCAGGTGTTTATATCACCCCATGGATAAAACTAGTTATACATTACTTCATTCTTTTAACTTTAAGAGATTGATACTTTGGTCGTGTGAGATTGATTCATTTTCTTGTGAGAGAGTGATATGTTAATAGTCGCAACATTATTCGAGCTTTGGAACACAACGTTATTGTATATGCTACTCAAGAATGAGTAGATTCTCTTTACATCATCACTTTTCTTGAGATAGTTCTTGTAGTAATTACAACATTATGATAGCTTAGGAACTTCAGTCCATGGATAAGAGACATAAGAATGCCAATTGGTCATTGAATAGGAAACATGTGGATAACAATAAATATCAAACCTGAATGAGATACCTTAGAATATTTCGGAATGGAACAACTACTATGACATTTGAACAATATCTGCTACAGAAGGATACGGAAAGAGTAGCCTTACATACCTTATCTTCTCAATATGAATACACAATCCAATATGTGAGTACAATAATTCAGCTCCTTCCTTACGTTTCACTCTACATCACAAGTACATAACGGAACTTACGTTAACAACCAACTTTCTTACAAGTGCACAAGACGACAATGAGTTACATGTTTGCCTTATAATGTCATTTTCCCTCTTTACAATACCATTCAAGGCATTATCATACCAACAATACCACAACATGCCCAACATTGACCAAGACATCACAACTCAATAGTATTTCACACCAAGTTCATCCTTTACGCTTCCTCATTAATACGACATCACAATTATTCCATCAAGTCATCCCAATACACTTTATAACAATATATCTCCAATAATCCCACAATTTATACTTATATAAAAATAACAAGTTAAGGAACATAACCACACCATACATGTTGATATTTCATCCATACCATGCACTTTCATCAAAACCTCAAGTCCTTTTTCAAGTTCAAATCTCATGGATAACACATCTTTTACCAAAAAGCAAAAGTGCACTATTCAACACCTTTATACATAGCCATCATGATCTACATATGCTCTCATGCATATAATATATTAAAACATGAAATTAAATACATACCCAAGCTTGAGAGAGGATGATTTTGCCCAACAAATGGTTGCTTAGTGCTTAGGGTTTAAGAGAAGATGAGAATGTTTTCTTGAAAATCCTAGAATATGGCATGTGTGTTTGAGTGATTAAAATATGATTTTTGGGGCATTTATATATACCTCAAGTCATCCTTATCCAAACTTGGTCCAATCATAACATGTTTACTTGGTCAATGGAAAGAATGGGTCATTTTGCCCTTTTGGGCCATGCATTTTATTCCATTTTGGGCCTCAAATTGAGCCCATTTACACATATTAACTTAGCTCACCAATTTCAATGTGTAATACTCTCATTATATCATGTTTAAATAATTCCATAATTTCCATATAATATTCAACTCGCGAGATTTACATTCGTAGCCTCAATCCTCAAGAATATGCAATTTTTGCCACTTATGGCTTAATTTAACATAGTTTGATAAAACACTTGTGACGAAGAATTAATTCCAACTCGAATGTCAAAATTTCTTGAGAGTAGTCCTACTATGATGGAATAATGTTACCATAACCCAAGAGTCCTCTTTATAGACTTATAATCGTAGAAGAAATTAGGCAAAAAGCACCCTGACACGCTCCCGGACGCCTTAGATAATTATAGAAAATTCCAGCATTTGAAAGGTGCACAGGGGAGGCCTGGGCGCATCCCCTTGATGCCTGTTCCAACAAAAATTTAGGCCAAAGCGGCCTGGCACGCCATCTGTAGCGCCCCACACTTAGTTTTTGATTTCGACTTTTCTTTGTGGATTTTGGTTGGATCTTTCAAGTTCCAACCTTTTGCTTGCCTTTTATCTTTAAGATCCTTTGCTTGGATGTACTTCAAGCCTCATTTATCACTCCTAAAATGCACCCAAAAGTCACAAACGCTTCCTACAAAAGTCTAAACACATTTACTAGCACACTATCGAATCTTCCACCAATATCAATACAAAGTACATACTTATTGCTCTCGAACCTAGGGTAAACATGGTTCAAGGTTGTCAAGTAAGGTCATAAATGTACGAGATGTTACAGTAATCATTGATGTTATAGGTCAAATAATTAATTATGTATTATATTCATGTTTTAGAACACAACCAAGTGACATTTGCACGTAAAGGCAAGACTCAGGCTTAATAGAGTGGTGCAAGCTTGGATTAAGGTAGGTGGTTGTTTAAATGTAGTTAAACCCAATTTTGTGTTTTGTGTGCATGTTAACTAATTCTTAGTATTTCTTGCATAACGTATGTTCAAGAAAAGTGAATGATTGTTTGATATCCTAAGTGTTAATCACATGCAATGAAATTAAATGAAAGCTTGTTGGTTTTTACTAGTGTTGTTTCTGTTATCATTGTGTTTGTGATTGTTGAGATATGTGTCATTATTGTGGAATGTATAGGTATTTGGACATCTCCACGGGATTAGTTGATATAAGGTTGCAGACACTTGATGTCTGGGATTTGGTACATAGACAAGAGCTTGTCCCCTGCAGGTCATAGCTAGTGGGAGACCATAAGACCTTGTTATGGCTTAATTTAACATAATTTGATAAAACACTTGTGATGAAGAATTATTCCCAATTCGGATGTGAAACTTTTTCAAGAGTAGTACTACTATGATGGAATAATGTTACCATAACCCAAGAGTCCTCTTTATAGACTTATAATCGTAGAAGAAATTAGGCAAAAAGCACCCACCCCGGCACGCTCCCGGACGCCCTAGACACTTAGAGAAAATTCCAGCATTTGAAAGGTGCACATGGGAGGCCTGGAACGCCCCTAGGCACGTCCCCTTGCTGCCTGTACAAACAAAAATTTAGGCCAAAGAGGCCTGGCACGCCACCTGCAACGCCCCACACTTAGTTTTTGATTTCGACTTTTCTTTGTGGATTTTGGTTGGATCTTTAAAGTTCCAACCTTTTGCTTGCCTTTTATATTTAAGATACTTTGCTTGGATGTCCTTCAAGCCTCATTTATCACTCCTAAAATGCACCCAAAAGTCACAAACGCTTCCTACAAAAGTCTAAACATTTACTAGCACACTATCAAATCTTCCACTAATATCAATACAAGGTACATACTTATTGCTCTCGAACCTAGGGTAAACAAGGTTCAAGGTTGTCAAGTAAGGTCATAAATGTATGGGATGTTACATTCTTCCCCCCCTTAGAAATATTCGTCCTTGAATGTTAATAATATAGTTCCAATTACAAAAAATGTATCTCTATATTAGCATATCTATACATATACAATTAATTCTTATAGATACCCACTTGTTATTACTTCACTTCCACACTTTGAACTTTTTCTTCCATTTGAAACAAGTACGGGTACTTTGAGTTCATCATTTCTTCAGCTTCCCATATGATCTTTTCTACTTGTTAATTTCACCAAAATACCTTTACAGAAACTATTTCTTTATTTCTTAATATCTTTACTTGTCGAACCAAAATAGTAATATGGATCTCTTATTGATGGAACTTCATCAACGAGAGCAATACAAGATGAATCTCCTACGCATTTTTGAAACATCGAAACATGAAACACTTGATGGACTGAGGAAAGTTCTTCGGGAAATTTCAATTCACATGCAACTTGCCCAAATCTTCTGCTAATTTCATATGGACCTACACAACATGGACTCAACTTTTCTTTCTTTCCAACTCTCATGACCCCTTTCATTGTTGACACCTTTAAGAATACCCAATCACCTATGGCAAATTTGAGCCCTCTTCTTCTGATATCAGCATATGACTTCTAAATTCCTGATGCTCTACTATTACCCGTTGACAATTCAGACAATGAGCTACTTGTCACGACCCGAATCCCATTCAGAATGGACTGGCACCCGAAGTCGATATGGCCCGAGAGAACCAATCTTTGCTCATAAACATTCATATGCATATCCTCGTATGAATCTTATTATATCTCATGCAACTATGCGGAAGTCATGAACATGGAAACATATGCCATATATATAAATATAAAACTTGGCCATTGGGGCCATCACGTCAAACTGAACATACATCTTACATTCCCATACCCACATATGTCTACAAAAGCCTCTAACAAGTGCATTGACCAAAATGAACTAAAAGTCTGGACAAGTCCCTGCTTTATATAATATGTACAACACCAAAACATATGTACAACTGTGACTCAGAAAATCCCCAAACTAACTGGAGCTCACCAATGACCCGCAACAACTGGCAACCTACTGTGGAGGCCTACTAGTACCTACGCCTGCAGCAAGTAAGGTAAATCCTCCAAGAGGGGTCAGTATGAAGAATGTACTGAGTATGTAAGGCCATATGAAACTTGTATGATATGTAAATATGTCAATGAACTCAAATATAAATGAATGATCAATATGGATAAGTCACTATACTGAACTTTGGAAACCATGTATTTTGCTTTCATTACTTTCTTTGTATCTTTACTTCTATGATTATTCATCTTTGCCTGTGACCTGTGATACCCGGGCCCCGATTGATCAGTGGGAAATTAATATCGTCATGCAGGTGTTCATTTCACCCTATGGATACACCCATAATGTTGGGATAGTCATCATGAAGGTGTGTTCTTTCACCCCATGGATATCGTCATGAAGGTGTTTATTACACCCCATGGATAAACTCATTATATTAGAATCGTCATCATGAAGGTGTGTTTATTTCACCCCATGGATACACTTACTTATGAAAGATTATTACATTGAGGCTTATGACATTTTTGGAAGCACACATATATGCATTACTTTATTCATTACTTTGAGATTGACACAATGATAGTTACAACTTTACTTTAAGCTTTGGATCATTAACCAATGAGTGAGAGACATGTAAATAAACATTGTGAGAAGCATAACATTATTAGAACCATAACACCATTGGAACCATTGGACAATAATCCATGAACAAGAGACATGAGTATAATCACTATTGGAACATTGGAACATAACCGTATTGAGCTTTTGGAACATTAACCATGAATATGAGACATGTGGTTCACAATTGATCAATGAGTAGGAACTATGTGATAATGAACATTGATAACCAGATATAGGATACCTTAGCACATTTCAGAATAGGACAAGTGAAAAGATACGGACAGAGTAACCTTACATACCTTGTATTCTCAATACGAATATACAATCTTAGATATGCATACAATGTCCCGCTCCTTCCTTATTCTTCACTCTATAACACAAATGCATAACGAAGTTTACATTAACCATCAACTACCTTACAAATGCATATGACGTCAATGAGTTACATGTTTGCCTTAGACATGTCATTTCCCCCTTGACAATACCATTTATGAAATTATCATATCAATAATCCCACAATATTCCATACATTGATCAATACATGATAACCAAATAGCATGTCACACCAAGTTCATACTTTTCACTCTCCATCATCACAACATCACAATTATTCCACCAATTCACTTCAATACACCTCACAACAACAAATCGACCAAAATCCCATAATTTATACTTATAACAAAATAACAATTTTAATAACATAATAACACCATGCATGTTCATATTTCATCCATACCATACTCTTTTATCAAACCCACATGTCATATTTCAATTTACAATTCCATGGATAACACATCGTTTACAAAAACACAAAGTGCCATATTCAACACTTCCAAGAATAACCAACATGATTTACATAATCTCCCATGCATATAATATATTAATCCATAAGAATAATCACTTACCTAAGCTTGAGAAAGGATGATCTTGCTCCAAGAAGTGCCTTAGGGTTTTGAGAGCCAAAGAGGTGTTCTTGGGAATTTTCTAGAAAAAGATAGAAAAGAATGTGTATTTTGTGGCTTAAAATCTGATTTTGTGCCCCTTTTATAGATCCTTGAAGTCCTCTTTAGTCACCTTGCTCAATGATTGATGAGTCAAAAGAAGAATGGGTCATTAGACCCATGTTTGGCCCATGACTTTTTTTCTTCATTTTGGGCTTTATTGAGCCCAAATCACTTAACCCAACCAAATCAATAATTTCTCATGTTTAAATCATTTCATACATGTTACGACGATATTCCTACTCACGGGATTTATATTCGTGGCCTCAATCCTAAAAACAAACGATTCTAGCCATGTATGACTTATTTTGACCACAAGGGTAAAATCGTCATTTTGATGTCAAATTCGTTCACGAGTAATTTTATCATACCAATATAATATTTCAATCATTTCATGTATATGATCATGGTTGTATAAGAAACGTGGCAAAAATTGGCCCGGTACGTCCCCGGGCACCCTTGGGACTTAGAAAATTCCAACTTTTTAAAAAGTGGCAAAACCAACCTAGCACGCCCTTGGGCGCGCCAACTTGCTGCCTCTGGGCACAAAATTTGGCCCAGAGCGGCCTGGTACGTCCCACTCCAATTTTTTCAAATTTTTGTTTCTTCGACTTTTCTTCGCGGATTTGGTTAGATACTTCAAGTCCTATTCTTTAACTTACTTATTACCTTTAATATCCTTTGTTTAGAGTCCCTCCAAGCCTCGTTTTTAACCCCACAAATGCTCCACGAAAATCACAAAACACCTTCTACGAAGGGCTAATCACATGTACGAGGCCAAATTTCAATTTTCTCATCACTAACATTACAAATTACATACTCATGGCATCTCGACACCTAAGTAACCATTGTTCAACGTCATCACAAAGGGTTGGGAAGGTACAGGGTGTTACACTACTAATTTTGCAATGTTCTTTTTCTTTCGATTGCCTCACAAACACATTCCTTCCACGCCATGGTACATTTTGATTGTTCCCGCATTGTACATTCTTTTTCAATTGGAATAAAATAGAATTTGCATATTATTTCTTCTCTCGGCTACATATGAAGATTTTTGCCGCATTGTACACTATAATTATTTCATCTGGAGTTTCAAGAAGACAAAACCCCATACTGATTAATTGATATAGATTTCTTGACTATATCTTTCTTTTCTGTAAGCTGGCCATTAATACTTCCTATAGCTTTGCAGCTTAATGTATCAGCTACCCCATTTGCTTTTCCCGAATGTTACAAGATACCAATGTCATAATCTTTTAATAGTTGAAGCCACCTTCGCTACCTCAAGTTTAAGTCCTTCGGCTTAAATATATATTGGAAACTCTTATGATCAGTATATATGTCGACATGAATCCCTTATAAATAGTGACACCATATCTTTAAAGCAATTATCACAGCTGCTAGTTCAGGGTCATGTGTTGGGAAATTTCTCTCATGTGGCTGCAACTGTCGTGAGGCATATGCTATTTCCTTATCATGCTACATCAATACACATTCGAGGCCAACCCCGAAAGCATTATAATACATTGCATAACATTCTTATGCCTTCGGGAAGCACTTAAAACTGGTGTGGAAGTTAATTTATCTTTCAACTCTTGGAAACTTTTCTCACATACATCATTCTACTGGAACTTGATTGCCTTGTGTATAAGATTTGTTAAGGGTGTAGGGATAGAAGAAAATCCTTCAACAATTCTCTTATAATATCCAACCATCCCAAGAAAATGATGGATCTCTGTAAGCATCGTAGGCCTTAGCCACTTTTTCACCATTTCTATCTTTTGCGTATCAACCTTCATTCCTTCATCCTATACAATGTGACTCAAGAACGACATGGATTGTAACAAAACTTCACATTTAGAAAATTCTATAACACTTGCTGCAAATCAAATCCCTAACAACTGTTAGTGCATTGGTTAGCCCAAATGGCATAAATAGAAATTCATAGCATTATAGTAACCATAACGTGTTTAGAAAGCTGCCTTGGGTATATATTTTATTTTTATTTTTTTCGACCCTTACTTGATGATAACTCGATCTCAAGTCAATCTTTGAGAAACATTGGTTAAATAAATCATCAATTCTAGGGAGGGGACATTTATTCTTGAATATTTCCTTATTCAGTTGCCGATAATCAATACACATTCTCAATGTGCCATCTTCCTTTGTACAAACAACACTGGTGTACCCCCACGGGGACATACTAGGTCTTACTAGGTGACATATGTACACTTTGGACATTATTTCCTTACCTCAAGATAGGGAATAAATTTACCCTTCAATGCTCCAACACTCTCATTTCCATCTCAATAAAATCACCCAACGTAACATGATCATAAACATTCACTATACCATTACGATCTATTCTTTTTTAACTATAATAAATTCACCAACTAGCGTACATACTTCAATTGGATTAACTATTAATTCTGGTGTTCTTTCAAACTTCACAGCAATCAATGAATTAACTTATGATAAGGTAGAGCCCGGATTAATCAATGTATATAAATTATGTAAAGAGACAGATATTAAACCTGTAACCTCATCAGGAGAAACCTCCAAATTCTATCGGTCGAATAGAGCATAGGTGCGATTCTGGGCTCCATTGGAACTAGCTGCCCCTCTAGCACCTCTCCCACGACCAGCAGGTTGTACACCAAATGACGATGCCACAACAGCTGATCCCGTAGGTTGCGCCATACTACCCATATCCCCTAGACACTCTCTCGTCAGATGCCCCGACATACCACATCGCAAACAAACATTTGGTCCATACCAACATTCACCTGAATGAAACTTCCCGCAGTGCTGGCACAATTGCCGAGAAAATCTTACTGTCTATGAATCTCGAACCACACTGCTGTGCCCCATATGACTGCCTCTAGACCCTCGAAATTGTGATGAAGTATCTACTGTAGGGGAATAAAATAATGGTCTAGGTGGTCGAGGAGAACTCCGAGGCCCAGATCCTCCTTGGGACACCATGAACTATCTCATTGGTCTAGCCCTCTTTGAAATCCCTCTTTCAAATTTATGTACCCTCTTTCATTGCCTCTGATCCTCCATCTTTTGTACAGTCCCTTACCAAGTATGGCTCTAATCTGTCTACATATCGATGGACTTTGTCTTCCATTGTAGCTACCACATTCGGAGCATATCGAGCCAAAGAGTTAAACTGCAGACTATCTTCTCTAGCACTCATATTCCCCTGACGGAGATTTAAAAATTGGTCTGCACTGGCCTGTCGGATCTCATATGGGAGGTAGTGATCAAGAAAGGCCATTTTGAATTCCTCCCAACCAGCTGGAGGTACATCAATACCCCTCGATCTTTTCCAGTCTTCATACCATAACATAGCTTCACCTTTCAATCTATAGGCTGCAAGTTCAACTGTTTCTATACCAGTCACATGCATAACCTCTAGAGCCTTTTGAATTTGATCTACAAAGTCCTGTGGATCTGCTTTTGGGTCTGACCTAGTGAATATGTGAGGGTCTAATTTCAGAAAATCCTGTGTTCTCCGACTAGCTACTCTAGCCTCACTGTCATTGCCTGTCATTTGACCAACTTGTCCTTGACTTTGTGCAATAACTATCTGTGTAAACATATGCACTACATTTCTTAAATCCTGATCATTCGCTTTTGCAGAAGGTTCTACCGGAACTTTTCTACCCCTCGGCTCTTCAAGAAACGGAAGAGTAGAAGTAGACCACGATGAAATTTCAGTGTCATCCCCACCTTGACTAGCTTGGTCAGGTGGTGATTTACTCATTCTTTCTCTGGCAGTCATATCTACCTGCTTACCTTTGCCTCTACCTCGTCTTGTGATTGGCATTTTACTATAAACAAGAAAACCAATTCCATGGTCAGATACAATTTTCACTCACAACATTAACTCTATTGCACGATCTAGAAATGAAGAAAAGAAACAACTCCTAAATGTCCTGTAGCCTCCTACTTATAAATGTGGCGCGCAACACATCCATAAGCAAGACTCCACTCAGACACGGCTTTGTAAACACCCTTAGGACAACCTGCTCTGATACCACTTTTGTCACGATCCGAATCCAATTCGGGATGGACTGGCACCCAAAGCCGTTGAGGCCCGAGAGAACCAATCTTTACTCATGTACACTCATATGCATGTCTCTGTGTGAATAGAGTTCTTTCATATGTAACTTATAAAATACAAATGGCGGAAGTTATGGGAACATATGTTATATATATAAAAATTGGTCGTTAGGGCCATCAAGTCGAAATGGACATACATCTCTTACATTTATTTTCCCACATACGTCTACAAAGCCTCTAACCAATGCATGTACATAATCAACCTACAGTCGGGACAAATCCCCGCTTTATACAATAATTACAATACCAAAACCATGAATACATATGACTTGGAAAGCCCCGACCAACTGGAGCTCACCAATGATCCGCGGATGACTCGTAGCCTACAGTGGAGGTCTACTAGCACCTGTGCCTGCAACAAGTAAGGTAAGTTCCCCAAGGGGGTCAGTACGAAGAATGTACTGAGTATGTAAGGCTTATATGAAACTGCAACATACATAATAACAACAATGGAGTCAATATAAGAGAAATAGTCAATGCGGATAAATCCTCGTTCTGAATGTGTGGAACCATGCACCTTACATTTATTATTTCCTTACTTTTACGTTCGTCATATTTATTAGTCATCCACCTTATTGGTGGGTTATTTGGTCATCCACCTTATTGGTGGGTTATTATGGTCATCCACCTTATTGGTGAGCAGTCATCCATTTTATTAGTGGGTAGTCATCCACTTTATTAGTGGGAAAAAAATAATATCATCATGCATGTGTTCATTTCACCCCATGGATACACCCATAATGTTGGGATGGTCATCATGAAGGTGTTTCCTTCACCCCATGGATATCATCATGCAGGTGTTTATATCACCCCATGGATAAAACTAGTTATACATTACTTCATTCTTTTAACTTTAAGAGATTGATACTTTGGTCATGTGAGATTGATACATTTTCTTATGAGAGAGTGATATGTTAACATTCGCAACATTATTGGAGCTTTGGAACACAATGTTATTGTATATGCTACTCAAGAATGAGTAGATTCTCCTTACATCATCACTTTTCTTGAGATAGTTCTTGTAGTAATTACAACATTATGATAGCTTAGGAACTTCAGTCCATGGATAAGAGACATAAGAATGCCAATTGGTCAATGAATAGGAAATATGTGGATAACAATATATATTAAACCTGAATGAGATACCTTAGAATATTTTGGAATGGAACTACTACTATGACAATGTGAACAATATCTGCTGCAGAAGGATACGGAAAGAGTAACCTTACATACCTTATCTTCTCAATATGAATACACAATCCAATATGTGAGTACAATAATTTAGCTCCTTCCTTACATTTCACTCTACATCACAAGTACATAATGGAACTTACGTTAACAACCAACTTCCTTACAAGTGCACAAGACGACAATGAATTACATGTTTGCCTTATAATGTCATTTTCCCTCTTTACAATACCATTCAAGGCATTATCATACCAACAATACCACAACATGCCCAACATTGACCAAGACATCACAACTCAATAGTATTTCACACCAAGTTCATCCTTTACGCTTCCTCATTAATACGACATCACAATTATTCCATCAAGTCATCCCAATACACTTTATAACAATATATCTCCAATAATCCCACAATTTATACTTATATAAAAATAACAAGTTAAGGAACATAACCACACCATACATGTTGATATTTCATCCATACCATGCACTTTCATCAAAACCTCAAGTCCTTTTTCAAGTTCAAATCTCATGGATAACACATCTTTTACCAAAAAGCAAAAGTGCACTAGTCAACACCTTTATACATAGCCATAATGATCTACATATGCTCTCATGCATATAATATATTAAAACATAAAATTAAATACATACCCAAGCTTGAGAGATGATGATTTTGCCCAACAAATGGTTGCTTAGTGCTTAGGGTTTAAGAGAAGATGAGAATGTTTTCTTGAAAATCCTAGAATATGGCATGTGTGTTTGAGTGATTAAAATATGATTTTTGGGGCATGTATATATACCTCAAGTCATCCTTATCCAAACTTGGTCCAATCATAACATGTTTACTTGGTCAATGGAAAGAATGGGTCATTTTGCCCTTTTGGGCCATGCATTTTATTCCATTTTGGGCCTCAAATTGAGCCCATTTACACATATTAACTTAGCTCACCAATTTCAATGTGTAATAATCTCATTATATCATGTTTAAATAATTCCATAATTTCCATATAATATTCAACTCGCGAGATTTACATTCGTAGCCTCAATCCTCAAGAATATGCAATTTTTGCCACTTATGGCTTAATTTAACATAGTTTGATAAAACACTTGTGACGAAGAATTAATTCCAACTCGAATGTCAAAATTTCTTGAGAGTAGTCCTACTATGATGGAATAATGTTACCATAACCCAAGAGTCCTCTTTATAGACTTATAATCGTAGAAGAAATTAGGCAAAAAGCACCCTGACACGCTCCCGGACGCCTTAGATAATTATAGAAAATTCCAGCATTTGAAAGGTACACAGGGGCGGCCTGGGCGCATCCCCTTGATGCCTGTTCCAACAAAAATTTAGGCCAAAGCGGCCTGGCACGCCATCTGTAGCGCCCCACACTTAGTTTTTGATTTCGACTTCTTTGTGGATTTTGGTTGGATCTTTCAAGTTCCAACCTTTTGCTTGCCTTTTATCTTTAAGATCCTTTGCTTGGATGTCCTTCAAGCCTCATTTATCACTCCTAAAATGCACCCAAAAGTCACAAACGCTTCCTACAAAAGTCTAAACACATTTACTAGCACACTATCGAATCTTCCACCAATATCAATACAAGGTACATACTTATTGCTCTCGAACCTAGGGTAAACATGGTTCAAGGTTGTCAAGTAAGGTCATAAATGTACGGGATGTTACAGTAATCATTGATGTTATAGGTCAAATAATTAATTATGTATTATATTCATGTTTTAGACCACAACCAAGTGACATTTGCACGTAAAGGCAAGACTCAGGCTTAATAGAGTGGTGCAAGCTTGGATTATGGTAGGTTGTTGTTTAAATGTAGTTAAACCCAATTTTGTGTTTTGTGTGCATGTTAACTAATTCTTAGTATTTCTTGCATAACGTATGTTCAAGAAAAGTGAATGATTGTTTGATATCCTAAGTGTTAATCACATGCAATGAAATTAAATGAAAGCTTGTTGGTTTTTACTAGTGTTGTTTTTGTTATCATTGTGTTTGTGATTGTTGAGATATGTGTCATTATTGTGGAATGTATAGGTATTTGGACATCTCCACGGGATTAGTTGATATAAGGTTACAGACACTTGATGTCTGGGATTTGGTACATAGACAAGAGTTTGTCCCCTGCAGGTCATAGCTAGTGGGAGACCATAAGACCCTTAGCTTGTGTGTATAGGTATTTAGTGAGTGTGATGGTTCCTTGAGTGAACCAGGGATTATGTGTTTCTTGCTTTTATTGGTTCCTTGAGTGAACCGAGCTTATGTGTTGTCATAATTATAGTGGCTCCTTGAGTAAATTGGGTTTATGTACTTAAATGCTAAATGTGGTTTCTTTATGTAAACTGGATGCATATTAGTTGCAAGTTTGGACTTAACTCTGCGTTGACTATTGCTTGTGTAGTTGTGATATGATTTATATGATTGTTGAGTCATGGCTGTTAACTTGAAGTCTTGTTGGTGGTCATAGTTGACTTGACTTGCTATCTTTGTTGACTTATATTGACTGAACTCCATGTTGTACTTGTTACAAGGTTAAGTATTATGAACTTGAAAGATAGTTGCATGATAGGGTTCATGGTTGTATGGTTGTACTATGTTTTGGTTATGTGTCTATATTTCTTATTTTGGGTTGGACGATGACCGTACCAGCATACCATTGTTTCTTGTGTGCTGATTTTACACGTGCTCTTCTTTTTGTTGAGTGCAAAGCATATTCCAGTGACTGTTGCGAGACCTCAGCTGTGAGATAGACAGTATTTGAACTCAAGGGTGTGCTGCATCTTTTAGGCCACCATAGGTTCTTCTATAGTTTTCTGATCCAATTGTTTCAGATAATTATTTATACGTCTCTTTAAATCGTTAATTTGTATTTTAACATTTAGTGGTGTAACTGATAATTTCATAGTTGGATTTGTAGTTAGAGATAATACAATATTAGAGTTTTGATTATTATCATGTACTTTTTTATTAATTAAATGGTTGTTATTCATTCAAAAGGACTTTGTACATATAATTAATCTTGTGTATTCATTGATTTATTAAGGGATTAACTATTCTAAGACATTCCTTATTAGCCTTAATTAACTTGAGAAAGGAAACTGGGTTAGGTGAGATTGATTAGTGTGATTTGAGGAGTCAAACTTCATCTAATAAGTTTAATCTAGAGATAGAAAGTAGCGAAGTATAGCCTAAAATTGAATGTGACTAATGTGTAAATAAACAATGATCTCTGAATTTACATTCAAGGTCTTGTGAAGCTATTGATGTGGGTCTAAGTTACACACTTTTTCACTGTCTTTTACCCATATCTAAGTTTTTTCTTTTCAGGATAAATTGGCTCAAAATTAATGGTTTATTATTGATTTTATTATTTATCACCAATGTAAAGTATTTTGTGCAATCTTGATGAAAGAAGGAAAAAAAGAGACTAGAATGGAGCTCAAAAAACTGAAAACTTGCAAACTAATGTTAGGGCAAAGTCATAAGGTCACAGGGCGAACTTTAATGCAAAGGAGGGTCAAATATACATTCCCTCTGAAGTTTACATCCTAAAAATAAAATCCCCAAGGTGAGCAAGAAGAGCCCGTGATGCAAGCTCAAAGGCGAGCATAGGTCGTGCTGCCCTTCTTTCCTGGTCCGACTTAGAGGGGTCGCTAAGGTACATTTAAGTACTACAAATACCCCTCTTAGTCATTTTTAACATAAGTTTTGAGAGTTTAAACAAGTTAGAAGCTAAGAGAGGAGCACAGAGCTTCATCATAACTATGGCTATCTCTTGTACTCTATTACTTAGCCGAATTGATTGTTCAAATATTAATATTATTTTGTAATTAAATTATGAGTGGCAGAGAGTCCTCTATCTAGGATTGTGGCCAGAAATATGAACAAAATCATATATTTGTAGGTTGTTTTGCGAAATTTACTATTACGTTTTATTCTCTTAATTATACGGTTGTTATTTTATCGCTTCACGACCAATAGGATAAATGGATATTTTATAGAGGAACTCAAGAGATGGAGACAAGAAATAGAACATGGATTAAGAATGAGTAGGATTTATCTACTGACAAATTAGCGGCTAGGACGGAGAGGTACCTAGATCACCCTACTTGGGTCAAATACAGAATGACAGATTATTTTCATTCAAATTAGTTTGACAATCGTCATTCAGTGATGTAGTTTGAAGGCCAATTCAGGTAACTATTAAAGGGTTGCGAGAGCCCACGGCCATACTATTAACCTTGTGATTCAGAAAATGGGTAGATGTATTAATAATACTTAAACACTATATGTAAATTATGATATGATTATGCAAGCACCATAACCCTAGGTTTCAAAATCTCTGTGGACGAACTCTAAAACTTCCAACTATTATTTTTATTTATTGTTAGTATAATAATCAAACCAAACTCTCTTAAATTGGATAACACTTATTCTTACAATTATAATAGTATATTATTTAACTTGTTAGCAATTAAGTTCATGAGAAATCGACAATACCTCATTGCTTACAATTACTTTATTACTTGTGACCATGTACACTTGTGTGTGTGTTGGAAGACAATAAGTTTTTGATGCCTTTATCGGAGACTTAACATATGGATAAGTTAAATATTTTTGCTATTGTTTATTTCTATAAGTGTTAACAACTTGATCTTAGTTGTGTTATTGCAGGTTATGGATTTATGCTAAGGTCTGGCAATGAAGTAGACTATTCTAAAACCAAAGAGGGGCTAACACCAACTAAAACCCAAAAAGTTCATCCATAGAAGGTTAAGGGAGCAAGACTCGTTGTGAGCACTAGACAAAAAGTCCCCTACAGTAATGGAAAATAAAGTGGTGGAACACCCACAATCGGCTCCAGTTACAGTCAGAGAAATGGTAGTCCCACTCCCTGGTAATGTAACTTCTAGTATCGCCAACCCAACAATAGCTAGGAGCTGAAACAAAAAAGCTGCAACCAATATACTCGAATAAGTAATTTATAGGTTTATCACATGAAAACCACAGGGGCATCTCCAAAATTTTGTTGGAGATTGTAAACATGTACATCATAGAGGGAGTCTTATTGGGCTATATGAGGCTTACCTTATTCTATTCTAATTACTAGATAAAGTGAAAATATGGCTTAAAATGATCTATCAAACTCAATCACTTCATGGGATGACATTGCCAAAATTTTATAGCAAGGTTTTTCCATCTGGAAAAATGGCTAAGCTGCGAAATGAGATTTTTGGGTTCAATTAGAAAGAAAATGAAGGTTTACCCCAAGTTTGGAGATAATTTAAGATGCTATTGTTGAGTTGTCCTCATCATCATTAGACCTAGGAATTATTATCACATACTTTTATTAAAAGTTTGGTTATTTAGTTCAAACTTTTTCTTGATTCAACTGCAGGTGGAAAAGCATTGGAAAAAACTTATGTTGAATTAGTGCTTTTATTAATCAGGTTAGCAATTAGCAATCTAGAGTGGACCAATGAGTCTAATAGAAGTGTTGGAAAGAAGACTATAAGGATTATTGATATTGATAGGATGATGAGTATGCAATCATAGATAACTATTATGAATTAAAACTTCAACAAGCATATTGATGGGATGATAAGTCTGCAATCATAGATCACTATTATGAATTACAACTTCAACAAGCTTAGCAACTTACTAATTAGGAAAGTCCAAGCCCAAGCTCTAGTTTTAAAAGTAGAGTAAAAAATGTTGTTCTATGAGATTGTTGGAGGAGATCATACAGCTAATATGACTGGATCTAATCTATATCCATACATTTTGTGTCCTATGAATCAAGAGGCACATAAAACCAGAACTTCGAGAATACTTAGAACCCAAACTGGAGAAACCACCTTAACTTCTCTTAGAGTGGTAATCAGAGTCAAAACCAATATAAGCAGCAAGGTTAGCACTATGGATATCAATAAGATCAGGGAAATACAGTATAGGACCAGTTTAATGAAATTAAATAAGTGATAAAGAAGCTGGTAGAAGGGCAACAGAAAGCAAAGGCTAGTATCAAAAAAATGACTTAGCACTTTAAAGTTTGGAAAGACAAATGGGTCAAATTGATGAATCAAAAAATATGAGACCTCCTGGAGGTTTACTTGGTGATGTAAATCCTAACCCAAAGTAGGTTAATGTAATCGCGATCAAAGTGAAGAAGATTTGGAGAAGTAACACCAGAAAAAGTAGTATTTGCAGCAAGTGAGGTACAAAAGAATGGAGGTAAAAAGAGAAGGCACCTAATAAATATCAATACATACTTGGAAACCTATTCATTCCATTCTCTCAAAAGTTTATCAAAGCGTGGGAGGACACAACTTGCAAAAATTACTATGAGCTACTAAAGTAGGTAACTACTAATATTTCCTTTGTTAATATTTTACGGGGTATTCACAAATATTGAAAGTACTTGAGAGAATTGATAACCTAAAAAATGAGGTTGATAGATAATTCTATGGTATCATTCATGGAAAAAACTCATCAAGGATTCAAAATAGTCTTCCCACAAAGCAGTAAGACCGTGAAAGTATAATATTGAGATTTTGGTTGGGCATGAGCTGAAACCAAAGGCATTGTGTAACTTGGGAGATAGTATCAACTTGATTCCACTTCACTTTTCAACAAGATAGAGTTGGTCAATCCTTAACCACTTCGGTTGCATTGTAATTGACTGACAAGTCACCCATTAGATCATAGGGTATCAAATAGGATCTTTGATATACTTGATAGACTTTATTATTATTGATTTTGAGCTATATGTGGAAGTTCAATTTATATTACGACGCTATTCTTGGCTATGAAAAAGCCAATATTGATATCGCAGAAGGTAAAATCAAACTTCAAGCATAAGATAAAGTAGAGCTATTTGATATTTTAAAGCCACCGATGGTTTGTGCAGAAGTTGTGGTAGTAAAAATTGAGATGGCCATGTTGAGGTGCCATTATTGTCATTACAAGGCTAAGTTAAAAGAGATCCCGTGATGAAAGGGTTATTCTATAACCCTTGGGAGAGATATCCTCTCCAACATTTAAGAAACTTCACGAGTGTGTGTTTGTAGTCTAGGAACACATGTATTTCTGATGAAGTTCCTCTTTATACACTCTCTAATATGCGAGGCCAAAACGTGATCTGAAACACACCCGCATATGAAATTGATGCTTGGCCTAAAATGGTGCATACTTTTATTCATGAGTGGAGTTTAGTAGCAAGAAGAACACAAGAAGCTGGAAAGATTCTCTACTTCAGACAGTTGGACAAAGAACTCTTCTTAGAGGCATGGGAATGATTTAGAGAATTTCTGAGATCACTCGATTATAGGCTTCATGAGACAGTTATATTGTCACATTTTATAGAGCCCTTGACCTAGTAAATAGATCCATAGCCAATGCTATTGCAAGTGAGAAATTGAATGAGATAACAATTAAAGAAGTCATAAATTTGTTGAATGATATGGCTAGACACGGGCATGAATGGAACATCAAATTTAGACATCTAATGATGGGAGTACAAAGAATCAAAGACAAAATAAGGGATTTTGTTTGTTGTGAAGAGATCTTTGGTCCATATCACCCATTTAATGCCGGTTGATAACAAATAGCTTGTTGTGCTACAACATTAAATCAAGTGCTACTAGAAACTCAATTTTACTATCATATTAAATTTTATTAGTTTATTTGTTGTTTTTACTTGATTTAGGAATATAAGCATGATGGGAAGAAGCAAATAGGAGCATGATTGACACTTAATGTAGAGTACCGTACAAAGGAATACTATTTAGGATGAAGTCTGAGTAATCCCAAAATAGAAAGTGATTACGTTAGCCTGTGTCCATCCATGGAGTTCCTTAAACCTCTACATTTTAATTTCCTAATTATTTAAAACACTCAGGACATTATAAGATTTTAAGTGTGGGGTGAGGGAATATCTTGGATGCATTTCATGATTCATGTTGTAGTAAATTTTTAAATTTATTAGGTGTCATATCAACTGTTAACTTTGTTGATACAACCCTTAATTTTTATTTTTGGTTTTTTTTTTTAAGAGAGTCCTTTGAATTGTAAATTTTTTCTTATTTTTTATGATAACTTTAAAACTTTAAGTATTTTTCTTTTTTAGGATTAAAAAGAGTAGGGTAACCTAAAATGTCATAAATAAGCTAGGTGCTTAAACCTAGATGTGCTAAGCTTGCGTAGGTAGCTCTCTTGAAAACATTATGCATAAAAGAGTAGATTTTCTAGCCAACAAAATAGGCTCTAAAATTGACTCTAACAAGTAAGAAAGCTCTTAATTATATTCGTTGTTATTAGGTAGAAAATTGAAAGTGAGCTAGTTTTATCATATATGTGTCATGATGTGGTGAGTCTTTGTATTTTTCATATTTTTGCATTGATACCTAGAACTTTCCCATGTGTGCGTAAAGTGAAATGAAGAAGAGATATTGAAGAGATAATTAAGGCATTTCTTTGAAAGCCAAAATTTGACAAAATGCCTACATTTTTATTATCCTTAGTTTACCTCATAGAGCCTCTTTTGGCCTATTTCTTGGATAGCCTACTAGATTGTTCCCTTATTTGATTAATCTTGCATTAATTTGATCCAAAAGTCCCTAGTGTACTTTAAAGTTACAGACTTAAAAGTAAAAGGAAAAAGGGTGGTGAGTCAATGGGGATTAGTATATGTCATGACCTGAGTCTACGCCCTAGCCGTAAACGACATTTGAACCATTAATGGCCCAAGCAAACCACTTGACATATCTCACGAGCATCTAATACATCATACATAAGCTGAAAGATAATGTGGAAGCTAACACATGGGCTGGACCTTGAAGAATAAAAATAAAATAACACAAAAACAAACTTTTATTACTTCTTGAAACATAAATTCTCTTGAAAACTGATTACAGCTGACTCCATTGATTGCTTGTCTTGTCTAAGAAGCCTCTACTAATAATTTAGATACTATTCATAGGGACAAGAACCCGACCTACATTTATATACACAGACAGACTACCAATATGAATATTTGATTGTGCCATCCAATAAAAATAGAGAGCTCATCAACAGTTGAAGACTTGGATCCTACCGTAGAGTATGGTCATGTACTTGAATACATGAAACATATCATAAAAGGGCATAGTACTAAACTCATTCAATACAACTAAATACATTGGCATGCAAGATATACATATGGAGTATTGGTTAGTCCAAATGACATAACAAGAAACTTATGGTGACCATACCGAGTTTCGAAAGCTGTCTTCGAGATGTCACATTCTCTAACATTCAACATAGCATAAAACTAAAAAAAAGGGTTGAGTATAATAACATGTAAATTGAAAAATATAAGCATAAAATCATGTGAAGAGTAGCTTAAAAATGAGTTATATTTGAAGCATAAGTCATGGGGAAAATCATTTAAAATATCTCAAAACCGCAGAAAATCTTGAGAAAAACATGATAGCTGAAATCTATATAAAAAGAATCTTTCATATGCATAATACTGATATCATAAAGTCATAATTCTGTGGAAAAACATGATAGCTAGAGCTTTGCATAAAAAAGTAGTTTGTAAGTATATAGATAGTAATATCATAATGTTTATACATGTGGAGAGTTTCTTATAACTGATAGACATAATGCGACCTCATGAAGCCCAGCATCATACACCCACACTAGAAAGATTGTTCTGACTAGCCAAGGTACAGAACCATGAACATATGGATCCAAACTTATGCTTCTTGGGCAAAACCTAAGATGACAATGTAATGATAGGACTTAGGTTATCTGAACCCTTGTCCTCTCGGTGCTAAATAATCCTTCCAAAACATACTAGTATTCTTATCATATCATATAATACAGTTGAATCATAGTTTGAGACTGCACTCAACATATCTATAAAATTATATTGTTGTGAGCCTGTGCTCAATTTCATGTCATGTATCATATGCAAAAAATCTTGTATCTAAAAGTATATCTTTTCAATATAGAGTTCATAGTTTGTAAAGAAATCTTAAAGCATGAGTCTCAATAAATACTTAAGAAATTTGTATAAAAATTATAAGATGTCACGACCCAAATCCATCGTGAGTGGCACCCACACTATCCCTCCGATAGGCGAACCATCCAACCCAAATTGTCCAACTCCAATACTTAACAGATTTCTAAAAGAGAAAAAACAATTCCATTAACAACCAAATATCTTGAATGATTCTATTAAATAAACAAGTACAAAATATACCAAATGTCTAAAATACCCCAAAAACTGAAAGTCATTGTACCAAAATATCTAACAATGTCAAACTACGGGTTTAACCTGGAAAACCAAAATAGTAAAAATGTCTGTGTTCGGAAAAAGTGGACAAGAACGATAAGTAGGATGACTCAAGGCTGCCCGAAAGATATAGCTCACCCTTGAGTCGGAATGATCACTTGCTACCGATGAGGTCTCGTCGAAGTTGCTAGAATATACTCTACACTTAAAAAAAAAAAGCACAGGTAGTATTAGTATAAAGCCACTATATACTGGTAGGGTTATCAGCCAACTCAAAATAATAAATATGAACACATAACTGATACTTTGTAAACAAGTACAACCATGTAACATTTAGCATTTATACCTCCACTTACTCTTTCTCAACAATACTAAATAATTGAGACAAGTATAAGAAAATAGAGGTAATTCACCAAGTCAACACCGTGACTAACAACAATAAACTCAACAATAAACTTTTACAAATATTTACACAATTCAAATATGTCAATAGCCTAGACCACTTATGGATCCAAATAACAACAATAGTATCAACCAGTTCACTCAAGAAACACAATATATCAACAACAACATAACCCAATCTACTCAAGGAACTGTCAAACTCACCAATACTGTGTACACACATACTATGGGTCTTATGGTTGCCCACTATCCATGACCTGCAGGGGATGAGCTCAGTCCATGTACCAAATAACCCAGACATCTAGTGTCTACCACCCTTATCCCAAACTAATGATATACCACCCTTATTCAAACGTCCCCGCACTTATACTCCCTGAATTCCATCAATTCCATGTCAATGACCTTTACCAGTTTATCTCACAATATCAATTCATATCACAGAAGGTACAATCATAATATGAGAATACACAACCACACTTGCACTGTAACACAAACCATTTTACACAATCTTATTTTAGGTGATTAAACACTTGTAATAATATCCAATATGTCAACATTTACAACATGCATTTCAACAAGTAAACAAAGAGGCATGCACATATAAACTAAATTGAGTCTCAACTACAATTCAGCCATCACCTACCTCAATCAAAGACTTGCACTTGCTCTAACGAACTTAAGCCTTGCCCTTTCTTGCAATCGCAGTTTGATTATGGTCTAAAACAACAATACAACCAACGTTCAAATAATGAACTAACAATTACAAAGATTATAACCTAATCACGCCAAAATAAGGATCATTCCCTCATTCTAGAGTTTTTCTACCTTCATTCCACCTTAATTTACCAATTTCAGATTTATAAAAATGAACTCTAAGCATGCAAACGTAATTCATCTATCCTTAACCAAAACTCAAAAGTTTCACCCTATTTTCACTAAATTAACCAGGGATTCAATATAGGTCTGGTCAAATCCTCCTTCATACTTAAAACCTAGTAATTCTAAAGATTAATCTTGGAAAAACTAGTTAAAAGAGTGGATTTATGTACCTCAACAAAGGATTATGGTTGAAAATAGGTGGAAATCACCCTAAATCACCTCTCCCAGCTCTTGGATGAATATGTAATGAAAATAACATTTAAAGTCTATTTTTTGCATTTAACAGTGCTTGTCCCGCTATAGACGTCCAATTCCCGCTATAACAGCATCACTATAGCGAGATTCACCCGTTATGGCAGGATTGACCAAAGTTGACTCCCACTACAGCAGGAATATTCTCTCTAGCGGGCCAGTGTTAGGGGCCTGCCTCAAGCTGTAGTGGCCTAGGTGGAGGCAGAAAGTTTGATAATTCTAGAAATTTTCCCATTTTACAATACACTTCTAGATATTGATATCCCAAACTAACCGCTTTACATCAATCATGATATTCAAAGTTCTACTAACCCGACTTCACTTTCGCAAGTTTCTACGGACTCCTTAACTTCTTAGCTATCATCCTATGCTCTCAGATCATCTAAACACCAACCTATCTATTCCCAGATTAATCTAGACCACAATATACTTGGATTTCACCTAAGACTAGCCTAGCCTGAAATTTCTAACACTTTATTTAGGAAGAATCTTAATCTGAAATTTGGCACACTAGACTATACCATAACAATAGAAAGGGTCATTACAACAGATACCAATTTGACCATCGTTTGTCCTTGAATGACCAATCAAGAAAAACAAGGTAGAATAAAGTAAGAAAAAGTATTTGAATCCTCAAACAAGTGAGGGTACTTGTCACGCATGTCCTTTTCAGTCTCCCAAGTGGCCTCTTTAACATGACGGTGCTTCCACTGGACTTTTACTGATCTAATCTCCTTCGTCCTCAAATTTCAAACATCCCAATCAAAAATCTCTATAGGTTCCTCCTCATAAGAAATATTCTTTTCAAGCAAAATAGAGTCCCACTTAATTATGTAGTGACCATCCCCATGGTACTGCTTGAGCTTCGAAATATGAAATATCGAATGGACTCCTGACACGCTTGGAGGCAATGCTAACCTGTAAGCTACCAGACCAACGTCATCAAGAACCTCAAACGGATTGATGTACCTGGTCTAAGCTTTCCCTTTTACCAAATTGCATAACTCCCTTCATGGAAAACACCTTCAACAACACATGCTCACCCTATTTGAAATATATATCTTTTACCTTATGGTCTGTGTATTCCTTTTGTCTACTTTGGGCTATCAACAACTTATACTGATTGAACCTTACCTTCTCTTGAGCATCCTTCACCAAGTTTGTGCCCAAAGGCTTCATATCACCAACCTTGAACCAACCTATGGGTAATCTACACCTTCTCCCATAGAGTACTTCAAATGGGCCATGTCAATACTAGAATGATAACTGTTGTTGCATGAGAACTCATACACTGGTAGAAATTTATCCCAATACCCCCAAAATTATCCATACATGCCCGAAGAATATCCTTAAGTACTTGAATGGTCTTCTCAGACTGCCCATCGGTCTTAGGATGTAATGCAGTACTAAGATCAAGCTTTGTACCCAACTCTTCATGTAACTTGTGCAAAAATTTGGAGGTAAACGGCTTACCTCTATCGGATATGATGGATATTGGCACCCTATGCAATCTCAAAAATTCCTTGGCATAGATCTTGGCTAACTTCTCCAAATTGTAATTCACCTTAACTAGAATGAAATGACCAGACTTGGTTAGCCTGACTACTATGACCCAAATCGAGTTATGTCACCCCAAGGTCTTAAGAAGACCCCCCATGAAATCCATAACTATCCTCTCCCACTTCCACTTAGTAATGGGCATTCTCTGAAGCAAACCTATAGGCCATCGATGTTTATACTTCACCTCTTGATAGTTATGGTAATTGGCCACATACTCTACTATCTCTCTCTCTTTATTTGGGGCCACCAATAAAGCTGTCTCAAGTCATGGTAAATTTTGGTTGCACTAGGATGTATAGAGTATCGGGAACCATGATATTATGCAAGCAAACTCAGAATCACATCAAAAATATAAGGTACACACATGCGCCCCCTCACTCTCATCACTTCATACGCATTAAGTGTGGAATCTTGAGCTTCACCACACACCACTTTGTTCAACTTTGCACCTTCAAATTGTTTAGCCTTAATTTGATTAAGGAATGTTGACATTACCTCCATACTATCTAATACTCCACCCCTTTCAGATACTCTAAATTGTATAAACCGCATTGCCAGAGATTGGATTTCTCTAGCCAAAGGTAATTTGGTGGCTTTCAGATAAGCCAAACTGCCCATACTTATAGATTTTTGGTTCAATGCGCCTGCCACCATATTGGACTTTCCCAGTTGATATTGAATGGTCATATCATTATCCTTCAATAACTCTATCCACTGCCTTTGCCTTAAATTCAAGTCCTTTTGAATGAAAACATGTTGTAAACTATGATGGTTTGTAAATACCTCACACTTAACCCCATAAAGATATTGTCTCCATATCTTAAGTGCAAAAACCATGGATGCCAACTCCAAGTCATGGGTTAGGTAATTCTTTTCATGAGGCTTCAATTTCCTCGAATCATAGGAAATCACATTCCTATCCTGCATTAGCACAACACCCAAACTAGAGTGTGATACTGCATCACAAAACATAATAAAATCCATACCTTCAACTAGCAAAGTAAGGATGGGAGCCATGGTCAAAAGAAACTAGAGCTTTTGAAAGCTCTCTACGCACTTGTCTAACCAAACGAATGGTACGTCCTTCTATGACAGTCCTGTCAAATGAGTAGTAATAGAAGCAAAGTTCTCGACAAACCTGTGGTAATAGCTAGCAAGACCCATAAAACTTTGAACCTCAATCACAAAGCTAGGTCAAACCCAACTCTTGACATCCTCAATATTCTAGGAAAATTTACCATAACCCACTTCTCCGAAACCATATGCCCCACAAAGGCAACAGAAGACATCAAAAAATCACATTTAGAGAACTTTGCATAAAGTTGTTTCTCTTTCGAAATACCCAAGACTATGCAAAGATGACCTGTATGTTCTTCCTTACTCTTGAAGTAAAGCAAAATGTCAACAATAAATACAATCATAAATGAATCCAAGAAAGATTTGAAAATACTAATCATCAAACTCATGAATGCTGCTGACACATTAGTTAACCCAAAGGACATCATTAGAATTCATAATGCCTATATCTAGTCCTGAAAGCTATTTTTGGTATATCCTGAGGCTGAACCTTTAACTGGTGATACCCAGACCTCAAATCTATCTTGGAGAAAACTGAATCACCCTACTACGGATCAAATAAATCATATATTCGAGGCAAAGGGTACTTATTCCTAATGGTAACCTTATTCAACTATCTGTAGTCTATACATATTCTCATGCTACCATTCTTTGTCTTAATGAAGAACACCAGAGCACCCCAAGCGAAGCACTAGGATGAATAAATCCCTTATAAAGTAACTCATATAACTGAGTCTTGAGCTCTCTCAACTCAGCTTGAGCCATTCGATAGGGAGGGATAGAAATTGGGCGAGTGTCTGGCTCCAAATCAATGCAAAAGTTAATGTCTTAATCCAGAGGTATTCCTAGCAAATCGGTGGGAAATAACACCTGAAATTCTAACTCTATGAGAACTAACTCAATAGCAGGGACCTCTGCACTAACATCCTGAAGATGTTCCAAAAAGGCCAAACACCCCTTCCCAACTAGCTTCTTAGCTCAAATAAAGGAAAATATTTTCACAGGTCCTGAATTATAAACACCTTCCCATTCTAATTTATACATCCCAGGCATGTCTAAGGTCATAATTTTAGAATTATAGTTTAGAGCAAGATGATACGGGGATAACCAAGACATACCTAGGATGATATCAATATAAAGCATATCCAGAATCACCAAATCTACCCAAGTCTTAAAACCCATGAACATTACAGAGCAAGCAAGATACACTTGAGTCACTACCACAAATTCTCCAGTCGGAGGAGACACATACACAAGTGAGTCAATTATATCACAAACCATGTCTAAAACCAAGGAAAATCTAACAGATACATAAGAAGAAGTGCAACACAGATCAAATAAAACCGTAACAACCCGGTCACAAATGATAATAGTACCTAAAATGACACCATCTGAAGCCTATGCCTTGAAGTTTCCTGGAAAGGCATAACAATAGGCTTTATCACACCACCTCTTCCTACATTACCATCACCTCAATTTCCACCATGTCCATCCTGATTATTACCACGCCCACCCTGTGGATAACCTCTACCATTACCATATCCACCTCTACCAGCTGGAACCTTAGCTCTAGACTGTTGCTGACCCTGAATACCACCCTTCCTACCATTAGGAAAGTCCCTCCTAAAGTGCCCAACATCACCATAAGTAAAGCAAGCTTGATCGAGAAAGGGACTGCTTGCATAGGAATATAAATCCCTTTGGCTTCTCACAACTAAAGACTGTTGAGTGGTTCTAGATGGACCCCCTGTAGATGTTTCTGAGCTGACTGTATAAAGAGGGCTGGGTAAGCCTGATGACCGTAGCCCCTAAAGTAAGAACTGTTAAAGTTACATGCATTCTAGGCTTTCTTTGCTATTATCTTGGCCTAGCCAACCTGTTTGACTCCTTCTACCTTCTTCACATAATCAACAACATCATTAAAAGTCTTTCTAGCATAAGTCATTTGCACAGTTCAAACCTTTCATAAAGAGAAAAATACTCTCCTCCGTAGTACCAATAAACTAGTAGCATATCGGGACAAGGAATGAAACTTAGCCTTATAGGCTGCAATAGACATACTGCCCTGCTCAAGGGCCAGAAACTCATCCTTTTTACGGTCACAAAGAGTAAAGGGTACATATATCTCCAAGAACAGAGTATGGAACTGAGTCCATGTCAATGGAGGTAAAGCTGGAGACCAAAATTCCACATAAGCCCTCCACCATTAGTTTGCATCACCCTACAGTTGGAAGGTTACAAATACAGCACCATGTTACTCCATAATAACCATTTTATGCAGCCTCTCATAACAATCAACAATGAACTCGAAGGTATCCTCTGTCTCAGAACCAACAAATGTGGGAGTTTTCATCTTCAGAAACTTAGTCAACACATGTTCAATCCCAGTCATGATAGGACCTAACCCCAGATGAGGGAAAACCTCCATCCCTAAGACATTATCCATACTAGGAGCAAAAGTAGCAGCAGGCTGCACCCTTGGAAACTGGTAAGAAGTCGTTTTAGGTGTGTCTCATGTACCTATAATTCCACTTAAAAAAGCAAGTACCTGCTGAATCACCTTACAAAACATTGGTGGAGGAGCTATACCTATAAAAACTAGTACTACCTCCTTATGTTCCAAAACCTTCTTATTCCCAACCTTATTATGATGGTCCTGGGGTAGGAGAGGTGTCTCAGATCTCTCTCGAGCCAGATTGGTTGTTGCCCTAGCTCCACCCGTAGTGGGTGTTGCTTTACCTCTCCTTTTTCCTTACCCCATCCTATGCCTCTGGTGGCGGATTCTTTAACTAGAATAGCTGGTGCAGGAGTTGTTACTCTAACACCGTTGTATCTTATATTCACCATCTGCGATCAAAAGAGTAAAGAGGTCAGATACCAATTTGGACTGTCAAAAACCAATTGGAATCAAGTTATAGCACAAAAGAAGAAAGAAAGCGATAATTTCCTAAAGTCCTATAGCCTCTCGAAGAAAAATACAAACATCTCCATACTATTTTTCAAGACTCTACTGGACTTATTTTGGTATAATGAGATCAACAAAACTAGGACTCTGATACCAACTTTGTCATGAACTAAACTCGTCGTGAGCAGCACCCACACTATCCCTCCGGTGGGAGAACTCTCTAACCCAAATTGCCCAACTCGAATACTTAATAGATTTATAAAAAAAAAATACCAATACCGTTTACAATCAAATATCTCGAATGATTCTAATAAATAAACAAGTGCAAAAATAACCAATTGTCTAAAATATCCCCCCCAAAACCTAAAAGTCATTGTACCAAAACATCTAATAATGTCAAACTATGGGTACAACCCGAAAAACCAAAATAGTAAAAATGTTTGTGTCTGAAACAAGTGGTTAAGAATGATAAGTGGGATGACTCATGGCTGCCCAAAAGATAGAGCTCACCTTGAGTCTGAATGATCACTTACTACATTTGAGGTGTCATCGAAAATGCTGGAATATGCTCTGCACTCAACAAAAAGAAGAGCACAGGTAATTTTAGTATAAAACCACTTTGTAATGGTAGGGTCATCGGCCAACACAAAATAATAAATATGAACATATAACTAACACTTTGTAAACAAGTACAACTATGTAACACTTAGCACATATACCTCCACTTAATCTTTCTCAACAATACCAAATAGTTCAGACAAGTATAAGACAATACATGTAATTCACCAAGTTAACACCATGACTAACAAAAATAAACTCAACCTTGCCACAATTACTCTTTTCAATTGACTTCTATAAATATTTACACAATTTTAGTATGCCAATAGCCTGGACAACTCATGGATCCAAATAACAACGATAGTATTAATCGGTTCACTCAAGGAAACCAATTTATCAACAACAAAATAACCCGGTCTAGTCAAGAAGCTTTCAAACTCACCAATACCATGTACACACATGCTATGGGTCTTATGGTTACCCACTATCCACATACAGGGGACGAACTTAGTTCATGTACCAAATAACCCAGACATCTAATGTCTGTCACCTTTATCCAAAACCAATGTTAGACACACTTATTTAAACGTCCCCACCCTTATACTTCCTAATTTTACCAATTCTGTGATGATGACCATTATCGGTTTTCACAATATCAACTCATATCACAACAAGTGCAATCACAATATGAGTATAGACAACCACACCAACACTTTAAAATAAGCCAATAAGCCTTTTTACACAATCTTATTTTAGATGATTAAACACTTGTAATAATATCCAACAAGTCAACTTTTACAACATACATTATAACAAGTAAACAAAGAGGCAGTTAACATGCACACATAAACTAAACTGAATCTCAACTACAATTTAACCATCACCTACATCAATTAAAGCCTTGCACTTGCTCTAACAAACTTGAGCTTTTCCCTATCTTGTAATCTCACCTTGATTCTGGTCTAAAAACAATAATACAACCAACATTCAAATAATGACCTGATAATTAAAAGGATTACAAATTAATCCCACAATCCCAAGGCTAAAATAAGGATCATTCTATTATTCTAGGGTTTTTCTACCTTCATTCCACCTTAATTCTATTAATTTCTGGTTTATAAATATGAATTCTAAGCATGCAACCATAATTCATCTATCCTTAACAAAAACTCAAGGGTTTCATCATATTTTCACTAAATTACACCAGAAATTTAGCTTAGGTCAAGTCAATCCTCCCCATACTTAAAACCTAGTGATTCTAAGGATTAATCTTCAAAAAACTAGTTAAATAAGTGGATTTACTTGCCTCAACGAAGGATTTTGGTTGAAATTAGGTGGAAATCACCCTAAATCACCTCTCCTATCTCTTGGACGAATATGGAATAAAAATAATGTTTAAAGTCTATTTTGTACATATAACAATGCTTGTCCCGCTATAGCGGCCTGATTCCCACTATAGTAGCATCGCGATAGTGGGATTCACCCGCTATGGAGAGATTGACCAAAGCTGACTCCTGCTATTGTGGAAATATTCCCGCTATAATAGGCCAGTGGTAGAGGCCTGCATCCTACTATAGCGGCCTAGGAAAAGGCAGAAAGTTCAACAATCATAGAAATTTTCCCATTTTACAACACACTTCCAGATATTGATATCCCAAACTAATCTTTTTACGTCAATTACGATATCTGGAGGTCTACTAACCTGAATTCACTTCCAAAAGTTTTTACGGACTCCTTAACTTCTTATCTATCATTATATGGTTTCAAATCATCTAAACACCAACCTATTCATTCTTGAATTAATATAGACCACACCACACTTAAATTTCACCAAAGACTAGCTTAGCCTAAAATTTCTAAGAATTTATTCGGGGAGAATGTTAATCGAAATTTTGACATACTAGACTATACAATAACAATGGAAAGGGTTGTAACATACGATCATGGGACCATGTTCTTAGAAATCATGTTAAACATATAAGGAAATCAACTTTAATAATTTGAGCATAAACCCTAGCTTTGAACAAAATTTCATATAATCTTGAAAGTACTTAGACATGAGGATGAAAGGAATCCATCACTGAAACCTTGCGTACCTAAAAAAAGACCTGAACTTGAACAAAAAACTCTAAAAATCATGCTTGAACAAAACCTTATGTCACACCCCGAATCCCAACGAGGCGTGATTGGCACCCGTAGCCGACATGGCCCGATTGACCCGAATCCCAACGAGGCGTGATTGGCACCCGTAGCCGACATGGCCCGAGAGAACCAATCTTTACTTACTCAATCATATGCATGCCATAAGAAACCCATAAACACATATCAACTATCAAGACGAACAATGGAAGTCATGGAACTCTTGGACACTTTTCTCACATGCATCATTTTATTGGAACTTGATTGCCCTGTGTATAAGCTTTGTTAAGGGTATAGGGATAGCATAAAATCCTTCAACAATTCTCTTAATGGTCAGCCAACCCAAGAAAACGATGGCTCTCTGTAAGCATCGTAGGCCTTAACCAATTGTTCACCATTTCTATCTTTTGTGTAACATATTCCATCTCTTCATCCTATACAATGCATGGTCCTCTTGTGATTTTTTGAATACCATCACCGAATATGGTCACACACATATTGAAAAGTGTCTTGAACACCCTATTCATTAAACCCATAACAACTACAGGTGCATTCGCTAGCTCAATTGACATACTAAGAGTTCATAATAACCATACCATGTTTGTAATGCTGTCTTGGGTATATCTTCATCATTCACCTATATTTTTTTTTCTAACCCCGTAACTAACCAACCAAATCATCAACTCTGGGGAGGGAATATTTATTCGAATCGTCATCTTAGTCAGTTGCCGATAATCGACACACATTCTCACCGTGCTGTCTTTCTTTTGTACAAATTGTACAATTAACACTGGTGCACCCAAGGGAACATATTAGGTCTTATGAATCCCTCGTTCACCACGTCTTTCAACATTTTCTGTTTGTTTCCCCAATTCCTATAACTTTACCAGGGCCATACTATATGAAGAAATAAAAATAGGCTAAGTACCCGACATCACAGTAATACCAGCTCATACTCGAGGAATGCATTTACCACCAGAACTGCTTGAAGAGTTGGTGGCTTCGCATCAGTATCTTTCACCCTTACCAAGTGACATGTGTATCCTTTAGAGTATCCTTTGTACTTGCTTTACTATGGGGAACAACATTTTTTTTCCTCTTAGTGCCCCCACATTTCTTCTTTTGGGGAAAACGACAATATAACTTCTTAGTTCGGCAATCTACTATGGCACAATCCCGTTATACCATTACAATCCACTATTTCCAGCTCAATAAGATCATCCGGTGTCTCATGACCACAAACAGTTACTATGCACTTATGATATACTCTTTTAACTTAAATAAATTCTCCGACTAATGTATAGACCTCATATGACATATCTAGTAATTCTGGTGCCCGTTTGAAATTTTTTTTTTAACAATTAATGAAATAACATATGCAATTGTCGAATATGGGTCAATCAATACATATACGGTACCTGCAGATTCATCAGGAGAAGCCTAATTTTATGGCCCGACATATCACACCAATAAAAACATTTGGCCCTAACCAACATTTCACCTGGATGATAACTTCCGCAGCACTCACACGGCTGACAAAGAGACTTTGGTTGGTTCATACTTTCTACGTGCTCGTACTTAATACCCTATTGCCCATGAATCCTGAATCTCACTTCTTTGCCAATTCGATTGTCTCTAAACCCTTGGAATTGAGGTAATACATTTACTATCAACTAAGGGAATAATGATCTAGGCGGTCTGAACACCCGAGACCTAAATTCTCCCTGGGACGCCATGAACTGTCCCATAGGTCTAGCCCTCTTTGGTGACCCTTCTTCAAATAGTTGTGTCCTTTTATGTTGCCTCTGGTATTTCATTGTTTGTGCAAAAATGCCTATTTTTGGACTATATCCATGCCTCTTTTCAAGGTCATAATAATACAATCCATCTGTCCATATACTGATGCACTCTATCGGTCATAACAGTTATCACTTTTGGGGCATACCTAGCCAACGACTTAAATCGAAGACTTTACTTTCTCAAAGATTTAGCAGTTGTTCCGCATAAGCTTTTCGGACCCCGTATGGAAGACACTAGTCGAAGATTATCGTTTTAAATTCCTCCCAACTAGCTGAAAGTACATCAATGCACTTGTCACATGCATAACATCTAGAGCCCTTTTCAGGTGATCTATAAGGTCCTGTGGGTCTTCATTCATATCCAACTCGGTGGACATGGGAGGGGAGTTTAATTTTTCAGAAAATCTTATGTGCGGCGACTAGCTGCCCTAGCCACACCAGCATCACTCGTTATTGGGCCAGCTTGCCCATGACATTATATAACAACTATCTGAGTCAACATATGCACTACATTTCTTACATCCCGTTCAGTGGCATTTTTAGATGATTCTGCGGATACTTCTCTATCTTTTGGCTAAAAGAGACCCGTATAACAACTTCCATGTCAGCTTCACCTTGACTAACTTGGTCAAGTGGTGATTTACTCATTTCTACTTCGGCAGGCATATCAACCTACTCACCTTTTCCCTTATCATGTCTGATACTCAACATTTGACTATATAAAAAAAAATCAATATCAATACGTACATACGTGTCCACCTACAACTTTGGCTCTATTGCACGATCTAGAGGTGAAGGAAAGAAACAACTCCTAAATGTCTCGTAGCCTCCTGCTTATCGATGTGGCGCGCAACACAGCCATAAGCAAGACTCTACTCAGACACGGATTTGTAGACACCCTTAGAACGACTTGCTCTAATACCACTTTTGTCACACCCCGAATCCCAACGAGGCGTGATTGGCACCCGTAGCTGACATGGCCCGATTGACCCGAATCCCAACGAGGCGTGATTGGAACCCGTAGCCGACATGGCCCGAGAGAACCAATCTTTACTTACTCAATCATATGCATGCCATAAGAAACCCATAAACACATATCAACTATCAAGACGAACAATGGAAGTCATGGAACATGATATATGTACATATATGTGAAACTTGGCCGTTGAGCCCACCAAGTCAAGGACGACATATCCCTTCTACATTCATACACCCACATCCGTCTACAAAAGCCTCTAACAAGAGCATTGACCAAGATGAACCATAAGTCGGGACAAGTCCCCGCATTACACAATATATACAATGCCAAAAAAGATATATACAACTGTGACTCGGAGAAGCCCCGAACCAACTGGAGCTCACCAAAAATCTGCAACACTGGCACCCTACTGTGGAGGCCTACTAGAACCTGCGCCTGCAGCAAGTAAAGTAATTTCCCCAAGAGGGGTCAGTACGGAATAAGTACTGAATATGTAAGGCTCAGATGAAACTGTACAACACATGAATATTTCAATGAACTCAAACATATGAATAATCAATGTGAATAAGTCACCATGTTGCATTTTGGAAACCATGTGGATTGCTTTCATCACTTTCATTACTTTCTTTACATTTAATACTCACTTGTCAATGCATATGTCACACTGTACCCGGGCCCCTACTGATCAGTGGGTCTTTTCATATCATATCATCATGTAGGGATCGAGTCGAGCTAGGCTTATGCCCCTAGACTTGCCACCCTTGGGATCGAGTCGAGCTAGGCTTATGCCCCTAGACTTGCCACCCATAAATCAATACATCGGGATCGAGTCGAGCTAGGCTTACGCCCATAGACTTGCCACCCATACTTGATCATTGACCACATTTGCATTACTTTGAGATTGATACTTTGATAGTCATAACATCACTTTGAACTTTGGAATATAGCATTGTTGGAAACTTTGGATCATTAACCAATGAGTGAGAGACATGTGAATAAACATCATAAGAAATATAATATTACTAGCACCTTGATACCATTGGAACCATTGGACAAGAATTCATGAATAAGGGACGTAAGGAATATCACTATTGGAGCATAACAATGAATTTGAGCTTTTGGAACACTACCCATGAATATAAGAAATGAGATTCACAATTGATCAATGAGTAGGAAATATATGACAATGACCATGGATAAGTGCATATGGGATACCTTAGTACATTTCGGAATAGGACTAGTGTGAAATGTCAATGTGAATACCAATTACCGTGTAGAAAAATACGGACAAGGAACCTTACATACCTTGTATTCTCAATACGAATATATAACCTTAGATGCGTATATAATAATCCCGCTCCTTCTTTATGTGTCACTCTACAACATAAATACATAACGAAATTCACATTAACCACCAACTACTCTTCAAATGCATATAACATCAATGAGTCACATAATTGTCCTTCAACATGTCATTTCCCCTTTACAAAACCATTGACAAAATTATTATTCCAAAAATTCCATAATATTCCCAACATTGACCAATACATGATAGTTAATATATTTCACCACAACACTTCTCCTTCACACTTTCTTATCCATATTATATCGCAAATAACCCATCAAATGACCTTAATACAACTCATAACACATATCGGCCAAAATTCCACAATTTCCACTTATAGACAAGAACAAGTTTAATACCAAAAATAACACCATACATGTTCATATTTTATCCATCCCATACTTTTTCATCAAAGGCACAAGGCCTAATTCACACTTGAACTCCATATACCACAAATCTCATACAAAAACACCAAGTACCATGACCAACTTTTCCAAGCACAACCAACATGATATACATATTCTTTTATGCATATAAGATATTAATCCATGAAAATAAATACTTACCAAGGCTTGGAATATGTTGATCTTGTCCCAAGAGTCAAAAGGAATTCTTTTGCTTTAGGGTTTGGAAATGGGAAATGTTGAGAAAATATCATAAAGGCATGAGAGGTCTTTGATGATAAAATCTGATCTTGGGGCCTTTACATAGACCCCAAGTCAAGCTTAGCCATTCCTTGGCATTTAATGAGGTCAAAGTGGAAGAATGGGTCTTTTTGCCCTTTGGGCCAATTCTTTTATTTCCATTTTGGGCCTAATTTTGGGCCCAATAATACATATTCATGCAACCCAACAAATTTCATGTATTATTCACCATATATATCATGTTTACATAATTCCATAATGTTACGACAATATTCTCTTACGAGATTCTCATTCGTCGCCTCAATCGCAAAAATAGGAATTCTAGTCGCCCTTAGCGACATTTTGGATCACTATTCACATTTCATGATTTGATCATGTAGGAGTATGTAGGAGTGTATTGAAGTGTTTGAAGCTTTCACAATGCTCAACGAACTCCAAATAACCAAAAGAAACCATCCAAGAAGCGTCGTAGAATTACGTTACAAAACGGGTCCGGAAAGGCCTAATATTTGTTCCTTGCGCCACACCCCCTGAAACAGGGTAGTGGCGCAGGAAATGAAGCCTCTCTGAATCAGGTGGCTTGTGCTACACCCCCTGAAACAGGGTAGTGGCGCAAGTTTCAGTACCTTGCTGAATTTTTCGGCCATTTCTTCAATACTTGCATAGCGTCCAATACCTTATCAAAACACTACAAAATACTTACTTAGTGAGCTTTATCATCAAGTAAACATGACTTCAAGTCACCAAATGAGGTTAGAATGTGTACAGGGTATTACCCAAATGCTCCACGAAAGCACAAAACACCTCCTACGAAGGTCTACTCGCATGTGCGTGGCCAAATTTAAATTTTCTCGTCATTAGCATTGCCAAATACATACTTATATTTCTCAACACCTAAGAAAACATTATTCAACATCATCAAGTAGGGTTGGGAAGGTACGGGGTGTTACACCATAGGTGCCTGATTTGCTTTAGAACTTGTTCTTGACTTGGGTTGGTAAGAATAATGAGAGTTTTGACGTAAAATATGATATATGTACTTCTGGAAAGTCAAAACATAGTGGAATTGTGTAATAGGGTTAGCAAAAGTTGAAAATACTCTTTTTAACCATTGCTGAAAAATTGCTGGAACTATCAGTTAAATGGGTTTCATGAATCCTAAAATGGGTTTCACGAATCCTGAAATCTTTTCACGAATCGTGGAATCATTTCACGAATCATGGTTTCATTTCATGAATCATGGACTGGTTTCACGACTAATGCTATCATTAGTGGTTTTCAAGAAAATTTGACAACTCTAAGGCAAGGTACAACGACTTGATTCATGATTCATAGTTCCATTCCACGGATCGTACTATCAATCGTGGAAACCTGGAAAGTGAATGAATTGACGGACTTTTCCCTTGAGTGGTTCCATGTGTCATGGTTTGGTTCCACAACTTGTGAACCAATCCATGGTTCACTGAATTTCACGACCCAAATGATCGTCAGTGGCACCCACCCTAACTTTACAGTGGGAGAACCAATTAACCCAACACTTAGCGCAAACACTTGAGCAATTAAGCTTAATATTTACTAAGTCCTTTCCAAAACCATCATTTTATAACATAAAAACATTCAAATCCATAACATAAGTTTAACATCTCAAATAACCCAATAAAGTATCAAACGTGCAAAATTATCTTTGACTATTACATCTACCAGGAACCTGAAAGTCACTGTACAAGTACTATTCAAAAACAAAGTCTAAAATCATATCCAAAAACCAATAATAAAATGAAAAGTGTCATAGTCCAGAATAGAGGATAAGAAAAAGATAAAGATCAAATGGATTCTTGGACATGGTGTTCACCCTTGAATCGAAGCCGCTGATCACAAGCTAAAGCCGAGGTCTAGTCTCAAACTCTGGAACATACTTTGCACTCAACAAAAAGAAGAGCACATATAGTATTAGTACAAAATACAATATACTAGTAGACATCATCAGCTGACTTAACTTAACACCATACAAATAAATAAGTTACACAAAAGCAAAAAGAAATCAAGACATAATTCATAATCAACCAACATTTCAGTACATATTCATATTTACATCAACTTACAAAACTACTAACTATCCTCTTTATATCAATTCTTCTCAAGTTATTCATGTCAATTCACTTACACTTAAACATTCTGGAATGGGCATCCTCTGAAAAGTGCCACCAAGTTTTTGATGTTCATACTTAACCTGTTGATAGTTTTCACACTTAGTCACTAAAGCAACAATGTCCTACTTCATCCAACACCACCAATAATGTTGCATTAAGTCTCTATACAACTTGGTTGCACCTAAATGTATGGAGTACTTAGAACTGTGAGCCTCTGTGTGGATAGTAGAAATAAAGTTTCCCACATAGGGTACACACACATACCCCCTTATTCTCAACAAACCTTCCTCATCAAGAATGATCTCCTTGGCCTCACCTTGTAACACTTAACACAAATTTTATTCAACTTCTCATCCTTAAATTGTCACGACCCAAACTAACGGACCGTGCGGGCACCTACGCTATCCTAAGTAGCTAGGAGAACCCTTATTACCCAACCAAAAATATACGAAAGACTTCTGTTTTTAAGAGAATACTGAATTAAATATAACAAAGTAAATTAAATACCAATAAATAAACTTTTCAAAAACTTCTTACAACTGTCCTTCACTACCCCAAGACTTGGTCAGACATGTACAAGAGCTACCTATTACAGAATAGACTGACAATAAAATAAATAATACAAAGACTAACATCTGCCAGGAAGGAAGTGCAGAAGTTAGTGGTGAATATCGCCATTGATCTAGTAACTGCAAACTAACCTGCATCCAGTCTACACCCCAAGAAGGGATGTAGAAGAGTAGGGTCAGTACAAACACACGTACTGGTAGGCATCATCGGCCGACCAGTGTTAGTCCACATAATCATAAAATAGAATCAAAGAAAAGAAATCATGACATAACAGAGTATAATTCAACTAAGACTGTAATATCATTATAACACTTTGCCTATATAATTTACAATTCTCTAACTCTATTAACGAGATTATATTCACCACTAGCATAGTCTAACCTCATTAATTCATATCATCCACCATAATCCAACACTTAACCATCACTATCACCCCTTTATTCGCATTTTTGCTTCCATTACCCACATCTATAGGATCAACCTAGTAATCATAGACAACTCACACTAAACTCTCGGGCTAACAACCAAACACTCTCTTATAACATTAAAGAATAATAACTAGCCAATCGGATAAGCCACGATTACACAAGTATAAATAAAGTAAGTCGACCAAAATATAGCAAGTAAGCACAAAGTTTCACTTTTCCAAGTACATGTCACACAATCAATCTCAAGGATACAATCAAATAGGGAATACAAATCAACCCACATCTCAGTAAAACACACAAGAGAACTCAAGTTTCATTAACAAACCTTATAGATACTCTTGGAGAAGGATTAATTCAATTATTGAAACTTAGGGATCGTTTCTTTGATATTATTCATTGGATTCATCACTTTAGATCACTTAATTATCAATTCCTTTATTATTAATATTACCATGTCGGCTCGTGGCACCCGATCCAATCACGTCTTACAGCAATACCAAAATTTAACATCGGCCACATTACTACTAACAATCTTTCCACTTTTCTGTTCTTAATAAATATTCATCATTCACTTTTCAACCTGTATGAAGGTATATCACAAGCCTTCTTTACTCAAGGCATTCTTTTCAATCACATTATCATTATGAATCAAGATTTTTCATTTATCAACAATAGTATGTACACACATGCTAAGGGACTTATGTATGCCCAACTAGTCATGACCTGCAGGGGACAATCTAAGTCCATGTACCGTACCGGCGTGGTACCCGATCCTCCATAAATAAGTAATATCAACATCCATATCCGTACCGGCATGGTACCCGATCCTCCATAACCATATTATGTATATTTTATCAACTTCATACTATCTCTCAGGATACAACACGACGTACTAAATTTACAAGTACACTTATAATCATAAGACAATTCGATCAAGTTGGATTTTTCATAATTATTCATGCAAGTATCAACAATCCAAATATCATCAATTCAAGTATGTCCGAAGACCAATCAGCAAGCATCCAATTTAGGAGCATACACACAATTAAATTGAGTTTAAACTCCAATTAAACAATAACCTACTCAAATATCACAACTTGGGTTCTAACATCACCACCCATAACTAGCACATTCAACCTTATCATTATTCTTTACCTCTCTCTGCATAATACAATGCACACAATGATTCAAGTCATCTATCCCTTAGGCCTCACCATTATCATGGCACAATATGCAACGTATACCTTTACAACTCAATTAGGTTCATCACTAGAACAACTAAGAAACATCATGTCCACATACTTCATTCGCAACAATCCCCTTTCGGGCACATAACACATAATATCATAAATATCACATAATCAATCAATAACATAGTTTTCGGGATTAAAGTAAAGTTCTTATGTCCTTATCCACCTCAACTCCATGTCTGCAGGCCTAGACATGCTTTCTCCCATCAAATATAAATTATGAAAATATGAAATAACACAGTCTTCTACTCATTAACCTAGCCTACCTGGACGCCAAGCTTTTTGAATCAACAAGTCATGTCAAGGATGCTCATTCCCTTTCTTCATGCTTTGGAATGATCAATCATCTAAAAATCAAGTAATCATAAGAGTAATTAATCAATTACTCTTCAAATAAATATCTTTGGAAATTCAAACCCACTAATTCTACCCTAATTCAAGGTCTATATTATTTCCCAAGGTCAATTAACCATTAACTAGTTCTTTCAAGCTTAACCCATCTCCATTAATGGAGTTTTATGCTAAAGGTCTCATCTTTATGGAATTCAAGATTTCCAACCAACAAAATACATAATCTAGTTTACCAAGTTCATACTAGAAATCATTAATTTATAATCTAGAATTAGTTCTAGGTGATATTAAGAACACCCATAATTTTTTCCCAAAACTCCACCATTAAAGGTTCTAACCCAAAATTTCACCATTGAAGGTCTTTCTAATAATTCTAGGATGTTAACGGATTAAAAGACGAAGAAGATGATGGAAAGACTTACCTCCACGAAGGACTTTCACCACCCTAAACCTTGAAAAATCACCTCTCTAGGGTTGGGGAATGAAGTTTTGGGGTTTTGGACCTGAAAATCGGCTAAAACCGATTTAAATACCACCAGAATTCTCGCTACAGCAAAATTCCCGTCTCAGCCCGGACAGTATTTGGTAAAACGGTCATAACGTTTTACTCTAAACTCGGATTGACGAACGGTTTATTGAGTTGGAAAGAAGACTCAGAGTTATTTGATTTGGTGGGTATTAGGCCTCCTAACTCCTTATATTCTAGGAGATATGATCGTTTGAATTTGGCCCTAATAGAAACCCATATCGAAACTCTATTGATTAAAAATGTTTTCAACTTAACTTTGTGCTAGGTATATTATACGACCTTAATTCATATCTAAAGAACTTACAAATTAAAGGATTGATATTAGTACTCATGAATAATTAAATTCATCCGACTTGAGTCTATCTAGACATATCAAAAGGCTAAAATCTTCGCCGAAAAACTTGAGGTGACATAATGAACAAAATGATGGCTATTTTGGACTCAAGTTAATATTGAGGAATGGATAATTTAGTAATGATAAAATGGGTCGTTACAATTAGATACCAATTTACCATCTGTTCGTCCTCAAACGGGCATTTGGTGGAATGAAGCACGATATTGAAATTAGAGAGACATTACTAACAGAGTTTCTTATATTGCACCATATCTCACTCACTTGATATCATCAATAATTAACCTACATTCTATACTCAATCGTTCTATCAAGGCTTTTCAAAACACGAAGAGGCCGAGCCAAACATTTACACGTGAATCACTTATTCTCCTTACAACGGTCCAAGTCTCAAACTTGAGTGTTATGAGTCAAAGCAAGATAAAGAGGGTTAAAAGATTCACCTTGAAGAAGATAATCACCCAAAATCACCTCTTTTTCATCCTAGGTTCGTTCTCTCTTCTTACAATGGAAGAATGGGGAATGAACTCCAAAAAACAAAATAAAAACTGAAAAACTGCATTCTTTACCACTGCCGCGGCGCGATTATCATTACAGTGCTAACCGCCACAGTGGAACCACGGTGCTAATTCCCTTGACCGAACCAGTGAGCTCCGCCTAGCTCACAGATGCTTCTATTTTACAACACAAAATCAATATTTGGACATAAAATTGCAAGCCTATCACGATAATTATCATTATCGGAGTTCTAGAGCCCCGAATTTAATTTCGAAAAGTGCGATGGGATGCTACATGAGTCTACTACTCAAATTTCAATACCAGACAAGTCACATCTAATCCACCCAACACACAGGCTTACCCTAAGACACCCGAGTAAGTTTCTAGCCAAGACTACCCCTTGGAAAATCTACATCTTGATCATATTTAAGTCACCACTCCATTTACAAGTCGCATAACTTAGATACTTGCATGCGCCTAATCAAGACTACTAGATTCATTCTATATAGCTATCTTCAACATCTCACAACCACTATTATTTTCACCTCAAGATCACCCACGATTCAAGATAACGGTTTACTACTATACATGGGTGACAACACAACCTCTCACTTATTACACAGACTTACAACTATTAGCCATAGAGATCCTATAGAATTAGAGACTACAACACACTCTCCTCTATAACATCGCTAATACTCATCTAATCATCATACTTTAATCACTCAATAAGCAATATCCATCAAGTATTACCCAAGGAAAGATCAATCATGCCATTTAATAATTCATTTATATTCTCCCATTTAGGACCATTCTTAATTATTCTATGGGTGTAACTACGCCATTTAATTCTGCATTAACACCATCATGGGGATTACTATCCTCTAAAATTGTCATCTATCAGTCAATTCTATAGGATGTTAATCACACAATTCAATCACAAGACCAAGTCAACAATCAACTTATCTTCTCAAGGCCTCCCTTAATACACCAATCCACAACTAAAACTTATGCCCAGACAATCATTAACTTCAATACTTATCACACGACAAAATCTTCATTGTCAGCCCAATTACCCTTCCATCACCAACACCAAACTAAGGTATACAATGTCATTCTTATTTCTACCTTACAACATTTTTATTACAGGCTTCACTAACTCTTAACCACTTTGAGATTGATCTCTATATAATAAGCATATGAGCAAAGTCAAACAACATCATCGATTACCGGTCATTAACAGTCTCATTATCAATATCACATTCCAGACAAGTTATCAATCAAATTCCTTAGGTATCAACAACCTCCACTAGTTTTTGCCACTTTTATTTAAAACTCATTATTTTGTCAAATCTTAAAAGTCAGTTCATACAAGAAACTCAAGGATAATATCACTTAGCCAGTCCTCACAAGGAACTAATTAAAATTTCAAATAATAGGATTGCAAAAGAATCCAAATAAAGTCTCAATAATCAGACAACACAAGGATCCACATATAATATCAAATAATTGGACCACACAAGGATCCATTCATAATATCAAATAACTGAACCATACAATTGAATTCATTCACAATATCAATTGCAAGAGCCCGTCATTAAGGAAAACACATATCACCTCAGTCTTTTGTTCATGTCTTTTTCATTATCTTCCCTTGACATCATGTCCTCATATCATCCTCTCAATTCTCATATCATCAATTTCATCAGCATAACAATAATATCAAAAACAAGTAAGCACTAAAGAATTTATTAATTTCACAACAACAAGATCACATAGTTCCATTACAATTTTCAACAAAAGCAACTTAGTCAATTTATTTCACCACAATTCAAACAAAAATAATTCACAACAATCATACAGTTTTACAATCCAAGTTCAGCCAAATATCAAACAACAGGCAACCAAATAAATTCACTACTTTCATACATCTTCATATTATGATATTAATTCTTAGCCATTATTAATAGATACCAATTGGAATCTCCTAGATTCCAAAGCGAACTCACTAAGATATCAATTGGAATCAACTGGACTCTAACTGATCTTTGTTGAGATACCAATTGGAATCATCTAGATACCAATTGGATCCAAGCCAGTAGTCAAAGAATAGTACACCACGATGGAGAGGGAAAAAAAGAAAACGACTTCTAAATGCCTTATAGCCTCCCAAAGATTGGGTGTGGGGCCCTACACACTTAACACAAATTTTATTCAACTTCTCATCCTTAAATTGTCTCTCTTTAATTTGGTCAAGAAAGGAGGATCGAGTTTCAATATTGGCTAAAACCCCTCCCTTGTTAGTCACCTATAGTATCATAAATCTGTTAGCTAAGGTTTGCACCTCTCTAGCCAACAAATGTCTTGACATCTTCAAATGCACCAAACTCCCGTACTCACAGGCTTCCAACTCAAAGTATCCGCTACCATTTGGCCTTTCTCGGATAATAAAGAATTAAAATATCATAGTCTTTGAGTAGTTCCATCCACCTTCGCTGCCTCAAATTCAAATCTCTCTGATCAAATACATGTGATAAGCTATGATGGTTCATGAATACCTCACACTTAACCCCATAAAAATAATGCTTCCAAATTTTGAGAGCAAACACCACCATTGCCAATTCTAAATCATGGCTGAGGTAGTTTCTTTCATACACCTTTAACTGCCTCGAAGCATAGGCAGTCATATTTTTGTCCAGCATCAAAATAGTACCCAAACCAGAACATGAAGCTTCACAATACATAATAAAATCCTTACCTTTAACATGCAATGTAAGAATGGGAGCTGAGGTTAGCAAAGTCTTGAGATTTTGAAAGCTCTCCTCACATTAATCAGTCCATATAAAAGGTACCTCCTTCTGAGTAAATTGTGTCATATAAGAAGCAATAGAGGCGAATTCTTTCACAAACCGACAATAATAGTTGGCCAACCCTACAAAACTATGAATCTCTGTCATAGTGGTCAGTCTAGCCCAATTTCTAACAACCTTAATCTTTTGTGGGTCTACCATAACCCCTTCTTTAGATACCACGTGCCCCAAGAAAGACACCAAAGACACCTAAAATTCACACTTCGAATACTTAGCATATAGCTGCTTCCCCTTAAGCAACCCCAACACAGTGTGCAAGTGAGCTTCATGCTCCTTTTTACTCTTGGAGTAGACCAAGATGTCATCAATGAAAATACTTACGAACGAATCCAAATAAGGTTTGGATACCTCATTCATCAATCCATAAAGGCTACTGGGGGATTGTTCAATCCAAAAGACATCACCAAGAACTCGTAATGGCCATAACGAGTCCAAAAGGCAGTCTTTGGTATGACCTCTGCCAGAATCTTAAGTTGATTGTAACCCGACCTTAAATCAATTTTAGAAAACACTGAGGCACCCTGCAACTGGTCGAACAAGTCATCTATTCTAGGTAAGGATACTTATTGTGAATTGTCACCTTGTTCAACTACCAGTAGTCTATGCATATATGCATACTACCATTTTTCTTCTTAACAAAAAGGACAAGAGCACTCCAAGGAGAAACACTAGGGCGGATGAAACCCTTCCCCAAAAATTCTTGTAACTGAGATTTCAATTCCCTTAACTCAGTCGGTGCCATCCTATAAGAAGGAACGGAAATAAGGAGATTGCCCGACTCTAAGTCTATACAGAAGTTGATATCACAGTCAAGTGGTATCCCAAGAAGATCATCAGGGAACACCCTAGAAATTCACACACTACTGAAATTGAAGACATAGGAGGGACTGTTGCACTATCATCCTGAAGATAGGCTAAGAACACCCGACACCCCCTCTTAACTAGACTTTAGGCACAAATAGCATAAACAACTCTTAAGAGAGCAGGCTTGTAAACACCCTCCCACTCTAAACTCTCTATCTCGGGCATAGCTACTATAACAATCTTAACTTAACAATCAAGTAGCATGGTAAGAAGACAACTAACTCATCCCCAAAATAATATCAAAATCTACCATGCCTAAAATCACTATGTCTGCCAAAGTTTTGTACCTCAAAAACACTATAGGACAAGCCCAATAAACCTGATCAATACACATAAAAACCCCAACCAGTGTAGATACATACATGGGTGTATCAACCATTTCACAAACTAAGTTCCATCCCAAAATAAACTTAACAAACACATAGGAAAAAGTAGACCCTAAGTCAAATAATATAATAGCTATACAATCACAGACAAAAATAGTACCTATGATTACTACATCAGAAGCCTCATCTTCAGAACGACCTAGAAATACATACAGATGAGCATTATCAACACCCTGACCACCACCTCTACCAGCCTGCGTGACATCCTAACCAACCGGTCCTCAACTATGGTTGACCTGGACCACCTATACCAGTATTATGACCACCACGCCTACCCTATGGATGACCTCTACCATTTCCCCTCTCCATGATCTGCAAGAACAAAGCTTTAAAGCTGGCTGCTGAGTCAACTAACCAACAGGTACAAGATTAGACTAATACCTTCGAGCATGACCTACTCTACAACACTTGTAGCATCAATAGTTTACAGCAGGCCACTAGGCTAAAGATGCTAAAGGTGTATAACTACCTATCCCAGAGGGCTTCTGACTGACCTCTGACGCCCCCAGTAGACATATGCATCACTAAATAAATTGGCCGAGTAGAGTAGCTCTGCAACCATGGACCTGCGAGTAAGAACCACTGAAATAACCCAATTTTTACACTACTAAAAAAAATAGAAAAATCGACCACAAAAAACCAACCACATGTGGTCGGTTTTTTTAAAATGTATTTTTAAAATTTTTTTAATAAAAAACCGACCACAAGTGGTTGGTTTTTATATTTTAAAATTGCGGAAAGTAATTAAATTAACTCGGGTAAACATAATTCCTTAAAACCGACCACTTGTGGTCGGTAATAACAAAAAATAAATAAATAAATTATTTAAAAATTCTTTTATTTTTTTATACAAAATATATTAAATTTTTGTGAAAGTTATTTTACAAAAAACGACCACTTGTGGCCGGTTTTAGATTAAAAAAAATTTTAAAAAAATTATAAAAAAACCGACCACTTGTGGTCGGTTTTGGTGTCCCAAAAAATTAATATAAATAAAATAAATAAAAAACATAAATTTTTAAAATATATTAAATATATTTTTTAAAATTTTACCGACCACATGTGGTCGGTTTATTTCTTAATAGTAATAAAAATAAATTAATGTTAAAAAACCTACCATAAGTGGTCGGTTTCTGTAAAATAAATTAAGAAAAACCTACCACTTGTGGTTGGTTTTTGTAAAAAATATTAAAAATAAATTAAGAAATATTCAATATATTAAATAAAATTAATAAATAACATAAAAAACAATCTTTATTGTTTACTTGCGTTTCAATAAAATAAATATATTGTTCATCGAGTACATATATATATATATGTACTCGATGAACAATATATTTATTTTATTGAAACGTAAGTAAAAAATAAAGATTGTTTTTTATGTTATTTATTAATTTTATTTAATAAATATATATGTATATATGTATGTATGTATACGCATATATCGCGTGTAGGTATTTACGTAGTAGTCAAAAGCTAATTGAATACGTTGATATCATACAATTGAGGTAATTATAATATATTGTTGGAGTTATAATAATGTAAGGTAAATAATCGATAATTCATTAGAGTTTAAGGAATACGTTGTATTATGGGGTAATATACTCGTGCATGTGATCTATATGTATATTTCATTTAGTGATGTATTTAGTAGTCAAAAGCTAACTGAATCTTTCTAAGTATATTGAATACGTTGATATCATACGATCGAGGTAATAATATAATGTTGAACTTATAATAACGTAAGATAAATTAACCAATAATTCATTAGAGTATATATGAAATACGTTGTATTATGGGGTAATATACTCGTGTATGTGATGTGTATATATATATATAGTATGTATTTAGAACCTGATAGCCGATAGAGTGTGTGTGTATATATGTATATCTCGTGTATTAATGTACGTAGTAGTCAAAAGCAAGCTAAGTGAATCTATCCAAGTATTTTGAATAACACGTTGATATCATAAGATCGACGTAATAATATATATACTGTTGAAGTTATAATAACGTAGGCTAAATTAACCGATAATTCATCAGAGTATATATGAAATTCATTGTATTACGAGGTAATATACTCGTGTATGTAATGTATACATTACGTATTTTGAACCTGATAGTCGATAGACTGTACGTGTGTATATATACGTATATCTCGTGTAGTGATGTATGTAGTAGTCAAAAGCAACCTAAGTTAATCTATCCAAGTATTTTGCATAACATGTTGATATCATACGATCCACATAATAATATATATACTATTGAAGTTATAATAATGTAAGCTAATTAATCGATAAGTCATCAGAGTATATATACTCGTTTATGTAATGTATACAGTACGTATGTTGAACCTGATCTAGTCACTCGATATGTATATATATCGTATTAATTTTTTTTGTATTTATTATAAATATAATACAATTTATTCTATATTTTATAATTTTTCCTAACAAAAACCGAACACAAGTGGTCGATTTTTGAATAAATATTTTTTAAAATAAAAAAACCGACCACTTGTGGTCAGTTTTCTCATTTTTTTCCCACACCCGACCCGGCCAGACTACCCCTGACCCGACCCATCCCAACTACCCTTATAACCCCTTTCCTAATTACCCACAACAACAACATTGATCGACCACACAACCCCTAATTCCTATAGCAGTAGCAGTTCGTCTTCGATCAACTCCCACTTTTCGATGTTCGTTTCCGGTTGGCCTCCCTCACCCAGTCCGACGCAGCAGCAGCCCGACGCAGCAGCAGCATTCGACACAACACCCATTATAATGCACCAGCTCCGCAGCAGCTCGCAACTCGCAGTAGCCTGCATAAATAGTGGGTCCATAGATGGTGGAGAGTGAGAGGAGGAGGAATAATCAACGATTGAAAGCATTTTTTTATTTCAGATCTGAATTAACCAAAGGTTTCTCTTTTGATAAATGACATTTTTTCTTCAGATTTGAATTACATATTTGCAAAGAGGCATATCATAAGGAAGGAGCTATTTTTGTTAAAGCAAATTTGGAACATTACTTTACTTGAAGGTAAGTTGATTTCTATCTGTTTTCTTATATTGAAGTCTTTAAATGTAGTGTTGTGGTGGGATTATCTGTTGTAGAAGGCTTTGAAAGCCATAAGTTTTGTGAAGATTATATGGTGTGAGAGGGACATGCGACGCCTCTACTTATTTGCTTTATTAAGTTTTTTCAACTGTTTGACTTATATTAGAAGTGAAAATATGTACAAGTGACATAAAAATGGTTAAGTGTAGTCGCTTGAAAATGTGAACTTGTGATTTGAAAATGGTTAAGTGTAGTTACTTGAAATGTGAACTAGTTACTTGAAAATAGTAGTGACTTAAAAATGTGTATTCGTTACTTGAAAATGGTTAAGTGTAGTAACTTGAAATGAGAATTAGTTACTTGAAAATGGTAGTGACTTGAAAATGTATATTAGTTATTTGAAAATGGTTAAGTGTAGTGACTTGAAATGTGTTTTAGTTACTTAAAAATGGTGAAGTGTAGTAACTTGAAACGTGTATTAGTTACTTGAAAATGGTTAAGTGTAGTGACTTGAAATGTGTTTTAGTACTTAAAAATGGTAGTGACTTGAAATGTGTTTTAGTTACTTAAAAATGGTAGTGACTTGAAAATGGTTGGGTTTTTAGTTACTTAAAAATGGTTAAGCGTAGTAACTTGAAATGTGTATTTTTGTTAAAGCAAATTTGGAACATTACTTTACTTGAAGGTAAGTTGATTTCTATCTGTTTTCTTATATTGAAGTCTTTAAATGTAGTGTTGTGGTGGGATTATCTGCTGTAGAAGGCTTTGAAAGCCATAAGTTTTGTGAAGATTATATGGTGTGAGAGGGACATGCGACGCCTCTACTTATTTGCTTTATTAAGTTTTTTCAACTGTTTGACTTATATTAGAAGTGAAAATATGTACAAGTGACATAAAAATGGTTAAGTGTAGTCGCTTGAAAATGTGAACTTGTGATTTGAAAATGGTTAAGTGTAGTTACTTGAAATGTGAACTAGTTACTTGAAAATAGTAGTGACTTAAAAATGTGTATTCGTTACTTGAAAATGGTTAAGTGTAGTAACTTGAAATGAGAACTAGTTACTTGAAAATGGTAGTGACTTGAAAATGTATATTAGTTATTTGAAAATGGTTAAGTGTAGTGACTTGAAATGTGTTTTAGTTACTTAAAAATGGTGAAGTGTAGTAACTTGAAACGTGTATTAGTTACTTGAAAATGGTTAAGTGTAGTGACTTGAAATGTGTTTTAGTTACTTAAAAATGGTAGTGACTTGAAATGTGTTTTAGTTACTTAAAAATGGTAGTGATTTGAAAATGGTTGGGTTTTTAGTTACTTAAAAATGGTTAAGCGTAGTAACTTGAAATGTGTATTAGTTACTTGAAAATATGTATTTGTTACTGGAAAATGGTTAAGTGTAGTGACTTGAAATGTGTATTTGTTACTTGAAAATGGTTAAGTGTAGTAACTTGAAATGTGAACTAGTTACTTGAAAATGGTAGTGACTTGAAAATGTGAACTAGTTACTTGAAAATGGTTAAGTGTAGTGACTTGAAGTTTGTTTTAGTTACTTAAAAATACTTAAGTGTAGTAACTTGAAATGTGTATTAGTTACTTGAAAATGGTAGTGACTTGAAAATGTGCATTTGTTACTTGAAAATGGTTAAGTGTAGTCACTTGAAATGTGAACTAGTTACTTGAAAATCTGTATTAGTTACTTGAAAATAGTTAAGTGTAGTAACTTGAAATGTAATTTAGTTAATTAAAAATGGTTACGTGTAGTAACTTGAAATGTGAACTAGTTGCTTGAAAATGGTTAAGTGTAGTTACTTGAAAATGTGAACTAGTTACTTGAAAATAGTAGTGACTTAAAAATGTGTATTCGTTACTTGAAAATGGTTAAGTGTAGTAACTTGAAATGAGAACTAGTTACTTGAAAATGGTAGTGACTTGAAAATGTGTATTAGTTAATTTAAATTGTTAAGTGTAGTGACTTGAAATGTGTTTTAGTTACTTAAAAATGGTGAAGTGTAGTAACTTGAAACGTGTATTAGTTACTTGAAATGTGTTTTAGTTACTTAAAAATGGTAGTGACTTGAAAATGGTTGTGTTTTTAGTTATTTAAAAATGGTTAAGCGTAGTAACTTGAAATGTGCATTAGTTACTTGAAAATGTGTATTTGTTACTTGAAAAATGGTTAAGTGTAGTGACTTGAAATGTGTATTTGTTACTTGAAAATGGTTAAGTGTAGTAACTTGAAATGTGAACTAGTTACTTGAAAATGGTAGTGACTTGAAAATGTGAACTAGTTACTTGAAAATGGTTAAGTGTAGTGACTTGAAATTTGTTTTAGTTACTTAAAAATAGTTAAGTGTAGTAACTTGAAATGTGTATTAGTTACTTGAAAATGGTAGTGACTTGAAAATGTGCATTTGTTACTTGAAAATGGTTAAGTGTAGTCACTTGAAATGTGAACTAGTTACTTGAAAATGGTAGTGACTTGAAAATGTGTATTAGTTACTTGAAAATAGTTAAGTGTAGTAACTTGAAATGTAATTTAGTTAATTAAAAATGGTTACGTGTAGTAACTTGAAATGTGACCTAGTTGCTTGAAAATGGTTAAGTGTAGTGCCTTGAAATGTGAACTAGTTACTTGAAAATGGTAGTGACTTGAAAATGTGTATTAGTTACTTGAAAATGGTTAGGTGTAGTGACTTGAAATTTGTTTTATTTACTTGAAAATGGTAGTAACTTGAAATGTGTTTTAGTTACTTGAAAATGTGTATTTGTTACTTAAAAAAGTTTAAGTGTAGTGACTTGAAATGTGAACTAGTTACTTGAAAATGGTTAAGTGTATTGACTTGAAGTGATTTGAAATGTGAACTAGTTACTTGAACATGTGTATTAGTTACTTAAAAATGTGTATTTGTTACTTGAAAATGGTTAAGTGTAGTAACTTGAAATGTGAACTAGTTACTTGAAAATGGTTAAGTGTAGTGACTTGAAATGTGTTTTAGTTATTTAAAAATGGTTAAGTGTAGTAACTTGAAATGTCAATTAGTTAATTGAAAATGTGTATTTGTTACTTAAAAATGGTTAAGTGTAGTAACTTTAAATGTGAACTAGTTACTTGAAAATATTTAAGTGTAGTGACTTTAAATATGTTTTAGTTACTTAAATATGGTTGTCTTGTATCTTGAAATGTGTATTATTTACTTGAAAATGGTTAATTGTAGTGACCTTAAATGTGTTATAGCTACTTAAAAATGGTTAACTGTTGTAACTTGAAATGTGTATTAGTTACTTAAAAATGGTAGTGACATAAAAATGTGTATTTGTTACTTGAAAATAGATAAGTGTAGTTACTTGAAATGTGTATTTGTTACTTGAAAATGGTTAAGTGTAGTATTTTTAAATGTGAACTAGTTAATTGTAAATGGTAGTGACTTGAAAATGTGTATTAGTTACTTGAAAATAGTTAAGTGTAGTAACTTGAAATGTGTTTTAGTTTATTAAAACTGGTTAAGTGTAGTAACTTGAAATGTGAACTAGTTAGTTGAAAATGGTTAAGTGTAATGACTTTAAATGTGAACTAGTTACTTGAAAATGGTAGTGACTTGAAAATATGATCTAGTTACTTGAAAATGGTTAAGTGTAGTGACTTGAAATGTGTTTAGTTACTTAAAAATGGTAGTGACTTGAAAATGTGTATTAGTTACTTGAAAATGTTTAAGTGTAGTAACTTAAAATGTGAACTAGTTATTTGATAATGGTAGTGACTTGAAAATGTGTATTTGTTACTTGAAAATGGTTAAGTGTAGTGACTTGAAATGTGTTTTAGTTACTTGAAAATGGTAGTGACTTGAAAATGTGTATTTGTTACTTAAAAATGGTTAAGTGTAGTGACTTGAAATGTGAACTAGTTACTTGAAAATGGTTAAGTATAGTGACTTGACGTGATTGGAAATGTGAACTAGTTACTTGAAAATGGTAGTGACTTGAAATGTGTATTTGTTACTTGAAAATGGTTTAGTGTAGTAACTTGAAATGTGAACTAGTTACTTGAAAATGGTTAAGTATAGTGACTTGACATGTGAACTAGTTACTTGAACATGGTAGTGACTTTAAAATGTGTATTAGTTACTTGAAATTGGTTAAGTGTAGTGACTTAAAATGTGTTTTAGTTACTTTAAAATGGTAGTGACTTGAAATGTGAACTAGTTACTTGAAAATGGTTAAGTGTAGTGACTTGAAATATGAACTAGTTACTTGAAAATGGTAGTGACTTGAAAAAGTGTATTAGTTACTTGAAAATGGTTAAGTGTAGTGACTTGAAATGTGAACTAGTTACTTGAAAATGGTAGTTACTTGAAAAAGTGTATTAGTTACTTGAAAATGGTTAAGTGTAGTGACTTGAAATGTATTTTAGTTACTTGAAAATGGTAGTGACTTGAAATGTGTATTTGTTAATTATAAAAGGTTCAGTGTAGTGACTTGAAATATGAACTAGTTACTTGAAAATGGTTAAGTGTAGTGACTTGAAGTGATTTGAAATGTGAACTAGTTAGTTCAAAATGGTAGTGACTTGAAAATGTGAATTAGTTACATGAAAAAGTTTAAGTGTAGTGACTTGAAATGTGTTTATTTACTTGAAAATGGAAGTGACTTTAAATGTGTATTTGTTACTTAAAAATGGTTAAGTGTACTGACTTGAAATGTCTATTAGTTATTTGGTTAAGTGTAGTGACTTGACATGTGAACTAGTTACTCGAACATGGTAGTGAATTTAAAATGTATATCAGTTACTTGAAAATGTTTAAGTCTAGTGACTTAAAATGTGTTTTAGTTACTTAAAAATGGTAGTGACTTTAAAATTTGTATTAGTTACTTGAAAATGGTCAACTGTAGTCACTTGAAATGTGAACTAGTTACTTGAAAATGGTAGTGACTTGAAAATGTGTATTTGTTACTTGATAATAGTTAAGTGTAGTAACTCGAAATGTGTTTTAGTTAATTAAAAATGGTTAAGTGTAGTAACTTGAAATGTGAATTAGTTACATGAAAATGGTTAAGGGTAGTGACTTCAAAATGGTAGTGACTTGAAAATGTGTATTAGTTACTTGAAAATGGTTAAGTGTAGTGACTTGAAATATGTTTTAGTTACTTGAAAATGGTAGTGACTTGAAATTTGTATTTTTTACTTTAAAATGGTTAAGTTTAGTGACTTGTAATGTGAACTAGTTACTTGAACATGGTAGTGACTTGAAAATATGAACTAGTTACTTGAAAATGGTTAAGTGTAGTGACTTGAAATGTGTTTTAGTTACTTAAAAATGGTTAAGTGTTGTATCTTGAAATGTGTATTAGTTACTTTAAAATAGTAGTGACATGAAATATGTTTTAGTTACTTATAAATGGTTAAGTGTAGTAACTTGAAATGTGTATTAGTTATTTTAAAATGTGTACTTGTTACTTGAAAATGGTTAAGTGTAGTAACTTGAAATGTGAACTAGTTACCTGAAAATGGTAGTGACTTGAAAATGTGTAGTAGTTACTTGAAAATAGTAGTGACTTGAAATGTGTTTTAGTTACTTAAAAATGGTTAAGTGTTGTAACTTGAAATGTGTATTAGTTACTTGAAAATGGTAGTGACTTTAAAATGGTTATGTGTAGTATATTGAAATGTGAACTAGTTACTTAAAAATGGTAGTGACTTGAAATTTGTATTTGTTACTTGAAAATGGTTAAGTGTAGTAACTTAAAATGTGAACTACTTACTTGAAAATGGTTGAGTGTAGTATCTTGAATTGTGAACTAGTTACTTGAAAATGGTAGTGACTTGAAATTTGTATTTGTTACTTGAAAATGGTTAAGTGTAGTAACTTAAAATGTGAACTAGTTACTTGAACCGATTTGAAATGTGAACTAGTTACTTGATTGGGGGTGCGGATCAAGGATCATCTTATGTTTCAAATGCTTCACTATAATATTGTTTTTCTAGTGTAATTAAGCGGTTTAATTTTTTCATAATATCTGTCATTTGTTCTAAAGTTTGAATGTTACGGGTTTGGTGGTATTTCAGGATTGTGGTTATTAATAGATTTTGTGTTGATTTTCTTTCTCGTTTTGCTTGTGTTTTTATTTTGTCAATTTCATATTTTTTATCAATTTCTTCATTTTCTTTAGTTACTCGAACCATAGCGATCAAACTATCTTCTAATTTAACTGTTTCTTTTTCTAACATTAAATGTAAGGTTTTACCTATTTTCTTATATCTTCTGCCTAAATTTGAAAAGATTATTGATATTTGTAATCCATCTGGGTTTGTATATGTCTTTTCATCTATTGCACATTCTTCTTTATTCATTATAATTGATGTTCGTATTTATATTCTAAGTGGAACAATTGTATTTCTAACTCAAATATGGTTTTTCTTTGTGTATCTAGAGATTTTTTAGTTACTCCGGCAAATATATTATAATGTAATCTGGCCTGTCTTTCTTTTAGTTCTTGTCGTACTTTTGTAATTTCTTCTGCTAATTGTTGTCTGTATTGTGTATCTGTATTCACATCAGCTTGTTCTTAAGATGTTGGACTAATTTGTATTCTGTTTTAGATATTTTGTCTATAAGGTAAGATAGTCTATTGTTATCTAATTTGTTAGTACTTAAAGTTTTATATTCTGGGTATAATATGTTTAATTTTTTCCTGAGTTTTCGTAATTTCCTAGTTTTCTTTCTTTGTTGTTTATTTATTTTTTGTACAGCTACTTTTGCTTTCGTTTGGTCTTTAGTCTCCGTATTATAGAGTATATCATTTATATAAGCATGTTGGTTATTAATATGTTGATCTAAGGTAATTCCATATTCTTGGTAATCTTGTAATATTTTTTCCATTATTGTCTTATTGTATGTAGCTTATTTTTATGTACATAGTTTGTTTTTATACATAGCTCTGATACCAAATTGGGGGTACGGATCAAGGATCATCTTATGTTTCAAATGCTTCACTATAATATTGTTTTTCTAGTGTAATTAAGCGGTTTAATTCTTTCATAATATCTGTCATTTTTTCTAAAGTTTGAATGTTACGGGTTTGGTGGTATTTCAGGATTGTGGCTATTAATAGATTTTGTGTTGATTTTCTTTCTCGTTTAGTTTGTGTCCAATTGCAAAGTGCTTCGTAGTTAATCATATTAATCTGAATAATATTGGTTGGAATAATACCAATCTAAATAATCAGTACTATCATCATCATAGTGTGAAATGGTAAATTCTAACCAACTATCTTGCATTAATTTCATTATCTCGTAAGTTTTTAATAAGTCATAAATTATTTTTCATGTATCATTATCTAAATTCCTTAATGAATATAACAAAGTTATTTTGTAATTATCATCTTCATCTAGTATATATGTGTAAGAACTCAACTTATAAGTATCGATTTTGGTTTTAGATTCGTTATTACTAGTACTGGGTGTGTCTATGTGAGTATTCATATTGTTGCTTATGCATATTCCCTTCTAACCTCTTTATGTAGCATTATTCTTATCATGTTTTAATATAGTATTCCGAACAATTTTTTCTATCACTACTATGTATTTCGGCTTCAATCATTTACCCTAACAGCGCCTCAACTTTGTGTACTCCCCTTAAACGGCTTCCTTGCCTACCGGTTTCCACTTTAGGATGGCATAGTCTGGGCTTAACTACTCTTAGCCTATTTCCATGGCAAACTTACTCTAAATGTTCAGAATAATTGTACTATAACATGATAAATAACAATGATATTGAAGATATTATAAGGAATATAAAAGTTTAGCTATTCATAGTTATGAGTATGTATACCTGAGTTGGTTTGTCGGATTGCTCCATATCTTAAAAGCTTAATATCTTATTTATGTAATTTGGAAGAAGAGAGGATTTTCTAATGAGGGTAGTGCTCAAAACATGAGGCTTGAGACTTACCTTCTTACATACTGTTATTTATATACAAATGAAGTGCCAATAAACGGCTCTTCAAAATCTGAAAGAATAAAAGTATAATTACTGTACGACTCTTACTGTACACTAAGAAACTATTCACATGTCACATCCTACTTTACTTTACATATAAAACAAAAGACTTTTAAAAAGGAAAAGTAAACATAATTACATATGTTTTTCTTTGTCTGCCATCTTTTGCTTTCTTATCTTCTTTGCTTGCTTGATTGATTACTCCAGCTGGACGTCTGGCATGTCAATACTATCTCCTCCATTGCACTTGGTACATTTGTGGTCTGGATATTTAGTAACTAATTTGCAATATCTGGTCAATATATTTTGAGAGATAAAATTATTTTTTAATGCTCTTGTTAATGGTTGCTCTTCTGGTTTAAGTAAGGATAATACCCATCTTTGGACTTCTTCCATATCTCCTTGGCGTATTTCTCTTGAATGTGAATAAATCATGACTTGGTTTCTGACATAATAACTCCATATGGCGTTGCCATTTAAGTAGTTATTTGCTAATTCCTGGATGATTGTAGCTATGCCAATAGCTCTCTTGTTTGCATAAAAACTTGGTATATAATATTTTCTGGTATTTCTGGCTGTTGTTCTATTTCTTCTGGAATAATCATTTCTCTTGTCATTCCTATCTTTATTACCTGGATAACTGGTTTGACTTCATTATATAATATCTCTGCTGGTGCCGTATAAAATTTTATATAAAACAAATCTCCTTTCGTAATTCTCTTGTATCTCATAAATGCGCTTTGTAGATCGGGTATTCCTGATAATTCTTCTCCACTGTATGTGTATATGGTATTAATTAGTCCGTATGCATAACATGATTTAATTAAATTTGCACTAGTCTTGGGTTGTGCAATTAACTTGTTGTATCCTTGTAACTTTTGGGTAATATAATCTTGGGTTGGATCTTGAGTTGTTGTAGATCTCGGGTGTAAGTTTAGGTGTGTTTGTATTTCGTGGATATTCTTGATATAATTTTGAGAAATATAGTTGTAAGTCTTTTTGTCACTATGTAAACTTTCTGCATATGTAGAAGTTTGTGGTGTTGTGGTACTTTGGGTAATATATGTTTTTGGTGTGAAAGGTTTTGCAAATATGCTATTTAGGTTGGTGTTTATATATGGTTTCTTCGTAGCTGGCTCACTGGTACCTGCAATATTAACAGAGTTGTTATGGGTTTTACGGAGTTTCCCAACGTCTCCTTGTACCTCTGGATGTTTAAAGTCTTCCGATCGACTTATCTCAGCAGGTTTATAGTCATGCGGCTGACTTGTGCTGGTTGATTTCAACTTAGCTTCATTGATTTGCAACTTTTGTTTATGTATCTCAATGTCCATACTGTCCACTTTTGTACAAAGTGTAGTAAGGGCTTTGAGTATATCTTCCATTGTTGTAACTGAGTCCTGTATTTTTCTTGTTATCCACCATTTTACTTGTGTATTATCTGTCCTTACAATAAATTTATTATATACGATATAAGGTTCAAATGCTAATAAACATTTATATAATGCAAATAATTCTTTTCTATTTATTTCCCATTTTAATTGTGGTTCAGTATAAGTTCCCGAATAATATCTACAATGATACTCAATTTTTTCATTATCGTATTTGTATTTGAGTATTCCTCCATAACTGTGATCACTAGAATCTGTTTCTACAATATATATGAATGTCTTATCTTCATCAGGAAAATATAACTTGGGTAAATTTTTACACATAGTCTTAATTTTTTGTATATGTTTCTGATCAGTTTTATCAAAATAATACTCAGTATCTTTCTTTAATTTTTTGTGTAATGGTTTTAAATATTCTGCAAGTTTAGGGACATAGTCTCGTACTTGGTTGACTAATCCTAAAAAAAGATTGTAATTTCTTTTTTGTATCTATTGTTTCGTCTGAATCGATTATTTTTTGTACTATATGGGTTTGCATTTTTATTCCATTTTTATCTATTTGTATTCCTAGAAATTCTATCTGGTTCTTCATTATTTCTGCTTTTGTTTTACTTAAGCTGATTCCTGAGGTTTCAATCAAATGTATAAATTTTTCTAATAATTGTATACGTTCATCTTGTGTTCTGGAATATAAAAGTATATCATCTATATATACTATGCAATTTTCGAGTTGATTAAAATATTTATCCATAAAATTTTGATATCTACCTGGTGCATTTTTATATCAAAATGGTAATATGTTCCATTCATAAAATCCTTGCGGTACTGTGAATGCTGTTAGTTTTTTAGATTCATCTGTTAGTTTTAGATGGTAGAATCCTGATTTACAATCGAATTTGCTAAAGTAATTATATCCTTGTATTTGTCTAATTTTTAAGATCTTATTTGGGATTGGATAATTGTAAGTTTTAGTTTTAGCGTTTAAATTTCTGTAATCTATAACCATCCTGCTTTTTCCTCTTTTTTGTTCACTGTGTTTAGAGACTATAAAAGCTGGACTAGAATGTTTACTGTTACTAGTTTGTATGAAATTATTCTTAAGTAATTCGGTTATATGTAAGGTGAATTCTTTTAGATCGTCGAAATTATATTTCAAGGTTTTTTGGGTTATGATGCTATTTTCGTCTATTAATTCAATTTGTATTGTCGTTTTATGTTTTTCCCATCCATGTAAAGGGTTGTCATTATATAAAAGCCCTAACCTGTCTTGGATTGGTTTAATTTTATTTAAGATGAATATGATTATTTCTATTTTTTGAGTCGTAATTTCAGATTCGAGTTTTTGTGTAATTTGTTCATTTCCTTTTATCCATGGTGTTACTTTTCTTACTTTATTGGTTACTCTCTTGGCTCCTACTTTTTGTTTGCATGGGGTTGTAAACCACCAGTGTGTTTTTGTTAATACGTGTGGGTATAAATCATCTATGAATGGTATGCCTAATAACATATCTCTTTGTGTAAATTCAAAACTGTATATTTCTTTTATAAGTAATATTTTATCCCATAACTGGAGTTTTACATTTTTTGCTTTATAAGTTATCATACTTCCTTCATCGTTGAAGCCTATTATTATTATTGGGGTTTTTAATTTTTCCCATTTATCATCTGGTAGACAATTGTGTTTACATAAATTTGCTTCTGCTCCAGTATCAATCATAGGTGTATAGTATCTGTTATGATATCCTTCTACTATTATTTTTGCTAGCATAAATATCTTGGGCATTATATCATTTTATGTGATTGTTCGTTTAATTATTACATTTTTTGTTTTATAAGTTATAGATAACTGCTTGTCGTCTAATTTATATGGTTTAAGAGTTTCTAACCAGTTTAATCCTAATGTAATATTGTTATTTGTCTGACATATCTTAAATTGTATTGTTATTGGTATGCCCCCAATTATTAATTCCTTTTCAACTATGTTTTCCATGTTTGCCAATATCTTTGGTAGTCCTGCTAATTGTGTATTTCTAATAATTTCGTTTTCCATTACTAGCTCTTGTGTAATATAATTTTCTTCCTGTCCTGTGTTTATTAATATTAGGTATATTTGGTGATCCATAATTCCTGTTATATAATAGTGGCATGTTTTAGTATGAATATTATCGTCATTGTTAATTGAGTCCTGTGATGTATAATTTTTTCTTTTATAGGTACTAAGCCTTGATGATGTTGTAGATGTGTCATTCGTTATTCTTTTTGAGGTACTAAGTCTTTCTCGTACTATTTCTAGATCAGTATTTATATCTAATTCCTGGTAATTATAATCATTCTTATCTATTACTGTAACAATTTGTTCAAAGGGGTTTTCTATTTTAATTCTATTTATTTTATTTTTTGCCTTTACCGAATGGTTTGTAGTATATATATATAAATTTTTACATCTTGCTGTGAATATTTTACTTCCTGGTGCTAGTTCAATTCCTGACATTTTCCAGTATAAAACTAATGATTTATCTATGTTTGTATCTGTTACTGCTACTGAATAATTAGCACTTATTATAAATTTGAATTTCGGATATATTAAATTTCCTTTAACTGCACTTATAACACTTTTTTCAATGGGGTGTATAATTCTATCATCTGCTAAATATATTTCAATTGGGGTATCTATTCCTTCTCTAAAGCATGCTTTTATTAATATTTTTGTTCCTCCTAAATGTACATATTTTATTGGTATTTTTGATTTTATATTTTGTATTTCTTTATTTACTAATTTTTTGTTTAGTATAGGGATTTTTGCCTTTCCTGTTATATATTTGCAATCTATAATGTGTTCTTTTTGACTAAGCACATAGTATTCTTCTTTTCAAGTCACTACTATTTTCAATTAACTAATACACATTTCAAGTTACAACACTTAACCATTTTTAAGTAACTAAAAAACATTTCAAGTCACTACAGTTGACCATTTTCAAGTAACTAGTTCACATTTTCAAGTCACTACCATGTTCAAGTAACAAGTTCACATTTCAAGTCACTACACTTAACCATTTTCAAGTAACACATACATATTTTCAAGTAACTAATACACATTTTGAGTTACAACACTTAACCGTTTTTAAGTAACTAAAACACATTTCAAGTCACTACTATTTTCAATTAACTATTACACATTTCAAGTTACAACACTTAACCATTTTTAAGTAACTAAAACACATTTCGAGTCACTACTATTTTCAATTAACTAATACACATTTCAAGTTACAACACTTAACCATTTTTAAGTAACTAAAACACATTTCAAGTCACTAAACTTAACCATTTTCAAGTAACTAGTTCATATTTTCAAGTCACTACCATGTTCAAGTAACTAGTTCACATTTCAAGTCACTACACTAAACCATTTTTAAGTAACAAATACACATTTTCAAGTAACTAATACGCATTTCAATTTACAACACTTAACCATTTTTAAGTAACTAAAACACATTTCAAGTCACTACTATTTTCAATTAACTAATACACATTTCATGTTACAACACTTAACCATTTTTAAGTAACTGAAAAACATTTCAAGTCACTACACTTAACCATTTTCAAGTAACTAGTTCACATTTTCAAGTCACTACCTTGTTCAAGTAACAAGTTCACATTTCAAGTCACTACACTTAACCATTTTCAAGTAACACATACACATTTTCAAGTCATTACCATTTTAAATTAACTAATACACATTTCAAGTTACAACACTTAACCATTGTTAAACACTTTTCAAGTCACTACACTTAACCATTTTCAAGTAACTAGATCACATTTTCAAGTCACTACCATTTTCAAGTAACTAGTTTACATTTCAAGTCACTACACTTACCCCTTTTCAAGTAACTAGTTCACATTTTCAAGTCACTACCATGTTCAAGTAACTAGTTCACATTTCATGTCACTACACTTAACCATTTTTAAGTAACTAAAACACATTTTCAAGTCATTACCATTTTCAAGTAACTACTACACATTTCAAGTTACGACACTTAACCATGTTTAAGTAACTAAAACACTTTTCAAGTCACTACACTTAACCATTTTCAAGTAACTAGTTCACATTTTCAAGTCAATACCATTTTCAAGTAACTAGTTCACATTGCAAGTCACTACACTTAACCATTTTTAAGTAACAACTACACATTTTCAAGTAACTAATACGCATTTCAAGTTACAATACTTAACCATTTTTAAGTAACCAAAACACATTTAAAGTCACTACTATTTTCAATTAACTAATACACATTTCAAGTTACAACACTTAACCATTTTTAAGTTACTAAAACACATTTCAAGTCACTACACTAAACCATTTTCAAGTAACTATTTCACATTTTCAAGTGACTACCATGTTCAAGTAACTAGTTCACATTTCAAGTCACTACACTTAACCATTTTCAAGTAACAAATACACATTTTCAAGTAACTAATATACATTTCAAGTTACAACACTTAACCATTTTTAAGTAACTAAAACAGATTTCAGGTCACCATTATTTTCAATTAACTAACACACAATTCAAGTTACAACACTTAAACATTTTTAAGTAACTAAAACACATTTCAAGTCACTACACTTAACCATTTTCAAGTAACTACACTTAACCATTTTCAAGTAACTAGATCACATTTTCAAGTCAATACCATTTTCAAGTCACTAGTTTAAATTTCAAGTCACTACACTTAACCATTTTCAAGTAACTAGTTCACATTTTCAAGTCACTACCATGTTCAAGTAACAAGTTCACATTTCAAGTCACTACACTTAACCATTTTCAAGTAACACATACACATTTTCAAGTCATTACCATTTTAAATTAACTAATACACATTTCAAGTTACAACACTTAACCATTTTTAAACACTTTTCAAGTCACTACACTTAACCATTTTCAAGTAACTAGATCACATTTTCAAGTCACTACCATTTTCAAGTAACTAGTTTACATTTCAAGTCACTACACTTAACCCTTTTCAAGTAACTAGTTCACATTTTCAAGTCACTACCATGTTCAAGTAACTAGTACACATTTCATGTCACTACACTTAACCATTTTTAAGTAACTAAAACACATTTTCAAGTCATTACCATTTTCAAGTAACTACTACACATTTCAAGTTACGACACTTAACCATGTTTAAGTAACTAAAACACTTTTCAAGTCACTACACTTAACCATTTTCAAGTAACTAGTTCACATTTTCAAGTCAATACCATTTTCAAGTAACTAGTTCACATTGCAAGTCACTACACTTAAACATTTTTAAGTAACAACTACACATTTTCAAGTAACTAATACGCATTTCAAGTTACAACACTTAACCATTTTTAAGTAACCAAAACACATTTAAAGTCACTACATTTTAAGTAACCAAAACACATTTCAAGTCACTACTATTTTCAATTAACTAATACACATTTCAAGTTACAACACTTAACCATTTTTAAGTTACTAAAACACATTTCAAGTCACTACACTAAACCATTTTCAAGTAACTATTTCACATTTTCAAGTGACTACCATGTTCAAGTAACTAGTTCACATTTCAAGTCACTACACTTAACCATTTTCAAGTAACAAATACACATTTTCAAGTAACTAATACATATTTCAAGTTACAACACTTAACCATTTTTAAGTAACTAAAACAGATTTCAGGTCACCACTATTTTCAATTAACTAACACACATTTCTAGTTACAACACTTAAACATTTTTAAGTAACTAAAACACATTTCAAGTCACTACACTTAACTATTTTCAAGTAACTACACTTAACCATTTTCAAGTAACTAGATCACATTTTCAAGTCAATACCATTTTCAAGTAACTAGTTTAAATTTCAAGTCACTACACTTAACCATTTTCAAGTAACTAGTTCACATTTTCAAGTCACTACCATGTTCAAGTAACTAGTTCACATTTCAAGTCACTACACATAACCATTTTCAAGTAAAAAATACCCATTTTCAAGTCATTACCATTTTCAAGTAACTACTACACATTTAAAGTTACAACACTTAAACCATGTTTAAGTAACTACTACACATTTCAAGTTACAACACTTAACCATTTTCAAGTAACAAATACACATTTTCAAGTAACTAATACACGTTTACAGTTACAATACATAACCATTTTTAAGTAACTAAAACACTTTTCAAGTCACTACACTTAACCATTTTCAAGTAATTAGTTCACATTTTTAAGTCACTACCATTTTCAAGTAACTAGTTCACATTTCAAGTCACTACACTTAACCATATTTAAGTAACAAATACATATTTTCAAGTAACTAATACACATTTTGAGTTACAACACTTAACCGTTTTTAAGTAACTAAAACACACTACTATTTTCAATTAACTATTACACATTTCAAGTTACAACACTTAACCATTTTTAAGTAACTAAAACACATTTCGAGTCACTACTATTTTCAATTAACTAATACACATTTCAAGTTACAACACTTAACCATTTTTAAGTAACTAAAAAACATTTCAAGTCACTACACTTAACCCTTTTCAAGTAACTAGTTCACATTTTCAAGTCACTACCATGTTCAAGTAACTAATTCACAATTCAAGTCACTACACAGAACCATTTTCAAGTAAAAGATACCCATTTTCAAGTCATTACCATTTTCAAGTAACTACTACACATTTAAAGTTACAACACTTAACAATGTTTAAGTAACTACTACACATTTCAAGTTACAACACTTAACTATTTTCAAGTAACAAATACACATTTTCAAGTAACTAATACACATTTACAGTTACAATACATAACCATTTTTAAGTAACTAAAACACTTTTCAAGTCATTACACTTAACCATTTTCAAGTAATTAGTTCCCATTTTTAAGTCACTACCATTTTCAAGTAACTAGTTCACATTTCAAGTCACTACACTTAACCATTTTTAAGTAACAAATACATATTTTCAAGTAACTAATACACATTTTGAGTTACAACACTTAACCGTTTTTAAGTAACTAAAACACATTTCAAGTCACTACTATTTTCAATTAACTAATACACATTTCAAGTTACAACACTTAACCATTTTTAAGTAACTAAAACACATTTCGAGTCACTACTATTTTCAATTAACTAATACACATTTCAAGTCACTAAACTCAACCATTTTCAAGTAACTAGTTCACATTTTCAAGTCACTACCATGTTCAAGTAACTAGTTCACATTTCAAATCACTACACTTAACCATTTTTACGTAACAAATACACATTTTCAGGTAACTAATACGCATTTCAAGTTACAAAACTTAACCATTTTTAAGTAACTAAAACACATTTCAAGTCACTACTATTTTCAATTAACTAATACACATTTCAAGTTACAACACTTAACCATTTTTAAGTAACTAAAAAACATTTCAAGTCACTACACTTGACCATTTTCAAGTAACTAGTTTACATTTTCAAGTCACTACCATGTTCAAGTAACAAGTTCACATTTCAAGTTACTACACTTAACCATTTTCAAGTAACACATACATATTTTCAAGTAACTAATACACATTTTGAGTTACAACACTTGACCGTTTTTAAGTAACTAAAACACATTTCAAGTCACTACTATTTTCAATTAACTATTACACATTTCAAGTTACAACACTTAACCATTTTTAAGTAACTAAAACACATTTCGAGTCACTACTATTTTAAATTAACTAATACACATTTCAAGTTACAACACTTAACCATTTTTAAGTAACTAAAACACATTTCAAGTCACTAAACTTAACCATTTTCAAGTAACTAGTTCACATTTTCAAGTCGCTACCACGTTCAAGTAACTAGTTCACATTTCAAGTCACTACACTTAACCATTTTTAAGTAATAAATACACATTTTCAAGTAACTAATACGCATTTCAAGTTACAACACTTAACCATTTTTAAGTAACTAAAACACATTTCAAGTCACTACTATTTTCAATTAACTAATACACATTTCATGTTACAACACTTAACCATTTTTAAGTAACTAAAAAACATTTCAAGTCACTACACTTGACCATTTTCAAGTAACTAGTTCACATTTTCAAGTCACTACCATGTTCAAGTAACAAGTTCAAATTTCAAGTCACTACACTTAACCAATTTCAAGTAACACATACACATTTTCAAGTCATTACCATTTTAAATTAACTAATACACTTTTCAAGTCACTACACTTAACCCTTTTCAAGTAACTAGTTCACATTTTCAAGTCACTACCATGTTCAAGTAACTAGTTCACATTTCATGTCACTACACTTAACCATTTTTAAGTAACTAAAACACATTTTCAAGTCATTACCATTTTCAAGTAACTACTACACATTTCCCGTTACGACACTTAACCATGTTTAAGTAACTAAAACACTTTTCAAGTCACTACACTTAACCATTTTCAAGTAACTAGTTCACATTTTCAAGTCAATACCATTTTCAAGTAACTAGTTTACATTTCAAGTTACTACACTTAACCATTTTCAAGTAACTAGTTCACATTTTCAAGTCAATACCATTTTCAAGTAACTAGTTTACATTTCAAGTTACTACACTTAACCATTTTCAAGTAACTAATACACATTACCATTTTAAATTAACTAATACACATTTCAAGTTACAACACTTAATCATTTTTAAACACTTTTCAAGTCACTACACTTAACCATTTTCAAGTAACTAGATCACATTTTCAAGTCACTACCATTTTCAGGTAACTAGTTTACATTTCAAGTCACTACAATTTTCAATTAACTAATACACATTTTATGTTACAACACTTAACCATTTTTAAGTAACTAAAAAACATTTCAAGTCACTACACTTGACCATTTTCAAGTAACTAGTTCACATTTTCAAGTCACTACCATGTTCAAGTAACAAGTTCACATTTCAAGTCACTACACTTAACCATTTTCAAGTAACACATACACATTTTCAAGTCATTACCATTTTAAATTAACAAATACACATTTCAAGTTACAACACTTAATCATTTTTAAACACTTTTCAAGTCACTACACTTAACCATTTTCAAGTAACTAGATCACATTTTCAAGTCACTAATATTTTCAAGTAACTAGTTTACATTTCAAGTCACTACACTTAACCCTTTTCAAGTAACTAGTTCACATTTTCAAGTCACTACCATGTTCAAGTAACTAGTTCACATTTCATGTCACTACACTTAACCATTTTCAAGTAACAAATACACATTTTCAAGTCATTACCATTTTCAAGTAACTGCTACACATTTCAAGTTACAACACTTAACCATGTTTAAGTAACTAAAACACTTTTCAAGTCACTACACTTAACCATTTTCAAGTAACTAGTTCACATTTTCAAGTCACTACCATTTTCAAGTAACTAGTTCACATTTCAAGTCATTACACTTAACCATTTTTAAGTAACTAAAACACATTTCAAGTCACTAGTATTTTCAATTAACTAATACACATTTCAAGTTAAAAAACTTAACCATTTTTAATTAACTAAAACATATTTCAAGTTACTACACTTAACTATTTTCAAGTAACTAATGCATATTTTCAAGTCACAACCATTTTCAAGTAACTAGTTTACATTTCAAGTTACTACACTTAACCATTTTCAAGTAACTAATGCATACTTTCTAGTCACTATCTTTTTCAAATAACTAATACACATTTCAAGTTACAACACTTAATTATTTTTAAGTAACTAAAACACATTTCAAGTCATTACTATTTTCAATTAACTAACACACATTTCAAGTGACAACACTTAACCATTTTTAAGTATCTAAAACACATTTCAAGTCACTACGCTTAACCATTTTCAAGTAACTAGTTCACATTTTCTAGTCACTACCATGTTCAAGTAACTAGTTCACATTTCAAGTCACTACACTTAACCCTTTTCAAGTAACTAGTTCACATTTTCAAGTCACTACCATGTTCAAGTAACTAATTCACATTTCAAATCACTACACTTAACCATTTTCAAGTAAAAAATACACATTTTCAAGTCATTACCATTTTCAAGTAACTACAACACATTTCAAGTTACAACACTTAACCACGTTTAAGTAACTAACACTTAACCATTTTTAAGTAAATAAAACACATTTCAAGATACTACACTTAACCATTTTCAAGTAACTAGTTCACATTTTCAAGTCACTACCATTTTCAAGTAACTAGTTCACATTTCAAGTCACTACACTTAACCATTTTCAAGTAACAAATACACATTTTGAAGTAACTAATACACATTTCAAGTTGCAACACTTAACCATTTTTAAGTAAATAAAACACATTTCAAGTCACTACACTTAACCATTTTCAAGTAACAAATACACATTTTCAATTAACTAATACACATTTCAAGTTACAACACTTAACCATTTTTAAGTAACTAAAACACATTTCAAGTCACTACTATTTTCAATTAACTAATAAACATTTCAAGTTACAACACTTAACCATGTTTAAGTAACTAAAACACATTTCAAGTCACTACTATTTTCAATTAACTAATACACATTTCAAGTTACAACACTTAACCATTTTCAAGTAACTAGTTCACATTTTCAAGTCACTACCATTTTCAAGTAACTAGTTCACATTTTCAAGTCACTACCATTTTGAAGTAACTAGTTCACATTTCAAGTCACTACACTTAACCATTTTCAAGTAACAAATACATATTTTCAAGTCACTACTATTTTCCAATAACTAATACACATTTCAAGTTATTACACTTAACCATTTTTAAGTAACTAAAACACATTTCAATTCATTACACTTAACCATTTTCAAGTAACTAGATTACATTTTCAAGTCACTACCATTTCCAAGTAATTAGTTCACATTTCAAGTCATTACACTTAACCATTTTCAACTAACTAGTTCACATTTCAAGTTGCTACACTTAACCATTTTTAATTAACTAAAACTCATTTCAAGTTACTGCATTTAACTATTTTCAAGTAACTAATACACATTTTTACGTCACTACCACTTTCAAGCAACTAGTACACATTTCAAGTGACTACACTTAACCATTTTCAAGTAACTAATTGTAATGGCCCATATTCATAATTAATAATGTGCAAGTATTTAGAAGGAATAAATGAATTGAAAAGAAAAATTGGGCTAAAGCCCATTTGGCAAAAAAAAATATTAAGTGAACAATTGCAAATGGATTAGCCCATTACACGTAAGAAAGGATATTGTTGTTTTATATAGTTTGAAAACCACTAAGTGGTTGCAGCAACTACAATTGAATTGAAAAAAAAAAAAAAAAAAAAAAAAAGAAAGATTAGATGATATGGGCTTTAGCCCATCTGCACATGACAAAAGAAAAATGGATTAGGGAAAATTGGGGGATTTCTCAACATTGCAGCAGCTATAAAAAAATAAAAAAAAATAAAAAAATCCACCAACCATCTTTTTAAAACAAAAGAAAGCAGTGAGGGTTTTGATATTTTGCATTCTCTAGAGGAGCACGAAGAGGGCTCAATCAGTGATAAGAAAAATAAAGAGAAGGAGCTGCGAAGGTAATTTCTAAACTTACATTACTTATTAGATTCTTAAACTCCATGTCTACATAAGGATAGTAAGAGAAGAAATCGGAATCATGAATCAAAGAGACGAATTTTCATGAATCGAGTGAATGCAAATTACAATATGACTATGGATAGCTTTCATATTTCTTAATATTCTCTAAAGAGAAATAATGGAGTGAACGGAAAGGTTATCTAGTTTATTTTAAGCAAATTCAAATAATTTTGGGTAAAGAATCGGATGGGCAGATGGTATAATAGGCTGAAATTAATAGAAGTTGGATTATTGAACTTATCTAAGTAGGGGTAGAATTAATCCGATGAATTAAGAGTCAAACTTGAATTTCTTAAGGTTTGGCATTCTGATTTTATCAATTATGAATTAGCCTAGACGAGGAAATTGACATGAGATTGATGTGATATGAATATAGATTGATCGAAGGAAGTCGTACGGGTTGCTTGAGGTGACAATTTGGTATTCCGACAAGTGTACTGTGAGTAGTAATCTTACCATAATTTGTGTTTCTTAACTTGCATAGTTTATACACGATTTTGATAAAAACAAGAGTTACCGAATGCTTTGAAATTGCACGTGGGGCAAGTCTTTTACTTGAGATGATATTGAAGTGGTTATTTGAGACGTTATCACTATTATAAGACATATTTACCGCTATTTGAGACGTTATCACAATTATAAGACATATTTATCGTTATTTGAGACGTAAATACTATTATTGTGAAGGTTATTCATTTACTTGAGAAATAAGTATTTTCACATGTGTTTTGTTCGGGATTATATGAAATATGATTTGATATGAACTTAAATGCCTTGTACTATTTTGAAAATGCTTTCATATGAGTACCTACTGTTTACAAAGAAAGTTTAAGATGGGAGTAGACCTTGATTTGGATTCCGTAGCTAACGGCGGGTTCGTTAGACCTGGTGCACCTTGTATTTACAGATTACTGTGATAGCCCTCGCTAGTGGGAAGGTAGAACTAGCATACTGTTACTGATTTCCCTCGAGTAGGGACCTATTGATAAGATATTTGACTCCTTTATGAGGGGTTCACTGTTATTGGTTATTCTTGAAGTAGAATGCCACACTGATTACATGATTCATTCTTGGAAACCTCCCAAAGGATAAAATTTGATATAATAGTAATTTATTGGTTATTACTAAATTGTTAAATTGATTTATTGTATGATAGTTATCATTTTTTTGAAAGAGCATCATTTCATGATATTTTCTGATTATCATACTAACATATTTTATGACTTGTCCCCAGTAAAACGGTTGTGGTTAAGTGTTATTACTCACTGAGCTAGCGTCTCACTCCTCTCTATTTTTTTTTTCTAGAGAACACAGGTGACGGTGAGGATTTCGTTAGCTAGAGCATTCAAGTTAGCTTATTCCTGGTGAGCCCTGCACTTGTTCGCGAGGGCAACACATTTATTTATTCATTATGGCTTATTATTTGAACTCTTAGAGTTTCTCCTTAGTCATTTCCTAACTAGAGTCATGAGTATTCTTTTGTTATTATGGACTTGTGGAGTATTTGACTCCTTCTCGTGTTTGGAGATGGATTTCGTATTGTTATTTTGTGGCGAACGGGTTGTTAATGATATTGGTGAATTGTGTGGAGTTGATTTGTTGGATATGTTGTTGAATTGTGATACAGGAAATTTTTTGATAGGCCCAAAAACAGGGGAAACCCTGTCCGATTTTTTTGTAGAATTCTGACGAGGCTTGCTTTGGAGTTCTAACCTCCTTAGTGCCGGTCATGATCCTACTTTGGGTCGTGACAAAGTTGGTATCAGAGCCTAGGTTATTTCTGTGACTATTGGAGCACAAGTTAGTAGTAGAATCTCAATTATGGTTATGTTACCGGCCATTCCTATAATCGAGATTCTGCGAGAGCGTGATAGGATGTGTCTTGTCTTTCTTTCTCATTCTTCCTTACGTGTGTGACGTTTAGGATCAATTAGATGAATCTAACCATATTTGTTTTGTTAATCAGATGGCTCGCACTCAAACAACTAATAGCAGAGCTACGCCAGCTGCACCTCAGACAGCTAATGCCACTTCTGGCAGGCAGCCAACTTCCACAACTAGGGGAAGAGGCGGAGCTTACAGAAAGGGGCGAGGTAGGGGTCGTGGTGCTACCACAAGGAATCGCACTACCACTTCAAGAATTTCAAGAGAGCCCACTCCTGAAATGAGTGATAGCCCACCTCCACCATCACATGAGGGTAATACTGCTGAGGCACTTGCTTCTATGCAAAGAGTCATAGAGGGTTTGGCCGACCAAATGGATAGGCAGGGGAGGGTTGGTCAGCATAATACTACACCACCACAGCCACAGTTCCAGGCACCTGCACAGACTTATAAGTTTGGAAACAAAGAGGTATCTTTGCAGGAGTTTCTAAAGTTGAGATATCCAAGGTTCACTGGTTCAGATAGTTCAGCCGATCCTCAAAGATTCTTAGAGGGCACAATTAAGGCACTGTGTGCTCTAGGATGTTCTAGTGAGAGGGCTGTGGAGCTTGCATCATACAAATTGGAGGATATGGCTAACACATGGTATGATACTTTATTGCTAGGAAGGCCTGCTGGGGCAGCACCACTGACATGGGATGAGTTCACTAAGTTCTTCATGGATACTTTTCTTCCTGACAGTCAGAGGCGGAAATATGCAGATCAGTTTGAGAAATTAATCCAGACTCCATATATGGATGTGTCAACTTATAATACCAAATTCTACAAGCTGGCAAGATATGCTCCGTACTTGGTGTCCACAGAAGCAGCTCGAGTCCAGAGGTTTGTTAATGGGCTGGTTGCTCGTCTTTATAATGCAGTAGCCCCACAGATGAAGGTTGTGACTTATTATGATACAGTTGATCTTGCTAGAAGACTTGAGGACAAGGGTCGTGCAGAACGTACAGCTTATGATGTTCGTAAGAAGGCTAAAATGGGGGGATCTTTCAGCGGTGACTTTAGTGCAAATCGCAGAGTGGGAAATCCGGGAAAACAGCAGGGTCATCAAGCAGGGATAGATTCAGTTTCACAGTCTGCATATAAGCCACCTCCTAGACAGGGTACTCAGGGATCTTCAGTATCTCATGGAAATCGCAGTTCTGGATAGATATATGCCACTGCTCCATCCTGCCAGACTTGTGGCAAATCACATATGGGCCAGTGTCGTGTTTTGACTGGAGAGTGTTTTTGGTGTGGTCAGTTGGGTCATCGCATTAGGGATTGCCCTCAACCTTTGAGAAATGTCAATCAGGCTTCCGGTCAGTTTGTTGCACCTACTCAGACTACTCGTAATACTACAGGCACGGGAAACAGAGGTCGGGGTAATGGAGATCGTGTTGTTGGAAATCAGGGACAAGGAAATGCTGGTAGAGGCCAGTCGAGGGTCTTTGCACTTACTAGACAGGAGGTTCAGGCCTCGAATGCAGTGGTTACAGGTATTCTTTCAGTCTGTTCATTTGATGCATATGCTTTGATTGATCCGGGTTCTTCTCACTCTTATGTGTCCTCCTACTTTTCTGTGAGATTTGATAGAGAGCCAGAGATGTTAAATTGTCCTTTTCTTGTTGCTACTCCTATGGGAGATTCTCTATTAGTTGAGTATGTGTATCGTGATTGCCAAATTATAGTGGAAGGTAGGGATACTCTTGCTGACTTGATTGTACTTGATATGATTGACTTTGATGTGTTGATGGGCATGGATTGGTTATCTCCTTACTATGCTACTGTAGATTGCCATGCAAAGATAGTTCGGTTTAAGATACCCAATGTACCTAGTTTTGTGTTAAAAGGTGGTCAAGTCCTAGATGTTGGTAAAGTTATATCTTTTATGAAGACTCAACGATTATTGAAGAAAGGTTGCATGGGTCTCTTAGCTATGGTAAGTGATGTTAGAGAGGGAATACTTAGTTTGGAGAATCTGCCTGTGGTTAAGGAATTTTCTGATGTATTTCCTGAGGATTTACCAGAATTACCTCCAGTACGAGAGATAGATTTCGGTATTGATTTGGCACCTGACACTATGCCAATATCTATACCCCCATATCGTATGGCACCTACAGAGTTGAAAGAACTAAAACAACAATTGCAGGACTTGTTAGATAAGAGTTTCATCAGACTGAGTGTATCACCATGGGGTGCACCGGTTTTGTTCGTAAAGAAGAAAGATGGGTCTCTAAGAATGTGTATTGACTACAAGCAGCTGAACAAGGTAATGATACGCAATAAGTATCCGTTGCCTCGTATAGAGTACCTGTTTGATCAGTTACAAGGGGCTGTCCACTTTTCAAAGATTGATCTTCGGTCTGGTTATCATCAGCTTAGAATAAGGGAGGAAGATATTTCTAAAACAGCATTCAGAACTCGATACGGGCACTATGAGTTCCTTGTGATGCCTTTCGGGTTAACTAATGCTCCAGCTGCATTCATGGACTTGATGAATAGAGTGTTCAGGCCATTCTTGGACAAATTTGTGATAGTATTTATTGATGATATTCTGATATATTCTCGTAGCCAGGAAGAACATGAGAATCATCTGATGATTGTGTTGCAGACATTGCGAGAACATAAGCTTTATGCTAAGTTCTCAAAGTGCGAATTTTGGCTAGACTCCATAGCATTTTTGGGGCATGTTGTTTCCAAAGATGGAATTACGGTAGATTCTAAGAAGACAGAAGCGGTGCAAAAATGGCCTAGACCTACTTCGCCTACAGAGATCCGTAGCTTTGTGGGTTTGTCTAATTAATACTGGCGGTTTGTCCATGATTTCTCTAAAATAGCAGCTCCATTGACCAAGTTGACACAGAAAAATATAAAGTTCTAGTGGACGGAAGATTGTGAGAAGAACTTTCAGAAACTCAAAACATGTTTGACTACCGCACCAGTATTAGCCTTACCATCAGGTTCTGGAGGATTCAAGGTATTTTGTGATGCTTCAAGAGTGGGATTAGGATGTGTTCTCAAGCAAAATGATCATGTTATAGCCTATGCTTCGAGATAGTTGAAGAAGCATGAACAAAACTATCCTACACATGATTTGGAGATGGCCGCAGTAGTTTTTGCTCTTAAAATTTGGAGGCATTACTTATATGGAGAAACTTGCGAGATTTACACCGATCATAAGAGTTTGAAGTACATCTTCCAGCAGAGAGATCTAAATCTTCGACAGCGTCGGTGGATGGAACTACTCAAGGATTATGATTGTGTTATTTTGTATCATCCTGGAAAAGCCAATGTTGTGGCTGATGCTTTAAGCAGAAAATCTATGGGTAGTTTGGCACATATAGATCTTGGAAAGAGATAATTAGTGAAGGATATACAGAAACTTGAGGGTTCAGGCGTCAGATTTTGTGTGGGAAATTCAGGGGCATTGTTGGCTTGTGTGCAAGCAAAATCTTCTTTGGTAGAGCGCATCAAGGCCACTCAATATGAGGATGTCCAGTTGTGTAAATATCATGATGAGGTCTTAGCTGGTCAGAGTAAGACGATGAGTGTTGATTGTTATGGTATTCTCCGATTGGGTAACCGATTATGTGTACCAAATACAGAGGGGTTGAGACGAGCCATTCTTGAGGAAGCTCACAACTCCAGATATACCATACACCCTGGTTCCACTAAGATGTATCATGACCTGAAACAATTGTATTGGTGGGAAGGTATGAAGAAAGATGTTGCTAACTTTGTTTTTAGTTGTTTGACTTGTCAACAGGTTAAAGCGGAGCATCAGAGACCCGCAGGATTACTGCAAGAGATCAGGATTCCGGATTGGAAATGGGAAAGAGTTACTATCGATTTTGTGGTCGGGCTACCACGAACCGTTAGAGGTTATGACTCTGTATGGGTAATTGTAGACCGACTTACTAAATCTGCACACTTCTTGCCAGTAAAGACTACTTATAGTGGAGTGAAATATGCTCAGTTATTTATGGATGAAGTTGTCCGACTTCATGGAGTTCCATTGTCCATTATTTCTGATAGAGGATCACAATTTACTTCACGCTTTTGGAGATCTTTCCAAGAAGCATTGGGTACCCGTGTAGATCTTAGTACTACATTTCATCCGCAGACAGACGGGCAGTCTGAGCGTACTATAAAATTTTTGGAGGATATGTTAAGAGCTTGCATTCTTGATTTCGGAGGTAGTTGGGATACTTACCTACCCTTAGCTGAATTCACTTACAATAACAGTTTTCATTCAAGCATTCAAATGGCTCCATATGAAGCCTTGTATGGTAGGCGATGTCGTTCTCCTATCGGCTGGTTTGAAGCTGGAGAAGCTAAGGTTTTAGGACCAGACTTGGTACAGGAAGCTACGGACAAGGTCCAATTGATTAGACAGAGGTTGCTCACAGCTCAAGGCAGACAGAAGTCTTATGCAGATAAGAGGAGAAGAGATTTAGAGTTCACAGTTGGGGACAAGGTTTTTCTACGAGTCTCCCCTATGAAAGGTGTGATGCGCTTCGGGAAGAGGGGTAAATTGAGACCGAGATATATAGGACCATATGAGATACTTGATCGAGTAGGAGGTGTGGCGTATCGGTTGGCACTTCCTCCTGAGATGTCATTCATCCATCCAGTGTTTCATATCTCTATGCTAAGGAAATGTATGTCAGACTCATCTCGTGTACTCGAAGCACCGACTTTGCAGCTTGATGAGAATTTAAGGTATGAGGAGGAACCAATAGCTATTATTGACAGGAAAGTAAGAAGGTTACGGTCAAAGGAGATTGCATCCGTGAAAGTCATATGGAGAAATCATACCAAAGAAGAAGCTACTTGGGAGACGGAAAATGACATGCGAGTCAAGTATCCTCACCTATTTCAGTCTTCAGGTACACACTTGTTTTAAATTCGTAGACCGAATTTCCTAAGGTGGGGAGAATGTAATGACCCATATTAATAATTAATAATGTGCAAGTATTTAGAAGGAATAAATGAATTGAAAAGAAAAAGTGGGCTAAAGCCCATTTGGCAAAAAAAAATATTAAGTGAACAATTGCAAATGGATTAGCCCATTACACGTAAGAAAGGATATTGCTGTTTTATATAGTTTGAAAACCACTAAGTGGTTGCAGCAACTACAATTGAATTGAAAAAAAAAAAAAAAAAAAAAAAAGAAAGATTAGATGATATGGGCTTTAGCCCATCTGCACATGACAAAAGAAAAATGGATTAGTGAAAATTGGGGGATTTCTCAACATTGCAGCAGCTATAAAAAAAAAAAAAAAAAAAAATCCACCAACCATCTCTTTAAAACAAAAGAAAGCAGTGAGGGTTTTGATATTTTGCATTCTCTAGAGGAGCACGAAGAGGGCTCAATCAGTGATAAGAAAAATAAAGAGAAGGAGGTGCGAAGGTAATTTCTAAACTTACATTACTTATTATATTCTTAAACTCCATGTCTACATAAGGATAGTAAGAGAAGAAATCGGAATCATGAATCAAAGAGACGAATTTTCATGAATCGAGTGAATGCAAATTACAATATGACTATGGATAGCTTTCATATTTCTTAATATTCTCTAAAGAGAAATAATGGAGTGAACGGAAAGGTTATCTAGTTTATTTTAAGCAAATTCAAATAATTTTGGGTAAAGAATCGGATGGGCAGATGGTATAATAGGCTGAAATTAATAGAAGTTGGATTATTGAACTTATCTAAGTAGGGGTAGAATTAATCCGATGAATTGAGAGTCAAACTTGAATTTCTTAAGGTTTGGCATTCTGATTTTATCAATTATGAATTAGCCTAGACGAGGAAATTGACATGAGATTGATGTGATATGAATATAGATTGATCGAAGGAAGTCGTACGGGTTGCTTGAGGTTACAATTTGGTATTCCGACAAGTGTACTGTGAGTAGTAATCTTACCATAATTTGTGTTTCTTAACTTGCATAGTTTATACACGATTTTGATGAAAACAAGAGTTACCGAATGCTTTGAAATTGCACGTGGGGCAAGTCTTTTACTTGATATGATATTGAAGTGGTTATTTGAGACGTTATCACTGTTATAAGACATATTTACCGCTATTTGAGACGTTATCACTATTATAAGACATATTTATCGTTATTTGAGACGTAAATACTATTATTGTGAAGGTTATTCATTTACTTGAGAAATAAGTATTTTCACATGTGTTTTGTTCAGGATTATATGAAATATGATTTGATATGAACTTAAATGCCTTGTACAATTTTGAAAATGCTTTCATATGAGTACCTACTGTTTACAAAGAAAGTTTAAGATGGGAGTAGACCTTGATTTGGATTCCGTAGCTAACGGCGGGTTCGTTAGACCTGGTGCACCTTGTATTTACAGATTACTGTGATAGCCCTCGCTAGTGGGAAGGTAGAACTAGCATACTGTTACTGATTTCCCTCGAGTAGGGACCTATTGATAAGATATTTGACTCCTTTATGAGGGGTTCACTGTTATTGGTTATTCTTGAAGTAGAATGCCACACTGATTACATGATTCATTCTTGGAAACCTCCCAAAGGATAAAATTTGATATAATAGTAATTTATTGGTTATTACTAAATTGTTAAATTGATTTATTGTATGATAGTTATCATTTTTTTTGAAAGAGCATCATTTCATGATATTTTCTGATTATCATACTAACATATTTTATGACTTGTCCCCAGTAAAACGGTTGTGGTTAAGTGTTATTACTCACTGAGCTAGCGTCTCACTCTTCGCTATTTTTTTTCCCAGAGAACACAGGTGACGGTGAGGATTTCGTTAGATAGAGCATTCGAGTTAGCTTATTCCTGGTGAGCCCCACACTTGTTCGCGAGGGCAACAAATTTATTTATTCATTATGGCTTATTATTTGAACTCTTAGAGTTTCTCCTTAGTCATTTCCTAACTAAAGTGATGAGTATTCTTTTGTTATTATGGACTTGTGGAGTATTTGACTCCTTCTCGTGTTTGGAGATGGATTTCGTATTGTTATTTTGTGGCGAACGGGTTGTTAATGATATTGGTGACGAATTTTCATGAATCGAGTGAATGCAAATTACAATATGACTATGGATAGCTTTCATATTTCTTAATATTCTCTAAAGAGAAATAATGGAGTGAACGGAAAGGTTATCTAGTTTATTTTAAGCAAATTCAAATAATTTTGGGTAAAGAATCGAATGGGCAGATGGTATAATAGGCTGAAATTAATAGAAGTTGGATTATTGAACTTATCTAAGTAGGGGTAGAATTAATCCGATGAATTGAGAGTCAAACTTGAATTTCTTAAGGTTTGGCATTCTGATTTTATCAATTATGAATTAGCCTAGACGAGGAAATTGACATGAGATTGATGTGATATGAATATAGATTGATCGAAGGAAGTCGTACGGGTTGCTTGAGGTTACAATTTGGTATTCCGACAAGTGTACTGTGAGTAGTAATCTTACCATAATTTGTGTTTCTTAACTTGCATAGTTTATACACGATTTTGATGAAAACAAGAGTTACCGAATGCTTTGAAATTGCACGTGGGGCAAGTCTTTTACTTGATATGATATTGAAGTGGTTATTTGAGACGTTATCACTGTTATAAGACATATTTACCGCTATTTGAGACGTTATCACTATTATAAGACATATTTATCGTTATTTGAGACGTAAATACTATTATTGTGAAGGTTATTCATTTACTTGAGAAATAAGTATTTTCACATGTGTTTTGTTCAGGATTATATGAAATATGATTTGATATGAACTTAAATGCCTTGTACTATTTTGAAAATGCTTTCATATGAGTACCTACTGTTTACAAAGAAAGTTTAAGATGGGAGTAGACCTTGATTTGGATTCCGTAGCTAACGGCGGGTTCGTTAGACCTGGTGCATCTTGTATTTACAGATTACTGTGATAGCCCTCGCTAGTGGGAAGGTAGAACTAGCATACTGTTACTGATTTCCCTCGAGTAGGGACCTATTGATAAGATATTTGACTCCTTTATGAGGGGTTCACTGTTATTGGTTATTCTTGAAGTAGAATGCCACACTGATTACATGATTCATTCTTGGAAACCTCCCAAAGGATAAAATTTGATATAATAGTAATTTATTGGTTATTACTAAATTGTTAAATTGATTTATTGTATGATAGTTATCATTTTTTTTGAAAGAGCATCATTTCATGATATTTTCTGATTATCATACTAACATATTTTATGACTTGTCCCCAGTAAAACGGTTGTGGTTAAGTGTTATTACTCACTGAGCTAGCGTCTCACTCTTCGCTATTTTTTTTCCCAGAGAACACAGGTGACGGTGAGGATTTCGTTAGATAGAGCATTCGAGTTAGCTTATTCCTGGTGAGCCCCACACTTGTTCGCGAGGGCAACAAATTTATTTATTCATTATGGCTTATTATTTGAACTCTTAGAGTTTCTCCTTAGTCATTTCCTAACTAAAGTGATGAGTATTCTTTTGTTATTATGGACTTGTGGAGTATTTGACTCCTTCTCGTGTTTGGAGATGGATTTCGTATTGTTATTTTGTGGCGAACGGGTTGTTAATGATATTGGTGAATTGTGTGGAGTTGATTTGTTAGATATGTTGTTGAATTGTGAGACAGGAAATTTTTGGATAGGCCCAAAATCAGGGAAAACTATGTGTGCTTTTTTTGTAGAATTCTGACGAGGCTTGCTTGGAGTTCTAACATCCTTAGCATCGGTCATGATCCTACTTTGGGTCGTGACACTAATACACATTTCAAGTTACTACACTTAACCATTTTTAAGTAACAAATACACATTTTCAAGTAACTATTACACATTTCAATTTACTACACTTAACCATTTTTCAATAACTAAAACACATTTCAAGTCACTACGCTTAACCATTTTCAAGTAACTAGTTCACATTTTCTAGTCACTACCATGTTCAAGTAACTAGTTCACATTTCAAGTCACCACACTTAACCATTTTCAAGTAACAAATACACATTTTTAAGTCATTACCATTTTAAAGTAACTAATACACATTTCAAGTTACAACACTTAACCATTTTAAACACTTTTCATGTCACTACACTTAACCATTTTCAAGTAACTAGATCACATTTTCAAGTCACTACCATTTTCAACTAACTAGTTCACATTTCAAGTTACTACACTTAACCGTTTTTAATTAACTAAAACTCATTTCAAGTTACTGCATTTAACTATTTTCAAGTAACTAATACACATTTTTACGTCACTACCACTTTCAAGCAACTAGTTCACATTTCAAGTGACTACATTTAACCATTTTCAAGTAACAAATACACATTTTCAAGTAACTAATACACATTTCAATCTACTACACTTAAGCATTTTTAAATAACTAAAACACATTTCAAGTCACTACACTTAACAATTTTCAAGTAACTAGATCTCATTTTCAAGTCACTACCATTTTCAAGTAACTAGTTTACATTTCAAGTTACTACACTTAACCTTTTTCAAGTAACAAATACACATTACAAGTCACTACCATTTTCAAGTAACTAGTTCACATTTCAAGTTACTACACTTAACCATTTTCAAGTAACTAGATTACATTTTCAAGTCACTACCATTTTCAAGTAATTAGTTCACATTTCAAGTCATTACACTTAACCATTTTCAACTAACTAGTTCACATTTCAAGTTACTATACTTAACCGTTTTTAATTAACTAAAACTCATTTCAAGTTACTGCATTTAACTTATTTCAAGTAACTAATACACATTTTTACGTCACTACCACTTTCAAGCAACTAGTTCACATTTCAAGTGACTACACTTAACCATTTTCAAGTAACAAATACACATTTTCAAGTAACTAATACACATGTCAAGTTACTACAATTAACCATTTTTAAGTAACAAGTACAGATTTTTAAGTAACTATTACACATTTAAAGTTACTATACTTAACCATTTTCAAATAACTAAAACACATTTCAAGTCACTACGCTTAACCATTTTCAAGTAACTAGTTCATATTTTCTAGTCACTACCATGTTCAAGTAACTAGTTCACATTTCAAGTCACTACACACAACCATTTTCAAGTAACAAATACACATTTTTAAGTCATTACCATTTTAAAGTAACTAATACACATTTCAAGTTACAACACTTAACCATTTTTAAACACTTTTCATGTCACTACACTTAACCATTTTCAAGTAACTAGATCACATTTTCAAGTCACTACCATTTTCAACTAACTAGTTCACATTTCAAGTTACTACACTTAACCGTTTTTAATTAACTAAAACTCATTTCAAGTTACTGCATTTAACTATTTTCAAGTAACTAATACACATTTTTACGTCACTACCACTTTAAAGCAACTAGTTCAAATTTCAAGTGACTATACTTAACCATTTTCAAGTAACAAATACACATTTACAAGTAAATAATACACATTTCAATCTACTACACTTAAGCATTTTTAAAAAACTAAAACACATTTCAAGTCACTACACTTAACCATTTTGAAGTAACTAGATCTCATTTTCAAGTCACTACCATTTTCAAGTAACTAGTTTACATTTCAAGTTACTACACTTTACCATTTTCAAGTAACAAATACACATTACAAGTCACTACAATTTTTAAGTAACTAGTTCACATTTCAAGTTACTACACTTAACCATTTTCAAGTAAAAAATACACATTTTCAAGTCATTACCATTTTAAAGTAACTAATACACATTTCAAGTTGCAACACTTAACCATTTTTAAACACTTTTCAAGTCACTACACTTACCCATTTTCATGTAACAAATACACATTTTCAAGTAACTAATACACATTTCAAGTTACAACTATTTTCAATTAACTAATAAACATTTCAAGTTACAACACTTAACCATTTTTAATTAACTAAAACACATTTCAAGTCACTACTATTTTCAGTTATCTAATACACATTTCAAGTTACAACACTTAACCATTTTTAAGTAAATAAAACACATTTCAAGACACTACATTTAGCCATTTTCAAGTAACTAGTTCACATTTTCAAGTAACTAGTTCACAATTCAAGTCACTACACTTAACCATTTTCAAGGAACAAATACACATTTTCAAGTAACTAATACACATTTCAAGTTGCAACACTTAATCATTTTAAAGTAACTAAAACACATTTCAAGTCACTACTATTTTCAATTAACTAACACACATTTCAAGTTAAAACACTTAACCTTTTTTAATTAACTAAAACACATTTCAAGTTACTACACTTAACTATTTTCAAGTAACTAGTTCACATTTTCAAGTAACTAGTTCACAATTCAAGTCACTACACTTAACCATTTTCAAGTAACAAATACACATTTTCAAGTAACTAATACACATTTCAAGTTGCAACACTTAATCATTTTTAAGTAACTAAAACACATTTCAAGTCACTACTATTTTCAATTAACTAACACACATTTCAAGTTAAAACACTTAACCTTTTTTAATTAACTAAAACACATTTCAAGTTACTACACTTAACTATTTTCAAGTAACTATTGCATATTTTCAAGTCACAACCATTTTCAAGTAACTAGTTTACATTTCAAGTTACTACACTTAACCATTTTCAAGTAACTAATACATATTTTCAAGTCACTACCATTTTCCAATAACTAATACACATTTCAAGTTATTACACTTAACCATTTTTAAGTAACTAAAACACATTTCAATTCATTACACTTACCATTTTCAAGTAACTAGATTACATTTTCAAGTAACTACCATTTTCAAGTAATTAGTTCACATTTCAAGTCATTACACTTAACCATTTTCAACTAACTAGTTCACATTTCAAGTTACTATACTTAACCATTTTTAATTAACTAAAACCCATTTCAAGTTACTGCATTTAACTATTTTCAAGTAACTAATACACATTTTTACGTCACTACCACTTTCAAGCAACTAGTTCACATTTCAAGTGACTACACTTAACCATTTTCAAGTAACAAATACACATTTTCAAGTAACTAATAAACATTTTAATCTACTACACTTAAGCATTTTTAAAAAACTAAAACACATTTCAAGTCACTACACTTAACCATTTTCAAGTAACTAGATCTCATTTTCAAGTCACTACCATTTTCAAGTAACTAGTTTACATTTCAAGTTACTACACTTAGCCATTATCAAGTAACTAGTTCACATTTCAAGTTACTACACTTAACCATTTTCAAGTAAAAAATACACATTACAAGTCACTACCATTTTCAAGTAACTAGTTCACATTTCAAGTTACTACACTTAACCATTTTCAAGTAACAAATACACATTTTCAAGTCATTACCATTTTCAAGTAACTACTACACATTTCAAGTTACAACACTTAACCACGTTTAAGTAGCTAAAACACTTTTCAAGTCACTACACTTAACCATTTTCATGTAACAAATACACATTTTCAAGTAACTAATACACATTTCAAGTTACAATACTTAACCATTTTTAAGTAACAAAAACACATTTCAAGTCAATACTATTTTCAATTAACTAATAAACATTTCAAGTTACAACACTTAACCATTTTTAATTAACTAAAACACATTTCAAGTCACTACTATTTTCAATTATCTAATACACATTTCAAGTTACAACCCTTAACCATTTTTAAGTAAATAAAACACATTTCAAGACACTACACTTAACCATTTTCAAGTAACTAGTTCACATTTTCAAGTAACTAGTTCACATTTCAAGTCACTACACTTAACCATTTTCAAGTAACAAATACACATTTTCAAGTAACTAATACACATTTCAAGTTGCAACACTTAACCATTTTTAAGTAACTAAAACACATTTCAAGTCACTACTATTTTCAATTAACTAATACACATTTCAAGTTAAAACACTTAACCTTTTTTAATTAACTAAAACACATTTCAAGTTACTACACTTAACTATTTTCAAGTAACTATTGCATATTTTCAAGTCACAGCCATTTTCAAGTAACTAGTTTACATTTCAAGTTACTACCCTTAACCATTTTCAAGTAACTAATACATATTTTCAAGTCACTACCATTTTCCAATAACTAATACACATTTCAAGTTATTACACTTAACCATTTTTAAGTAACTAAAAACACATTTCAATTCATTACACTTAACCATTTTCAAGTAACTAGATTACATTTTCAAGTCACTACCATTTTCAAGTAATTAGTTCACATTTCAAGTCATTACACTTAACCATTTTCAACTAACTAGTTCACATTTCAAGTTACTATACTTAACCATTTTTAATTAACTAAAACTCATTTCAAGTTACTGCATTTAACTTATTTCAAGTAACTAATACACATTTTTACGTCACTACCACTTTCAAGCAACTAGTTCACATTTCAAGTGACTACACTTAACCATTTTCAAGTAACAAATACACATTTTCAAGTTACTAATACACATGTCAAGTTACTACAATTAACCATTTTTAAGTAACAAGTACAGATTTTCAAGTAACTATTACACATTTAAAGTTACTATACTTAACCATTTTTAAATAACTAAAACACATTTCTAGTCACTACGCTTAACCATTTTCAAGTAACTAGTTCACATTTTCTAGTCACTACCATGTTCAAGTAACTAGTTCACATTTCAAGTCACTACACTTAACCATTTTCAAGTAACAAATACACATTTTTAAGTCATTACCATTTTAAAGTAACTAATACACATTTCAAGTTACAACACTTAACCATTTTTAAACACTTTTCATGTCACTACACTTAACCATTTTCAAGTAACTAGATCACATTTTCAAGTCACTACCATTTTCAACTAACTAGTTCACATCTCAAGTTACTACACTTAACCGTTTTTAATTAACTAAAACTCATTTCAAGTTACTGCATTTAACTATTTTCAAGTAACTAATACACATTTTTACGTCACTACCACTTTCAAGCAACTAGTTCACATTTCAAGTGACTATACTTAACCATTTTCAAGTAACAAATACACATTTACAAGTAACTAATACACATTTCAATCTACTACACTTAAGCATTTTTAAAAAACTAAAACACATTTCAAGTCACTACACTTAACCATTTTGAAGTAACTAGATCTCATTTTCAAGTCACTACCATTTTCAAGTAACTAGTTTACATTTTAAGTTACTACACTTAACCATTTTCAAGTAACAAATACACATTACAAGTCACTACAATTTTTAAGTAACTAGTTCACATTTCAAGTTACTACACTTAACCATTTTCAAGTAAAAAATACACATTTTCAAGTCATTACCATTTTCAAGTAACTAATACACATTTCAAGTTGCAACACTTAACCATTTTTAAACACTTTTCAAGTCACTACACTTACCCATTTTCATGTAACAAATACACATTTTCAAGTAACTAATACACATTTCAAGTTGCAACACTTAACCATTTTTAAGTAAATAAAACACATTTCAAGACACTACATTTAACCATTTTCAAGTAACTAGTTCACATTTTCAAGTAACTAGTTCACAATTCAAGTCACTACACTTAACCATTTTCAAGTAACAAATACACATTTTCAAGTAACTAATACACATTTCAAGTTGCAACACTTAATCATTTTTAAGTAACTAAAACACATTTCAAGTCACTACTATTTTCAATTAACTAACACACATTTCAAGTTAAAACACTTAACCTTTTTTAATTAACTAAAACACATTTCAAGTTACTACACTTAACTATTTTCAAGTAACTATTGCATATTTTCAAGTCACAACCATTTTCAAGTAACTAGTTTACATTTCAAGTTACTACACTTAACTATTTTCAAGTAACTATTGCATATTTTCAAGTCACAACCATTTTCAAGTAACTAGTTTACATTTCAAGTTACTACACTTAACCATTTTCAAGTAACTAATACATATTTTCAAGTCACTACCATTTTCCAATAACTAATACACATTTCAAGTTATTACACTTAACCATTTTTAAGTAACTAAAACACATTTCAATTCATTACACTTAACCATTTTCAAGTAACTAGATTACATTTTCAAGTCACTACCATTTTCAAGTAATTAGTTCACATTTCAAGTCATTACACTAAACCATTTCCAACTAACTAGTTCACATTTCAAGTTACTATACTTAACCATTTTTAGTTAACTAAAACCCATTTCAAGTTACTGCATTTAACTATTTTCAAGTAACTAATACACATTTTTACGTCACTACCACTTTCAAGCAACTAGTTCACATTTAAAGTGACTACACTTAACCATTTTCAAGTAACAAATACACATTTTCAAGTAACTAATAAACATTTTAATCTACTACACTTAAGCATTTTTAAAAAACTAAAACACATTTCAAGTCACTACACTTAACCATTTTCAAGTAACTAGATCTCATTTTCAAGTCACTACCATTTTCAAGTAACTAGTTTACATTTCAAGTTACTACACTTAGCCATTATCAAGTAACTAGTTCACATTTCAAGTTACTACACTTAACCATTTTCAAGTAAAAAATACACATTACAAGTCACTACCATTTTCAAGTAACTAGTTCACATTTCAAGTTACTACACTTAACCATTTTCAAGTAACAAATACACATTTTCAAGTCATTACCATTTTCAAGTAACTACTACACATTTCAAGTTACAACACTTAACCACGTTTAAGTAGCTAAAACACTTTTCAAGTCACTACACTTAACCATTTTCATGTAACAAATACACATTTTCAAGTAACTAATACACATTTCAAGTTACAATACTTAACCATTTTTAAGTAACAAAAACACATTTCAAGTCAATACTATTTTCAATTAACTAATAAACATTTCAAGTTACAACACTTAACCATTTTTAATTAACTAAAACACATTTCAAGTCACTACTATTTTCAATTATCTAATACACATTTCAAGTTACAACACTTAACCATTTTTAAGTAAATAAAACACATTTCAAGACACTACATTTAACCATTTTCAAGTAACTAGTTCACATTTTCAAGTAACTAGTTCACAATTCAAGTCACTACACTTAACCATTTTCAAGGAACAAATACACATTTTCAAGTAACTAATACACATTTCAAGTTGCAACACTTAATCATTTTTAAGTAACTAAAACACATTTCAAGTCACTACTATTTTCAATTAACTAACACACATTTCAAGTTAAAACACTTAACCTTTTTTAATTAACTAAAACACATTTCAAGTTACTACACTTAACTATTTTCAAGTAACTATTGCATATTTTCAAGTCACAGCCATTTTCAAGTAACTAGTTTACATTTCAAGTTACTACCCTTAACCATTTTCAAGTAACTAATACATATTTTCAAGTCACTACCATTTTCCAATAACTAATACACATTTCAAGTTATTACACTTAACCATTTTTAAGTAACCAAAAACACATTTCAATTCATTACACTTAACCATTTTCAAGTAACTAGATTACATTTTCAAGTCACTACCATTTTCAAGTAATTAGTTCACATTTCAAGTCATTACACTTAACCATTTTCAACTAACTAGTTCACATTTCAAGTTACTATACTTAACCGTTTGTAATTAACTAAAACTCATTTCAAGTTACTGCATTTAACTTATTTCAAGTAACTAATACACATTTTTACGTCACTACCATTTTCAAGTAACTAGTTTACATTTCAAGTTACTACACTTAACCATTTTCAAGTAACTAATACATATTTTCAAGTCACTACCATTTTCCAATAACTAATACACATTTCAAGTTATTACACTTAACCATTTTTAAGTAACTAAAACACATTTTAATTCATTACACTTAACCATTTACAAGTAACTAGATTACATTTTCAAGTAATTAGTTCACATTTCAAGTCATTACACTTAACCATTTTCAACTAACTAGTTCACATTTCAAGTTACTACACTTAACCATTTTTAATTTACTAAAACACCTTTCAAGTTACTACACTTAACTATTTTCATGTAACTAATACACATTTTAAAGTCACTACCATTTTTAAGTAACTAAAACACATTTCAAGTCACTACTATTTTGAATTAAGTAATACACATTTCAAGTTACAACACTTAACCATTTTTAATTAACTAAAACACATTTCAAGTAACTAGTTCACATTTTGAAGTCATTACCATTTTAAAGTAACTAATACACATTTCAAGTTACAACACTTAACCATTTTTAAGTAACTAAAACACATTTCAAGTCACTACTATTTTCAATTAACTAATAAACATTACAAGTTACAACACTTAACCATTTTTAATTAACTAAAACACATTTCAAGTAACTAGTTCACATTTTCAAGTCATTACCATTTTCAATTAACTAATACACATTTCAAGTTACAACACTTAACCATTTTTAAGTAAATAAAACACATTTCAAGACACTACACTTAACCATTTTCAAGTAACTAGATCACATTTTCAAGTCACTACCATTTTCAAGTAACTAGTTCACATTTCAAGTTACTACTCTTAACCATTTTCAAGTAACAAATACACATTTCAAGTCACTACCATTTTCAAGTAACTAGTTTACATTTCAAGTTACTACACTTAACCATTTTCAAGTAACTAATACATATTTTCAAGTCACTACCATTTTCCAATAACTAATACACATTTCAAGTTATTACACTTAACCATTTTTAAGTAACTAAAACACATTTCAATTCATTACACTTAACCATTTTCAAGTAACTAGATTACATTTTCAAGTCACTACCATTTTCAAGTAATTAGTTCACATTTCAAGTCATTACACTTAACCATTTTCAACTAACTAGTTCACATTTCAAGTTACTGCACTTAACCGTTTTTAATTAACTAAAACTCATTTCAAGTTACTGCATTTAACTATTTTCAAGTAACTAATACACATTTTTACGTCACTACCACTTTCAAGCAACTAGTTCACATTTCAAGTGACTACACTTAACCATTTTCAAGTAACTAATACACATTTCAAGTTACTACACTTAACCATTTTCAAGTAACAAATACACATTTTCAAGTAACTATTACACATTTCAAGTTACTACACTTAACCATTTTCAAGTAACTAGATCACATTTTCAAGTCACTACCATTTTCAAGTAACTAGTTCACATTTCAAGTTACTACTCTTAACCATTTTCAAGTAACAAATACACATTTCAAGTCACTACCATTTTCAAGTAACTAGTTCACATTTCAAGTTACTACACTTAACCATTTTCAAGTAACAAATACACATTTTCAAGTAATTAGTTCACATTTTCTAGTCACTACCATGTTCAAGTAACTAGTTCACATTTCAAGTCACTACAGTTAACCATTTTCAAGTAACAAATACACATTTACAAGTCATTACCATTTTAAAGTAACTAATACACATTTCAAGTTACAACACTTAACCATTTTTAAACACTTTTCAAGTCACTACACTTAACCATTTTCAAATAACTAGATCACATTTTCAAGTCACTACCATTTTCAAGTAACTAGTTTACATTTCAAGTTATTACACTTCACCATTTTCAAGTAACAAATACACATTTCAAGTCACTACCATTTTCAAGTAACTAGTTCACATTTCAAGTTACAACACTTAACCATTTTTAAACACTTTTCAAGTCACTACACTTAACCATTTTCAAGTAACTACATCACATTTTCAAGTCACTACCATTTTCAAGTAACTAGTTTACATTTCAAGTTACTACACTTAACCATTTTCAAGTAACAAATACACATTTCAAGTCACTACCATTTTCAAGTAACTAGTTCACATTTCAAGATACTACACTTAACCATTTTCAAATAACAAATACACATTTTCAAGTCATTACCATTTTAAAGTAACTACTACACATTTCAAGTTACAACACTTAACCATGTTTAAGTAACTAAAACACTTTTCAAGTCACTACACTTAACCATTTTCAAGTAATAAATACACGTTTTCAAGTAACTAATACACATTTCAAGTTACAACACTTAACCATTTTTGAGTAACTAAAACACATTTCAAGTCACTACTATTTTTAATTAACTAAAACACATTTCAAGTTACTACACTTAACTATTTTCAAGTAACTATTGCATATTTTCAAGTCACAACCATTTTCAATTAACTAGTTTACATTTCAAGTTACTACACTTAACCATTTTCAAGTAACTAATACATATTTTCAAGTCACTACCATTTTCCAATAACTAATACACATTTCAAGTTATTACACTTAACCATTTTTAAGTAACTAAAACACATTTAAATTCATTACACTTAACCATTTTCAAGTAACTAGATTACATTTTCAAGTAATTAGTTCACATTTCAAGTCATTAAACTTAACCATTTTCAACTAACTAGTTCACATTTTAAGTTACTACACTTAACCATTTTTAATTTACTAAAACACCTTTCAAGTTACTACACTTAACTATTTTCAAGTAACTAATACACATTTTCAAGTCACTACCATTTTTAAGTAACTAAAACACATTTCAAGTCACTACTATTTTTAATTAAGTAATACACATTTCAAGTTACAACACTTAACCATTTTTAATTAACTAAAACACATTTCAAGTAACTAGTTCTCATTTTCAAGTCATTACCATTTTAAAGTAACTAATACACATTTCAAGTTAAGACACTTAACCATTTTTAAGTAAATAAAACACATTTCAAGAAACTACACTTAACCATTTTCAAGTAACTAGTTCACATTTCAAGTCACTACACTTAACCATTTTCAAGTAACAAATACACATTTTCAAGTAACTAATACACATTTCAAGTTGCAACACTTAACCATTTTTAAGTAAATAAAACACATTTCAATTCACTACTATTTTCAATTAACTAATACACATTTCAAGTAAAAACACTTAACCATTTTTAATTAACTAAAACGCATTTCAAGTTACTACACTTAACTATTTTCAAGTAACTATTGCATATTTTCAAGTCACAACCATTTTCAGTTAACTAGTTTACATTTCAAATTACTACACTTAACCATTTTCAAGTAACTAATACATATTTTCAAGTCATTACCATTTTCAAGTAACTACTACACATTTCAAGTTAAGACACTTAACCATTTTTAAGTAAATAAAACACATTTCAAGACACTACACTTAACCATTTTCAATTAACAAGTTCACATTTCAAGTCACTACACTTAACCATTTTCAAGTAACAAATACACATTTTCAAGTAACTAATACACATTTCAAGTTGCAACACTTAACCATTTTTAAGTAAATAAAACACATTTCAATTCACTACTATTTTCAATTAACTAATACACATTTCAAGTAAAAACACTTAACCATTTTTAATTAACTAAAACACATTTCAAGTTACTACACTTAACTATTTTCAAGTAACTATTGCATATTTTCAAGTCACAACCATTTTCAGTTAACTAGTTTACATTTCAAGTTACTACACTTAACCATTTTCAAGTAACTAATACATATTTTCAAGTCACTACCATTTTCCAATAACTAATACACATTTCAAGTTATTACACTTAACCATTTATAAGTAACTAAAACACATTTCAATTCATTACACTTAACCATTTACAAGTAACTAGATTACATTTTCAAGTAATTAGTTCACATTTCAAGTCATTACACTTAACCATTTTCAACTAACTAGTTCACATTTCAAGTTACTACACTTAACCATTTTTAATTTACTAAAACACCTTTCAAGTTACTACACTTAACTATTTTCATGTAACTAATACACATTTTAAAGTCACTACCATTTTTAAGTAACTAAAACACATTTCAAGTCACTACTATTTTGAATTAAGTAATACACATTTCAAGTTACAACACTTAACCATTTTTAATTAACTAAAACACATTTCAAGTAACTAGTTCACATTTTCAAGTCATTACCATTTTAAAGTAACTAATACACATTTCAAGTTACAACACTTAACCATTTTTAAGTAACTAAAACACATTTCAAGTCACTACTATTTTCAATTAACTAATAAACATTACAATTTACAACACTTAACCATTTTTAATTAACTAAAACACATTTCAAGTAACTAGTTCACATTTTCAAGTCATTACCATTTTCAATTAACTAATACACATTTCAAGTTACAACACTTAACCATTTTTAAGTAAATAAAACACATTTCAAGACACTACACTTAACCATTTTCAAGTAACTAGTTCACATTTAAAGTCACTACACTTAACCAGTTTCATGTAACAAATACACATTTTCAAGTAACTAATACACATTTCAAGTTGCAACACTTAACCATTTTTAAGTAACTAAAACACATTTCAAGTCACTACTATTTTCAATTAACTAATAAACATTTCAAGTTACAACACTTAACCATTTTTAATTAACTAAAACACATTTCAAGTAACTAGTTCACATTTTCAAGTCATTACCATTTTAAAGTAACTAATACACATTTCAAGTTACAACACTTAACCATTTTTAAGTAAATAAAACACATTTCAAGACACTACACTTAACCATTTTCAAGTAAGTAGTTCACATTTCAAGTCACTACACTTAACCATTTTCAAATAACAAATACACATTTTCAAGTAACTAATACACATTTCAAGTTGCAACACTTAACAATTTTTAATTAAATAAAATACATTTCAATTCACTACTATTTTCAATTAACTAATACACATTTCAAGTAAAAACACTTAACCATTTTTAATTAACTAAAACACATTTCAAGTTACTACACTTAACTATTTTCAAGTAACTATTGCATATTCTCAAGTCACAACCATTTTCAATTAACTAGATTACATTTCAAGTTACTACACTTAACCATTTTCAAGTAACTAATACATATTTTCAAGTCACTACCATTTTCCAATAACTAATACACATTTCAAGTTATTACACTTAACCATTTTTAAGTAACTAAAACACATTTCAATTCATTACACTTAACCATTTTCAAGTAACTAGATTACATTTTCAAGTAATTAGTTCACATTTCAAGTCACTACTATTTTGAATTAAGTAATACACATTTCAAGTTACAACACTTAACCATTTTTAATTAACTAAAACACATTTCAAGTAACTAGTTCACATTTTCAAGTCATTACCATTTTAAAGTAACTAATACACATTTCAAGTTACAACACTTAACCATTTTTAAGTAACTAAAACACATTTCAAGTCACTACTATTTTCAATTAACTAATAAACATTACAAGTTACAACACTTAACCATTTTTAAGTAACTAAAAAACATTTCAAGTCACTACACTTAACCATTTTCAAGTAACTAGTTCACATTTTCAAGTCACTACCTTGTTCAAGTAACAAGTTCACATTTCAAGTCACTACACTTAACCATTTTCAAGTAACACATACACATTTTCAAGTCATTACCATTTTAAATTAACTAATACACATTTCAAGTTACAACACTTAACCATTGTTAAACACTTTTCAAGTCACTACACTTAACCATTTTCAAGTAACTAGATCACATTTTCAAGTCACTACCATTTTCAAGTAACTAGTTTACATTTCAAGTCACTACACTTACCCCTTTTCAAGTAACTAGTTCACATTTTCAAGTCACTACCATGTTCAAGTAACTAGTTCACATTTAATGTCACTACACTTAACCATTTTTAAGTAACTAAAACACATTTTCAAGTCATTACCATTTTCAAGTTACTACAACACATTTCAAGTTACGACACTTAACCATGTTTAAGTAACTAAAACACTTTTCAAGTCACTACACTTAACCATTTTCAAGTAACTAGTTCACATTTTCAAGTCAATACCATTTTCAAGTAACTAGTTCACATTGCAAGTCACTACACTTAACCATTTTTAAGTAACAACTACACATTTTCAAGTAACTAATACGCATTTCAAGTTACAACTCTTAACCATTTTTAAGTAACCAAAACACATTTAAAGTCACTACTATTTTCAATTAACTAATACACATTTCAAGTTAAAACACTTAACCATTTTTAAGTTACTAAAACACATTTCAAGTCACTACACTAAACCATTTTCAAGTAACTAGTTCACATTTTCAAGTGACTACCATGTTCAAGTAACTAGTTAACATTTCAAGTCACTACACTTAACCATTTTCAAGTAACTAGTTCACATTTTCAAGTCACTACCATGTTCAAGTAACAAGTTCACATTTCAAGTCACTACACTTAACCATTTTCAAGTAACACATACACATTTTCAAGTCATTACCATTTTAAATTAACTAATACACATTTCAAGTCACAACACTTAACCATTTTTAAACACTTTTCAAGTCACTACACTTAACCATTTTCAAGTAACTAGATCACATTTTCAAGTCACTACCATTTTCAAGTAACTAGTTTACATTTCAAGTCACTACACTTAACCCTTTTCAAGTAACTAGTTAACATTTTCAAGTCACTACCATGTTCAAGTAACTAGTTCACATTTCATGTTTTTCTTGATTACCTTCTTTTTCAGTAGAGCAACCGTCATTTTCACCTAAAGAACAAACATTACATTTCAAAACAAACAAAAAAATAAACATAAACAAAAAAATAAACATAAACAAAAAAATAAATTAACCTATCCCAATTGCACAATAACATAAAGTCATGTAGTTCACGAATCAAACAAAAAAGAATTAGAACTACTTGTAAGCGATTAAGTTTTTTTTTCATGAAAAATAGCTATCAAGACAAGAAAAATAGCGGCAAACAATAATATTTGATTTCAAAATATGCGCGGGGTTACAATCTTTAGAAAATCTTATAACAAAGACGTAATCCTTTGATTCTTCTCTCACGTTCTTTACTTTGTTCCTGAGTGATGAAATATTTATTTAAATTTTATCACGAATGAGGGGCCAAGCTTTGATCACAATCATGTAGGTATGGAGACTTGCGGCACACCACTTGGAGATGAAGACTTCTTTGTATACGGAAGACTTGAAGATCAACACCGAAGAGCAGAGCTTCTCTTTATGTGTATATGTATTTGTGCATCCCTATTTCTTTGGTCAAGACCCCTTTATCTAGGCGTAAGCTAGGCCTTGAGGGTATTTTGGTCTCCAAATAATTCTAGCTTGAAGAGCATGAGTTAGGCTCATCCTGTCAATTTAACAGGCTGACCCAAATGTAATTGGACTTCATTTGCATTATATAATTTTAACTTAACTATTAATCCAACTTTATTAACCAATAATTTGACTCGGTCAACATGTCATGAATTTAAGTTAATCTAAAATTTAATATGAATTTATCTGATAAAATTTCACTGTCTACAAATGCCCTCATGCTTCAAGGCTTGTTGAGGTGTATGACTTGTCTAGCCTTTAGAGACGAGATTTTAAGTATTCATAAATCAAATGAATTTTTTTCTTTTTTCATGTAAGTGACTTCTTACGAAATGTTTGAAACTTCACAAAAAATAACTATGCTGACATATTGAAGCTATCCAAGTCAATACATGCCAGAGTCTTTTTGGTAGCATTCTCTAATTTACAAGAGATTCGCTTGACTTCTGATCATTCTCCAACTTAATATATATATATATATATATTCGGTTTGAAGTGTTTCCAGCTTATGGAGGATTATGCATAATATCCCTTTTTTATTTGATGGCTGAGAAACCCAAGTTTTATATCAAAAGATATTATCAAGTGTCACGACCCAACCGGTCATGATTGGCACCCACCCTATCCTATGGTGGGAGAACCATACTAATCTCACCCTTACACACTTAATTGTTACTCTCTCATACAAATCTCCATGTATTAAATCAGTTAAAAAGGGTTTCATTTAAATAACATCTTAGTCAACAATGACGTCATCCATAAAAACGAATAGAGTGCGGAAACCTCTATTTATTACAATCCCCGGGATCTAATGTCACCGTACAAGAACATCTAAAAAGAAAAACTGAGTCTAAAGCTAATAAGAATATCCAAAATCATAAACAAGAGAAAATTTTCTTAGTCCCGGATTAAAGGACATAACATCATAGAAGATCTGAAGGTTGCCCGGACATGGTGCTCATCCTTAAAATCAGGACTGAATCACTTTCTAGAGCCGAGGTCACATGCCAACCGTGGGAATATGTTCTGCACTCAACATAAATAAGAGTACAGGTAGCATCAATACATCAAACAATTATAAAGCGATCATAACAAGATTCATAATCAATGATATCAGTTAAACAATACATCATGAATCATCATATAATTACACTCACAAGTTCACTTTTACAGGCTTTTACACTTATTTGGTTTCATCAACCCTTCATCATCAGATATATTTATCAAATAACACTCAATGTATGAAAATGAGTGCACGTATGCAAGATGTTTGCATCATGGCGTACCCTTCTGTTCCTCCTCATCAACAACATAATGTACCGGCGTGGTACCCGACCCATTATCACATCATATTATATTATACCGGCGTGTTACCCGACCCATTATCATAACATATCATACTATATCGGCGTGGTACCCGACCCATCACGTCAACAACTCATCAAAATGCAATACTAATGCAATGCTGTCATTAAATCACAAACCATGCTAGAAGGCAATCATAGATGTTCAAATCATAAACAAGCACAAAGCCAAGAAAGTCTAAGTGCTACACAAAACCATAGCCTACCTCAACTCCTTTGCTCAAGTCACCTTTAAGCCATACTCTTCCTCGTTCAATTCGCTTTTGATCTACACAACCACAAGAGCATACACATATTTCAATAATCCACCCCTTTTCACCACTAGGGATCAAAATCACTGATTTTAGCAATAATTTTATCCTATTTCATCATCTTAGGATTTTTCTTATCATTTTAACTTCAGGAACACTACTTGAATTAATATAATAGTCGAATTTCTAGTCCCATTAGTGTTTTCTAACACCCTAGGATCATTATATACCGAATTTATAAGTAATCCCCTTATTTCTTATCAATTTTCATAAACTAGGGTTTAACCAACAAACCCATCATTAATCCATTTTCTAGTGATTTTCTAAAGTTAAACGAAGTGAATTCAAGTTTAGAACATAATTACTTACCTCCAAAGATGAACAACCTCAAAATTCCTCTGAAAATATCCCCAGTGCCCTATTACATTTTTGAAACATGAGGAATGAATTTTTTTTTGGGGTTTTAAAACTAACATTTTACTGCGCGTTACCGCTCCATCGAATAATTACTGCTGCAGCGGTACTACTGCAGTGGTTAAATTTTTGCTGCAGCGGCTCACGCCTATTTTACTGAAGGTCGCCGCTGCGGTTTTCCTGACAGCTACAACAGTTACTTTTTCTGCTGCAGTAGTCCGAGGCAGAAACTCAAGACCCCTTCTCAGTTTTTCTCATTTTATAACACACACTACAAATCTTGACAGCATAAACCAACCCCTCCACGGTAACCACTATAACCGAATTTCTATAACTCCGTTTCAGGTACCAGAAGTTGCTATGACTTTCTATACTTGTTGGCTATCCAACCGTTACATCAAACCAACTATTACTAATCATATTAATACCAAATTTCATTCAACTAACACACTCTCAAATTTGAGCCAAACCTAGGCTGGCCCTGAATTTCTCAAATTTTAGCTAAGGGGGGTCTAGATACAACTTTTACCTTCTAATTCAGCATAACGATATTTTGGGTTGTTACGTTATATACCAATTTACCACTAATTTTTCCCCAATCGACAACTATCCCAAAAACATAACAACTGGAATAGGATGTACCTAAATCAATAAACAAGTGTGGATGCCACTTACGCATGAGCGCTTCTGTCTCCCATGTAGACTCCTCAATGGTATGGTTTCTCCACTGAACCTTCACATAAGGAATAACCCATGTCCTCAACCTCCTCACATCTTTAGCTAAAATAGCAGTTGGTTCTTCTTGATAGGATAGTTTTTTATCGAACAATTCTGGGTCCCAACGAATAATGTAGTCACCATCTTCATGATATTTCTTTAGCATAGTTACATGGAATATGGGGTGAACTCCGAACATACTAGGGGGTAAGGCCAACCTGTATGCTACTAACCCCACTTCCTTCAATACCTCAAAAAGTCCTATGTACCTTGGGCTCAACTTGCCCTTCTTGCCGAATTGCATCACACCTTTCATGGGTGACACTTTCAAGAGTGCCTTCTCCCCTTGTCAAACTTCATATCTCTTACCTTTTTATCTGCATACTCCTTTTGTAGGATTTGAGACGTTATGAGTTTCTCCTGTATGAATCTCACTTTTTCCATAGAGTCCTTGAGCATATCAGTGCCCCAAGGCCTCACCTCAAATGCGTCAAACCACCCAATTGAGGATCTACATCGTCTATCATATAAGGCCTCAAAAGAAGCCATGCTAATACTAGAGCGGTAGCTGTTATTGTAGGAAAATTCACACAATGGTAAGTATTGGTCCCACTGACCACCGAAGGCTATAACACAAGCTCGAAGCATATATTCAAGCACTTGGATAGTCTGTTCCGATTGACCATCGGTCTGTGGGTGAAAAGTTGTGCTCAGGTCCAGTCTAGAACACAACTCGGACTGAAATCTCTCCCAAAAATTAGAGGTGAACTGAGTATCTCTATCAGACACAATAGACATAGGTATCCCATGCAATCTTACAATTTCCTTCATATAAATCTTGGCCAACTTAAACGCATTATAGTCAGCTCTTACTGGAATAAAGGCCGACTTAGTCAACCGATTAACAATAACCCAAATAGAGTCGCATTTCTTCAAGGTTTTCGAAAGGCCCACCACAAAATCCATCGTTATCCATTCCCACTTCCATTCTGAAATGGGCATCCGCTGAAATGTGCCACTAGGATTTTGATGTTCGTACTTAACTTGCTAAGAGTTTTGACATTTCACCACAAAATCCACAGTGTCACGCTTCATCCTCCGCCACCAATAGTGTTGTCTCAAGTCTTTATACATTTTGTTGGCACCCGGATGTATGGAGTACTTGGAATTATGAGCCTCTGCCAGAATGGTTGGGATCAAGTTATCTACCCGAGGTACACACAACCGACCTATGATTCTCAAGGCCCCTTCGTCATCCAGAATGGCCTCCTTTGCCTACCCTTGTAACACTTTTTCCTTGAGATTTTTCAATTTCTTATCCTTTTACTGTCGTCTATTTATCTGATCATAGAAAGTAGACCTAGCCTCCATATGTGCCAACACTTTTACTTTGCCAGTTTCCTACAATCTCAGAAAACTGTTAGCCAAATACCATACCTCTCTCGGCAATGGGCATCTGGACGCCTCCAGAAATGATAGGCTCCCCATTCTCACTAGTTTTCGGCTTAGTGTATCCGCCACCATATTGGCCTTACTCGGGTGATAAAAGATTGAGATGTCATAATCTTTAATCAACTCCATACATCTCTATATCTTAGATTCAGATCCTTTTGAGTGAACATGTGCTGCAAGATGCAGTGGTCAGTGAACACATCTCACTTCACCCCATAGAGATAGTGTCTCCAAATTTTTAAAGCGAACACTATGGCTGCTAGTTCCAAGTCATACGTGGGGTAGTTTTTCTCATAAGGCTTCAGTTGCCTTAAAGTATAGGAAATCACATTTCGATATTCCATCAACATAACACCTAAACCCAAATGTGAGGCATCACAAAATATAATAAAATCTTTACCCTTGACAGGTAGGGTTAGTACTGGAGCCAAAGTCAACAAAGTTTTGAGCTTTCGAAAGCTCTCCTCACACTTATCATCCCATTCAAATTGAACTTCCTTCTGAGTCAGGCGGGTCATGTGCGAAGAAATAGAAGAAAACCCCTTAACAAACCGGTGATAGTTACTGGCCAATCCCAGAAAACTATGGATCACTATTACGTTCGTCGGTCTGGCCCAATTCTTAATAGCCTCAAATTTTTGTGGGTCTACCCTAACCCCTTTTTTAAAAACCATGTGCCCCAAGAAGGACACCAAAGAAAGCAAAAATTCACAGTTAGAGTACTTAGCATACAATTGCTTTTCCTTTAACAATTTCAACACAGTACATAAATGAGCTTCATGCTCTTTCTCACTTTTAGAATAAACAAATATATCATCAATAAACACAACAACGAACGAGTCGAAGAAGGACTTAAACACTCCATTCATCAAGCTCATGAAAATAGCTGGGGCATTGGTCAAGCCAAAAGACATAACAAAAAACTCGTAGTGCCCGTAATGAGTTCGAAAAGCAGTCTTTGGGATGTCCTCTGCCCTATTTTTTAGCGGATGATAACACGATCTTAAATCAATATTAGAGAATACTACAACCTCTTATAATTGGTCAAACAAATCATCTATCCTAGTTAAGGGATATTTGTTACAAATGGTCACCTTATTTAACTGGCGGTAGTCTATGCACATCCTCATACTAACATCTTTCTTTTTCACAAACAACACCGGTGCACCCCAAGGAAAGACACTTGGGCGAATAAAGCCCTTCTCTAATAACTCTTGCAATTGGGATTTTAATTCCCTTAACTCTACAGGTGCCATACGATTTGGAGGGATAAAAATGGGTCTAGCTCCCGGCTCTAGGTCTATACAAAAGTCAACTTCCCAATCTGGAGGCATACCTATAAGATCATCAAGAAACACTTTTAGGAAATCACAAACCACTGGAACTAATACTATCGGAGGGATTACAGATTTATCTTCCCAAAGATGGTCTCAAAATGCTCTACACCCTCTTTTCACCAGTTTCTGAGCATGAATTGTGGACACAACCCTCACAGGATTAGGCTTAAAGCTACCCTCGCATTCTAACTTCTCTTTATCAGGCATTGCTACCATGTCAGTTTTGGCATAGCAATCAAGAACAATATGATGAAGAGATAACCAACTCATCCCCAAAATAATATCAAATTCCTCCATATCTAGGATGACTAAATCTGCCATGGTCTAAAACCTCATGAACATTATGGAACACACATGATATACCTGATCAACACACACAGACACCCCAACCGGTATAGACACATACATGGGAGCATCAAGATATTCACATTCTAGGTCCCAACATATACATGGGATCATCAAGATATTCACAGTCTATGTCCCAACACATACATGGGAGCATCAAGATATTCACAGTTTATATCCCAGCAAATTTTACAGACACATAAGATAAGGTGGAACCATCATGAAACAATAAAGAATCCATATGATCATAGATAAGAATAATACCTATGATCACTGCATCAGAAGCTTCCACCTTGGGACGAGGCAGAACTGCATAAAGATGTGCTTTTTCACCACCTTGGCTACCACGTCTACCACCTTAAGCTCCATTTCTACCAACTTGTCCTCCACCTCGGTTTTCCTGGTTGCCACCCCTAACTTTGCCACCACGCCCACTTTGTGGATGGCCTCTACCGTTTCCTTCTCCTTTACGACCTGCCGAAACTAGAGTAGTAGAAACTAGTAATTGCATCAACTAACATGCAGACAAAAAGTTAGGGCAATACCTTCTGACATGTCCAATACCTCAACACTCAAAGCATTTGGGTCACAAAGTAGGCCTCTAAACTGAAGAGGAAGAAGGTGTATAGCTGCCGGCTTAAGAAGGCTGATAACTAACCCTAGATAGGACCCTTGCAGACTCTGGTATGGATGAATGGTAGGGTTTAGAAGAACCATGCCCCTTTGAGAAAGTACCACTGAATTGGCCCAAAGTCTGAGCCTTCTTCTCTTCTACCTTTCCCTCTCCGTGTTTCTCAAGTGCTTCAACTTTCTTGGCGAATTCAATAACATCCTGAAAGGATTTACCAGTCACTGCTACAAATAAGGTAGCCAACTGAATCCCCTAATTCAATCCCTTCACAAAGTACCTAATCCTTTCCTCCTCCAAGGTAATCAACTGTAGTGTATAATGGGACAATACATGAAACTTGGCCTCAGAGGCCACCACAAATATGTTACCCTGCTCCAACCTCAGAAACTCATCCCTTTTCTAGTCACGATAAGTGTGGGGAACATATTTCTCAAGGAATATGTTCTGAAATTAAGTCCAAGTAAGTATAGGTAAGACAACCCTGCACTACACAAATGACCTCCACCACTACTCATTCTGCAGCTGAAAGGAAACAAACTCCACTCCATACTTTTTGACAATACCCATTTTGTGAAGACGTTTATGACAATCTACTAAGAACTCAAAAGAATCCTCAGACTCTATACCTTGGAAAACTGGGGTCTTTATTTTCATGAAGTTACAAAATAGTCCATTCTCATCATCAGTCATTACTGATCCAAGTACCTGTTGAGGATATACCCTTGTTTCAGAGCCTGCATCCATCCTTGGTGCTACAACAACAGCAAATTGTAATGTTGGGGACAGAGCAGTCAAAATTACTGGAGTATAGCCAGTGCCGGCCAAGTTACCCAAGAATCCCAACACCTGTTGAATCATCTATGCAGACAAGGGCACCTAAGCTGCACCATTTGGTGTTGACACCACATTTTTTGGAGCTATCATCTCTCCTTCCTCAACCACCTCATCTTCATTCTGAACATCGCTTGGGTTATCTTGTGGTGGAGGAGGGGATGGTGATCTCTACCTTATCGATCTATTGGATGCCTGTGCTCCACCCCTAATGGGTATTGTTCCCCACTCTCCCCTTCTTACTTTGCCGCTAATACGAGGTCTGCCCCAGACTATGGCCTCAGCAGCGAGTGCTGTTGTGGGTAGTGTTGCAGCTGCTGCTGCTGCTACTATGGTGGATAGGTATTAACCATCTGCGAACAAGATTTAAAGGATTAGATACCAATTTGGATCACCAGATACCAATTGGAATCAAGTTATAACACGAAAGAAGGAAAGAAATAAATTCATTCATAAAGTCCAAAAACCTTTCGCAGAAAAGTATTGATGTCTCCGTACCATTCTGCAGGGCTCTACTAGACTTGTTCTTTACGACGAGATCAAAGAACCCAGTTATCTGATACCATCTTTGTCACAACCTGACCGGTCATTCTTGGAACCCGCCCTATCCTATAGTGGGAGAACCATACTAATCTCACCCTTACACACTTAATTATTACTGACTCATACAAATATCCATGTATTAAATCAGTTAAAAAGGGTTTCATTTAAATAACATTTATTCAACAATGACTCATCCATAAAAATGAATAGAGTGCGAGAAACCTCTATTTATTACAATCCCCAGGACCTGAAGTCACCGTACAAGAAGATCTAAAAAGAACAACCGAGTCTAAAACTAATACGAATATCCAAAAACATAAACAAGAGGAAATTGTCTTAGTCTTGGATCAAAGGACATAACATAATGGAAGATCTGAAGGTTGCCCGGACATGGTGCTCACCCTCGAAATCAGGACTGAACCACTATCTAGAGCCGAGGTCACGTGTCAACCACTGGAATATGTTTCGGACTCAACAAAAACAAGAGTACAAGTAGCATCAATACATCAACAAGTACTTGTAAGCATCAAAGATCGATTAACTTAATAATTTATATTAAGCAAGTCAAACAAGTATAAAACGATCATAACAAGATTCATAATCAATGATATCAGTCAAAAAACACATCATGAATCATCATATAATTACACTCATAAGTTCACTTTTATAGGCTTTTACACTTATTAGATTTCATCATCAGATATATTTATCAAATAGCATTCAATACATGTAAATGAGTGCATGTATGCAAGATGTGCGCATCATCTCTTACCCTTCTCATCGTTTTCATCAACAATATTACGTACCGACATGACACCCGACCTATTATTATAGCATATCATATTGTACCATCGTGGTACCTGACCTATTATCATAACATATCATACTGTATCGACGTGGTACCCGACCATCACCTCAACAGCTCATCAAAATGCAATAAAAATGCAATGCAGTTATCAAATCACAAACCATGCTAGAAGACAATCATAGATGTTCAAATCACAAACAAGCACAAAGCCAAGAAAGTCTAAGTGCTACACAAAACCATAGCCTACCTCAACACCTTTGCTCAAAGTCACATTTATGCCACATTTTTCCCTTATTGTTCTCATTCAATTCATTCTTGATCTACACAACCACAAGAGTATACACATATTTCAATAATCCACCCCTTTTTCCCTACTAGGGATCAAAATCACTGATTTTAGCCATAATTTTACCCTATTTCATTATCTTAGGGATTTTATTATCATTTTAACTTCATGAACACTATTTGAATTAACATAATATTCAAAATTCTAGTTCCATTAGTGTTTTGTAACACCATAGGATCATTATATACTGAATTTATAAGCAATCTCATCATTTTTCATTAATTTTCATAAGCTAGGGCTTAACCCTCAAACCCACCATTAATCCATTTTCTAGTGATTTTCTAAGGTTTAACAAAGTGAATTCAAGTCTAAAATATAATTACTTACCTCCCAAGATGAACAACCTCGAAATTCCTCTGAAAATTGCCTATCCCAGTGTCCTATTGTATTTTTCAAAAAGTGGGGAATGAAAACTTTTTTTGGGTTTTAAAAACTAACATTTTACTGCATGTTACCGTTGCAGTGGATAATTACCACTGCAGTGGTACCACTGCAGTAATTAAATTTTTGCTGCAACGATTCGTCGCTATTTTACTGGAGGCCGTTAGTGCGATTTCCCTGACCGCTGCAGCGGTTACTTTTTCAGCTGCAGCGGTCCGAGGTAGAAACTCAGGATCCCTTCTTAGTTTTTCTCATTTTACAATACACACTACAAATCTTGGCAATGCGAACCAACCCCTCCACCGTAGCTATTATAACCGGAGTTCTATAACTCTGTGTTAGGTGTCGGAAGTTGCTATGACTTTCTATACTTGATGGCTATCCAACCGTTACATCAAACCCAACTATTTCTGAACATATCAATATCAGATTTCATTCAACTATCACACTCTCAAATTTGAGCCAAAATTAGACTAGCTCTGAATTCCTCAAATTTTAGCTATGAGGGGTCTAGGTTCAACTTTTATCTCCTAATTCAGCGTAACAACATTTTGGATCATTACATTAGGAATCTACAATTTTTTGTGGGTCACCAATTTATAGACATGGCATTCCGAGAGCAAGAATTGTGTCTACGAGCTTGTCCTGATGATGTGGGTAGCTAATAATTGACCACAATAATGATTGACACTTTAGTTTATTTGAGTCATAGTAATTTGCAGTAAGATGGAATGATCCTTGCATTCATGCTAATGGTGATTTGGATCGGGTTGATGAAGGAAAGGATAGAGTGGCATCTAAACAAGTATTAGGTGTTGTTTTTCTTGATGTCGAATGCCCTTGCCCCATGAGTATGTTTTTGTTCATAGTAAGAGCTTTTCATACATAAAACTCAAATTTTAATTTTCATATTTTATTTCAATTGGAAAGTAGTTTTTCCATACATGATAAGACCTCTATATGTAAAATCTCAAACTTTAATTTTCATATCTGATCTCAATTGGGAAGTGGCTGTCATACGTATAAAGTGAATTTTCCAACACTTTTCATATTTTAATCTAATGTAAACTTTCCATTATTTGACTCTTATAAATACTTTCCATAATTTGATTCCAATAGAAAATTTTCCATAATTTGGCTCCAAAGGAAACTTTCCACAATTTAATTCCAATGGAAATTTTCTATAATTTGATTCCAATGCAAACTTTTCATAGCTATAATTTTTCATAATTTGTAGAAACTAAACTTATATCACCATTTTTTGAAATCTAAAAATACCCAAGTTTCTACAGTGGTTGGTTGACAATTTGCGACAGCGTCCAGTTCAATTGAGTCTGTATTTGTAAGGTAATTCTTTCTCTCATATATGATTTCCATCACTTTTTCATAGCTCTATGCAATTGTGGTAGAAAATTCATATCGTGTCGTAAAAATTCTAAAATTTTAATCTATTTAATTTTTCAGAAACTAGACTCACAGACCTATGACATATCAAAAAATCATGATCAGATAGCCCTTATATCCTTGCTGATAAATTTTTGAACTCAACCTTGAATTCTAATGAGCTGATTGCACTAGCTTCATGTGGCTTTACAGAAAATATCTTATTTTGGCTAAGAAATAATGAAATTATGAGTGGTTTGTAGCGTTGGAAAGAAGATCCATAAAGTTACTTCATATACAAAATCCACAATAAAATTACATCCATATTTATTCAGTTTTTTTTTTGAAGTTAGCTTTTGAATATGTCACACCTCGAATTCCAATAGGGCGGACTGACACCCGAAGCCGTTGAGGCCCGAGAGAACCAAACACCCGAAGCCGTTGGGGCCCGAGAGAACCAATATTTGCTCACGTACATTCATATGCATGTCTCTGTATGAATATCATTGTATCTCATGCAACTATGCGGAAGTCATGGAAACATATGTTATATATGAAACTTAGCCGTTAGGGCCATCAAGTCAAAATGGACATACATCCCTTACATTCATATTCCCATATACGTCTACAAAGCCTCTAACCGATACATGTATATAACCAACCTACAGTCGGGACAAGTCCCCGCTTTATACATTTACAATGCCAAAACCAACACCAATGTACACATGTGACTCGGAAAGCCCCGAACCAACTGGAGCTCACCAATGATTGGCAAATGGTCCTCAACCTACTGTGGAGGTCTACTAGCACCTGTGCGTGCATCAAGTAAGGTAAGTCCCCCAAGGGACGTCAGTACGAAGAATGTACTGAGTATGTAAGGCTGTAAGGAACTGCATGAGACATAAATACGTTAATGATATCAAGTAAAAGTGAAATAATCAATATGGATAAACCTCCATTCTGTATATGTGGAACCATGTACATTGCTTTCGTTATTTTCATTTTCGATCATTCATTCACATCATTATCACTCATATAATGTCATTCGTATATACTTTCCTTCAAGTGACATACTTTCATTCAAATGCTTTACTTTCTTTGCTTTTACCATTACCATTCATCCAGCTGATCAGTGGGCTATAGTACAATCATCCACCTTATCGGCGGGCCATAACATAATATAGTGTAAAATATCAACAATCATCCACCTTATCGGTGGGCCATAATATACATATAGGTATATATACGTTGCTTTGTTCCTTACTTGTGAGAGATCGATACCTTTACTAGTGAGAGATTGATACATTGGTGATTGAAACATTATTGGAACTTTGGAACATAATATTTTTGGAACTTTGGAACATAACATTATTGAAACTTTGGAACCATGTCCATAGTTATGTGACACATGAATAACAATTGATCAGTAATTAAGGAACATGTGAATAACAATAGATGACAACCTGAAATGAGATACCTTTGAACATTTCGGAATGGAACAAGCATAATGACAATGTGAACACTATGTGCTGCAGAAGGATACAGAAAGAGTAACCTTACATACCTTATCTTCCCAATATAAATACACAGTCCTATATGTGACCACAATAGTCCATCTCCTTCCTTACGTTTCACTCTACAACACAAGTACATAACAGAGCTCACGTTAACAACCAACTACCTTACAAGTGCATAAGACGACAATGAGTTACATGTTTGCCTAAAAATGTCATTTCACCCTTTACAATACCATTCATGGAATTATCATACAAAAAATACCACAACATTCCATACATTGACCAAGACATCATAAACCAATAGCATGTCACACCAAGTTCATACTTTACACTTCTCCATCAACACAACATCACAATTACTCCATCAAGTCACCTCAATACACTTCATAACAACATATCGACAACAATCCCACAATTTACACTCATAGAAAAATAACAAGTCAAGGAACATAACCACACCATACATGTTGATATTTCATCCATACCATGCACTTTCATCAAAACCTCAAGTCTCCGTTTAATTTCAAATCACAAAGATGACACATCTTTTAGCAAAAAACAAAAGTGCACTATTCAACATCTTGCCAACATATCCATCATGATATATACACCATATTAAGCATATAATATATTAATCCATGAGATTAGACACTTACCAAAGCTTGCAAAGTGATGATCTTGTCCAAAGAAAATGGTTGCCTTAGGGTTTGAGTTGAGAGAAATATCTTGTGGAAATGTCTAGAGTTGGCAAGTGTGGTTTAATGAATAAAAATCTAATTTCTTTGCCTTTATATAGTCCTTGTAGTCATCCTTAGCCAATTATTGGGCATTAAATGTCTTGTTTACTTGGTCAATGGAAGAATGGGTCATTTTCCCATTTGGGCCATGCATTTTGGCTTCATTTTGGGCCTCAAATTGAGCCCATTAACACATGTTAGCTTAGCCCACCAAATTCAATGTATGATACACCATATATCTCACGTTTAAATAATTCCATAAATGTCACGACAATATTCACTCACGAAATTCATGTCCGTAGCTTCAATCTCACAAATACGAAATTCTTGCCACTCATGGCTTAATTGAACATAATATGATAAAATACTTGTGACGAAGAATTAACCCCCAAATCGGTTTCCAAAATAGCTCAAGAGTAGTCCTACTATGATGTAATAAGGATACCATAACCGAAGAGTCCTCTTTATATACTAATAATCGTTGAAGAAATTTGGCAAAAAAGCACCCCAGCACGCTCCCGGGCAGCCTAGGGACTTAGAGAAATTTCAGCTCTGGAAACTGTGTACAGGGTCGGCCTGGTACGCCCCTGGGCATGGCCCCTTGCTGCCTATGCCACAAAAAAATCAGGCCAAAGCGGCCTGGCACGCCACCTGCAGCGCCCCATACTAAATTTTTGATTTCGACTTTTCTTTGCAGATTTGGTTGGATCTTTCAAGTCCCAACCTTTTGCTTGCCTCTTATATTTAGGATACTTTGCTTGGATGTCCCTTAAACCTCACTGTTTCACCCCACAAATGCTCCACAAATTCACAAACACCTCCTACGAAGGTCTAATCACATTTACTAGCACAATATCAAATGTTTCCATCAATAACAATACAAAATTCGTACTTATTGCTCTCGAACCTAGGGTAAACATGGTTCAAGGTTTTCAAGTAAGGTTGGAAATGTACCGGATGTTACAGAATAGCCGCAAAAAATCAGAACTTACAATCTTGGCTTTTCATTGAAAAGATTTTTAATTCCTTTTGTAGATTTTTGGTGAAGTTATACAGGCGTAATTTCTTGCAACATGACGTACTTCCATGACTGTAACATGCCGCATCCTCATTTAGAGATATTGAGTGACCAACGAAATTTGAATGCCGAAATCCTTACCATGGAGCTTCGGCCTCCAGCAATTGGTGTTTTCTCACTTGATAAAGAGTTGTTTGTCAAATATTTTCACCTTAATAAATAGTCACAAGTGGAGAGCAAAGATGTCACAAAAAATTTCTTGGGTCAGTCCATTAATATGAATGTTAATATGCTAAAATCTGCAACTCCTAAAGAAATCACACCCGTAGAATCTTCTCGTCCTAAGAGATGTCTTAACAATTGAAGTGTTCTGTCTTCTAGATTTGGCAGCATCTACTATACGTATGGCTATTAGGAATGGATAAAGGATGTTCTTCCTTGCTACAAGGAAGACTTGGAGCATATCAAGGTTTATGACACCGTATATACATCTCTATTTATGTATGACTATGATGACAATGTGCTGCATGCTTTTGTGAGCTTTGGCATCCATCTACCAATACACTTTTCACTTTCATTAGAGAAATATCTATATCACTTTGTGATTTGTGGGAGATTGGTGGTCCTTCAGTTCATAGGTCCTTTTATGATGAAGTTGTTCCCTCAGCAAAGGAATTGACACCGATGGACACTTGAGGAAAATCATTTCTCTCTAAAATTTATTTATATTTATTTTTGGACTTTTACAGACTATCCAAAGATGACCTCCATGATGTATCCATCCATGATTAGGTAAAGTTCTAGTTTAGAGCATCGAGTAGGTGTGTCGAGCCTTTGTAAAAGGTGTTAAATGACCGAACCACAAAGCCAAGGCTGAATCAAAATCCTTCTGGACATATTGACATGAACTTCCTTCCATGACCCGACAAGGAAAATACCCCCTTTATCAATCTAGGTATTGAAGACTTACTTCGATACGAGACTAATTTGGCAGCCTTTCAGTTTATGCTTCCGAATAAGAATATTGACTACGTGCGTGCTAGTATTTTTAAAGTAGCAAGTTTGATGGCTCATGGAGAGAAATTCTCTCTGACAGTCCCTATTCTTGCGAGTATAAATCGTGCCTTGAGGGAAATTTGTTCTTCTCTGAACTTAAGTATGGAGAATATTATTTTCCTCATACACTATGTATATGGCTGGCGAAGGAGTATTTTGGGACCCATCATCATGCTAATCACTCACACTAGACCATACCCTTATGTAAGATTTTTGGAGAGAAAATGGTCAAGTGTTTCAATTTTGTTGATGACCAAATGTTATTTCAATAAGATGATGCATGCTGCCATTATTATTTAGTGTTTCTACAAGACAAGGACTTATAACTTACTGATAGTGTCGACTTTCAAATTCATGGACTGAATTTATCATAAACCTTTATTCAGGTTATGTCACTCTTAATCATGATTCAGTTTTTATCGTGGAGCCTTATATCCCTAATAGCTTTAGTCGAATGGTGTTGGACAGACCAATATGCCTTCTAATTGAACAGAGAGTGAGGATCATCACTGGAATTGTCAAAAAAGAAAGGAAAAAGATCTAGATGATCGCTATTGCGGTATTGATTTTTTAGATTCCATTGTCATTGATGAAAAGGACCCAAATTCGATGTCGTTGTCTGAATTAGTAAAATGAGTACAACCCTTTTTTTCTTAAAAAAAGATAGATTGACTAGATTTCTCATTAGATAACATGGTCACAATAGTGTTTTTTTTTTTTTTTTTTTACATCAGACATAAAGTCTTTCCTTTTTATTAAGCTGATTTTCTTTTTTGTTCATTTTTTGTAGTTGGATCTTCAGGAATTATGTGGTTATGACCTGAGAAATGATATAATCACAAGCTACACTCTAATATTTAATGATTTTGATATGATTGCGAAGAGCTCCCCCTCTTCCCTTAATCATAGAGTACCTTTGCAGAAACTAGTTCCACCTGGAAGTTATCTTCTGCTTCTCTGGATAACAGGAAGTTCTCTCAACCAATTATTACTAATGCTGCTAAAGTTGTAACTAATCAGAGTACACACCCAAAATAATTCAATCCTTCTTCATGGCCATTGCAGCCTAGTGCTTCAACTTTTGATCCACAAGGAACTATTTCTCCTTTTAAATCAGCCTTTGATTCTGAGATATAGGGTGAATTGTGCGGATGGATCACACAATTTTCTGAGGGTTCTTTGGATAGTCTTGCAAAGTTTGATACAAGCATTGCTTCGACTTTAGAGGAAATTAGAAAATTCAACATTATTGATATTTCTACTGTGGAGGGTCTCGACGAGAACTTCTTCAAGGCACACACAGAATATGATGATTTAAGATCATCGAAGATGAATAAGAAGTTACATCAAGAGTCCCTTTATAAAACACAACAAAGCCTCAATGATGTGAAGTTGGAGCATGAAAGTTGGATGGGTCCAAAGGGAAGCTTCGTACAACTCTTACAGATGTAAAGAAGGATCTAGCAACCTTGGCCACCAAGAAAGAGAAGATCATCACTCTTCTTGACAAATATCAAGAGAAATTATCCAAAAATAAAGAGGACATCACCATAACGAAGGGTGAGATTTATACCATAGAGGCAAATCATATGTTGTCTCATGATAAAATAAAAAGATTATCCAAACTGGCAAAGGCGGTTAAGACGAGGCGCCAATAAATCCTTGGCTTCACACATTGTCCGTAGTTTAGTTTCTTGCTTAGGATTTTCCTTCTTCATTTGATTTTATTTCACTTAGCATGATGTGATATTTTTGTTTGAAGTAATAAAAGTGGTTACTTATACTTCAACATGAATTGTCTAGCCTCAAAATTTAGATTTAGATTTTTTTTAAAATATGCGTATGATCGTGAATCTGGCCTATTTTTTAGATTTGTGCAGTCCCACTAAAACGTCTCTGTCTTGGTGTAGAAGCATCTAACACCAAATGACGAGCCACTTTATTCTGTGGAAATCAAACTTTGAAAGCTACAACATATCCATAGATCAAGTTAAAAATCCATCCGGATTGACGAGAATAGATTTTGAGGTTGGCGATGCAATCTTACCTATTTTTTGATAGATTTACACAGTTTTACCAAAACGTTCTTGTCTCAATGTAAGACCACCCAAATAATGATACACTTGATTTTATACAAATCAGACTTCGAATGCTACAACATATCCAAATATCAAGGCAAAAATCCATCTGGATTGATAGAAATCAATTTTTGAAGTTGGTGATGCAATCATGACTAATGTATGACAAATTTGTGCAATTTCACCAAAATGTCCTCATCTGTGTGTAGTAGCATCCAAATGACCAGTCACTTGATTCTGTGGAAACCAAACTTTTAAGGCTACAATATATCCAAAAATCAAGGCTAAAATCCATCCAAATTGATGGAAATTGATTTTTTTTGAAGTTGGCTTGAATTTTGTCGTGCCCGTTCCTTCAAATTTGTGTGTCTATGGTATAAAATCCATAAATTAGTGTAGGAGTGTCCAAATCATGCGCTTCTTATTTTGTTTGAAAGAATACTCCAAGAACGACAATTTGTACAAAAATTATGGCCAAAGACTTCATGGATTTGTCCAGATTTCCGTTTGACGTTGGCTCGAATTTTGTTGTGCTCATTTATTCAAATTTTTTCCTCCATGATATAAAATTGACAAATCAGTGTAGGAGTGATGAAATCAAGCTCTTTTTCTTTTTTTGGAAAGAGAAATTCAACAACTACAATCTATACAAAAATTACGGCCAAAGGTTTCATGAATTTGTTCAAATTTTTTGTTTGAATTTGGCTTAGGATCTGCCTGCCATCTCTTTGGAGTTGCTCATTCGTACTAGAAAATTCACAATTCTGAGTAGGAATACTAAAATCGTGAGCTTCTTATTTTGTTAGAAATAGGAATTAAGAACTACAAACTATAGAAAAATCACAAAAAAATATTTTATGTATTTTTACAGATTTTACTCTCACTAAATAAATCCTTAACTTAAGCTTGGGATCTCTCAACTCATCAAATACCGGCTCTTTTAAAAATCAACCTACAGATGCTATAAATATGCCTATGATGGAGGCATAATTCTCATTAGATTCATTGGCGCAATTTTATTTTTTTAATTTTGAACTCATCATTTGAAGGAGTAACTCAAACTTGATAGTATTTAAGACAAGTTGCAACAATATATGGCTTCCATTGTTTATGAGACTTATATTCCTTGTTTGGGATAAAATGTAGATATATTTTTTATCCCTTTTTTGAATCATAGATATATCAAATTCTATCAAGATTGAAGCAATAAAATATTATTTACACTTTACTGCAAATTATTTTCTTTTCCGCTATATATGACTCCTCATTTGAGAGAATTAACACGACTCACATAACGCCATATTGTTTTCACTCATGTGACTAAACTTAGAATGAAACTCTAAGTGCCTGCATACCTTGGTGAAGAGGATCAAGTCATAATGTGGTTCTGAAAGAGTAATTCTTTTTTAATAATGTTTTTTTGTATCCTAACTTTTGCCTAGGCTGCATCTTTCGAGGTTTACAACCTAGCAGACTTTTTTGTGTCCTAAAGTTTTCCTAGGTGTAACGACTCATTCTGCCTTTGTTAAAAGACACCTTGTTATGGATACGGGTTATGAAAAACTTAAAAAATATGACCTCAAATTAGTATGGGGTGACATGACTAAAATTTTGAAATTTGAAATTTTGGATCGGACTGACGTCATCCTACTATAGCAGGAATTTTCTAGCTATAGCAGCATCGCCATAGCGGCCGGCAGGCCACTATAGTAGGATGACGGGGCCAGAAACCCAGAGGTATTTTTATTTCTTTTTTTCCTCTCCAGTTGTAAAAAGGATGAGGTTCATTCTAAAAACCCTCCTAGGATTACCTCATGGACTGGGAGCAAAGAGAGAAGGGATTTTGCATTAATGGGGTAAAACCCATGGTTTTTCCACTGATTGCACATCAGAATTCACCTTTACACAGTCAAAACCTCATATTCATGCCTCCGTAGTAGCTGCTTGGCATCCAGGTAGGCTAGGTTTAATTCAATAGTTTAGACCTAGGTTAGAAAGCATAAGCATGATAAAGATTGATAGAAAATTGCATGTTTAGGCATTTGGGCACGATGTTGGGGTGGATAAATGGATGAAAACCCAACTAATTAGGTGGAAAATTGTTGTTATATTGGGATATTGAAATTGTTCATGAATTTATGTGTTTACCTTATTATTGTTCATCATTGCATGATTAATACGGTGTAGTATCGAGAATTTGGGTTAAACTAATTAAATGCTTATTCATTAAGGATGGTTAGTGTTGGTGGATTTTGAAGAATCTATGGTGGTAACCAGACGAATGGAAAATTGGTAATGTATCAAATGTTAGGATGAATGGTAATGGGTGGAACCATAACCCACAGGTCATATGAGCAAGTTGTAGGTGATGGTTTAATTATTGTTGAAGCCCAACTTGTTTTATGTGTGAATGCTAACTATTCCTTAGTATCACTTGTACAGTGCATGTTCAAGGAAAGTATATGACTGTTTGATATCCTAAGTGTTAATTGCATACAATGAACTTAAATATAAGGCTTATTGGATTTTACAAGTGTTGTTCTGCTTTTATTATGGTTATGATTGTTGTGATATCTGTCATTATTGTGGAATGTAATGGTATTTGGACATCTCCATGGGATTGATGGTACAAGGTTGGCAGACATTTGATGTTTGGGATTTGGTACATAGACTAGAGCTCATCCCATGTAGGTCATGGCTAGTGGACGATTCTAAGACCCTTAGTATGTATGTACAAGGTACATGTAAGTGTGTCGGCTCCTTGAGCAAACCGTGATTATGTATTTCTTGATTATATCGGTTCCTTGAATGAATTAGGATTATGTGTTTTCTTGATTATATTGGTTCCTTGAGCGAATTAGGATTATGTGTTTCTTGATTATGTGGGTTCCATGAGTGAATCGATTCTATGTGCTTAATTGCTAAGGGTGGTTTCTTATGTAAACCAGGATACATGTTAATTGGCATTGTTGTTGATCTTAGGGACAATTGAGTGGTCTGGGCTAATTGCTAGTTGTGACATAACTCTATGTTTTCTGTTTACTTTCTTAATTGGGACATGATTGATGTATTTGTTGAGTCATGATTGTTGATGTGAAGTCTTGTTGGTGGACCTAACTTGACTTATTTGTTATCCATGAGGACTTGTATTGACTAAACTCTATGTGGTATCGATAATAGGGTTAAGTGTTATAAACTTGGGGGGTGAGGGTGGGGGGGAGGCTACCCGCTAGAAGTTTGTGTTTGCTTTTATGGCATGTGTATGGTAGGGGGTCTATCAGTTAATGTATTTGTTGCAGGGAAGGCGGGGCATTACACATTGGCTAATTATGTCATATGGACTTAGTTGAACCTAAAGGTGCTAGGGTGTTAATGTATAACCAAACTTATTGAACAAGGCTAAGTAAATAGTAAGGGTCTTAATTGCAAATTGTTAAGGATAAGGAACCTTGGGGGTTAAGTACCATAGAACTTATAGGTGGTCACTGAATACGGTTTGAATTAATGATGTAGTGATAAATATGAGGAAAGGTTTCTTAAACATGATAGGGCTGGTAAAAAATGAGGGTGTTAAGGAGAGAACATAACATAAATTGCTTGGCTAGTAACTTTTAAGTGTATGCTTCTTTCCGGATATTTATGTGATATTTATGTGATTTAATTTGGGTCGACCAATGATGCTTACCAGTACGTGTTTTTTGTACTGATTCTACTCATGCTATACCCTTTTTTCGCAGTATAGTCTAGTTTCAGGATCAATAGGTGTTTCATGTTGTACCTGTTTATACTAGTTCCTTCGGAAATGTTTCCAGTTGTAATTAAAGTTTTGTAAAATGATTGTAATAAAAGAAGTATTTCTTTGTTCTTATTGACTTTCACCTATATTTTTAAATGAGTGGTAAGGCTTCTCTTATCTAGGTGGATTAGAGCAGGTGCTCAGACGATCCGGTAAGTTGGGTCATGCACTGGCCACCTCTTTTGAGGTTTTCAACCTAGCAACTATTTTTTTTTTTTTGGACTGTGCCCAATTTAAACTCGTGTGGGCTAGGAGTAACATGCAGTTTAGGCTCTTACCTTAAGAATTGACATCTTGCTTCAGGGGTAGTACTTCTTAAATAATTTCCCGTTAATGGGACCGATCCCCAAGCCATCTGCATCTACAAGCTTGTAAGCACCACTTAAATAGAATACTTGAACAACATATGGCCCATCCCACTTTGAGATGAACTTGCTTCCTGATTTATGAGATATGATAATTGGTTTTCTTACTGTAAGGAGTTGATCACCAACTTGGAAGGACCTCAGATGAACCTTTTTATTAAAAGCACAAGAAAGACAAGTTTGATACCATTCAAGGTTTTTCTGAGCTTCCAACCTTTTCTCATTGATGATCATTTTCTACTTCAGTAAATCCTTCATGGATAGCCAGTCGCAATGATGGTATTTGGCATTCAAGTGGGAGGACTGCTTAGTTTCATAAACAAGAGAATATAGAGTTGCTTGAGTCGATGTGTGATGCGTCTTCCGGTATGCCTAAAGAGGTCCTTCCATTCTATTGTACCAATCTCTCTTAGATTTGGAGACAACCTTCTTTAACAAGTTGCACAAGGTCTTGTTAAATGCTTCAGCTAATCCATTGGCAGCAGCATAATACATTGATGAATTACGTTGCTTGAAGCCAAAAAGGTCGCAGATATTATCCATCAATTTACTAGCAACTTGTCATTAGCTGTTATTATATAACTGGGAATGCTAAAATGATAGACGATGTTCACTCGAATGAAGTTGGCAACGTTCTCCTTCTTTACTTCTATAAGGGCTACAACCTCATCCCATTTTGAGAAGTAATGTATTGCAGCTAAGATGTACAAGTGGCCACTATAAGATTTTGGTAGTGGTGCCACCACATCTAGCCCCAAAGCATCAAACAACCAAGATGTGACAGTTGGATGTAATACTTCTGGAGATTCATGCATAAAATTTGTGTGGAGTTGTCATGCTCTGTATCTTCGAGCATAATCCAAAAAATCTTTCACCATTTTTAACCAATAATATCCCATCCTGTTTATGTGAAAGTGCAACTTTGGACCAGATTGGTGTGATCCACAAACACCAAAATGTGTTTCTTAATTGCTTGTGTTGTCTCTTCTTTCCTAAACAACGCAAGAGAACTCCCTCAAACGATCTTTGATATAAAGTATCTTTATAATAAAAAAAGCGAGGGTCATGAGGGAGAATTTTTATCTTTCTTTTCAAATCCTCTGGAAGTATATTGTAACTAAAATAATCAATCAAGATTTTTCGCCAATCAACTTTGCCAACTTTGGAAACTGCTATAAGATGTTCAAGCTTGCTTTTATCATCCTCATCCCCTTCCGGTGGTACTATCCATTTTTGGCAGCTAGTGATTTGTGGTATAAGAGATGCAATGTAGTGCAGCATGATGATACATCATGAATACCATGTTCTAATGTTCACTTTGTATACTCCCTCCGATCCTAAGCTTCTAGGAGAGGACCCATGGAGGGTTCGCAACCCATATACTAATCACAATCTCATTAATCAACCTTACTGACATTTCCCTCGACTAAGGCATTTTATAAAATGGTTCATTTTCTTTAGTAAAGAAATCCAAGTTCCATAATAGTACTAGTTCCATTAAAATGAGCGATGAATGAGTATGCACGATCATAGTAAAATACACAACATACAATAATCAGCTCACAATGGTATAAATGAACGCAAGTCACCCAAATCTCAATAAATCATGATACAAGCCCCTCATGGAAACACAATAATAAAAAACCATATAAGACACCAAGGAAGTTAATGCGAGCCCCCACTCGAGCATCACAATGATAATAAACTCTCCAATCAATAATAAAGTTAATACAAGCCCCCACTCGGGTATCACGATAATAATAATCAACCCAAAATAATGTAAACAACGAAATTGCCCCGAACCTATAGCATTCTTTACAGGAATAGTTATATACCCAGCCAAGTCTAAAAAACGTTAAGTCATAACCTACCTCAAAAGCCAAAAATATGAGTCCCAAACTCTCAACACAAAGCCTTTCCTTTCCAAGCGGGCTCAACACTCCCATTCTATCAAAAATAGTTTTTACACATAAATACGAGTCCATTGATACCCATATTGGCATACTTTTGTTCTGGTACAAAATCACTTCAAAAATCAACCCCAAAAATAGAAGGGTAAAATTGAAATTTTAATAAAGAGTCACTTTATCCATAGTTTAAGGGTTCCAAATCTGAAATTCCATTGAATACCGAGTTGAAATAGGGTTAGAAATCATCGTAATACTCATTTTTTACTTTATCGGGTAAAACCTAAAATTTCAAGTTTAGAATCCAAGTTTTAAAGATGATTTTGCAATATGATCAATGTGTAATAATCAAAAATAGGTTTAGAAGCTTACCCAAGTAAAGTGATAAATTCCCTCAAAAATGAGTTTCCAGGCTTTGTAAAAGGTGAAAATGGAGTTTAAAGATGGAGGTGGGGTTTAAATATTGTTCTGATGAACATCTCCTTCAACGTGAACACGGTAAGTCCTTCGTGTTCCTGAAGCCTATTGACTCTGATCAATCGTGAATGCGGTGCGTCGGTCTCAAATGTTTAGAAGAAAGAAATCGACCCGAACTTGGTCACTCTTCATGAATGCGGTCCCACTGTTGCATTTGCGAAGGACAATAATTTCATTCTATGCTAACGCGAAGGTAGGGCTGTGAATGCAAAAAAGGTTTGATGACTACACCAGCAAAAATCTAAGGGTAAAAATTCTCCTAATGGACCCTTGGGATTTGTTAACCTATAATGCTAGTAGGCTAATTTCGACGTTCCGGACTCAATGGAACCAGATTTACCAAAAAAGATTGTTATCAACAAGTTTCACCCAAAAATCACTCTAGGACTATAAACTAGTTTCTCACTCAATCACTCAAAAATCAATATAGGGCCGCGGAACTGAAACCAACCATGGTACTACCCTAAAATTGATATTCCAAAATTGACAGAATTATCATACGATGCTCAAATATCAAAATTTGACCAAAGTCAACTATATTACCTTATAAAGGCTACCTAAAACCACAAACTTGTATAAATCACTCCTAAAAGCTTCAGAAATCGTGTTAACCATCCCCGCAACTCAAAAATGATATGAAGCAGCAAAAACGGGGAAGGGCCACATGGTCAAAATACAAAAAATTCTTACACCACGAGGATTGTTGCATTATCCACCACTAAAATGCGCTTTCGTCCTCGAATTAAAAAATAAGGAAAGTATCTGAACCAGTGAAAAGCTGGGAGTATCTACTCCACATATCAGATTCAATCTCCCTCGTAGCCTCCTCAATTGGTTGATATCTCCACTTAAATTTCACTGAGTCAATATTCTTAGATCTCAACTTTCTAGTCTGCCTATCCAAAATAGCAATAGGCTCCTCCTCAAAGGTCAAATCACAGTCTAAGGCAACTGAATCCTATCGGATCACATGAGAATTATTAGGAGGGTATTGCTTTAACATTGAAACATGAAATACCAGATAAACAATTGATAGGTTCGGAGGTAAAGCCAACCTATAGGCCACATCCCCAACTTTCTTAAGAATCTTAAAAGGTCTGATAAACCTCAGACTAAGCTTTCCTTTCTTTTTGAACCTCATCACACCCTTCATGGGTGATACCTTCAACAAAACCCATTCACCTTGCATGAACTCAGAATCTCAAATCCATCGATCGGTGTATCTCTTTGTCTACTTTGGGCTGCCACAAGCTCTACTGAATCAATCTTACTCGATCCATCGAGTCTCTCAATAAGTCAGTACCCCAGGGCCTAATCTGAAAGGAATCAAACCATCGCACGGGGGATCTACACCTTCTCATATACAAAGCCTTAAAAAACGCCATCTAAATACTGGAATGGTAACTGTTGTTGTAAGTGAATTCCGCTAATAGCAATAACTGTTCCTAATGACCACTAAAATCCATAACACATGTTCGAAGCATTTCATCTAACACCTGAATAGTCCTCTCTAACCGACCATTTTTCTAAGGGTGAAATGTTGTGCTCATCTCTAGCTGAGTTCCCAACTCCTGCTAGATAGAACTCTAAAAGTTTGACATAAACTGAGTAGCTCTATCAAAAATAATGGAGATAGACATGCCATATAACCAAACAATCTCTCAAATATTTATCTTAGTTAACTCCTATTCATTGTAATTAATCTTCACAGGTACAAAGTATGCAGATTTAATCAACCTATCAATAATCAACCAAATGAAATTAAACTTCCCTAAAGTCGGGGGCAAACCAACCACAAAGTCCATAGTAATCTGCTCCTACTTCCACTCTGGGACAGACATCCGTTGCATCGAACTTCCCGGTCACTGATGCCCATACTTTACCTATTGACAATTTAGACATTTGGCCACAAACTTCATAATATCATTCATCCCACACCACCAACAGTGTTTCTTCTAGTCATGGCACAACTTAAAGCTACTTCTGGTTGGGGAGAATACCTCGAACTAGGAACCTCCTCCAAAATCAATGTAATCAACTCACCAACCTTTGGTATATAAACTTGACCACTAATCCTCAAAATACCCTCAGAATCAAGAAATGTCGCCTTTGCCTTGTCGTTAAACAATTTATCACAGATCACTCTCAATTTCCTATCATCAAACTGAAGAGCTTGAATCTATTCCATTAATGAAGATCTAGCCTCGACACAAGACAAAACACGCCCTAGTACTAAAATATCAAATCAAATAAACTAGTTGGCCAAAGACTGAATGTCCAAGGCCAAAGGTCGCTCCTCCATCAAAACATAATCAAAACTCTCCATGCTCGCTACTTTTCGACTCAAGGCATCCACCACCAAATTAGCCTTGCTCGGATGGTAAGGATAGTGAGATCATAATCCTTAAGCAACTCTAACCATCTATGTTGTGTCATATTAAGATCCCGCTGACTGAAGAAGTACTGAAGGCTACGATGGTCGGTGAATATCTCATAATAGACACCATACAATTAATGACGCCACAACTTCAACACGAACACAATCGTCGTAACTTCAAATCATAAGTAGGGTAGTTTTTCTCATGGATTTTCAACTGTCGAGAAGCATAAGCTATCACTTTGCCCTTTTTCATCAACACACCACCCAAGCCAACTCTGGAAGCATCACAAAACACTGTGAAACCCACACACTCTTTGGGAAAATTCAAGTTAGGAGCTGAAGTAAATAAGGCCTTCATTTTTTAAAAGCTCCTCTCACGCTCATCTAACCACTAAAAGAACCTTTTTCTGAGTCAATTTTGTCAAAGGGGCTAAAATGGAAGAGAAGCCTTCTACAAACATCGATAATAGCCGGCTAACCCAATAAAGCTCTAAATCTCTATAGGAGAAGTAGGCCTAACCCAATCACAAACCGCCGCCACCTTGGCCAGATCAACTATGATACCATCCCCAGTCACCACATGACTCAAGAAAGAAATAGAATCCAGCTAAAAATCACACTTGGAGAACTTGGCATACATCTTCTCATCTCTCAACCGCTGAAGTATAGCCCTCAAATGCCTCGCATGGTCTACGTCACTCTTAGGATAAACCAAGATATCATCGATGAACACAATTATAAAATAATTAAGAAAAGGTCGAAATACCCTGTTCATCAACTCCATAAATATTGTTTGGGCATTGGTCAGTCCAAAAGACATAACCAAGAACTCATAGTAGCAATACCGTACCTTGAAAGTCGTCTTCAGAACATTCAAAGCTCTAATCTTCAGTTGATGGCAAGTTGATCTTAGAGAATACTATCGCACCCTGGAGCTGATCAAACAAATCATCTATACATGGAAAAGGATATTTGTTCATGATGGTCACTTTGTACAACTGTTGATAATCAATACACATTCTCATGGTCCCATTTTTTTTCTTATCAAACAAAACAGGGAAATCCCAAGGTAAAACACTCGGTCTAATAAACTTTCTACACAATAAATCTTGTTATTACTCATTCAATTCATTCAACTCTATCTAGGCTATCCTGTAAGGAGAAATATTAATGGCCTTACTTCCCAGGAAAGTCCATAGGGAACACATCTATGAACTCCTTAACTAATCTCACAGAATCAAAGAAAGTAGTGAATCAATACTAGTATCCCACACATAAGCCAAGTAAGATAGACACCCCTTCTCTACTATCTGACGAGCATGAAGAAAAGATATAAACCTTTTAGGACATAAACTAGGAGTACCCTTTCACTCTAACCTCAACACACCTAATATGACTAAAGTAACGATCTTGGCATAACCATCCAGAACCGCGTGGTAAGGATCCAACCAATCCATATCCAAAATAACATCAAAATCGACTATATCAAGAATTATCAAATCTACCCCAAGTGTCACGCCCCAAAAGAGTCACTACACACTCTCGGTACACCCAATCCACCACTAAAAAATTACCTATGGGGTAGAAACACAAATGGATACGGTAAGGGACTCACACATAGAATCAATACCAGAAGAAAAATATGAAAATACATAAAAAAAATGTAGATCCATGGTCAAACAACACTGAAGGATGGCGATGATAAAATAGGATGATACCTGTGATGATAGAATCAGAGGCCAGCACCTCAGGTCTCCCAAGAAAAGCATAGCACTACTCACATACACCTTCGGATGAGCAACACCTTGTCCACTACCACAAGCTTCCTAAACTCCACCTGTAGTACCACGAGATCTACCTCTACCACCCTATACACCCCCTCTAGATGGAAGCGCTGGTGCATGATAAGGTTAAAGCTATAAACCCTGTTGTGGAGGACTTGATACATGTCTGGGGTAATCTCTCTCTAAGTGACCAAACTCATCACACAAATAACATCCTCAGCTAGAAAAATCACACTATGAGGGCCCAAAAGAACCAAAACAATCTCCATAACCTGAAAAAGTAAAATGAGATCCTCGACCTGCATGACCTGACCTTTGACCACTCAAATCCTCAAAACCCATAAATCTACAATCTGAACCCTGCAATGCTGCCTATATTAGTCTGATTTGGTAACCAGGAAAGCCTCTACATAAAGAATTCCTACCTTAGGATGTGTAGCCACTAAAATTGCCCTGTTACCATAACCTCTTACCACCGCTACCCTGAGCACCCTAACAAATACTCTCGACTCTCGTGGCATGATCCATAATACTCTGAAAGGATCCACCTGTAGTCATTAACTAAGTTGTAGCCAACTGAAGAGTAGTAGTCAAACCCTTTACAAACTTTTGGGTCCTCTGGAATCTATAGATATGTTGGCCATAACATGCCTTTAAAATACATAGAAATAGGCCTCGTACTCAGTAAAAGTCATGGAGTGTGGTCCAAGTAATCAAACTCATCCTTAATCTTATCCCTCATACGAAAGGGCATATATCTCTCAAGGAAAATCTCTAAAAATTGAGCCCAAGTCAAAGGGGGAGAACCCACTGGCCTACAACCAACAAACGATCTCCACCAATGTTTGGTTGTGTCAGTAAACTAAAAGGTGGTGTAATCAACGCCATGAGACTCAAATAAACTAAGGTTATTTAATCTCTCCAAACAACTGACAAAGAAATCATATGCATCCTCCCTAATAGTACCATTATACTTGGGAGGGGCCAAACTCATAAATCTCTCAAACCTCTTCTGCTCATCAGAAGACATCACTAGACCATGAATCATAGATAGAACAATAGGTCTGGCAGGTAATACTTCAACCTATAGGGTCACAACAACAACTGGTTGTGCCTCAAGTGTCTAAAAACCCTGAATAGGAACCTTCCTTGGTAGATGAACACCCTCTCTCATCTGTGAACCATCAGGTGTACCCGATGGAGAACCTGCCTGAGAAGTGTCATCCAAGTGGATCAAAAGCAGAATTAGAACATCCTATAATACTAGAGTAGCAACAAAACCCTAAGAGTCCTGGGTTGGCCCCATACCCTCTAGCTGATAAGCCGCATCAACATAATTAATTACTGGCTTGGGAGCGACTGCTCTAGCACTCCCTCTAACTGTAGTCACTCCTTGTGCCCTACCTCTACCATGGTCTCGATCACAACCTCTACCTTGTCCCCTGACTGGTCCTACGCAGCAGGTGCCGGCTTAGCATCATCAACAACTCCCAATCGAGTCCGCACCATTTGCAAAAAAAGAGTGAGATATAAGTTTAGAATACTGAGAATGAACAACATGCACGATAAGGAATCAAATTAGAGAATTTTTCTAAAAATATGTCTCATAGCTTCCTAAAGATAGATACGGACATCAAGGTATCAATCCGCTGGACTCTATTAGACATTTTGCTTTTTTACTTATAAGACTAGTGAACCTAGCACTCTGATACCAACTTGTCATGACCCAAAATCCCAAGGTCATGATTGCACCTACCCCGACCCAACCTTGGTAGGTAAGCCCATCACTAAAAGGGAATAATAACAGAAAAAGATAAATAATAAACTAAAACACAAGAGTTTAGGATAAAGTAAAGCTAATACAATAACAAAGACAAATATATGTATATTATAGTCCAAATCCCAAACAATCTAGTGTCATGAGTAAGAGCAACTCTAAAGTATGAATACACAACTTTCTGTCCCTGAAATAAAGTAAAGATAAGGAAAACATAGATAAAGCCGGGAACATACTCCAGATGGGGAGCTCACTAAACTAGGATCTACACCAAAAGGGTACAAAAATGTAGGAGTGAGTACGATCGACTAGTACTCAGTTGGCATCATAGGCCAACCAAGCTAAGTAGACAACTAAACAAGTAAAATAGTATTATGAGTGAGGTAACCGCCCTGCATACAGAAAACGCCCAAGCGGATCACGACACACTGCTCTTAACACTATAATGGTATAATTTCAACAACAATATAAGTATAACAACATCACGTATTAATCACAATCCCATCAATAAACCTTGCCAATACTTCTCTCAGCTAAGGTATTTTTAAAAATAGTTCATATTCTTTCACGAAGAAATTCAAGTTCCATAGTAGTACCAGTTTTATGAAAATGAACGATGAATGAGTATGCATGATCATAGAAAAAACAACAACATACAATAATTAGCTCAACAATGATTTAAAAGAACTCAAGTAACCTAAATCATGATACAAGCTCCTTATGGCAACACAATAATAAAGAACCATATAAGACACCAATGAAGTCAACACAAGCCCCCGGTATCACAATGATAATAAGCTCTCCAATCAATAATAAAGTCAACGCAAGACCCTGCTCGGACATAACAATAATAATAATCAACCTTAAATAATTTAAACAACGAGATTACACCCAACCCATAACATGCTTTACATGAATAGTTATCTACCCAGCTAAGTCTAAAAAAAGTTAAGCCATAACCTACCTCAAAAGCCAAAAACACAATCTTGAAACCCCAACATGAAACCCTTTCCTTAAAAGCAGCTTTAGAAAGCTCCCAATCAATCAAAACAGTTTCTACACATAAATATGAATCTATTGATACCCAAATTGGCATACTTTGTTACGGGTCCAAAATAACTTTGCAAATCAACCTAAAAAATATAAGAATAAAAATGGAATTACAATAAAGACTCACTTTATCTATAGTTTAAGGGTTCCAAATCTGAAATCCATCAAAAACCAACTTAAAATCTGGTTAAAAATCATTGAAATACTCATTTTTCACTTTATCAGGTAAAGCCAAAATTTCAAGTTTAGAATCTAATTTTTGAAAGTGATTTTGCAATACAATCAATGAGTAATGATTAAAAATAGGTTTAGAAGCTTACCCAAGTAAAGATGATAAAAATTAATCCCTCTTATATTCCCTAAAAAAAAGAGCTCCCAACCCTTGAAAATGGTAAAAATTGGGTTAAAGGCTGGAGGTAGGGTTTAAATACTGTTTTGATATACAGTTCCTTCATTGCAAATGTGGTCAGTCCTTCATCTTTGCAAAGGCTACTGACCCAAACCAACTGTAAATGTGGTGGATCGGTCATGAATGAGTTAAAAAAGAAATCAACCTAGACCTAGTTACTTTTTGCAAATGCAATCCCCGTCGTATTCTAGAAGGATGATAATTTCCTACTCTACGAACATGATGGTAGGTCCATGAAAGAAAAGTAGGTTTGATGGCTACACAACAACCTAGAGCCAACACAGATCAAAGTGTAAAAATGCTCTAAATGGACCCTCGAGATTTATTTGGAAACCCACATAAATAAATCAATAACGCTACTAGGATAATTTCGACATTCCAGACTCAGTGGAACCATCATATTTACTAAAATAAGTCATTATCAACAAGTTTCACTTAAAAACCACTTTAGGCCAATAAAACTAGTTTCTCCCTCGAACACTCAAAAATCATAATAGGGTATTGGAACCTGAACCAACCATGTTATTAACCCAAAATCAATATTCCAAAACTGATAGAATTATCATTCGATGCTCAGATCTTGAAATGTTGACTAAATTCAACTATATCATCTTGAAGACTACCCAAAATCATAAACTCATATAAATCACTCTTGAACACTTTGTGAACCGTGTTAACCATCCCCGCAACTTATAAATGATATAAAGTAACAACGAGGAAGGGAAAAATGGTCAAAATATAGAAAATCCTAAATTTCACCATGAGGGTTGTTACAATATACTTTGACGTAATCAATTTCTATTCCTCGATGTAGTACAATAAAACCAAGGAATTTCTTGGAGGTAACTCCAAATGCATAATCTAGAGGATTCATTCTGAGTGGTACATTCGTAGTATATAAAACACCATCCTCAAGTCTTGCAAATGGTCACTTTTTTTTTTTGATTTTATGACTAAGTCATCAACATAGCATTCAACATTCTTATGAAGAATGTTGTCAAAGATATTTTGCATGGATCTTTGGTATGTTACTCCAGCATTTTTCAAGCCAAAAGGCATCACTTCATAGCAACAAATACCCTTAGGAGTGTGGAATGCGGAAAGCTTTTCATTCTTAGGTGACAGGCGGATCTAATTGTAGCCAGATGACCAATCCATAAAAGACATCACCTCATTCCCAGTAGTAGCATCAATCATGAGCTATGGGATGGGAAGAGGGAATTCATCCTTGGGGCATGCATTGTTGAGATCCCTAAAATCAACACAAACTCATATTTCCCATTCTTCTTCCTCATAGATACAATGCTTGAAATTCACGTGGGGTACTTAACTTCACGAAAGAAGCAAACTTCAGTAAAGTTGTTAACTTTGGTTTCAATCACGAGAACCAATTCAGGCCTAAAGTGTCATTGAGTTTGTTTGATAAGACATGTACCTTTCTTGACTGCAAGATGATGGATTGCCACCTTTGGTTCAAATCCAGACATTTATTTATAACTCCATGCAAATATGTACTTATACTCTTTTAGTGAGTCAACATAAGTACTCTCTTCATCAGTTACAGTAAGGCATTTATAAAAGTGGGTCTTAGATCTTCATCAGTTCCAAGGTTGACTTTTTCAATGCATCTATGGTTTTTACTCCTTCTTCAAGTTTGGGTAGCACATCCTTAGTGTTTTTATTATCTTGTAGTTCACCATCATTAAATGATATATGGTGACACAATGAGATATCCCCCAAATCTTCATCAACTTGAATTGGAGATGAATTATCCCTTTTGTCTTGCATAGAAATATGATATGAAGAGCCAATATTTTCTTCATCTTCATCACATTCTTTAGTTTAGACCACAACCTGTGACTTTTATTTTAGTATTTCTCCATATGAAACCACAAGGTTCATCTCTCGCCTTATTCTCAAAGAATCAGATTTTGGAAATCCTTGGAGATATTTTGAGGTTTGGGCAAAACAAATGCTTTCATACTTTTGTAGTTTCTCCAAGGCTTATTTTTCTTCTTCAATGGTCCTAACCTATCAAATACAAAAATTCTCATTGTTGATCTTCTAAGCAATCAAACACCGAAGGTTTTTTATTGGAAGCAACTTGTTCATCTTTCATAGTGACATAGTTGTTGCTTACCCTTCTTATGAAGATGCAAACCTGTGGAGGTTGTTTATATCCCAAACCTTCACATTGCTGCCTCTTAGCAGGCTCTAATGGAAGTTTTCCTAATTATGATGGCTCGTTAGGATCATATCCAACCTTTGCAATTAATTTTTAAGCATTTGGATCAAAACCTTAATCTGTACGCCTTGTATGGAGTACGCTATTTTTCAAAGATTTAGGAGCCACAAATTTTCCAAACAACTTTATGGATGACTTGATTGTATCAATTCACTTAACAGGAAGAGTCAGTACCCCTATGCATTTACTTGTAATTTGAGAGGGTGTCCTTCATCTTTCATGGCCTTGGGAACATAACAAAAGACGGGCGCCAATTTTTTATTTGAAAATGCACCATTCACATTAGGTGCCTTGTTCATATTGGCTAGCTTTGGATACTTCTTACCTACAACCTTTGCCTTACTTGTAACCACATTAGCCTTCAAGAACTCAACATTCTTGGTTTTTGCCATATCATCTACTTTTGTGGCATATTTCTTCAAGTAAATTAGCCTCAGTAAAGGTATTATCATTTGCAGCAATCTCATTTGTGACTCCATCCTCATAATACTTCAAACACTAGTGGTAGGTAGATAAGACAACTTTATTCTCATGTACCTAAGGCCTACCAAGAAAGATGTTATATGAAGTTTTTGCATCAATTACATGTAATCACATGCTTAATTGCATTTCTCCTATAGTGAGGTCTACATTGACGGCTCCCATGACCCTTTGTCCCCCTTAGTTGAATCCCATGATCATCAAGCAACTTTTAGTAAGATCGATCATTGAGATCCCAAGTTCCTTTATTGTGTGAATTAGAAGGATGTTAACTCCAGATCCACCATCAACCAAAATTTTGTTCACTCTTTACTCACACGCAAATCCAACCATGAATAAAAGGATATTATGAGGTGTGTTGCAAAGTAGAAGGTCATCATCAGAGATTATGATTTTAGCCATGCACACATCCTCGACTTCAAGAAATGACTTCAGAGGGTCTTTTGATGATAGTGTCACAATCCAGAAATTAAAGTCATGATGGCACCTACCCCATCCCAACCCTAGGTAGGTAGTCCAAATACCAACAAAAATAGAAATGCAGAAAGAAATAAAAGAATCTCACAATAAGACTTTATAATAAAGTCAAGAAAATATATATAAAGATATAACAGAATCTAAAACTAAAATAATACAACTCCAACTCAAGAATCTAGTGTCATGAGTAAAGCGCACTAATACAAACATAGAAATCTAAAATACATGAATTTGTCTCCAATAAGTAAATAAAGACAAGATAAGATAGGAGGGAGTCTAGAATATTCCTCGAACGCTGGAGCTCACCAGTACTCCAAACCAGCCTCTAACAGCACAAATCAGCCACTGGAAGTCACACTTGTACTGGGATCTGCACTAAAAAGGCACAAAAGTAGGAGTGAGTACGGTCCACTTATACTCAGTAGGTATCATAGGCTGACGGAGCAAAGAAAAAAGCAATAAATATAAAGAATACTATGAGCATGCGTCCACTTGTATACAAAAAAGTTTCCAAACAATAGTTCACACTGTATCTCCTAACAATTTTACAAGGATAATAGCTATATAAGAATAACTAAACATGAATAAATAAGAAGTACTAAACACACAACAACAATATGTGCAAGTAGAATACAAATGATGCAATGTTGTGGGATAATGGTGTGATGATAATGATACAAGCCGTATCATGGCAGCGATCGTATGACTGCATATACACCTTCCAAGCTAAAGCTTCCAAGACAAGACCTATGGGGGGTTCGAAACCCATATACTTTCATAATCTCAATCAACCTTGCCGGCAAAGACCTCGGTCAAAGTATCACGACTCGTGACTACCCCTAGTCATAACATGGTGCTTAGAGTCACAACTGACCCCAAGCTAACCCACGACCTCCTATGACACTAAGAATACTTTATAAAACTGAGGATAACTGAGCGGAAGCTGAAATCTAAATGATATAATAAAATCCAAAACAAAACTCAATTCTGAAGTCAAAACAGAAATAATCTAACCAAAATCATAAAGCTGAAAACTCTAGTCTATTTGTTTGAATGCCTCTAAATAAGATAATTTGTTGGGACAAGCCTCCAGCTGACTCTAACTATTTGAAAATTTAAATAACACTGAAATAAGAATACTAAAAACTAGTCCTCGAAAAATAAGGGCTCACCAAACTATGTTGCTGAGGTGGTATGGGATCGTGGTAACCACGAGCTGGGTGCTGAACATCTGAACCTATATAATAATATAATATAGCACAAAAGAAAGTATGTGGTTAGTACTTTGAATGTACTGAGCATGTGAGATATGCACTATTCTAAATAGAACTGACCATGCAGAATATAAGGGACTAAACTAATCATGAAACTGAGAAATGTAAATTGATGTAATGACCAAGTAAATAAGCATGTGCCTGATTAATACTTGTTGAATTATGCATGTCCACCACAGTAACAAGGACCTGATTAGATACCAGGTCTCTACTTGAGGAAATCGATGAACAACAAGAACACAAACAAGAGAGTGTAGATTGTAACAGCTGAAAGCAGCAAAGAACAACAAATGTTTATGTTGAAACCTCCTTGCTTAAGGGAGTAAAAACCCACGACCTACCTCGTAGGACTTTTCACAAACAAATATCACTAAAACAAGAGCAATGGTTGGATTACAGACTCTCTTGCATAATCTTATGGCTAACCTCTTAACCCCATCCCCTTGAGATAATGACAACACCGAGCCACACTATAGTATACCAATTATAGCCTATAATTAACTAACTTTAGTCGACACACCTTGGCTAACTCTAGCCCAACTATCAACTACCTCTAGTTGATACACTTTTTCATAAGAAAAGAGTCAAATAATGACACCTACACTTGCTTCTCATAAGAGAAGTAGGTTTAAAATTTAGCACAATTACAAAGACTCAAACAACAATGGACTAAAAATGACTATCTTGACTGAGAGCAGGTCCCTTGTTGTAAGAGCTTTGAGCTTCAAGAGAAGTGGTGGTTTTTTGTTGTAAAGATATAACTTTTGAGAATGTGCAAAAAAAACCAAACTTCTCTCCTCAAGATGATGAATATCTAGGATGAGAATTGGGTTCCTCATTGGATGCTGAATAAGAACCACTAAAAATTTGTCCTACTAATATGCTAACATCATCCAGAAAAGAACTAGATAGCTGGCACATAAGACAAATGTATGCAACTGTAAAACTGCACACTGGGACACCAGTTGTCGTAATTGGTCCTTCTACTAGGTTTGTCAATCATCAGAACATGAATAAAAATTAGACATGCTTGGACCAGGTTCCAATGATTAAGATTGTGAATCATCAAAACATGAGCATAATAAGCATAATAAGAACAAAGCTAGAACCCAACATTTTCCCCCTTTTTGATGATAACAAACATAGACCCAACTATTTTAAGTTCCTTTTTTCACCATACAACTTTTCTTTCACCATGTAACTTTTTCAGTTTTCCCTTTCACCATGCATACTTTTATCAGTTCCCCCTTTCTTCAGTTTTCTCTCATCATATATTAGTTCCCCTTTTCACCAGTTCCCCCTCACACTAAGCCAAAGATATATCAGTTCTCCCTTTTTGATGATGATAAATCGATAACCAATATAGCAGTAGGTTCAAAAAATTTCTCATCATCAGAACCAACACTTTATCCCTTTTACAGTTTCGATTAGATGTTTTAAGTTCCTTAATGATTCCCTTCATCACTAATATCTCCAGATAGTAACATTTTAACCTTTTTCTAATTATGATACCTTTGGGAGTTTGTTTATCATCAAAACCTAAGTATATATCATTTTTCCCCTTTTTGATGGTGACAAACATGAGTCTGTAGGAAAACCATATCAGATTGGTAGACAGTTCCCCCAATAAGCATACTTGTTCCTCCTGACACCTTATATTCTCCCATACATATATACTAGGTCCTCCTGTCTATTCCTCTTGTCACCATACTCCTATACTCCCTTGGAATTTCCCCCTTTTGGCATTATTAAAAAGATTAACAGTAAACTAAGTAGGAAAACATTAACATAACTTGACTTATGGCCACAAGGGCAACAACATCATAAATAAAAAGTTAGAAGCCCAGGAGTAAGAACTAGACAAAACACTAAAATAGAACCATGCATTTATAAGGATAGTCAGTAAGATATTACAAAAGAAATGACAAAATATAACAATACGCAAGCCAAGAAATTAGGGATATTAGGGGAGAATAATGATGGGGATTTAGAACAAGGAGGCAAGGCTAAGTAGAGGACTTGTAAAGGGTCTTGAGGACCATGGCCAAATGATCATCAGCATTTGTATGAGCTTTAAGCAACTTGTTAATCCATTTTGCAACTTTCTTGGAAAATTGAGCATTTTTAGTTCAAAGCTCATTCAGGATACCAAGTTCCCTAATTGGTCCCTTAGAGAGTTTCTACAATGTTGATCTTAATTGAGCAATTTTAGTATCCTTCTGTGCAAGCAAATTCGTCACACAATCTACTTTAATATTTGCTTATTCCTGAGCAGAGATGAGATCAGACATCACAGAGTGATTTATCACACCACCTTTCTTCTTGATAATTTCACATTCCTCCAAGGTGGTGCTAGTGAACATTTACTTTCTGGTCCCTTTTCTTACATTTACAATTTTGTCCATATGCTTTAGCATCAATTCAGGGAGATTGATACGTTTGAACAAAAAACAGTCTCCATAATGAACATATCAGCCTTACAGAAATGATTCCTCTTTTCCGAATGGGAAGCATAACTTTATTCACAAACTTAAAGACAAGTTGGTAATAACTGTTCAATTGCTTCTCAAGAAGATTCCCAGACTTGTCATCTTCCAACTTTTTTGTAACAACAATGAATTTCTTAAAACCTGTCATCTTTTACAGGAACCAGATACCTTCAGTAGGTCCTCTTATATGGGATACAAGACTCTTACTTTTAGAACAAAATGTCATCTCAACATAAAATTTCATAACCTCTTCAGCATGCAAATCAGGGTGAGGTTCATCAAATGGATGCAACCACTTTTGAAACTTCACTATTGATACTAAATCTATTATATAGGTAATTATGAATGTCTAGATCAAACACTCTTTCACGAAGGACATTCTTCTGCCTTAGAGTATTTTGAACTTCTTCACGTGTCAATTCCTTTCTCGAGTACCTGGTTCATCTATTTCAGACACAAAGTTTTGTTTTCTTCTCTTCGACTAAGAGGGTACTATAGATGGACCTAGTATATCAACACCCATTCTCTGCTTAGGTCCCATTGCACTCTTCTTTTTAGGTGGATTATAAACAATTTTTTTTAAACATTTTCTAGCCACACTAGCAGCCACATCATCATCCACCTCCACCTTTTCTTCCACAAACTCTGATGTGCCTCCAGTGGCATCGTATCTACCCATTATTTCAACTAATTGTTCATATGCAACCAAGATGTTCGATGAAGTTCCCTTAAAATATGCAACCTCCCTGATACATCTTTTCAATTAATTTCTCAAAAAAAAAATTGCATCCTCAGTACGAATTTCTACCCAGAACTTTGTCCTTGGATAATCACAGTTCAGCATCCGTAGTTCAGGTCCTCTGTTAGAAAAGGGATTTTTGTTTCCAGGTTTGCTGCATCAATGGTTTTATACGATGGATTCTACGATTCGAGGTGAGTAAGGGATTGGTAAGGTAAAGGAGTATCTTAGGGACTCAAAGGATTTTGAGAGTCAAAAGAAAGAACTTATACTGGGTGATGAACAAAGGATTTTAGAACTCTTTAATAGTATGGGTTGCCTCAATTCGAACGGTAGTTGCTGGTGTTAACTACTTTATTGAAGGATGAAAAGGACTTGATGGAGATCCAGAGTTGGACATTTTTTAAGGAAATAAAGTTAACTGATAGGAGGATTTTGTAATTTGAGAGAGTGTCATGAGAAAGATGGAGTGAATTCAAAATATGATGTTTAAAGGACTTTGGACACTTTAAAATAAAAGGAACGACTGAGATTGGAGAATAAAAAGAAGTAAAGTGACTTGTCTGAAGAAGAAGAGATACAATGATTGAGCTTCTTCTGACAAGCCAATGTTATATAGGTAGGAACTGAAAGTGGATTACGTGGCAGCACCAGTCACATTTCAAAATTTCAATAGTAATGTAAGACTGACTAACCTTTTAAGGGATTAGGTCCCTCGATGAGAATTTAGTTCCTACATTGTGCTTGGTATATACTTACTTTCCTTGTGATGTTACCCCTTTATATCACGTGTGTATACCTGCAAAGGTATGAGACTGAGTCAGACCAAGTCAATGTACACTTACATGGATACCTGCAATAAATCCTAGCCAATCAGGAGACATCCAAAAACGATGGAAAACTGTTGACATGGCACTTTGCTCATCGTGGGGACCTGGTCTTACCCTTTGATTTCTTGAGACACTTCTCGAAAAAGAGTGGAGACACCTTTCCTTTATAGTACCTTGAGTGAGAGAGAAGAAAAAAATGTTCGTTCCATTCAGGTCCTATTAGCAGTCATTGTAGAATGCATGTTTTGACTGCCCTCTCTCACTCTTCTTCCTTGATGATTTAAGTTTTGGGTTTGGGAACCCATTTTAACTTGATTTCCCAAGACGGAGACAAAGGAAGAATCAAACTTTATTTGGTCCATTTTGGCAAATTGATCCTTTTAGAGATGGGACCATGTACCTTTGTTTTTGCCTCTGATTCTTTGCATTTCTGATTTTTGCTCTCACCAAAATGTTTTATTGCACTTGCATCCTTTCAGGATTCATTATTGTTTTTATACCTATGTGACTAGTCGGTTGAAACTGATGCATATCTTCTATTGAGATTATAAGGAGCATTCTTCTTCTTCTCTTCCTTTTTCATGAAACCATGACTTTCATCACCAAAGAGCCTCTCATCAGTTGAGCTATCCATATCATATGAGGACTCTATCCATTTAAGAGACTTCTCAAGGTCTGTCTTGATCTTGACTAGGTTCCTCTCTAGTTTCTTATTTTTCTTAAGAGAGTTTGTGAGGTCTCATTGAGACTTGTTCAATTTTTCTTTAATCTCAAGTAAGAGGTCACAACTTTTATTTTTTCCATTGACATCAGGTTGTAAAACAACCTTTAGTTTTTCATGTAACAGATCATTTTTGGATGACACAACCGCACACTTTTCTTCTAGTTTAGTAAGTTGAATTAGAATAGCCATTTTCTCACTTTTATATTCACCGAGATTATTGTTTGGTGATTCATTTTCTTTAGTAAGATCATAAAAGGCATCTATTAAACATCAGCTAGATATCTCAGTTCATTTAGTGAATAATTCTTGAGATTTTTCTTGACATCTAAGAAGGTTACCTCTTTGTCATCTTCATCATCTGTTTCATCCACAAATCTGAACTCTTTTTTTTCTGTTTGCATCCATGGATATATCTTTTTCACCTTGATATCCTTTTGAATCATCTGAAGAATCTCCCCAGGCAATTACTGCCAACTTTATAGCTTTGTTTATTTCCTTCTTTCTATACATATTAGGGACCGAGTCTGGTGTGCTTTCCTTAAGATGTGATGGAGTAGCCATTGAGATAGGATCCTTCCTAGGTGTTATAATTTTAGGAAGAACCGTTCTGATACCAATTGTCGACTTGTGTGATTCCACCACAACAACAAGGACCTGATTAGATACCAAGTCCCTGTTTGAGAAAATTGATGAACAACAAGAATACAAACAAGAGAGTGCAGATAGTAAAAACTAAAAACATTAATGAACAACAGATGTTTATGTGGAAACATCCTTGCTCAAGGGAGGAAAAGACCATGATCTATCCCGTAGGACCTTTCACCAATAAATATCACTAAAATAAGAGTAATGTTTGGATTATAGACTCTCTCTCATAATCCTATGTTTAACCTCTTAACCCCATCCCCTTGAGTTAATGACAACACCGAGCCATGCTACTATATACCAACTATAGCCTACAGTCAACTAACTTTAGTCGATACTTTGGCTAAGTCTTGCCCAACTATCAACTACCTCTACTTGATACACTTCTTCATAAGAAAAGAGTCAAATAATGACACCTACACTTATTTCTCACAAAAGGAGTAGGTTTACAATTCAGTACAATTACAAAGACTCAAACAATAATGGACTAAAAATGACTATCTTGATTGAGAGCAGGTTCCTTGTTGTAGGATCTTTGAACTTGAAGAGAAGTGGTAGTTTTTTGCTGCAAAGATTGAACTTTTGAGAAGTGCAAAAAACCCAAAACTTCTCTCCTCAAGATCTTGAATATATATGATAAGCATTGGGAGAGAAGCTTCCCCATTGGATGTGCTAAAGAAGGACCACTAAAAAATCATCCCACCAATATGCTGACATTGTCCAGAAAGGTACTAGACAACTGGCACATAAGACAAATGCGTGCAACTGCAAAACTGCACACTGGGACACCATTTGTCATAAATGATCCTTCCACTAGGTTAGGCAATCATCAAAACATGAATAAAAATCAGACATGCTTGGACCAGGTTCCAGTGATAAAGTTTATCAATCATCAAAACATGAGCATAATAAGCATACTAAGAACATGGCTGGAACCAAACAATACTGTACTGAATAAACTGAATACAAGGTCATGAAATATTAGGTTCTGAACTGTTAGAGCAACCGTTAATCGACATACCCTATTTGAGTTAAATGTAGTCTAATCTATAACCCTAGTTGGAAGGGTGCTCTGTACCTTGCTAAGGGTATGAACACTAACTAACGTGGGTCTACTAAATTGATATCCAAAAGAACTATGGTGTCAAGCCTTATCTGATGGGTGACACTTTAGAACCTACGGTGGCACCATAGTTCTGGGACTTAGGGACTTTTACTAAAGGTCTCAGACTAACTAATGGGTGAGCCTTTATCCCTATGTTTGCTACATGCTAAGTACTACTCCCAACTAAATTATATTGATAAACTAATAAGCTCAACAATACTGATATCTAAGACTGACTAATAGATAATTCATCTGATATCATCCTAAAACATGTGAAACTAAGGGACTGAATATTCAACTATCAATATATGAGAAACTAGGTCATTAGGTGTTCATGACCCACTTTCTCTGAAAAATGAAAATATTCATGACAGTTTCTATGCTCTGAATAAAATATGAATTCATATAATGCAAGTCTAAAACATGGAATATCAATATATTGAGGGTTCATGAATATGATACTATCAAGGTACTAAATTTCATGGAGAAACATGTATTTATAGCCTACTAGTTATGGGGGACGTAAATACAAGGAGAATCATGCCTTTAATGAAAACCCCAATTTCTAAATCATAGATTAGCTGAGGAACTGAGTGTATTTTGGGACTCAATTGGTGAAAGGATGCCCATTGATGAAATCCCACATACCTGGAAGTGAAAATCTTGCTAAAACTCTTGAACTTAAATCTTGGAGGTGATGAACCCTAGTTTCTTGCTTTGGAGAAGAAAAGTCACCTATTTTTCTCTGAAATTGCTAAGTGTCAATTGATTTTGAGGGAATGAGGGATTTGGGGTAGTTTAGGCTTAATATTCAGCCTTGGAATAGCCAAAATGACTTAGTTTAGGAGATTAAATGATGGGAAAAAATTGAACCACCCTTTTAAAATGTAACTGCAGAATTTGATAGTCGCCACGGACGAACCTACCAATGGTCATTGGAAGGGTCGTTGTATGTTACTTCTTGACAGTACTTCACTAAAATGGATATAACTCCTTGCTCCAAAAGTGGATTAATAAGCAATTGGGTGCGTTGAAAAGAAAACTCAAAGAACTTTCATTTGGTGGGTTTTGTGCTTGAAAACTCTTCATATTCTAGGAGTTATACTTGTTTGAAGTTGACTCTAGCAATATTCTATATGATAATTCGATTGATAAGGAAGTTTTCAACTTAACTATGAGCTAGGAGTTACTCATGACCTTAATTCATAACTAAAGCACTTCTCATGTTACCAAATCATTGTGTTTGGTTCTATACGTACTTGAAGAACGCATCTGATCTTAGCTTGGTTTTCTGAGGTGTTACAATATCTTTCCCTTGGGATCATTCATCCTCGAATGAAGACTAACTAGGCTGAAAGAATAGGGAAAAGATTGAAATCCCAACACTGAGTTCTAAGAGTTGAATACTAATATGATAACTGAATTTATAATTGAAACATGGACTGAACTGAACTTATGAATGCATGCAATGACATGTGAGTAACTGAGTCATATGAAATTGAGAGGAATAATAAGGAACAAACTGCTACCTCAAGCTGAAACTGAATTCGAAGAGAAAAGGTGGGGATACTTGGTTATCATATCTGCTTCTGCTTCCCAAATCGCTCTCTCAATAGCTGATTTCTCCAAAGAACCTTCATTAAAGCGACTTTCTTTTTTCTCAACTTACAGACCTGATGGTCAAGAATCTTAATTGGGACCTCTTCATAAGAGAGACTATTTTTTACGCCCACACTCTCTAAAGATACAACTGAAGTTAGATCACCAATACATTTTTTTCAATAGAGATACATGAAATACTTGATACACTGATGCTAAGTCTGCAGGCAAATCAATCTCATAGGCCACATTACCAATGCGCCTCAAAATCTTATAAGGACTCATATAGCAGGGGTTGGGTTTCCCTTTATTACCAAATCTCTTCACCCCTTTCTTGGGTGAAACCTTCAAGTAAACCAAATCACCAATAACAAACTCAAGTTCTCTTATCCTCACATTTTTATAGGACTTTTGACAACTCTGAGCTATTTTTAACCTTTTTCTAATCAGCTGAACTTTTTTTATAGTGCCATGGACTGAATCAGGCCCTATCAAGGTAGCTTCACCAACCTCAAACCAACTAATAAGAGATTTACACCTCCTACCATAAAGTGCTTTAAATGAGATCATCTGAATACTTGAGTGATAGTTATTATTATAGGCAATCTCAATCAAAGGCAAGTGATCATCCCAAATACCTATGAAATCGATCACGTAAGCTCTCAACATGTCCTCTAAAGTTTGAATGGTCTACTCTGCCTAACCATATATTTATGGATGAAATGTTGTGCTAAGATAAACTTGGGTACCAAGACCCTTCTAAAATGTTTTCCTGCACTGGAAGTAAACTGAGTACCTCTATCTGAAATGATAGCCAAAGAGACTCCATGCAATTTCACCAACACCTTAAGGTAAAGTCTAGCATAATCCTCAGCTGAATTTGAAGTGTTAACTGGCAAGAAATGTGCTGAATTAGTCATTCGATCAATAATAACCCAAATAGAATCATGTTGTCGGCAAGTACGAGGCAACCCTGTAATGAAATCTCCATGTTCACCACTTCCCACTTCCAAGTAGGAATAGTGATATCCTAAGTCAAACCACCAGGTCTCTGGTTTTTAACCTTAACCTGCTGGCAATTTTAACACTTAACCATAAATTCCATAATATCCTTCTTTATGCCATTCTACCAATAGACTTCCCGTAGATCACGGTACATCTTAGTGGCTCCTGGGTGAATAGAATACCCAAAACTGTGAGCCTTTATCAACATCCTTTACCTCAAGTCATTCATATCTGGAACAAAAAGTCTGCCCTGATATTGAACCTCAACTTTCTAACCTTCGATAGCTTCTTTCAACTTAAGCAAAATAGGATCACTATATTGCTTTTTTTTTTTTACCTTGGCTACTAAAGAGGAATCTGAACCATTCTGAACCATGATATTACCTTCTATTGAATCAACCAACTGAACTCCCAATCTAGCAAGCTTTTACACCTCGCAAACTAACTTTTTCTTCTCATTCTCTACAAGAGTAACACTTCTCATAGACAAACTGCTAAGAGCGTCAACCATAACATTGGCTTTACCCGGATGGTGCAAGACACTCATATCATAATCCTTTAACAACTCTAGATATATCCTCTAAAAAAGATTAAGATCTTTCTTACAAAACACGTAATGAAGGCTCCTGTGATCCATGAACATGTCTACATGAACCCATAAAGATAATGTCTCCAAATCTTGAAGGCAAAAACAACTGCTGCCAACTCAAGATCATGAGTCGGGTAATTTTTCTCATGAGGATTGAGTTGTTTAGATGCATATGCTATAACCTTACTATGTTGCATCAATACACAACCAAAGTCGACTCCTGAAGCATCACAATAAACTAAAAACCATCTGGACCCTCTGGTAGAGTCAAAACTGGAGCAAAGGTGAGTCGAGTCTTCAACTCCTGAAAACTCCTCTTGTAAGTATCAGACCACAAAAACTTGACTTTCTTCTGAGTCAATCTAGATATAGGAGAATCAATAGAGGAAAATCCTTCAATAAACCATCTGTAGTAAGTGGCTAAACCCAAGAAACTTCTAATATCTAATGGAGAGATGGGTCTAGGCCAATTCCTAACTATTTTTGTCTTTTGAGGATCAACATAAATACCCTCACAAAAAATGATATGACCAAGGAATGCTACTGATTTCAACCAAAATTCACACTTATTGAACTTAGCGAATAGTTGACGATCTTTGAGAGTCTGTAAGACAATCCTTAAATGGTCTGCATATTCATCCTCACTCCGAGAATAAAAAGGATGTCATCTATGAAGACAATGATGAACATGTCCAAGTACTGCTTAAACACTTTGTTCATCAAACTGATAAAAGCTACAGGATCATTCATTATTCCAAAATACATAACAATAAATTTGAAGTGACCATACTGAGTTTTGAAGGTTGTCTTCAGAATGTCATGCTTTCTGACTCTATGTTGATGATGCCGGATCTGAGGTTTATCTTTGAAAAATAAATGGTACCCTGAAATTGGTCGAGCAATTCATCAATCCTAGGAATGGGATACTTATCTTGATTGTGACTTTGTTCAACTGACGGTAATCGATACATATTTAGAGAGAAAAGTCTTTCTTGCGCATACTTATCTTTGAAAAATAACTGGTACCCTGAAATTGGTCGAGCAATTCATCAATCCTAGGAATGGGATACTTATCTTGATTGTGACTTTGTTCAACTGACGGTAATTGATACATATTTAGAGAGAAAAGTCTTTCTTGCGCATAAAAAGAATTAGAGCACCCTATGGAGAAATAATGAGCCTGATAAAACCTTTATCTAAAAGATCTATTAACCATTCCTTTAATTTCTTAAGCTCAGCTGGAGTCATTCTATAAGGAGGGATTGAAACAGGTTGGGTATCTAGAAGGAGATCTATTCTAAAATTGATTTCCCACTCAGAGAAGATCTTCTGGAAATAATTCTGGAAATTCATTAACCATTGGAACTGACTGAAGAGTTGGGGTTTCAAACTTTTAATCCTTAACCGGAACAAAATGATATATACACCGTTTTGAAATTATTTTTCTGTCCTTAAGGTAAGAGAAAAACCAACTTATAGGCGCTGAAGTACTACCCTTCCACTCTAAGACTGGTTCATTCAAAAACTGAAACTAGACTACTCGTTTCTACAATCAACTGAGGCATAACAAGAATGTAGCCAATCTATGCTAAGAATGACATCAAAATCAGTCATATCTAACTCTACAAGATCAACTGAGGTAACTTTCTGAGAAACTGTGACAGGGTAATTTTTGTATACCCATCTGGCTATGACTGAATCACCAACAGGAGTAGAGACTGAGCAATATCCTGAGAGGAATTTTGGACTAACTCTAAATTCTACTGCTATATAGAGAGTCATGAAAGAAAGTGTGGCTCTGGGATCTAAAATGGCATAGACATCAATATGAAAGACTCGTAACATACCAGTGACTATATTAGGGGAACCCTCTTGATTTTGTCGAGTCAGAAATGCATAAACCCGGTTCTGACATTGTCCACCACATGCACTAGATGAGGCACCCTGCTAATCTAGGCTACCTACTGGAGTTACTAAAGAGTTGGACTGATTCTGCTGGTGTGCATCCCTACCCCTCTGTGAAACCACTGGGAACACCCTCAATCTGTGACTTGGCTTGCCATATCAAAAACAACTACCACTACTGGCCATACACTCTCTTTGGTAGCTTTTACCACACTTCTTGCAAACTAGATGGGTACGTCCAATGGTGACACTGCCCTAGGACTTAGAGCCTGGTGCCCTATCCTGATGATCCTGTCTAAACTTAAGCACTAGGAACTAGCAGAGGATGGGGCTGCAGCTAAAGTTTTCTAGCAGAAATTGAGAATGATTACCACCACCTGATCTCTACTGAGAAAAGTCAAAACTCCCTTTTCTATCCCTCTTATTCTCCTTTCCACTTTCCTTGATATTTTCTTCCTCAATCTGCTGAGAATGAGTCATCAACCTGGAGATGTCTATCTCCATGACCAACATGGCAGTTTTACACTCTTTAACTATGGTCGCTGAAACACCTGACACGAACTTACTCATACAGGCCCTGTAATCAGCCACCATTGCCGGAGCATATTTAGAGAGCTGAGTAAATTTAAGATAATATTCCTTCACAGTCATGTCATCCTATTTTCGGATTTATAAACTCCTGAACCTTGGAGTCCCTTAACTTAAGTGGGAAGAACCTGTCCAAAAATGCAGCTACAAATGCATCCTAATCTACAAGACCTGCATCCACACCCTTATCTTCCTTTCACTACTTACACCAAATCTGAGCCACTCCTTTCTATTGATAAGTAGCTAAATCTGCACTGTCGACTGGAGTGATGCCCATAATCTGAGTGACCTTCTGAATGTCATCAATGAACTCATGCGGATCCTCCTCCACCTTAGAACCATGGAACTCTGGAGGAATCATCCAAGTGAAATCTCGGACTCTAGTCCCTGTCGTACTCCCATTTGGGTTGACTTGGGCAACAACTTACTAGTTAACTTGAGTAGCCATGGCCTGACATAGCACCTAAAAAGCAGCCCTGAACTCAGCATGTGAGACTTGTTCGTTCAAAGGGTCTACTGGAGCTGGTGGTGCTTGCTAGTTCCCATTTCTATTCCCATTCCATTTCCATTTCTCTTTCCGTTAGCTCTTTTGGGAGGCATTTTTTTGTAAACGCGTAGAGCAGAAGTTAGAAGGAGGTTAAATAGAGTTCACACTTTATGGCACGATATGAACATGAAAAAAGTGAATATTTTCCTAAAACATTTCATAGCCTCTCATTCATTAGTGTGGCGCACTTCACACCCATGAAAAAGACTTTATTTAAGGTGGCTTTTAGACACCCTAGGACACTTTAAACCTGATGCTCTAATACCAAGTTTTTCATGACCCGAGACTATCCCCTAGTCGTAATATGGTACTTAGAGTCACAAGGGATCCCAAGCTAACCCATGGCCTGGCATGACACTAAGAATACTGTATAAAACTAAGGATCACTGAGAGGAAGATGAAATCTGAATGATATAATAAAATCCAAAACAAAACTCAATACTGAAGTCAAAACGAGAACCAACTAAGAAAAATCAAAAAGCTAAAAACACTAGTATGTCTGTGAAAGCCTCTAAATAAGATGAGTTGTTGTAAACACCTAATTTTTTACCAAACCTAAAGTTTTACACCATTTTAGTATTTAAATATCTCTCTTAGGTATAAATTAGATATTTTGATTTTATCTTATTTTTAGTAAGTTTTATTTAAAAGATTTGAAACTATAAAAATAGAGTCACATTTTAGGATAAGTTTTGTTTTTACTTTTATTTCTATTTCACTTTATTGTTTCCATTTTTTATTTTTTAAAAAAAATTATAAAATATATATAATTATCTAATTTATATTTTAATAAATATGTTAATTATTTTAGCATTTTATTTTCTTATTTTATGACTAGTTATTTACTTTTGCTATATTTTTATTTTTATTAGTCTTGAATTGAGTAGTTAATATTGTATTTAATATCTTTCTATATACGCACATATAATATCAAAACAAATATATTTTTTTTAAAAAAATGTTTAATCCTAATCCTACCCCAAACACCCCCACGTCTCAGCAACCATACCCACTAATCCCTTTAACCTCCATGTAACTTGCCCATTTTTATATCAACCTCTCCACACTCTAACTCCCTCACAACTCCCTCTCAACGCTCCTATATTAACACAAAAACTAATATATAACGCAAGAATACTGATTTAGAAAAAGAATACGGACAGAGAAAAGAAAACAACACTTAGAAAGGAAAAAAAAAGGGCAGAGAGGAGAAGAGAAAAAGAATGATAAAAACCAGAAAACAAAAATATTTTGGAAGGTTATTAGTTTGGAGTTTAGATTTTGGTCCTTGTTTCGAGTTTCCGGTGAAGGAATTCTTGTTTCAACTATCAGTAAGTTTGTCACACAGGTTCTTACTAAACTCCTTTATATTTATTTCATTATAATCTTGCTATTAAAACATGAAAAAAGTTGTTTAGATGATTTCATGCATTGTTTAGTATGCAAAGTTGATTATTTATGTGAGGTCTGTCTTTTTCTTCACTATTTTAATATTGTTACAACTCTTGTTTCACTTTTATTTGTGAGTGTTTTGTACATTGACGGGTTAACGGGTTATTTACAAAACTGTGTTTCATAGTTGCTTACTGTTTATCTTGATCTAAATCAATGTTTATTATAATGAATTATAATGATTAAGTGTGTTTAGGGGTGTTAAGTGTGTTTCTGGCCAAATTTGCTAATGTTATAGTATCACAGTTTCATACACTTCCAATAACATGAAAACTTTGAATTCATCTTAAGATAAACCATAATGCAAATGGCCATGCGACTAAGAATTTAACTACATTCAGTTTCTTTTGATAAAGAACCATATTTAGTTTTCTTACGTTAGTTTCTACCAATTTCTTTCAACTGGTACTAATTTGTCGAAGACCAATTTGACATATTCGCAATAATGTTTTGATGTGTTTAATTACTGTAACAAGATACTGAAGTCTAGTCAAAATATTTGGTTAAAAGACGTAACAAATTGAACAACCAAAAGGGCCATAGAATTTTTTAAAAACTGCTGCGTTTTAGTTAATATCGTTGCCTTAATTTATTTATTTGGGATTCAAAGTTAAAGTTAAGCATATCTAGTATCTAGTTTTTGTTTAAAAAATACTAAATGTTTTGAAATTTGGGAAGATAAATAGTCTCTACTAATTATTATCTTTATTTTTTATTTTTTTTTGGTCATATATTGACATAGGAGCTAGATGTCTAGTGATCTAATCTTCAAGTCATTTACATATTAGCACACGTACGGTTGTTTATTTTATTAACATTATTAGAAGTTTATATAAAATTTTATCAGAAAATGCCTGTTAACTTTGCCAAACATTAATTTTAAGTGAAGTGACAATTGAAATAGTATTATTGTTTCAATTTAATTATTTACACCATTTTTAAATATTAACCAGTATAATATTGTTGTTTCTATTTGACTTTTTTGACCCTTTTTAAATAGATTCTTTTATTATATTAGTATTTTACTAGTTCTGTATAGGAAAATTAGGTCATATAACATCAGGGTCTAGATTTCTTTTTAGGCCTAAAATAATTAACTAGTGTGAGTGCAAAGAAATGGGTTATCAATTTATTCAAGTCTCTTTATAACTGATAAAAGAAAAGAGAGAAAAAATCAATTGCGAGAAGTGAGCAAGATAAGTCGCAAGTTAGTAGAAGAGGGGCACAAATTCAATTAATCTATGGAGGTTGATCATGTGTGGTTACGCTCCTTGGTTTACTTCTTAATTACAAGGCTCCGTGTGTGGTTACGCTCCTCAGCCAAAAATATAAGTCACAATTTCTCTCATAATCCTTAGGTAAATTAAGCAACTAATCAAACCTAGTTTATCCAAGAATTAACTTAAGTCAAGGGACTCGAGGGGTGCCTCACACCTTCCCCTCTGTCAACAGAATTCCTTATCCGAATTTCTAGTTCGCAGAAGAATAATAAAAGAGTTATTTCTTTTTGATTGGGGATTCAATAAGGTGACTTGGAACACCAAAACCCAATTCCAAGTGGAGACTTTGTAAAATAAATAATTCCTTTTCAAAACATCACTTTAATTGGAAAAACCCTTCAAACCACTCTTAAGTGAGGTAAAAAAATAGGGGTGTGACAGATGGCTACTCTGATGGGGATAACCAGAATTCGAGCTTTGTATATTGATTCATATTTGCCTTTCTTTGATTCTTGGATACATGTATTGTGTTAGTCAGCCTAATGTGCTCTTTGGTTGCTTATTTATCGCTTTGATATTTTGTGACTGTATTTATAAATTGTCCTCTCCTACGCATCCCTCTGAGTCTATGAATACATCTACCACTGTTTTTTGTGTGTGTGAATGCGCTCCACAAAATCTTCTATCTGAGATGAACCAGTGTTCGGCTACGCTACTGGTTTCAGGAATATTAGTCACATATGTTAAGTAGGGTTGGATCAAAAGTAGAACCAGAATAGCTCTGCTATTGGTAAACTGGCCCTCCTCGATCTGAATTGTCCACTTGGATTAGCCAGTCTAGACACCTTTTCTTTTAGGATGCTAAACATAGCAGAACAAAACCACAATCGATGATTACCCCTTGTAGGTTACGTTTTATTTGCATCATGTACATTTTATTAGACGTAGTGGGATTCGGTATAGGGGTATAGTCTTTCTAGGACAGGTATCCTCTTTTGAGAACATTACGTACATGCTATGTGTTATTTGTCGCATTACTTGGAAAGTTACATTGAAAGTTGACCTGCCTTAGGGTGAATTCATTAACGTAGGAGAGGATGAAAATTGTCGTCTAGTACCATTCTTTATCAAAACTCATGAGGTGTAATGTTTGCTTTCACAAAAAAAAAGTTTATTGCTTTCACAAAAAAAAAAGTTTACTTAATAGTCGACCTTTGCACCCAGTTTTCGAGAACTACATACACCTGATTCTCACCTCGAAGAGATACGTAGGCAGCCCTTCTCGAGTGAGGTGAGCCTTATTCAAAAAGTTTAGAAAAAAAAGTTAAATCCTTTTGCGAGTATTGAGAACTACGTACATCTGATTCTCACCTCGATGAGATACGTAGGCAGCCCTTCTCTTGTTCGGTGATCCTTATTCAAAAAATTTAGAAAAAAATGTTAAATCCTTTTGCGAGTTTCGATAACTACGTGTACTTGATTCTCACATTCATGGGATATGTAGGCACTCCTTCTCGGGTTCGGTGATCCTTATTCAAAAAATTTAGAAAAAAAAAAGTTAAATTCTTTTGTGAGTTTCGAGAACTACGCACACCTGATTCTCACATCGATTGAGATACATAGACAGCCCTATTTGGGTTCGATGATCCTAAAAAATAGGTTTGTTTATGTTTATTCAAAAAACTAAAAAAAAATTATTTTTCAAAAAAAAAAAAAGTTTGCTACTTCATATTTCAAGCTTCCTAAACTATGTCTGACCTGATTCTTGTTCAACAAGATACATAGGCAACTCTTTTTTTTTGGGGTTTGGGCTCATCTAAAAAAAGAGCCCTTGATTTGGTTGATACCAACATACTTAGGAGTATAAAAAAAAAAAGAACAAGTCTTAAATTATTTGGCATGATAGAGTGGACCAACTTTGTCGTGAACTATGGATTCTTTTGATACCTCTGATTATACTTAAGTTACACTATAGGATTTTTCTCGCTCAAATTCAAGGTTAAAATAGACTAACCTCAGTGTTTAATGTGCATTGTGCGGTGGGCTTTAGATTGAAAATTCAATAATTTAGCTATGTTGATCTAGAACTTGGCTTGAATGTTTGTTGAGGCAAAATTTTGAGCAACACTTGACTTAGGAAAAAATTGTAGGCTTTCTTTGATCCGATTGTGCCTTTGAAGCCTACCAAATGACATATAATCCTAGACTTCCCCTTTTGAGCCTAAAGCCTTTTTATTGAATAGTCACATCTTAGCCTATCTCTTTTAAGTGCATAAATGCGCTAATCCCTCTTTTGGCCCCACCTCCATGAGCGCACTGACAAGCATCTAAGTTGGATGACTAAACAATAAGGTAAAATGTGAAGGTTCAAAAAAAAATACAAAGGCAAAAGAAAAAGTAAAAAAAGATCCAAAAAAGGGAAGACTCGGCAAAAAGTGAGGAGAAAAATCAAAGAAAAATGAGAAGAAGCAGCAAATGATGATCAGCTGCGAAAATGCAAAAATTGAAAGCAAAGTGCAATGCTTAGGGTGATAATAGTCACTTTATCCTAAATGAATATCTTACCCATCCTCAAGCCTCTATTACAAGCCAATGACAAGTCCTACTTGATCCCATTTTGAGTGTTCTCATATTAGTGGATACCCACATGAGGGCAAAGCTTATGGTATCTCAGTTGCATGCATTGAACATCTTTCTTAGTGTGAGTAGCTTCCAAAACGTCCTAATATCTAAACACTTCTATTGTGAGTTAAGTAGGACTTTATTTGTGGTAAGGGCACTCGAAACATGAGGATAGGAATAATTTAAACTCTTGATTTGGTGCAAGACGAACAAACCTAGTCAAAACTTAAGTATATTTGAGGTAGCATTTGAATTTATAGGAATTACTTATAAGTTGACCTCGAATTATGTTCGGAAGTAATTGATGTCCTATGCATAATACTAATTGTTGGTACCAATTGAAGTCAAGAAATGAATTGATTTCATTCTTTTCATTCTTCGGCACTCTTTACAAAGCACATATTTTTTAAAAATAAAAAATAAAAAAATCTTTTATATTTTTGTGAACTATGTTAGACCTGATTCTTTCTATGGCAGGATACGGAGGCAGTCCTACAATAGGGCTCGGTCTCACCAAATAAATTTTTTATATCCCCGAAAGAAATAATACTGGGGCATTTTTTTTTCTTTTTTCAAAAAAAAAAAAAGAAGAAAAGTCAAAAAAAATATTCAAAGTTCCTCACATTCAAACTAGGGCATTTTTCTAAAAAAATATATATATAGCATAACTTGTCTTCACAGTGTACGACATCCCCTGGTTACGCTTTGGGGAACACAAACCTCTATTTTTCTTTTCATTCCTTCACAGGGTACGACATTCCTTGGTTGCGCTTTAGGGAACAAAAACTCCTATTTTTTTCCTTTTCATGCTTTCACGGGGTATGACATCCCTTGGTTGCGCTTTAGGGAAAAAAACACCCCTATTTTTCTTTTTATGACTTCACAGGGTACGACATCCCCTAGTTGCGCTTTACAGAACAAAAATCCTTATTTTTATTTTCATGCCTTCACAGGGTACGACATCCCCTAGTTGCGCTTTAGGGAAAAAAAACCCTATTTTTCTTTTCATGCCTTCATAGGATACGACATCCCCTAGTTGCGCTTTAGGGAACAAAACTTCCCTTTTTTTGTTTTCTTTTCATGCCTTCACAAGGTACGACTTCCCCTGGCTGTGCTTTAGGGAACAAACACCCCTATTTTTATTTTCATGCCTTCACAGGGTACGACATCCACCTGGTTGTGCTTTAGGGAATAAAAACCCCTATTTTTCTTTTCATGCCTTCATAGGGTACGACATTCCCTGGTTGCGCTTTAGGGAACAAAACTCCTACTTTCCTTCTTTAAGACTTCATATGGTACGACATCCCCTAATTGCCATTTCTTAATTTTCTTCTTCAAGTCTTCATCAAGGTACGACATCCCCTGATTTCATTTTAGTGAACGGAAAATTCTATTTTCTCTTTTTTCTTATTGCCTTTTTTTTAAAGTCTTCACAGGGTACGACATTCTCTGGTTGCATTTTAAGAAATAAATTTTTTATTTTTCTTTTTCAGGTCTTCACAGGGTACAACATCCCCTGATCGCATTTTAGAAAGCAAAGAACCTAATTATTTTGCATTTATTCACAAGGTACAACATTCCTTGGTTGCATTATTGAGAATAAGAATCTTATTTTATTTTCGTAGCTAGCTTAGATTTCTATTATTTTCTTCTTTTTCATTTAAGCAATTAGTTTATAGCTTTACTAATAACTCACAAAAATTTCCTAGTGCAAACTGGGGCAAAAAAGTTTTGTTCGTCTTTGTTTTGTTTGTCTTTGATGGCTTGCAGATTTTTTTGCAAAACACAGATTGATGTCCATGAATGGAATCCCATCTCCGTTTAGAGTAGAGAAGGATGTTCAATCTCAAAGATAGTTAAAGTCAGCTTTGACATATATGGCGGCCCAACATCTCAAGAGTCATCTTCTTAGCCTCTGATCAAGAAAACAAGAATCCAAGAATATTGTACGAGTTGTCCTTTGGAGGAGCGTCAACAATTCATTCCAAGTTTCAAGTTCAAATATTAAATCCTAACCTCAAGATCAAATTTTGAGATCAAGGTACCCACCAGAAGAAGGTGAAGTGATAACTGAAGATCCAAAAGGAAGATCTGAAACAAAAGAGTCAAGACAAGTAGAGTAGATAGGATTTTGTATTTTTCCTTTCTAGTTTCATATATTTTTTTCTTTTTGATGTAATAATAGGAGCCACGTACTGGAACCTCAATGGGACCTCACTCAACTCTTCAACTCACCCTTTCATCCCTACACCCACCTAAACTACACGTGGCCTGATTCTCTTACAACCCGAGATATGTAGGCTGCCCAAAGCCAGGGCTCGGTCACACCTCTTTTCTATTATTTATTTTCTATTTTTGAATAAATTATTTGGTCAAAAATCAGCCACATTGACTTCTTTGCTTGAAAACCCTCCATGTTCCCAAGCAAAGATGGGCATTTTGTAAACGCCTAATTTTTTACCAAACCTAAGGTTTTACACCATTTTAGTAGTTAAATATCTCTTTTAGGTCTAAATTAGATATTTTGATTTTATCTTATTTTTAGTAAGTTTATTTTAAAAGATTTGAAAATACAAAAAATAGAGTCACATTTTAGGATAAGTTTAATTTTAATTTTTTTTAAAAACGAAAGTTTTCTAAAAATATGTTTTCTTTTAATTTAGTTTTTAATAAATAATCTAGTGATATTAATATTTTCTTAATCAAATTTTTAGGACTAGCTATTTAAATTTTCTAAATTTTTATTGATTCAAAATAATTAGCTAATATTTTTACCATTATATTTCATTTATATCTTTAATTAAAGAAAAAAACAAAGACATCCTAAAACTAACCCAACACCCCATGTCACTCTCCCAAAGTCTCCATTATCCCACACGACATCACTCAACCTCCCCCAACTACAATACAAACAACAACTATCCAGCAACCATCCAACCCCTCTATATAAACTCCAATCCCACAAAACACATAAAAAAAATCCTAATCTATCCACCATTACTCCTCCACGTCCCAAGTACCCATCAAACTACTACTCCCTCATGCAACAACCAAAACTACTCCCTCCACCCAAACAACCTACAGTCCCTACTCCTACTCCTATTCAATACACTCGCACAAGACAAAAACAACACAAACAAAGATACAAACCAAAGGCAAAGAAAAAGAAAAAACAAAAAGAGAACAACACTTAGGAAAAAAAAGGGGGGGGGGGGGGGGGAAGAGATAGAGGGAAAAAAAAACGACAAGTAAAACAGAGGGGAAAAAGAGAGGAAAAGAAGTGGTGAGTTGAGTTCGGGTTCTCCTTTGAGTTTCCGGCGGCGTCATTTGTGCCTCTCTTTTCAGTTAGTTCACCACACAGGCTCTTACCCAATTTTTGTTTATTTGTTCTTTATAATTTTTGTTGTGAATCAAATTATGAACGAAGTTATCCCAGTGGTTTCTTATATTATTTTGCATGCAAAGTTGATTATTTATGTGATGTCCATTCTTTATTACGTACGTTATATTCCTAAAATGTTGTCGATTTATCTCTTTGTTTGTTTATTTGCTGGCATGAGCATGCTATTCATAGAAAATGGATAATCATTTAATTTGGTTCATAAGAAATCCTAGAAAATTTGTAAATCACAAAAGTTCCCAACGATAAGTTTTTGAGATGTTGACAAATTGTTATTTAATATTATGTTTGAAGATTAAGGAATTACTTTGATTGTTAATTTACCATGATATTAAAAAAAGGGAGATATACTTCAGTAAAAAGATATTCAATTATGAATTTTTATGTTTAGGAATTAAGTACTCGACTAGTTGAAAACCATGGAAAACGTTAACTTTTTTTTTAATAAATAATGTTGAAAAAAAAAAAGAAAGAAATTTGGTTACTGACAATTACGAGTCACTTCTATTTTAATACCTTTTGGGTTACCAATTACAATTATACTGTAACACCCCGTACCTTCCCAACCCTATGTGGCGACGTTGAACAATGGTTACTTAGGTGTCGAGATGCCATGAGTATGTAATTTGTAATGTTAGTGATGAGAAAATTGAAATTTGGCCTTGTACATGTGATTAACCTTGCGTAGGAGGTGTTTTGCGATTTCCATGGAGCATTTGTGGGGTTCAAAATGAGGCTAAAAGGACCTCTAAACAAAGGATATTAAGGGTAAGAAGTAAGTTGAAGAATAGAATTTGAAGTATCTAATCAAATGCGCGAAGAAAAGTCGAAGAAACGAAAATTTTAAAAATAAAATTTTCAGCGCCATAGGAAGGGCCAGGCGCTTATTTTGGTGCCCAAACCAGAAAGCTTCTAAAGCTCAGTGCCCTAGGAAGCGCCAGACGCTTGCTGGAATGGCCAAACTAGTAAGCTTCCAAAATTTGTTCTAAGTGTCCAAGTGCGCCCGGGGACGTACCGGGCCGATTTTTGCCACGTTTCTTCTACAACCATGAGCATATACATGAAATGAGTGAAGTATTATATTGGTATGATAAAATTACTCGTGAGCTAAGTTGGCATCAAAATGACGATTTTACCCTTTTGGTCAAAATAGGTCATACGTGGCTAGAACCGCTTGTTTTTGGGATTGAGGCTACGAATATAAATCTCGTGAGTGGGAATATCTTTGTAACGCGTATATGATGGAGTACACATTGATTTTAGTGGGGCAAGATAATATATGTGTTAATGGGCCAATTTGAGGCCCAAAGTGGAGCCAAAATGCATGGTCCAATGGGTCAAAAAGACCCATTCTTCCATTGACTAAGTATACACACAAATAATATTGGATAAGCATGGACTCAAGGCCTATAAAAATGGGGAAAAATCAGATTTTATTTCATTAGACACACACATCACTTTCTCTCATTTTCTAGAATTTTCAAGAGAACTCTTTGTGGCTCTTCAAACCCTAAGGCATTTTTGGACAAGATCATCATCTTCCAAGCTTGGGTAAGTGATTATTATTGTAATTTAACATATTATAAGCATGATAAATTATGTAGATCATGTTGGTTATGCTTGGAAGTGTTGGACATGGCACTTTTGGTTTTTGTTAAAAGATGTGTTATCCATGGGATTGTAACTTGAATTATGACTTGTGGTTTTGATGAAAAAGCATGGTATGGATGAAATAAAAACATGCATGGTGTTATTATGGTTCTAAACTCGTTATTTTTCTATAAGTGGAAATTATGGGATTTTGGCCGATTTATTGTTGTGAGGTGTATTGAAGTAATTTGATGGAATAATTGTGATGTGGTGGTGATGGAGAAGTGTAAAATATGAAATTGGTGTGACATGCTATTGGTTATCATGTATTGGTCAATGTATGGAATATTATGGGATTATTGGTACAATAATTTCATAAATGGTATTGTCAAGGGGGAAATGACATGTTAAAGCCAAACATGTGACTTATTGTTATGGTATGCCATTGTAAGCTAATTGGTGGTTAATGTTGGTTCTATTATGTACTTGTGTTGTAGAGTGAAACCTAAGGACGGAGAGGGACTATTGTATGCACACTTAAGATTGTAGAATCGTATTGAGAATACAAGGTATGTAAGGTTCCTTTTTCCATATCCTTCTGCAACATGTTGTTCACATTGACATTGGACTTGTAGGTGGAGGTCCAGTATCATATACTTACTTATATAAGATCTCGTAGGATTAGTGAAGGAGGTAAAGTGCGAGCTAATATATCTATCCCTCATAAGTTAAGGTGTTAATCTCATGAAGTGTAAGAGTGAGGTAAAGTGTATTTGTGTGTTTCAAATAGTGTCATGATCCTTAATGTACCAATCTCGCTTAAGTTAATATAGCAATCTCTCCCATGTATGTTACCCCACCATGAGAGTGGATGTATGTTACCCCACCATGAGAGTGGATGTATGTTGCCCCACCATGAGAGTGGATGTATGTTGCCCCACCATGAGAGTGGATATATGTTGCCCCACCATAAGAATGGATGTATGTTGCCCCACCATGAAAGTGGATGTATGCTAAACCACCAATAGAGTAAATGTACGTTAATAGAGTAGATGTATGTTATATTATTACTCCCATTACTAGAGTGGATGTATGTGGATGAGTGTTACTCTTTTACAACCTACTAACCAAGTAGAGGAATAATAGTGGTAATGAACATAGAAGCTAGAAAGAATCTCTTGTATATAGAAGAATCTATTGGAGACGAGTTTCTTGAGTGAAGGTAATTTCCCTTGAAGGAAGGTAATTATAAAATATATTATATAAAATGATGGTTTATCCACATTGACTATTCACTCATATTTTATTCTATTGACATTCTTATGTATGACACTATTTCTTATGAGCCTTACATACTCAGTACATTCTTCGTACTGACCCCCTCGGGGAAACTTACCTTACATGTTGCAGGTGCATGCATTAGTAGACTTCCTCAGTAGCCTGTGGATCATTTGCAGAGTTTTAGTGAGCTCCACTTGGTTCGGAGCTTTCTGGGTCATAGTTGTGTATTTGTTTTGATATTGTAAATATTGTATAAAGCGGGGACTTTTCCCGACTGTAAGTTGGTCTTGTTGATGCATCTGTTAGAGGCTTTTGTAGACATATGTGGGTATATGAATATAAGATATGTACGTTCAATTCGACGTAATGGCTCCAACGGCCAAGTTTGGTATATATATTTATGACATATGTTTCCATGTTCATGTCCTCCGCATAGTTTCATGAGGTATAATAAGATTCACACGAGGATATACATACGAAGGTTCATGAGCAAAAATTGGTTCTCTCGGGCCATATCGGCTTCGGGTTCCAGTCCGACCGGAATGGGATTTAGGGTCGTGACAAAAGTGGTATCATAGCAGGTCGTTCTAAGGGTGTATACAAAGCCGTGTCTGAGTAGAGTCTTGCTTATGGATGTGTTGCGCGCCACATTTATAAGTAGGGGGCTACGGGACATTTAGGATGTTGTTTCTTTTCTTCACTTCTAGATCGTGCAATAGAGCCAGTATTGTAAGTTGAATTGTATCTGACCATGGTGATTATTTTTCTTTGGTATAGTTAAAATGCCAATCACGAGAAGAGGTAAGAGTAAAGGTAAGCAGGTAGAGGTGCCTGCCGATGAAAGGATGAGTAGATTACCACCTGACCAAGATAGTCAAGGTGGAGCTGACACTGAAATTGCATCGCGGTCTTCACCTACCTTTTCAGCTCCAGAGGAGCCAAGAGGTAGAGAAGTACCCGCACCACCGCCAATGAATGCCACAGATCAGGACCTAAGAAATGCAGTACATATGTTAACTCAGTTAGTAGCTGCACAAGCACAAGGACGAACTGGTCCAATGGTAAATGAAGATGACGCGGCTAGAGCAGCTAGTCGGCGTACACAGGACTTTCTAAAATTAGACCCTCACATATTCACAGGGTCCGATCCGAAAGCAGATCCACAGGATTTCGTGGACCAAGTTCAAAGAGCACTAGAGGTGATGCACGTAACAGGTGTGGAAACGGTTGAGCTAACAGCTTATAGACTGAAGGGCGAGGCTATTTTGTGGTATGAGGACTGGAAAAGATCAAGAGGTATTGATGTACTCCTAGCTGGTTGGGAAGAATTTAGAATGGTATTTCTTGATCATTACCTCCCGTATGAGATTCGGGAGGCACGTACAGACCAATTTCTGCATTTGCGTCAGGGAAATATGAGTGTCAGAGAATATAGTTTACAGTTTAATTCCTTGGTTAGATATGCTCCAAATGTAGTAGCCACCATGGAAGATAGAGTCCATCGATATGTGAAAAGATTGGAGCCTTATTTGGTACGAGACTGCACTATTGCTGCCTTAAATCGAGATATGGACATAGCTAGAATACAGGCCTTTGCGCAGAAAATGGAGGATCAAAGGCAAAAAAAGAGGACACAGAAAGCTGAGGAAGGGCCATCAAAAAGGGAAAGACCTATGGGGCAGTCTATGGTGTCCCCAGGAGAATCTGGATCTCGAATGGTACCGCCTAGACCCTCATCCTCTTATTCCACAGCAGGTGCTCATTCCCAATTCCGAGGATCTAGAGGTGGTCGATCTGAACAGAGTAGTGGGATTCATGGATCACAGGCAACGAGATTGTCTCGTCAGTTGTGCCCGCGCTGTGGGAGATTTCATGCAAGCGAATGTCAGTTTGATACGAATGTTTGCTTTGTATGTAGTAGGCCAGGACACATGATGAGAGAATGCCCACAGAGGCCTACGGGTAGTATGACACGACCCACAGGATCAGCCGATGTGGCATCGGCAGCTGGTGTATAGTCTGCTGGTCGCGATAGAGGTGCCAGAGGAGCAGCCAGTTCCAGTGGTATTTAGAATCGCACCTATGCTTTAGTGGACCGACCGGATGCGGAGGCATCTCCTGATAGAGATACAGGTATATTATCCACATTTGCAAATGGTACATATACCCTATCGTATATCATTTCATTGATTACTATAAAAACTAATGAGACACTAGGGTCATTAGTTAAGTTGATTGAACTATCTCCACCTGTTGGTAAATTTATTAGAGTTAAAGACATATATCGAAAGGGGTATAGTAGGTGTTTTTGCGTATAGGTGATTAAGTACTCTTGGAAGTGTCACCAATGAAAGAAGTAAGGGGATTTGGAAAGAAAGGATGTGAAATTTGCCGGAGGTGCATAAGAGTTTCATTTCATATTGTTCCCATTGAAATACCTATTGTTATTTTAGACCGACAAGTGAAAAGGCTAATAAGTAAAGACGTAAATTTTGTAAGAGTTCTTTGGAGAAATCAACAAGTCGAAGAGATCGCATGAGAAGTTGAAAAAACAAAAATGATGAAATCGACGGACCCATATTTGTTTCAAATGGAATAAAAGGTTCAAAATGTGGAAGTGGACCAATACTAAGTAAGTATCCATGAGCCTTAAGTGTTTATGTGTACGTATGCTAATATAGAGATGCATTTGTTATAATTGAAGCTACATTGTTAACATTCGAGGATGAATGTTCCTAAGGGGGGAAGAATGTAACACCCCGTACCTTATCAACCCTATGTGACGACGTTGAACAATGGTTACTTAGGTGTCGAGATTCCATGAGTATGTAATTTGTAATGTTAGTGATGAGAAAATTGAAATTTGGCCTTGTACATGTGATTAACCTTGCGTAGGAGGTGTTTTGCGATTTCCATGGAGCATTTGTGGGGTTCAAAATGAGGCTAAGATGACCTCTAAACAAAGGATATTAAGGTTAAGAAGTAAGTTAAAGAATAGGATTTGAAGTATCTAATCAAATCCGCGAAGAAAAGTCGAAGAAACGAAAATTTTAAAAATAAAATTTTCAGCGCCATAGGAAGGGCCAGGCGCTTGTTTTGGCACCCAAACCAGAAAGCTTCTAAAGCTCAGTGCCCTGGGAAGCGCCAGACGCTTGCTGGAACGGCCAAACTAGTAAGCTTCCAAAATTTGTTCTAAGTGTCCAAGTGTGCCCGGGGACGTACCGGGCCGATTTTTGCCACGTTTATTCTACAACCATGAGAATATACATGAAATGAGTGAAGTATTATATTGGTATGATAAAATTACCCGTGAGCTAAGTTGGCATCAAAATGACGATTTTACCCTTTTGGTCAAAATAGGTCATACGTGGCTAGAACCGCTTGTTTGTGGGATTGAGGCTACGAATATAAATCCCGTGAGTGGGAATATCTTTGTAACACGTATATGATGGAGTAAACATTGATTTTAGTGGGCCAAGATAATATATGTGTTAATGGGCCAATTTGAGGCCCAAAGTGGAGCCAAAATGCATGGTCCAATGGGTCAAAAAGACCCATTCTTCCATTGACTAAGTATACACACAAATAATATTGGATAAGCATGGACTCAAGGCCTATAAAAATGGGGAAAAATCAGATTTTATTTCATTAGACACACACATCACTTTCTCTCATTTTCTAGAATTTTCAAGAGAACTCTTTGTGGCTCTTCAAACCCTAAGGCATTTTTGGACAAGATCATCATCTTCCAAGCTTGGGTAAGTGATTATTATTGTACTTTAACATATTATAAGCATGATAAATTATGTAGATCATGTTGGTTATGCTTGGAAGTGTTGGACATGGCACTTTTGGTTTTTGTTAAAAGATGTGTTATCCATGGGATTGTAACTTGAATTATGACTTGTGGTTTTGACGAAAAAGCATGGTATGGATGAAATAAAAACATGCATGGTGTTATTATGGTTCTAAACTCGTTATTTTTCTATAAGTGGAAATTATGGGATTTTGGCCGATTTATTGTTGTGAGGTGTATTGAAGTAATTTGATGGAATAATTGTGATGTGGTGGTGATGGAGAAGTGTAAAATATGAAATTGGTGTGACATGCTATTGGTTATCATGTATTGGTCAATGTATGGAATATTGTGGGATTATTGGTACAATAATTTCATAATTGGTATTGTCAAGGGGGAAATGACATGTTAAAGCCAAACATGTGACTTATTATTATGGTATGCCATTGTAAGCTAATTGGTGGTTAATGTTGGTTCTGTTATGTACTTGTGTTTTAGAGTGAAACCTAAGGATGGATCGGGACTATTGTATGCACACTTAAGATTGTAGAATCGTATTGAGAATACAAGGTATGTAAGGTTCCTTTTTCCATATCCTTCTGCAACATGTTGTTCACATTGACATTGGACTTGTTTCAATTCCGAGAGGCTTGAAGTATATCAATTCAAGTTGACATATATTGTTATTCATATGTATCCTATTCTTAGATGAATGATGATTCACTTATCTCTTATTCATTGACTGAAGTTCCTAAGATGTCATAATATGGTAATTCCTAAAAGAACTTTCTCAAGAGAGTAATTGAGTAAGAGAATCTATTTATTCTTGAAACGCATTTTCCCAATCTTGTCATGTTCCAAAGTCCTATAGTATGAGGATTACCTTTGTACCAATCCTTCATAAGTAAAAGTACCAATCTCATAACAGTAATAAGAGAGGTGATGTGCAAGTTAGTATAATTATTCCTCATAAGTGAATATGTCAATCTCGAGAAGGAAAGGAGTGAAGTGAGACGTGTATATAAGTGCGTACTTTAGTTTCATGATCTCTAATGTGTAACTCTCATAACTATGTAAAGGGTATAGGATTGTAAAGAGAAAGGCGTATGGTTACTATATGATTCATTAAGTATGAATCACATTCTAAAGGGTATAAGTTCAATATGATAAATCCCAATATTATGCTTAGTTATTTATTATAGCCCACCAAAGGTGGAGGTCCGGTATCATATACTTACTTATATAAGATCTCATAGGATTAGTGAAGGAGGTAAAGTGCGAGCTAATATATCTATCCCTCATAAGTTAAGGTGTTAATCTCATGAAGTGTAAGAGTGAGGTAAAGTGTATTTGTGTGTTTCAAATAGTGTCATGATCCTTAATGTACCAATCTCGCTTAAGTTAATATATCAATCTCTCCCATGTATGTTACCCCACCATGAGAGTGGATGTATGTTACCCCACTATGAGAGTGGATGTATGTTACCCCACCATAAGAGTGGATGTATGTTGCCCCACCATGAGAGTGGATGTATGTTGCCCTTCCATAAGAATGGATGTATGTTGCCCCACCATGAAAGTGGATGTATGCTAAACCCCCAATAGAGTGAATGTACGTTAATAGAGTAGATGTATGTTATATTATTACTCCCACCACTAGAGTGGATGTATGTGGATGAGTGTTACTCTTTTACAACCTACTAACCAAGTAGAGGAATAATAGTGGTAATGAACATAGAAGCTAGAAAGAATCTCTTGTATATAGAAGAATCTATTGGAGACGAGTTTGTTGAGTGAAGGTAATTTCCCTTGAAGGAAGGTAATTATAAAAGATATTATATAAAATGATGGTTTATCCACATTGACTATTCACTCATATTTTATTCTATTGACATTCTCATGCATGACGCTATTTCCTATAAGCCTTACATACTCAGTACATTCTTCGTACTGACCCCCTCGGGGGAACTTATCTTACATGTTGCAGGTGCAGGCATTAGTAGACTTCCTCAGTAGCCTGTGGATCATTTGTAGAGTTTTGGTGAGCTCCACTTGTTTCGGAGCTTTCTGGGTCATAGTTGTGTATTTTTTTTGATATTGTAAATATTGTATAAAGCGGGGACTTGTCCCGACTGTAAGTTGGTCTTGTTGATGCATCTGTTAGAGGCTTTTTTAGACATATGTGGTTATATGAATATAAGATATGTACGTTCAGTTCGACGTAATGGCTCGAACGGCCAAGTTTGGTATATATATTTATGGCATATGTTTCCATGTTCATGTCTTCCGCATAGTTGCATGAGGTATAATAAGATTCACACGAGGATATACATACGAAGGTTCATGAGCAAAGATTGGTTTTCTCGGGCCATATCGGCTTCGGGTGCCAGTCCGACCTGAATGGGATTTCGGGTCGTGACATATACAATAGAAGTAAATATGTTTTCATTTAAATTGCTTAAATATAATCAATAATGGTCATTGTGTATTGTTTAAAAATCAAACTTTTGGGTCTTATTTGTCTCTTTTGATTTAAAGAAAATTAAGTCGCCACTGTATAATATTTATAATTCAAATTCTGGGATCTTATGTTTCCTTGTTGGATTTACAAGAAACCAATTCAGGAATGCTACATATTTCAGTTTTTGGGGGGAATTGAAATTACATATGGAAGGATATCTCACATAATACAAATATGCTTTAATATTATATTTTTATCGACTTGCGTATTTTGATACAGTGGTGATTCCTTTTGTGATTTAGTAAATTCAAACCTTTTGTTAAATACTTAGAAACTAGTCCCACTTAATTTACCAATTTAAAGCCGACCATCTTAATTGGGGTGGATAAACTTTAAGTACAATAGGTGCTTGTTTAGGCTCGATAAGAAAATGAAAAAAAATCATAAATGCCCCAAAAGGCAGCTATCAGTAAGACTGGAAAGTACTATCGGTAAATCACACATTAATAAAATAAGACAGTTTTAAATAAGTTTAAATTAAATGAAAGCGGGACATAAGTAATTTCCAGGATAATAAATATAATGTATCCAAAAGTTGATTTAAGTCAAGCCTAAGTCATTAAAGCGACCTTGCTAGAACCACGGGACTTGAGGGGTGCCTTACACCTTCCCCTCGATCAATAGAATTCCTTACCCAAATTTCTAGTTAACAGACCAATAATAAAAGAGTCATTTCCTTTTGATTGGGGATTCAATAAGGTGACTTGGAACACCAAAACTCAATTTCAAGTGGCGACTCTGTAAAATAAATAATCCCTTTTCAAAACATCACTTTAATTGGAAAAAAAAAAATTAAACCAACTCTTAGCGGGGTGGAGTAAAAAATAGGGGTGTGATAGTTGCTAGGACAAGCCCCTAGCTAACTCTAACTATCTGAAAACTAAAATAACACTGAAATAAGAATACTGAAAACTAGTCCTCGAAAGATTAGAACTCACCAAACTCTGCTGCTGAGGTGGTACGGGATCGTTCTAACTGCGAGCTGGGTGCTGAACGTCTGAACCTATATTACAATAAATTATAGCGCAAAAGAAAGTGCATGCTCAGTACTTTGAATGTACTGAGCATGTGAGATATGCACTATTCTAAATGGAACTGAGCATGTTGAACCTAAGGGACTACACTAAACATGAAACTGAGGAATGTAAACTGATGTAATGATTAAGTAAATAAGCATGTATCTGATCAATAATGTACTGATTAAACTGAATAAAAGGTAATACAATATTTGGGTCTAAATTGTGGGATCTATCGTTAACTGACATACCCCATCTGTGTTAAACGAGGCCCAACCTATAACCTTAATTGGAAGGGTGCTCTTACCTTACTAAGGGTACAAACACTGACTGACGTGGATCTACTAAAATGATGTCCAAAAGAACTAAGATGTCAAGCCTAATCTAATGGGTGACCCTGTAGAACCTACGGTGGCACCGTAGTTCTGGGACTTAGGGACTTCTACTAAAGGTCTCAACCTAACTGATGGGTCAGTCTTCATCCCTGTGTCCGTTTTGTGCTAAGTACTACTCCCAACTGAATTATACTAATAAACTGATAAGCTCAACACTACTGATATATGAGACTGAATAATAGTCACTTTATGTGAAAGCATCCCAAAAAAACATGTGAAATAGAAGGATTGAATATTCAACTGTCAATGTATAAGAAATTAGGTCATCAGTTGTTCATGACCCGCCATCTCTGAAGAATGCAAATACTCATGATAGTTTCTATGCTCTAAATAGAATATGAATTCATACAACGCAAGTCCAAAACATGGAATATCAATATATTGAGGGTTCATGAATATGATACTATCAAGGTACTAAATTTTATGGAGAAACATGTATTTATAGCCTAATAGTTATGGAGAACTGAAATACAAGGAGAATTTTGCCTTTAATGAAAACCCCAATTTTTAAACCATGGATTAACTGAGGAACTATGTGTATTTTGGGACTCAATGAGTGAAAGGATACCCATAGATGAAATCCCACATACCTAGAAGTGAAAACCTTGCTAAAATTCTTGAACTTGAAGCTTGGAGGTGATAAACCCTAGTTTCTTGCTTTGGAGAAGAAAAGTCGTATTTTTTTCTCTGAAATTGCTAAGTGTCAATTGATTTTGAGGGAATGAGGGATTTGGGGTAGTATAGGCTTAATATTCAGCCTTGTAATAGCCAAAATGACTTAGTTTAGGAGGTTAAATGATAGGAAAAGACTGAACTACCCCTTTAAAACGTAACTACAGAATTTGAAAATCGCTACGAACAAACCAACTAATGATCATTGGAAGGGTCATTCTATATCAATGCTTGACAGTGCTTCACTAAAATGGTCATAACTCCTTGCTCCGAAAAAGGATTAACGAGCAATTGGATGCGTTGGAAAGAAGACTCAAAGACCTTTTATTTGTGGGTCTTGAGCTTCAACATGTTCATATTCTAGGAGTTATACTTATTTGAAGTTGGCTCTAGAAAGATTCTATATGAGAATTCGATCAGTAAGGAACCTTTCAACTTAAATATGAGCAAGAAGTTACTCATAGCCTTAATTCATATCTAAAGCACTTCTCAAGTTACCAAATCATTGGGTTTGGTTCTATACATACTTGAAGAAAGGTTCTAATCTTATCTTGGATTTTCTGGGGTATTCCACAAGGGTTTTATAAAATATCTCAATCAACCTTGTCGGCAAAGGCGTGGGCTAAGGATTTTACAAGGTGTTTCATTTTCTTTCAAAATCAGTGTTCCTCGGTGGTGTCAATCTCATGAATATGAATGAAAGAAAGAAGGTTGTAAGCTCATAACCAAATCAGTATAAAGATAATAATCAATACAGTAATAGTATAAATGAGCTCAAAATCTACTCAATATGTCAATATTTCATGATATAAGCTATCACAAGGCACCACTGGAATAAATTATCATGTAAGACATCAATAATATCAATCCAAGCCCCTCTCTCGGGCATCACTATAATAATAGAGGCATATAGTGCTCCAATAAGGCATATAATATCAATCAAAGTCCCTCGCTCGGGAATCAGGACAATAATAAGGCAATTAAATACACAAATAAGGCCTATAATATCAAGTCAAGCCCCCACTCGGGCATCATAACAAATATAATCTCTCAAGTCAATAATAATATGCATATAAGGCCCCACATGGGCAACACAATAATAATAACAATCCCAAAATATGATCTCATGACTAAATCCCCAACCCAGCATGCTTTACATGAATAATTGACTACCCAGCAATTTGGAAAAAATTAAGCCATAGCCTACCTCGAAAAGCTAAAATCCAAGCCTAGACCCTTTAATGTGGAGCCTTTCCATCACGAATGGTCTTGAAATGGACTAAATCTATCAAAAATATAATCTACACATTAAAAAGAGTCCAACGATATTCTTATTGGCTATATTAATTTCAGGTCCAAAAATAGTTCGAAAATCGACTTGGAATCTAAAAAGGTAAATTTAGAATTTTATTTAAGAATCATATTCCCCGTATAGAGAATAGTCTAAATCTGAAAATCCAACTGAAAACTAGTTGAAATTGAGCTTTAAATTGAAGAAAAACCAATTTTATAGTTTACCGGGTGAAAAGGCCAAAATCTATGTTTGACATCAATGATTTGAAGTTGTTTTGAAGATAAAATCAATAAGATATGATGAAAATAAAAGATTAGAGAATACCCACAAAACATTGATGAACAACCCCTATGAAATCGTTAAAAACCGATTCCCAAAGTTAATAATGGAGAAAATAGAGTTTTGGACCCAGGTATTAAACACCCTTCGCGAACGCGAGCCCTAGGCCGTGAATGCAAAGACCAACCCGAACTTGAGTCCCGCAATCACAGTCGGAACATCACAAACTCGATGAAGGCCGACCCAAACCCTTACCAAATTACCCTTCACGAACGCGGTCATTACTCTACAATCGCGATGAACAACGAGGAGGACCCTTCGTGAATGCGGTTCCACCATCACGACTAGGGGCCCGCAATCGTAAAGAAGGATTTATCTTTCTCCGCTATCATGACCAGGGACCTGCAAATGCGAAGAAGGATTTATCCTTGCACCAGAAACAGCAGTTAAGTTGTTGGGACTTGAAAAAAGCCGATTGAACCCTTGAGATTTGTTTGGGACCCCGCAGAAATAAAGTAATAATGCTAATAGGCTTGTCACGACCCAATTTCTGAGTCATGATAGCACCTACTATGTCCCACCAGTAGGTAAGCCAAGCCTTAGCTCTGAACGACAAGTAATGGGCGCAATGGCAGAAGAATAAAAAAAGAACACAAATCCTACCCATAACTATAAGTACGAAAATATAAGACTAAATAAAAAAGGGAGATGAACAAAGGGAATCCCACGACCTGGTAAGGATGGTACAAGATCCACTAGAAACAGAATAAGAGTACTAATAGTATCAAAACACATGTAGTCTCGAAATGAAAGGCTATCAAAAAATAGGGGAAGGAGAGGGGATCAGCTCCGACTCTGAAAGCTCACCCTATCTCCGAGACCTGTAGATAGCTGGCTAGAATATCAACGGCGGCGGCTAGTACTCGAATCTACACCAAAAAATATACAGAGGTGTAGTATGAGTACCAAAACAACGGGTACTCAGAAAGCATCATCGCCGACTGAGCTAAATCATAATAAAAGTATAATAAAATGCGAGGATGTAAAATAAGTCAAGGGAGAGGAGCAAACCTGAGAACATGCTCTGAGATAGGTAAATAAAGAAAGAAACACGCGATGCCAAAATTAAAGTAGCTATTACAATCCAACTAGGCCCCCATAAGCCTAGAGGGTACAAACAAGAGAAGACTAATTCAAACGGACCCCCATAAGCCCGATGGATGCAATCAAGGAATGTACCATTACCATACTTATGAATCCCTTCCGAACCACAACTCACCAGACTTGAACCGGATTTCCCTCCTCATAACTCACCACAAGTGCTGGACTCAAACCAGTAATTTAGTGCCATAAATAGATAGGGTATGTGCCGGATTCGAACTGGTCTTTAAGTGTCATAAATCAATAAAATGTGCTGGACTCAAACCAGTCTTGAAATACCATAAATCAATAGAATGTGTCGGAATTGAACCGGTCTTTAAATACCATAAGTCAATAGAATGTGTTAGACTCGAACCGGTCTTTAAATAAGCTCAAGATCATTAACCTAACCCCGTACTAGGTATATGCTATGCAGTCTAAGGCTCAAGATTGAGGGTAATGTTGCGAAAGAAGGTCTCCTAAGTCTACAAGAAGCTAAGAGCGATATCCCAACCACAAAGTATCAATTTACCTAAGGGAAGGGTAAATGGGTCGATTCTACCTCCGAAACGGCCTTCAAATCGGCCAAATAACCCAACTTTTAATAACTAAGAGACCAACCGTAAATTCTAACCCCAAACTAGCATAATATCATACTAATACCATAATTAAGCTCAATCTATAAGTAGGGTAAGCCTAGCCTACCTGGACGTCGAAAAAAGCTCGATAAAGTTTGCTAAATTGGAGCCTTTCCTTTCCGAGAAGCCTCTGCATGATGCCACGCTATCAAAGTAAAAATCTACTCATCAATACGAGCAAAACAATACTCATATTGCATATGAATGAGTCGAGTCCAAAATCGAGTCAAAAATCTCATGTGGGGCCCGCTTACGGAATCACAAGTTTGAAATCGTCAAAACATCCCTCAAGGCTCAAGGATCATTTACCCTCAATAATGGATAAATTCTGAGCACAATAACACTAAAAATCAACCCATAAAGCTAGCTAGGGTTTTGGGCTTAAACGGTGGATTTACCAAGAAATTAGACGAAATTTACAAAGATTTAGACGAGGAAAAATGATGTTAACGAACTCTCCAAGCTCCCTTGAACACCCAAGAACTACCCCTTCTCTCCCACTATCTCTCTAGAGCTTTTATGCTCTAACACTTAGAAAATATGAGAGAAAAATGGGTGAAAGGGGATTAAATGCTCTGCAGGTGCCGCTTAAGCGGTCACCGCTAAAGTGGACAAGCCTCCACTTAAGAGGACAGGCAGGTCCAAGGCTCCAGCCACCAAAGCAGTGCCCAAGCCGTTAAAGTGGCTTCCGCTTAAGCAGTTGCACCAGCTGAAGCAGCATCAGCACTTGGCAATATTTTGCCATGTTTCTAATGGGTCCTCGGGATTCGTTCGGAACCCCGTGAACACAAACGAACTATGCTACCCTATCAAATTTGACATTTCGGAATCAACGGCAAAATCAAAATTTCCATCTGGGGTCGTTTTGATGAAGTAGTGGCCGTTTTCATCACTTTCCACCCAATAGCCCAAAACAAGTTCGGAAGCCTCGGAACCCGGACCAAGGGTCCCCCAGCTTAAAATCAACGTTCTGGAGCTGATGTAATTGTACGAGGTTGTTTACCTTGAGTTTAGGCCCGGTATCCAAATTTGAAAAACGTCGACTTCAAAATAGGGAATCGGCTCTAAAAACCAAACGAACTGCCCGGTAACCAAACTACCAGCACCAGCGAGTCATAAATGACTTGGGGTAGCTATAGGAAAGCTCTAAATAGTGAAATAATGTGGAAATGCAGAAAATGACCTGGAGGGTCATTACAATATCCACTATAAAAGTACTTTCGTCCGCAAAAGTACAGGGTAAAGATGTACCTGAAGGCTCAAAAAGGTGGGGATACTGGGTCTGCATCTCCCTCTCGATCTCCCAAGTAGCCTCCTCAACTGGACGGTGCCTCCACTGGACCTTAACCACTTGAATCTCCCTGGAGCGCAACCGTCTAAAATCCCTGGCTAAAATAAGGACTGGCTCCTCTACGAACGCCAACCTCTCGTCCAACTGAACCGAGTCCCACCAAAGCAAGTGAGACTCATATGGGATGTAACGTTGTAATATAAAGACATGAAAAATTGGATGAATAGGTGAGAAATTTAGGGGTAAGGCCAATTTATAAGCTACCTCTCTAACTGCCCGAAGTATCTCGAATGGGCCAATATACCTGGGGCCGAGCTTATCCTTCCTCCCGAACCTCATCACGCCCTTCATGGGTGATACTCGGAGGAAAACTTAATCACCAACCCCAATTCTCAAGGTACGAAGTCTCCGATCAGCATAACTCTTCTGCCTACTCTGAGTTGCCCTCAACCTATCCTGAAAAACTCGTACCCTATCCAAGGACTCACGAAGCAAGTCAGTGACACGGGGGATAATCTCTGAAGTCTCAAACTAACCTATTAGAGATCGACAATGCCTACCATATAATGCCTCAAATGGTGCCATCTCAATGCTCGAATAGTAGCTATTATTATAAGCGAACTATGCCAAAGCTAAGTGTTGCTCCCACTGACCTCCAAAGTCCATCACGCACGTACGGAGCATATCCTCAAGAACCTGAATGGTCCGCTCTGACCGAGCGTCAATCTGAGGATAGAATGTGGTACTAAGATCAACCTGAGTACCCAACTCATCTTGATAGGTCCTCCAAAAGCTAGAAGTAAACATGAGCCTTTATCAGAAATAATGGATACAGGTACTCCATGAAGGCGAACTATCTCTCGGATGTAGATACGGGCTAATCTCTCGGCACTGAAGGAGATCTAAATCGTGATAAAATGAGCTGACTCGGTCAATTGATCCACGATGACCCAAATACTGTCAGAACCCCACGAAGAACGAGGTAAACTGATCACAAAGTCCATAGTAATCCGCTCCCACTTCCAATCAGGAATGGGTAGTCTCTAAAGCAATCCACCTGGTCGCGGATGCTCAGCCATTACCTGCTGGAAACTAAGGCAACGAGATACAAAGTCTGCAATATCTCTCTTTATGCCACTCCACCAGTAATGCTGCCTCAAATCTCTATATATCTTTGCTGTCCCAGTGAATAGAATATGTGGAGCTATGAGCCTCTCGCAATATCAACTGAATCAAGTCTCCAACCTCGAAACACAGATGCGACCATCAAACCTCAGAATGCCCTCTGAATCTAGGGTAGCCCGACTGGACCCACCCCTCGCCACCTGATCAAGGATGCTACAAAGTCTACTATCCTCAAACTGGCGACTTCGAATCTGCTCAAATAAGGTAGACCTAGCCTCCACACTCACAAGGATCCTCCTAGAGTTTGAAATATTGAGTCGAACCAACAAATTGGCTAAGAACTGAACTTTCAAAGCCAACGGTCTCTCTTACACTAAAATAGAAGCCAAACTACCCATGCTCACCGCCTTCCGGCTTAAGGCGTCCGCTACCACGTTCGCCTTGCCCGGATGGTATAAGTTAGAGATATCATAATCCTTCAGCAACTCAACCCACCTACGCTGCCTAGAATTAAGCTCTCTCTGAGTCATAAGGTGTTGAAGACTACAATGGTCGGTGTAGATCTCATAATGAACACCATACAAGTAGTGCCTCCAAATCTTAAGCGCAAGATCCACCACTGCCAACTCCAAATCATGAGTGGGGTAGTTACGCTCGTGAATCTTAATCTACCTCGACTCATAAGTAATAACTCGGCCTTGCTACATCAGAACACAACCCAAACCAATACCAGAACATTACAATAAATTGTAAACCCCTAGCCCTCAACAGGAAGGGTCAATATTGGAGCTGAAGTAAGTAAACTCTTGAGCTTCAGAAAGCTCAACTCACAATCCTCGGACTACTGAAATGGAACTTCCTTCCTAGTCAGTCTAGTCATAAGTGTTACGATAGAAGCAAAACCCTCAACAAATCATCGATAGTAACCCGCCAAACCAACAAAGCTACGAATCTCAATCGGAGATGTAGGTCTGGCCCAATCACGAATAGCCTCAATCTTTGTTGGATCCATTATAATCCCTTCCTTAGACACCACGTGCCCTAGGAATGTAACAGAATTGAACCAAAACTCACACTTTGAGAATTTGGCATAAAGCCTATGATCTCTCAAATTCTGGAACACAATCCTCAAATACTGCTCGTGCTTCCCCCCCCCCCCCTTCCCCCCTCCCGCTCCTTGAATATACAAGAATGTCATCAATGAAAATAATAACGAAGGAGTCCAAAGAGGGCCTGAAAACTCAATTCATCAAATCCATAAATTTCTTTGGGGCATTGTTCAACCTAAAAGACATCACCAAGAACTCATAATGGTCATACCGAGTCCTGAAGGCTGTCTTAGAGAAATCCTCAGCCCGAATCCTTAACTGATGGTAACCCGATCTCAAGTCAATCTTAGAGAACATTGTCACACCCTGAAGCTGGTCAAATAAATCATCAATGTGAGGCATAGGATACTTATTCTTCGCTGTAACCTTTTTCAGCTGCCTATAGTCAATACACATACGCATAGAGCCATTCTTTTTCTTTACAAACAAGACAGGAGCACCCCAAGGCGATACACTAGGCCGAATGAAACAATTACTTAAAATATCCTGAAGTTGAGAATTCAGCTCCTTAAGCTCTGTAGGAGCCATGCGGTAAGGTTCCATAGAAATAGGTCGGGTACCCGGCTCGAGATCAATAGCAAACTCAATATCACACTCAGGAGGAAAGTCAAGTAGGTCAGTAGGCAAAACATCTGCTAACTCACGGACAATAGGAACAGAATCAAGCGAGGGACTCTCAGTACTAACATCACAAACATAAGACAGATAAGACTCGCAACCCCTAAACACCAATCTCCTAGCTTGAACATAAGAAATAATCCCCGGCGGTGCACGGCCAAAAGAACCCTACCACACAATCGAGGGTATGTCAGGCATGGCTAAGGTAACGGTCTTAGAGAAGCAATCCAAGATTGCATGATAAGATGATAACCATTCCATGCCCAGAATCACATCAAAGTCCACGATATCTAATACGATAAGATCAGCCCGAGTATCAAACTCTCAAACGGTCGCCATACATGATTTATAAATCCAATCCACTACTAAAAAATCACCCACAGAAGTAGATACACATAATGGCACAGATAAAGGCTCCCAAGATAACTCTAACCGTGGAGCATAATAAGCAGAAATATATGAATAAGTGGATCCTAGATCAAATAAAGTAATAGCCGATCGACGGCACACTGAAATCGTACCTGTAATAACAACATCCAAAGACTCTACCTCCAATCTACTAGGTACAACATATAAATGACCTCACTCGCCGCCTGGCAGGGCATTTGACCTACCACCCATCCGACCTGCCTGAGAACCGCCTCGAGAACCATAGGGACCACCTGTATGACCTTAAACACCACCTTTAGCTGGAGGCGGCACTGATTTGATCGGCTGAACACTCTGCGTTGCAGGCTGAATCATCCCACGCTGGGGATACTCTCTGGATAAATGGCCAAATACTCCACAAGTATAACAAGGCCCTATAATACCATTCGGTTCAGAAGATCCAGCTAATCCAGAATAGCCACCACGGCTAGAAGACCCAAAATATGCTCCACTCGGAGACTGGCCGCTGCTCTGGCCGTAACAATCACTTAAACTAGACTGATCTCCATCAGAAATCTGAAGTGCTGCCTAAACAGGCCTACTGGACTGACCCTGGTGTCGATATGACTAACGTGGAGGGTACCTACCCTGAGAACCTCTGCCTCTGAACTGTGACCCTCTATGGCTCCCACTGAAACTACCCTGATGACGTGGTCTCTTATCGCTGCCCTCTTGGGCCTCGCAATGCATCTCCTCCATAGTCTAGGCATAATAAAAAATCTCAATGAAAGACCTACCAGCGATAACCAAACTCTGAGTAGCCATGCGAAGAGGAAGTCTCAGTCCCCTAACATAATACCGGATCCTCTCATACTCGGTAGGCAAGATCGCAGTAGCATGTCTGGCCAACTCATGAAATCATGCCTCATACTCGAGAATTGTCATCGAACCCTATTATAATCTTATGAACTGGTCTCTCAAGCGTTCACGAAGACTGCGAGGCATATACTTCTCCAAGAAGACCTCGGAGAATTGAGTCCATGTCAAAGCAGGAGATCCAGCTGGTCTGGAATCAAGAAAACATCTCCATCAAAGTCTAACAGCCAAGTCTAACTGAAAAGTAGTGTAATCGACCCCATGAGCCTCAACTAGGCCCAAATTACGGAGCCTAACCTCGCAAACAGCCAGGAACTCAAATGCATCCTCTCCTGGAACCCCTGTAAACCTCAGAGAAGTTAATATCAGAAATCTACCCAATATTTTATGCTCCTCAATAGACATAGCAGACTGGGCGACCACCGAATGAGCAACTACAGGCGTTGGGGGAATCTGAATTCTGGGTGTCGCAGCTACAGGCGGTGCCCCTACATTCGTACCACTCTGATCCGCAAGTTGTACACCATCAGACGTTGCACCACCAACTAATCCTAACAACTGAACCAAGGAATCTCTGAGCAACGAAGAAGAAATAAACCTCGGTGGAGCCTGGGCTGTCCTTGGCCCACCAATGACTGGGGTGGCTGAATCTGGGGAGCAACCTCTACCTCTAGAGCAATAACTGGATCTGGTGAAGGCTCTCTATCCGGCCCCCCAACTGAGGCTGCAGTTCTACCCTGGCCGCGACCTCTAGGTCGTCAACGGCCTCTAGTAGGTGCCCTAGCAGCGGGCTCGGGGTCACCGTCACCCGTCATCGTAGCTAGCGTCCTAGCCATCTGCGAAAGAGTGAAACAAAAAGAACCTTAGAAACCAACACATACTTGGCGCAGGAAATGAATGAAGAAAGTGAAGTCATCCTAAGAATATCCTGTAGCCTCCCGAAGATAAGATATGGACGTCATTGTTTTGATCCGTGGGACTCTACTGGACACTTGCTCTTGTACCAACAATACCAGTGAACCTAGGCGCTCTGATACCAATTTGTCACGACCCAATTTCTGAGTCATGATGGCACCTAATATGTCCCAACAGTAGGTAAGTCAAGCCTTAGCCCGGAACGACAAGTAATGGATGAAATGGCAGAAGAATAAAAAAATAACACAAATCCTGCCCATAACTATAAGTACGAAAATATAAAACTAAATAAAAGAGGGAGAAGAACAAAAAGAATCCCAAGACCTGGTAAGGCCGGTACAAGGGCTACTAGCAAAAGAATAAGAGTACTAATAGTAACAATACATATGTAGTCTCGAAATGAAAGACTGTCCAAAAATAGGGGAAGGAGAGGGGATCAACTCCAGCTCTGAAAACTTACTCTATCTCCAAAACCTGTAGATAGCTGGCTAGAATATCAACGGCGGCCGCTAGTACTCGAATCTGCACCAGAAAAGATGTAGAAGTGTAGTATGAGTACCAAAACAACGGGTACTCAGTAGGCATCATCGGGCGATTGAGCTAAATCATAATAAAAGTATAATAAAATACGAGGATGTAAAATAAGTCAAAGGAGAGGGGCAAACCTGAGACCATTCTCTGAGATAGGTAAATATAAAAAGAAACACGCGATGTCGAAATTAAAGTAGCTATTACAATCCAACTAGGCCCCCATAAGCCCAGAGGGTACAAACAAGAGAAGACTAATCCAAACGAACCCCCATAAGCCCGATGGATGCAAACAAGGAATGTACCATTACCATACTTATGAATCCCTTCCGAAACACAACTCACTGGACTCAAACCTGTACCATAATACCATGAAATAACCCATAGACACCGGATTTCCCTCCTCACAACTCACCACAAGTGCCGAATTTGAACCGATAATTTAGTGCCATAAATAGATAGAGTATGTCAGACTCAAACCAGTCTTTAAAGGCCATAAATCAATAGAATGTGTCGGACTCGAACCGATCTTTAAGTGTCATAAATCAATAGAATGTGCCAAACTCAAACCGGTCTTTAAATACCATAAATCAATAGAATGTACCAGACTCGAACTGGTCTTTTACTACCATAAGTCAATAGAACGTGCCGGACTCGAATCGGTCTTTAAATAAGCTCAAGATCATTAACCTAGCCTCGTACTAGGTATATACTATGTAGTCTAAGGCTCAAGATTAAGGATAATGTTACGAAAGAAGGCATACTAAGTCTACAAGGAGCTAAGAGCGATATCCCAACCCCAAAGCATCAATTTACCTAAGGGAAGGGTAAATGGGTCGATTCTACCTCCGAAACGGCCTTCAAATCGGCCAAATAACCCAACTTTTAATAACTAAGCGACCAACAGTAAATTCCAACCCCAAACTAGCATAATATCATACTAATACCATAATTAAGCTCAATCTATAAGTAGGGTAAGCCTAGCCTACCTGAACGCAAAAGAAAGCTAGATAAAGTCAGCTAAAGTGGAGCATTTTCTTTTCGAGAAGCCTCCGCACAATGCCATGCTATCAAAATAACAATTTACTCATCAATACGAGAACAAAAATACCCATATTGCATATAAATGTGTCGGGTCCAAAATCGAGTCGAAAATCTCATGTGGGACCCACTTACGGAATCACAAGTTTGAAATCTCCAAAACATCCCTCAAGGCTTAAGGATCATTTATCCTCAACAATGGATAAATTCCGAGCACAATAACATTAAAAATCAACCCACAAAGCTAACTAGGGTTTTGGGCTTAAACGGAGAATTTACCAAGAAATTAGACGAAACTCACAAAGATTTAGACGAGGAAAAATGATGTTAACGAACTCTCCAAGCTTCCTTGAACACCCAAGAATCGCCCCTTCTCTCCCACTATCTCTCTAGAGCTTTTATGCTGTAACACTTAGAAAATATGAGAGAAAAACGGGTGAAAGGGGATTAAATGCTCTGCAGGTACCGCTTAAGCGGTCACCGCTAAAGTGGACAAGCCTCCGCTTAAGCGGAAAGGAGGGTCCAAGGCTCCAGTTGCTAAAGCGGTGCCTAAGGCGCTTAAGCGGCTGCACCAGCTGAAGCAGCATCAGCACTTGGCAATATTTTGCCAAGTTTCCAACGGGTCCTCCGGATTCGTTCGGAACCCCGTGAACGCAAACGAACTATGCTACCCTATCAAATTTGACATTTCAAACTCAACGGCAAATTAAAATTTCCATCCGGGGTCGTTTCGATAAAATGTGGGTCCCACACTCAAATGGTCGTTTTTATCACTTTCTACCCAATAGCCCAAAACGAGTTCAGAAGCCTTGGGATCGGACCAAGGGTCCCCCTAGCCTAAAATCAACGTTTCGGAGCTGATAGAATTGTCAGAATTGGCGTACAAGGTCGTTTACGATTTTAGGCCCGGTAGCTAAATTTAAAAAGCGTCGACTTCAAATCAGGGAATTGGCTCTTAAAACCAAACGAACTACCCGGTAACCGAACTGCCAACACCAGCGAGTCATAAATAACTTAGGGCAGCTATGGGAAAGCTCTAAATGTCGAATTAATATGGAAATACAGAAAATGACCTGGAGGGTCATTACAAGGTTAATTTCGATATTCTGGACTTAGTGGAACCATCAAATTTAAGAAAAGAGATCGTTTACAATAAATTAGATCCCGGGACCCCCTTTAAACTTATTTTACTAGTTTTCACCTAAGTACTCAAAACACAATATAAAGGCTCGGGACCCAAACTAATTATGCTACTAACCCAAAATCAATATTTCGGATCTAAAGAAACTGATCAAATCACCATCCAACGCTCGGATCACAAAAAGTTGACCAAAGTCAAACTAACCATCTTTAAAGCCCCTAAGAATCTCAACCTCATTCAAATCGCTCCCGGACGCATCGGAGACCGTGCCAACCTTTATATAGAATCACCTATAAATCTTTTTCCTTTGGCTAAGGTAATAATTTATGGAATTTTTCATAAAACTTGTATTATGGAATTTTTCCATCAACCTTTATATTGAATCAACTATAAATCTTTTTTCTTTGACTAAGGTAATAATTTACTTGGGGTAAAACTTTCATAAAAAAACACATTCAAGCATAGAAACCCATTCCAAATGGGTACTACACGTACAAGGACTACCAAGTCCTTTATTTATGGACTTTATGAATTTTCCATAAAATTCAATACCAAAAGTCAATTGGGTTTTCCTTAGAAAACTTTACATTCCAACTTTAAGGAATTGCCATGTCCATTAGTGGCACACGTCCTTTATGGACATTGTTGTGGCACGTCCTTTATGGACTTTGATTTCCAATTTTTGCTTGGATTCAAATTCTTTAATAACACATATTATTTAGGAAAAATTACATAAAAGTGCATCCAACAAAGTTACATTACAACATATAGCACTTTTTTTAAGTTTTTACCAAAAGTGGCCCAATTACAATTGTTTCCTAAGCTACTGTAGTTGCTGCCACTCTACCATTTTTCTCAATGATAAAATATTAAACACTTTGTCTTCATCATATTTCTCCTTTTCATCATCCAATTCCAATAAACCACCATTTCTAGTTTTATTTTTTTTCCTCTTCCAAGTCTAAATTCATCAACAATCTCAACAATCCAGACTTGCAAAATTTCATCTTTGCGCTACAATTTCCATCAAAATTAATTTTTGAGCAACACTCATTTCTCAATTCACCTAACTTCACACAAAAAAATACAAAGAAAATGATTCCAACCCTTGCAATACCAACTAAATTGCAAGACCCCCAAATCCAAACCAAACAATAAGAACTAACCCAAAAATTTGTACACTTGTTCAAACCACCTGACACCACAAAACCCAAATCTCAAATTAGCATTCAGACTTAAATGCTTCGGGGATTCAACACAATCCATGAAAACAAAATCCAAGAAAAAACCCAGAAATCTCTTATTGAACTCAATAGGAGATCAAAACATAAATTTGAAGTAATTTAGAGGATATTTGAGTTAAATTTCAGAAAATACTCAAGGAAGAAGGCGAAAGGTTCCATTGATTTCATAATAAGATTCTTTCGAGTGGGTATTGCTACAAATGAACGGGTACATATTGAGAAAATTAAATCTGAAGTTTTTGGTGATTTGTTGCAGTTTTTGAGGTGTTTTTGAATGAATCTGATGCTTGAAATCAAGAAAGAAGACAAATTCAATTTTTGTATACTAGTGTATAATATTGTATCGTATTATAATATGTGTATTATACCCCTCTTATAATTTTGTATAATATTGTATATTGGGTGTATATATATAATTATACAATAATATACATAATTATACAAATATATACATATGTATATACAATGTAATGTATCTACATTGTACAAGTGTGTATAAAATAGAGAGAAAGAAGAAAATCACGAAGATAAAAAGATTGAATTGTATATACAATAATATACAATACAGTATACAAATATATACACTATTATACAAAAATGGACTTCATCTTCTTCCTCGAATCCAAGCACCAAATTCATCCAAACACACCTCAAAACTACACCAAATCATCCAAAATTTCAGATTTAGGCTCCTCAATACATAATCGGTCTTTTGTAACCATACCCACTCAAAATAGAACTTATTTACCGAAATTTAATTTTTAAATTTTGAATTTTCGAGCTTCAACAATGGTTGAACCAATGTTGTCGTATTTAATGTAAGATGGAGTAATCGATCAATTAAAATTAAATGACAAAGAAGCAAAGTGAGCTAGATTTTACAAATTCAAAGCTTATCATTTTTAGTTTCCATCGACGAAGAAAGTTCTGCTCTTTTTTTTGTGTGAAAAAATGCCAATGAAGAAAGAGAAGAAAAGGAGGAACTGAGAAGAAGAAGTAGGAATCGCCAGAAAATGTTAGTTTTCACTTATAAGCCAAATCAGTTTTGGGCTATGAAATTGAAATAGGGTTAATTACATAAATAAATTCTTTTAAATCAATTATTACCCTTTATGGGATACTTCTTTTTTAATCACACTCTATAGCATAGGTTTACCTTTTAATAACTAAAATATACTTTGTTGCTCTTTTCTTACCCCTCTCTTCTCAATCTTCATCTCTCTCATCTCCCATCCTCCTCTTCTTCTCCGGCGAACTCACAATGCTGAGCAACCGACAATCAACGCTATAACAATTCACTGTTTCTCTGTCTTCCCACTGCTTCGGCGGGGAGCTTCAAACTCTGATGAATTGGAGCAAACCCCACCGCACCACCACCACCTCCCTATTCTCATTACAGATCTGAAATAAAGTTTTCAAAGTTTTAATCCATGGCTAGATTCAGAAACAAAAAAGGAAAAAAAAGGAGAGAAGACGAACGGAGTTGGCTGCTTATGCTCATGGGTGTGTCATGGTACTGCTGCTTCGTCGGATTTCTGTCGAAATTTTTACAAAATTAAAGGGTGTAGAGAAAATGATGTGAAGAGGTGAAAGGGGAGGGGGTTGGTTCGTCGTTGTTGATTTGCTTCGGTTTACGGAGCTTGAAGCTCCTCGCTAGAGAAAATGGAAAAGACTCAGATCTGACTGACTGCTCTAGTTTGCCGGAGCAGTGGAGAATACGACGATAGATAGGGGGGTTGTGGCGTAGTATTATGGTTGCTCCGGTGTCATGAGTTCGCCGAAATTTGTGGGTTAATGGAGAAGACGGGAGGTTGTTGGTTATTATTGGTTGGTGGTAGGAGTAAGAGGGAGAGGAGGACGACTGTGAGCTAGTCCAGTGTAGCTGTTGTTCGAGTTTCACCGGCAGTGATGAGATTCTGCCAGAGATAGTTTCACCGGTGAAGACGCAGACAAAGGAAAAATTATATTAAAGTTGTATTAAAACTGTATTAAACGTAAAGGATCGTTGTAATACTGTCACGCCCCAAATCCCATTGAGGCGGATTGGCACCCGGCCCAAAGTCGACACAAGTCCTATGCTGATGTTAGAAGAAGAGGGCTTGAGTTCGCCATAGGTGATTGGGTATTTTTAAAGGTGTTACCGATAAAAGGGGTAATGCGATTCGAAAAGAAAGGAAAATTGAGTCCATGTTATATAGGCCCATATGAAATTATTAGAAGATTTGGGCAAGTTGCGTATGAGTTGGCACTACCCCAAGAACTCTCCACAGTTCATCCAGTATTTCATGTTTCGATGCTTCGAAAGTGCATAGGAGATCCATCTCGTTTTACTCCTATTGACGATGTACAGGTTACAGAGGATCTTACCTATGAGGAGATACCTATTGCCATTCTGGCTAGAAAAGTGAAGAGGTTGAGGAATAAAGATGTTGCTTCCATAAAGGTACTTTGGAGAAATCAGCAAAAAGAAGAGGTCACATGGGAAGCTGAAGAAATGATGAAGTCAAAGTACCCTCATTTGTTTCAAATGGAAGAACAAGTTCAAGATGCGAGATCAGAACAGTGACAAGTAAGTATTTATAAGCATTGAGTATATATATATATGATAATATGAGAAAAGGCCTTAGACTTGCCATTGTGTGTGCATTGAATAATGTCACTAACATTCGAGGACGAATATTTCTAAGGGGGGAAGAATATAACACCCCGTATGTTTTTGAACCTAACCTAGTTAATTCCCGTAACATTCATGGAATTATTTTAACATGAGAGAGTTGGTGAATTGTGCATTAATTGGTTGGGCTTAAGTGAATCATGTGTCATTGGGCCAAATGAGGCCCAAAAATCATCAAAAGACATGGCTCAAAATGGAATTTGACCCATTCTTTCATTGACCAAGTAAACACATTTAATATGTGGATAAGAATGAGACTTCATGGGACTATATAAGTCAAGAAAATCAGATTTTATTCACAAATACTCTCATGCCATTTTCTAGAATTGTCCAAATATCTCTCTTCTCCCACAAACCCTAAGGCAACTACTTGTTGGGGCAAGATCACTCTTTGGTAAGCTTTGTTAAGTGTTTATATTTATGGTTTAATATATTATATGCATGTAATATGGTTTAGATCATGTTGGTTATGTTGGTGAAGTGTGAGAAGTTCACTATGTGTGAAACAATTTATGTTTGCTTAATCGGTGAAGGTTTTTGCCTTGTAAACTTGAAAATGGACTTGTGGTATTGAAGGAGGTGAACTTGATGGGTTCAATATTGACATATGAGATGTGATTATAGCCTTAACTTGTTTTATTCTTGTACATAATGTTTGGAATTGTTATTGCAAAATTGTGCATAGATTTGGTGGTGTATTGAAGGAAAAGTGTGGTTTTGGTGATGTTCATGTGTGTTGTGAAACCATGGCTGATTGTTGTGTTGTGAAACCATGGCTGATTGTTGGCATCCAAGATGATCTAAAATATTTCAAGAGGAGTTTAGTTATGATCATGGACCATTCATTGCATAAAAAGACCCAAAAGAGACCCTTTTTGACCAAAACGGGCACCCGCCCTCGCAAACGAAGCACCTGCGGGCACAGGTGACTTCGCAGGTGCCTCCGACTACTGCCAAAGGTCACCTGCGAGCGTACTAGGTCAGCCCAGAACCCCTAATTGCTTGTTTTTGCATCCCTTTGCCCCCCCCCCCCCCAAAGCCCCGATACCCTTCATGGATGTAATTATCAACTTATGGTACCTTTTAACTGACTATAAAGGAGTATCCCGGAGGTATTTTGAATGGTATAAAATATGGATTGTTGTTAAAGTGTTATTGTGAAAGCTATCGGGTGACTTGACGGAGAAAAGGTAACGTAGTGTTAATGAGGAAGTGTAAAGGGTATACTTGGTGTGAAATGTTATTGGTTGACGATGTCTTGGTCAATGTATGAAACGTGATGATGTTGTTGTCATGGTAATGCAGTGGATTGTATTGCAAAGGACGAAATGACGTTATATAGCAGTCACATAACTCATTGTCATCTTATGCACTTGTAAGGTAACTAGTTGTTAACGTGAGCTCCGTTATGAACTTGTGTTGTAGAGTGACACGTAAGGAAGGAACTGGATTGTTGTATTCACATATAGGATTGCATATTCATATTGAGATCATAAGGTATGTAAGGTTACTCTTTCCGTATCTTTCTGCAGCATATACTGTTCACATTGTACCTATTCTACTCCGAAATGTTCAAAGGTATTCCGTTCCCGGTTATTAATTATTGTTACTCACATGTTCCTTATTCGCACATCAATTATGATTCACATGACTCATGTTCTTTGGTTAATGTTCCATGTTCCAATAATATTACAATTGTCAAAAGTATCAATCTCCCATAAGTGAATGTATTAATCCCTCTTGAGTGAGCGTATCAATCTCATGAAAGTAAGGAATGAATTAATGTATATACATGTTCCCAATGATGTTCCAATCACCAATGTATCACTCTCATAACAAAAGTAAAGAGAAAAAGTAATTCAAAGAAGTAATGCTTACATGGTTACTTTATGTTTCATTGAGTATGGATCAAATCAAAAGGGGCATAAGCTCGGATGGATCAATCCCAACATTATGCTATGGTATTAGTATTATATATATGACTATAGCCCACTGATCAGCTGGATGTCCGGTTTATATTATAGCCCACTGATCAGCTGGATGTCCGGTTTATATTATAGCCCACTGATCAGCTGGATGTCCGGTATTATTATTATATATACGATTATAGCCCACTGATCAGCTGGATGTCCGGTTCATATTATAGCCCACTGATCAGCTGGATGTCTGGTATTATGAGCCACCTATAAGGTGATGATCGGTATTATATTATGATCCACCTATAAGGTGGATGATCCATAAGATATTATGAACCACTAACTAGTTGGATGAATAGTAATGAAGATAGTTGAAAAAGAAATAAGAGTATATCCCTTGCATGAATATATAAATATGAAGGTTATTATAAGAGTGATGATGATAAGAATGAATGATCAAGTAATGAAAATAATGGAAGTAATGAACATGGTTCCACATATTCAGAACGGAGGTCTATCCATATTGATTATTCTCTTACGCTTAATTTCTTGGAAGTAATTAAGTATTATATAGTTTCATATGGTCTTACATACTCAGTACTTTCTTCGTACTGACCCCTCTTGGGGGGTTTACCTTACTTGCTGCAGGTACAGGTGCTAGTAGACCTCCACTGTAGGCTACAAGTCATTTGCGGATCATTGGTAAGCTCCAGTTGGTTCGGGACTTTCCGAGTCATAGTGTACATTTGTTTTGATACTATGTAAATATTGTATAGGCATGGTCATGTATCTATTAGAGGTTTTGTAGACGGATGTGGGAAGATGAATGTAAGGGATACATGTCGATTTTGACTTGATGGCCTCGACGGCCAAGTTTCACATATGTATATATATATATATATATATATATATATATATATATATATATATATATATATATATATCACATGTTCCATGATTTCCGTTATTGACCTTTTATGTTCTTAGGTGATAGTGGTGTTTCCTATGGCATGCATATGAATGAATAGAAGCAAAGCTTGGTTCTCTCGGGCCTTATCGGCTACGGGTGCCAATCCGCCTCAATGGGGTTTGGGGCGTGACAAATACAATTTGAATTCAATATTATACATTTTTATGAATTCGATAATTGTTATCTCATAACAAATATAATACATTTCTAACGACGTAAACTTATTTAAATTGTAACGGAATGTTTGAAATTCACGTATAATACTTATAATATATTTGTATTAAAAATATTTTAGTTATATATATTCACCACGCATATCGAAATACATCTTTAATACGTATAATATATTGAATTCAAAATGTATTAAATGTAAAGGATCGTTGTAATACAATTCGAATTCAATGTTATACATTTTTATGAATTCGAAAAGTTTGAAATTCACGTATAATACTTATAATACATTTGTATTATAAATGTTTTAGTTATATATATTCACCACGCATATTGAAATACATCTTTAATAAGTTAATATATTGAATTCAAAATGTATTAAATTTGTTGTTTATTTTTTTCTCTTATTAATGATGTTTAAAACGTATCATAAATAAATTTGAAACATTTAAATGTTATTCAAGTTAGTTTATGTGTTACTATATTAAAATTGTGTTTAAAATGGATTATCTATGTATTTTGTTATTTTTGGTAAAAAAGTTATGTTTTTCAAGTCATGTGCTATAATTGGTAAATAAGACTATATATTTATACTATTTATGTAAATACCCCATTGAAATATAAGTTTTGGGCTACTTTTTTGCAATGTAAGTTTGCTATATGTACTTTTATGAAATTATCCCTATTATTTATATACCATATATAAATAAATATCAAACATGTATATTTCAATCAAGAGATATAATTTAATTTTCTATTCTAAATTAAAAAAAATAATTTATTCACAATATTATTTATATTCTCGGTGCTAGCAAAGAATACGATAATATTTTGGTTGGACTAACTTTATTTATTTGAATAAGTAAATTCTCTAATTTAACTATCAAATAATAAAATAATTAATCCATTAACAAAGACGGGAACACTCGTTGGTGTGCGACCCCATAGGTTCAAAACTAAGCCGATAGTAAATTGACCATATCAAAATGTTAATCAAGGTTGGCGTCTAACAACATTCCTTAACGATCGGATAGCATGAAGTATACAATTTACTCTCAAGAACCTGCAAAAGAATTACATAGTATTTTTTTCTGTCTTTATAGCTCTGGATCACCCTAGGATATGGTCAAACTTCAAATCCCAATAGCTGACCAACTATGTGTGCATGTCAAATTATAATCGACTATTCAATGACCTAAGAAACTCTTTTCTTCTTTCATTCAACTGCCCTGGTCAAGGTCTTGATCAGTCGTTTATAATACATTGCAACATAGAGCTTAAATTCATTACCAAAAGTTGACAAATTCCATCTTGCATCAATCATTAATTCTACAAGCATTTAATCATACCCAACATCATTTCAACCATTTTCGAATGGACATGGGTGTCCGATATCAAAGTATAATAAATAAATTTTTAATTACTATGATGATCTCATGTCAAAGGAAACTCTTACATCACATTCTTCAAGATAATATCCTAGTGACAGTTTATGATAATTCTAACTATTAGGAATTATCGTGAGTCTGCTCAATGCTCATATCTCTATATGCATCATCTATGTATTAGTTAATGAGATCAAGTAATCTTCATCTTATAAAAACCACCACATACATATTGATCGAACCGGATCACTAATGTCCTAATTAGTAATCCTACGATCAAGAATATTTTTGGTCTAAGTTATAGGAAACATGACTCTCTCATTATCACGATCTCCATCATGATGTTAAATTCGAAAACTCAATCAAGGACCTTATCATATTAATCAAAGAATTTGATATAACTATGAAAAAGAATATTAGATGTCATATATTTATATCAAATAATATTATAAAATATGTTCAAATTATCACATGTGAGATTGAATCTATGATATATCACTATATCCCTAACATACAGTCTATGTAGCCAAAGGTTGAGTAGCAATCTCTAACTTCTCCATTGTTTGGAAGCAGGGGCGGACCCACGTGGTAACAAATGAGTTCAATTGAATCCGATTCGTCTGAAAATTTACTGTTTATATAAGAAAAAGTCATTGTAAATTTTTGTATAATAATTAATTTGCTTAGAACATCACTTGACTGTGGCGCAGCGGTCATGCGGGTTCAAACTTCTTGTTAGCGCGCGAGTTCAAATCCCCTTAGGCATGTTACAATTTTGGTGCTTTTTGTTTCAAAATGGATATCACCGTCTAATCATATTCAATATGCCAGGCAAATGCTAAGTGCTCTAACTACTAAATTTATCACATATATTTCCTTTCTTTTTTGTCTATTTCACCTTGAATATTTTATTTTCTTAGTTAAACTCAATAAAATCTAGTAAATCTCTTTTAACTCAAAAAAAACATTTAACTTCTTATAATTAAATTTTGGTATTTCCTTCCATAGTTTTTTGCTAAAACATGCCATTGTTTTCCTTGAAATTATATATATATTCTTAGTTTACTTTAATTTTAGTTTTAAAAATGTAAATAAATTCTTTGTAAATTTTTAATTTTTTTCTCAACTTTGTAAAATAAAATAAGCGCTGATTTTGATTTTTTTAAAAAAAGAGCGTATTTTGATATTATATACTATTCACAAAAAAGAAGAAATAAAAGAATAGCGAGCAAATTGTTTGTTGTGCTCGACTATGCTTATACTATTGACTATCGTTCCCTATTTACTAATTGAACTCACTTGTGTAAAATTCCGGATCCGCCACTATTTGGAAGAGTTAGAAGATATGGTGTTTATTCTAAGTTTGTCTTTGTAAATCATATGTTTTCTAATAGTTTGACTATGTCACGTTTATTTCCCTTCTCAATTGCTTCCTTAATTTAATAGTCAGCCTTGAAATTCTTTAAAAAATGAGTTGATGGATTCATGAGATTGCTTTTTCTTGAGCTATCCTCTCCGTTGTTTGAAGTTTTCGTTTTTTCTTCAAGTTGTTGGCTGTTGATTGAGATTAAACTGGGTTTTTTTGTATGTCTAATTTAGATATATCTTGGTATTGTTAAAGGGCTAGAGTTAGTAAAGTGCTTATGTAAATATTATTTTCGTCCCTTTCCTAGGAAATCTACTCTAGAATCAAGTTTGAAGTTTGTTGGTGTATAATGATTTCAAATCAGATTTATTTGAGTTTAAGCAATAGAATTGAATTTAGTTCTGTCTAAATTAACTTTGAGTTTTGCGTTAAGCTTCCTTTCCTTTTTTAATATTTCCCTCACCAATTCCTTTTCTTTCTTTTATTTGTTGTGCACTTAATTAGATAAAATGTCTATTGGGTTAAATTTCTTACACAAAAAACAGCCTACTTATTTTTCTCACTCAAATTGGTCATTACAGAATTTGGTCATTCAGCCTTTTTAATTACGGAAATTGATCATTTGACATTTGCTTTTTTTTCTTCTCTTCCTTCTTCTTCTTCCTCCATCTTCTGTCGTTAGTGGTTTCTTCTTCTTCTCTTCCTTCTTCTTCTTCCTCATTTTCTTCCCTCTTCCTTCCTAGCTTCTACATTGTTTAATGGCCTTCCTTCGGCCATCTTTATTGCGGGCAAAGTGCTGCAGTTCAATTAATATTGGTTCTTCCGTTCTCTTTCTCTTTGTTCTTCCTCAATTGAATTTATTCTTCCGCTTTCTTTCGCTATGCTTTTCCTCAATCTCATCTTGGTCATAGGCACACCACTTTCCATCTGCAAGTGCACCATATTCATTACCTCAACATAGAATTGCACGTGCCTTGGTTTTCTTGTTTCCTACTAGTGTGTGATTATGAATTCAGCCTCTTTTGTTTGCATTGTTTTAGTATCCCAGTTACCTCCCACAACCAAAAAATTATTAATTACTAAAAATAATTTGAATTGTAATGTACAAATATTGTATAAACAGTGTATATGAAAGTATATACATCTCTAATACATAATTATACATTATATATACATCTTTATATATCATTTATAAAATATTGATACATTACATAACTATTTATACAATATCGATGCATTTTATATACATGCAACAATTTTTGTTATAATTTTTTTGTCACTGGTACATTTAGGTAAAAAAAAAAAATCCCCTTGATATTTCCGAATGAGTCCATTGAACTCCCTCATCCTCTCATATTGCATTAGGGAAAGTACATTCATACCCCATAGGAGCAAACTATCTACAACTAAATGTCCCCCTAACTAATTACATAAAATGTCTCCTTCCCTTGTAGCTTTAGTAGTTTATCTTCCTTCTTATTTCTCTATTTCTTTGCTTTTTTCTTCTTCTTTTTTCTCGTTTCGTTTTTTCTTTTTATGCCTCTTTGGTTATTTAATTTTTTCGTAAAAGTATTTTATTCTTAATTTTATTTTTATACCATAATCTAATTCACACTCAAATTTTATTTTATATACTCTTTTTCTTCTTCTTTTTTCTTTTTTATTTCTTTTTTCTCATTTATTTTTTTCGCTACTTCTTTTTTTTTTTCCTTTATTGGTTCTTTTTATTTTTGCTTTTTTATTTTTTATTTTATCTTTATTTTTCAATTTCTTTATTTCTTGTTCCTTTCCGTTTTTTCTTTTATTTCTTTATTCTTTGTTTTCTCTATTTCTTTTTTTTCCTGCTTCTGTTTTTCTCCTTTTTTCCCTTTATTGGTTTCTTTTATTTTTGCGTTTTTTATTTTTTATTTTCTCTTTGTTTTTCAATTTCTTTATTTCTTGTTCCTTTCTTTTCTTTTTTTCATTTATTTTTTCACCACAAGTTAATTTCATATTTTTGGTCCTTTTTTTTATTTATTTGGTTTATTTCTTTTCTTTTGTAATTTTATTTGATTCTCTTTTTTTTTTCATTTGCTTCAGTCCGTAATGATACTATCACAGTATATCTATATACTATCATGGTATCATTGATGTCTACTTCAATCCTTAGTGGGACCTTCATGATACCATCATAGTATATCTATATACCATCATGGTATCGTTGATGTCTGTTTCAATTCGCCAGTCAGACCTCTATGATATCATCACAATATATATATATATATATATATATATATATATATATATATATATATATATATATATATACTGACATTGCATCATTGAATTTGCTTCAGTCCTTAATGATACCACCACAGTATATCTATATACTATCATGATATCATTGACGTATGCTTCAATCCTTCAGCGAGACCTCCATGATACCATCATAATATATATATATATACACTGACATGGTATTATTGATATTTGCTTCAGTCCGTATTGATACCATCACAGTATATCTATATACCGTCATGGTATCATTGATGTCTACTTTAATTCTTCAGTCAGACCTTCATGATACCATCATAGTATATATTTACTGATATGGTATCACTGGATTTGCTTCAGTCTGTAATGATACCATCATAGTATATCTATATACTGTTATGCTATCATTGATGTCTGCTTCAATCTTTCAGTGAGACCTCCATGATATCATCACAGTAGATCTAAATACTGTCATGATATCATTAATGTCTGCTTCAATCCTTCAGTGAGACATCCATGATACCATCACAGTATATTTATATACTGATATAGTATCATTGGGGTTTTCTTCAGTCCGTAATGATAACATCATAGTATATTTATCTATTGTCATGGTATAATTGATGTCTACTTCAATCCTTCAGTGGGTCCTTCATGATACCATTACAGTATGTCCATATATACTGACATGGTATCATCCTTCAATGAGACACTCCTCAGTCCTCCATGATACCATCATTGTATATTGATAGACTGTGATGGTATCATGGAGGATTGCTCCAGTCTTTCAATGAGACACTTCTTCATATACCACCACAATATATTCATATACTGGTACGGTGTCATCCTTCAAATGAGACAATGCTTCAGTCATCAATGATACCATCACAATATATATATATATATATATACACACACACACATACACACACAAACACACACACACACACATGCTAGCATGGTATCATGGATGACTGCTTCAGTACTTCAATGAGACACGCCTTAGTCCTCCATGATACTATCACAATATCTATATATTGACACTTATCATTGGTTATGTTTCAGTCCTTTAATAGACCACAAGATTAAAAAATCTTCCTTATGTTCTTAAACGTCATGCCAAGTCAAAACATGACAAACAAATTAAAATGGAGGGATTATATGTTTTGTTTTCATTTGCAAAAGCAAAATAAAAAACTATAGATATATATTTCATTAATTTAGATTTTAATAAATAAGCTAGTGGACTTTAGTATTTTTCTTATTTATTTTATTTTTATTAATTTAAAATTTTTATCTTTTTATTTTATTTTTATTTTTTAAAAAAGTCAAAAATCTAGTAAGAGACAAAAAAAATAATAAAATAATAATAAAAAAGAGAAAGGGATTTAAGAAAAATAAAGGATAAAAAAGAAAAGAAAAGAACTTATAAAATTATTAACAAATGATATATTAGGTATAAAACGAGACAAAAAGAAATTTTTCTTTCATTTGCAAAAGAGAATAAATATAAATAAAATATATTTTCTATTATTCCTCCGTCCCAATTTATATGAGTTAGTTTGACTTGACACAGAGTTTAAGAAATGAAGGAAGACTTTTGAAACTTGTGATCTAAAATAAATAATAGATATTTGTGTGGATTAATCAATTTATTAATAATAAAATGAGTATTTTAAAGTTAAATTTTTACTAGATATAGAAATATATCATTCTTTTTGGGACTGACTAAAAAGGAAAGTGTGTCATATAAATTGGGACAGAGAGAGTAATTTGAAATTTAATAAATAACTAGTGAGTTTAGTATTTTTTAATTATTTATTATTTTGATCTAATTATTTAATTTTTTTATATTGTTACTAATCTTAAAATGGATTGGTAATATTTTATTTTTATTCTTAAAAAACAAGGAAAAAAGACAATAATAGTAAAAAGGCAATGAACAAAAAAAGAAAAGACAAAAGTTAAAAGGTAAAATGAAAAACAAATTCAAAGGCCACGGACAAAAAAAAAAAAAAAAAAAAGAAAGTTAAATAGATAAAGGGCACACTGTCAGAGCATCAAATTCATATGGAAATTTGCTCCAAAAATGATGTAAGAAGATAGGTGGGGGACTCGGGTAATTTTAATACCCCGATTGGGCATTGTATGTAATTAATATGGAAAAGGGTATGCATGGATAAATATTTTTGAAAATAGTCTATTTTGTGTACTTTTCTCTATTGCATTCTCCTATTGGAGTGGAAGTCCAACACACACAATATAGAAAAAATTACATAACACCACAACTTTTTTTTACTAAACTACATAAAATTTCTATCTTTTTTATTAATTACCTAAATCTTTTTTTTAAAAAAAAAAACAGGTGGATACATCCACAAACCCATAAATTTTCGAATACATAATTTTAATTATGTATCTCCCTTTGGTCTAGTTTAATGTATTATGTATCTCGACCAAATAATTTCAGAAAGGGATGCATCTCAGTAATCAAAATTATGTATCCGGATGCTAATTATGTATCCGAGCAAAAAATAGAGCAATTAACTATTACATTCTTAATTTCAAAATTATGTATCTCAACTTTAAAATTATGTATCCAAAATTATAAAATAATGGATTATTTATAATTTAGCAAAGAGTAGAAATATGGAGTAATTAGGGGTAAACGTGTTAAGATTTATGTAAGTTTTACCACAATATATATGTCCGATAATACTAGTCATCCAACCCATTTCTCATGAACAACCAAACAGAGAAGAGAAATTGGTCTAAAAGAATATTTCGCCACGACTTTAAAGACTCATTTCCAGTCATACCAACAGAAAAAAGAAGTGGGATCTCTTGCTTTGATGATAGACTTGGGCTGAGACCTTTGATATTTTCTTACTCTATTGCTTTTTTTTTTTTTTTGCATTTTACGTGAAAAACTAACATTTTGGAATATCTTATATACTAGATGAATTCCGAGTAGACGATTTTGTTAGAGTAATTCTGCTTTTGAATTAATCACTACCATGCAAACAGTCTTATTTTCGAAATATCAAACCTTCAAGAAAGAATTCAAAATAACAACTTGTGGAAATTGTGGAAATTGTTTCTCAAGATATTAAAATTCTCTTCTTAAATATGATGATTTTACCTCTAAACAAAAATGTTATTATGTTGAAAATGACCTATGTAAAAACAGGAGATTATTAAACCTTCGAAAGATTTTTGATAAAGAACTTTTATAAGTCAAAACACTTGTTGTCAATTAACCTAAAGATTCATTAATCTTTTGAGTTATAAACAAGTGATCAAAAAAACAAGTGGATTAAATAACGGATTGAGAAGTTGGTTTATACATGTAATTCAAAGTCTCAATAAACCGTACACATTTGGGACAATTAGCAGAAATTATGAGTTAGTTCAAATTAAATTAATAAGTAATTGAAGGTGCTAATACATTTTGTTTGCAAAAAGTCTGTTTTCAAAACAAGACACGTTATTTTAGCCATAAAATGTTTAAATTCGTCTATCAACCGCAATTTGCAGATTTTTCGAGGTGCCTGTCACGATCCAAAATACGGATTGTGTGGATACCTACTCTATTCTGGCTAGATAGGAGAATCATTACCACCCAACCAATTATTATGTGGAAATTCAAGTAAGACTTTATTAGAGTTAAGCAATTCCAAAAAGGTAAATCAACATAATCATAAAACTCAAACTCTTTACAACGTATATATATATATATATATACTAGTTTAGTGTACGTGCATTGCACGTGTATCAAACGTTTATTGATAAAAGTAATGGTAATATATGTTTTGATATCCAAATTAATGAATTATAGTAAAATATACAAATAACATACCCAGTGTAATCCCACAAAATAGGGTGTGGGGATGGTAGAGTGTACACCGTACCACTACCTTAGAGGTAATATTAAGACTGTTTCCTATAGACCCTCGGCCCAAACCATCTCAACCTCATTTTTCGCATCTTTTCCTCTATTGAGGTCACTCTACCTTGTCTCGAATATCTTCATTCCTGATCTTATCTCTTCTAGTATGTCCACACATCTATCTCAGCATCATTATCTTCGCAACTTTCATCTTCTGGATATGAGAGTTTTTGACTGGCCAACACTTCACTCCATACAACATGGCCAGTCTAACTACCACTCTGTAGAACTTGCCTTTAAGTTTTGGTGCCACCATCTTATCACACAGGACTCCGGATGCGAACATCCATTTCATCCACCCTGCACCTATATGATGTGTGACTTCATTACCAATCTCCTTATTTTCTTGAATAATAGACTTAAGATACTCGAAACTTCTTCCTTTCTAAATGACTTGTGCATCACGTCACTGAACTTGTACTTCAAGTATTATATCTTGTATCTACTCAACCTGAACCCTCTCTAAAGTATGTCTCCAAACCTCCAACTTAGTGTTAACTCTACCTCGGGTCTCGTCCATCATAACTATGTCATCCACAGATAACTTACACCATGACACCTCTTATTGGATATATTGCGTCAATACATCCATTACCAACGAAAATAGAAATGGGCTAAGAGTTGATCCTTGATGCAACCCCGTTACAATTGAAAAGTGTTCTGAGTTTCCTCCCACTGTCATTACCAGGGTCTTGGCTCCATTATACACGTCTTGGATCGCCGTAATATACGCCACATGTAAATTTTATCCTCCAAGCATCACCATAGAACCTCCATAGGGACTTTGTTGTAAGCATTTTCCAGGTCAATGAACACCATATGCAAGTCCTTCTTCCTCTCTCTGTACTGCTCCACCAGTCTCCTTACAAGGTGAATGGCTTCTGAAGTTGAGCATCCTGACATGAAATTAAATTGGTTCATGGAAATAGTCACGTCCTTCCTTACTCTCATCTCCATCACTGCACCATTTCCCAAACTTTCATAGTGTGGCTTAACAGTTTGATACCCCTATAATTGTTGCAATTTTGGATGTCACCCTTATTCTTGTATAATGGAATTATCATATCCCACCTAATTCTAGCCGATTTTTAAGCGACGCTCCAAACCCTATCGGTGTGGCCTTTGAGCCTTTTAGTCTCCTTCAGTTCAAAATCCACGTCACATGCCCTCTGTTTGAAAAGAAATAGAGTTGTGGTTAGACGTAATTTCCTTAATATTTCGTTATTCTTCCCTTTTTTCTTTTTTTTTTATCATTTATATATAATTTAAGTGTAAGGTATATAAAAGGTAAAATTCTAATGATTTTAAAGAGATTTATATAAGGTAAACTCCTAATGTCTTTAAATTTTTGTATACTATTAGGGCTTTCTACATAATCCAAATAAGAAAGAATTACCTAATCTTTCCCTTTATTTTTTTTTGTTTATAAAAAATATATAATTTAAGTGCAAAATATATAAAGGTTAAGCTTTCACTGATGACTAAAGAAATGATTCTAAAGCCTGTTAAAATATTTTTTTGTTCGTTATGAAAAAGACAACTTAACACTGTATTAACTACATACCATTGGAGGAATTTATAGTAGAAAATAGAAATAGACTGTGTTATTAGTTTTTGTGTTTTCGAATGATCAATATAATTTTAAAATTCCCTGAACTAATTTGATGCTTTAAGTATGAGGATTTGAATATTCTACCCAAGTAATAATATTTTGTCATCAGTTTGAAAACACATACTCTAATTATATAATGCTTAACAATACTACAATAATATATCCACCGAAATCCCATAAAGTGAGAATATATGCTTAATCATAAAAATAAAAATATCCCAATTATCTTCAAATATTTCACAATTATAAACTTACAATTTTTTCTTAAGAATTTCAAATCTAAAATGTGAACTCCCATGTCGGGTGAGAGATCGTAATACAAACCACATGGGAGTTTTTGAATATCATGATAATTTTCTCCGTCATCCTTTTTCGTCCATTCTCAAATTTTGTCGAATATCTCTTGTCTGTTCTCAAATTTTGTTGAGTATTCTTGTGCCTCAATAACAATAAATCTGCAGACTTTGAACTAAGAATATGTTAACCAAAGTATACATCATACCTAAACATATGAAGCCAGATAGCTTACACCAATACCATATAACTACAAGTCTACAACACAATAATGAAAAAAGGAGCCAAATAGGAAAAGGAAAAACAAATTAAATACACATTGAAATTTGAAAACAGGCAACAAATGGTGAAGCAAAAGGAAAAAAGAAGTTGAAGATGATACCTGCTAGGTATGAACATAATTACCGACTTTTGGAAAATTATTAACCAAAAAGCATGTCTTTAATCCAAAGAAGTATGTTTCTTGCCCAAGAGTTATATCTAAAGCTAGATATAATGGGAAAACTTGATGAGAGTAATATGCAGTAAATGTAACTTTTTATACCATAGACCTTTAATTTGGACTCCACGTCGTCATTATTGTATTTATTTTTTGATTTCTTATTGGTCTCTTACTTCATTATTTTCGATTCAAGAATGTGAATTGTATTGGAGGGGGTGGTCTATTGGCTTCAAAGTTAAAACTCCAACAGAGATGAACAATACCAGGTAAATTTTTAGGTAGAATTGTCCATAATTGTGCTGGTTGACTCCACGAAGCAAAATTAAAAGGTCATGTACTCTTATGCTTCCTAGTAATTAATATCAGTAATTGTTTTCGTTAAATGAAAGCACATATACTTTCCCTAAATAGAGTATTTGATTTGGACTCAACAATACTTCTACTAACCTTATGCCGCCTAATCCTTCTTATCTATGTGTCATGTGTCTTATCTAATCGCCTCACTCAGACTTCTTTGGCCTACCTCTACCTCTTCTAATATTCACTATATTCACCCTCTTACACTTCTTAAAAAAAAAAGGGCAGCCCGGTGCACTAAAGGTCCCACTATGCGCAGGGTCCGGGGAAGGAAGGGCCCCACCACAAGGATGTATTGTACGCAGTCTTACCTTGCATTTCTGTCAGAGGCTGTTTCCAAGGCTTGAACCCGTGACCTCTCACTCAGATATTTATACATCTACTCTTCATATGCTTGAATGTGCATTAGGAGAGAACTCAATTTTGTATCAATTACAGAAACATATAAGGTAAAAATTCCTACCTTTAGAAATTAGGAGAGGACAAAGTTTCCACATAGATTACAACTTTTCTGATATAAGTTGTGCTTGAATCCCAGCAACCTCTTTTTATGCATCATTCTAACTACTAAATAGCCAAAAAGCAAGAAAAAATACCTTAAAGAGTTTGTGCTTCCAAATTGCCAATGAACTATGCTCGAAGCACTTTCTGTAAACCCAACTTGTAGATTACTAAAGTCAAAAACAGTGTGGTATGCTCTCAAGAATACATCTCCAAGAACCCTGCAGTATCAAAATTTGAAAATTACCAAACTCGCGCCAAATAAATGGAGTATTTTATTTTTTTAACCAGAGGGGACGTCGTTGATGGACATCCAAAACTGTAAAACCATTAAGACAGATATGCAGAAAACTAAAACCTTGGCTTCAGGTTATTAGGCTGTTAGATTTCAAAGGTCACAAAAAATCCTGAAATAAATTATGTGTCTGTTTACAAGCCTAGTGGATGGAAGGAGTCAAAGGAAAGACCTTAGTTACAGGAAGTAGTGTGGCTGCATGTGAGAAAGCTACATCCGTTAATGATGCAGGCAAGGGGTTAGAACCTATGAACCTCCCTCAAAGCATGCAGTGAAAGTTACCGTGGTTGTCATCGACTCTGTAATATACTATTACAAAAATCCTGGAAGAAAGTTAGTTCGTGAAAGACAGAGAACAGATGCCTAGGAATAAAATGGCTTCTACTATACAACATTGTAATGTCACGTTAAACTGAAGAAAAAACCATCTATGCTCCCCACAAAAAGTGTTTTAGTTAGCGAGCTTTGTTGTGCACAATAAAAGAACCTCCTCAAAACCAGCAGGGAAAAAAGTAGCTAGTAACGAAACAGAAACTACAACAAAACAATATGATAATCAAGATATCAGAATAATATAATTAAACCTAACCTTTATACGAAAATCCTCAAAGCCCAACCAAACATTTATCTACCACCTGTAAACCTTTTTTTTCGTATACACAAGTTAGTTCCACTCCCCGTCCTTTCTCTTCCTTCTTCCATCTATTTGGGGCAGAGAGAGTTATAGCTACTTTGAAACAACAAAGAATTTATAAGTAAAAGCTTAATAAATTAACACCACGTAAAAATCTTAAATAAAGAAAAACATAAAGAATCCTAAATCTAATTAAAAAAAAACCCGAAGAATCCTAAACCTAATAGAGGATTGATAAATAAAAAAGGTCACTAATTAATATTTTAGCAGGGTTTTTATATTTTTATATATTTTAGCCTATTTTTGGGGCTTCTTTGTTTGTTTTTTTTTTGAAAAGTCACGTACCACAAACAAAACAATAATTTTTTTGTTTTTTTGGAAAAGTCAACTGACCTTATTCTTTTGAAAAAAGTCACGTACCCTAAAACTAAACAAAAATAAAAAATATTACCATCAATTTAGGAATTCATCCATAAACATTAAACCTTCTCCATGTATTATTTTTTTCATATATTTAATATTATAAAAATAATAATATAATTATTAAAAGAAAAAGGTGAAAAGACAATTTTGTCTATTGTAGAGTGTTTTAATGAAGGGCAAAAAGTTCGAATCACTTTTCTAAGAGTCTTCACACTTTTAATATTATATATATATATATATATATATATATATATATATAAACCAACAACTTACGACGTTTTTCAAGACCTAGTCTAGACATGTACAAGAGCTTCTACAGTTAAAACAGACGATAAGAAAAGATACAACTTCCATGGAAAAGAGGTGCGGAAGTTGATGTTGAATGACTGCCACTTCACACAAGAAACTCCTAATCAAACTGCAATATATTTTGGGGATATAGTAAATATAGTATCAGTAAACCACAAATACTGGCAGACATCATCGGTCGACCAAGGTTAAATCACGTAAATATCATTTAGAAATAACAAAAAGAAAACATGACATTTCATAAAAAAATTCAACACCAAGTACACAATTTCCATTACCAACACCACCTTCTTAGTCTACTTTCGATTATATCTTATTAGCAGGGCTGACCAATTCAATACTAGCAAACAATTCAAATTTCGTCCAGTGATTCTGATTTCATCACTAATCTTGTGAACATTAACTAACTAGATAACTCCCCATATCTCCAACTCAAGGATATACCTAGGATTCTTAGATAATGTTATCATGCTTACACTCGAGTACTACCCCCATAATCCTCTATAAGCCTATAATTACCACAATGTCTCCACACGCCTGACCCCGATTCCTTCATCCTCTTATCAAATTAAGACAACATCATAATAAATATCAAAGTGTAAAAGTCACATAACTTAGAAAATATCTCAACTAACATATAAGCACTATAAAACTTAAACATAAATCAAATATGAGTAAATTAACAATCAACACATAACAAGTAGTTTTCAACCAATAATTTAATATCCACAAATAACCACTTAAAACAGCCAAGAGCCTCAATAAGACCAACCTTCATCCTAACATTGATTTCATAATACAATCACAAGTATAAGTTCAATAACAAGGGGAGGGGTATGTTACTCCTCTAAATACTACAAGTAAAACAACACCAACCATTCATCACTTAACCATCTCACAAATGTAGACTTATGCCACCTCGATCTTAATGCAACACACGTTATAAAAGACAAATGAGCAATCAAATGACTATGGATGTGCAACAATGTAATCACAACCATCACTACCTCTTCTCAAATCTATAAATACATACTAAAGAGACTTATCTGTCCAATATTCATAACCTGCAGGGGACCAACTTCGTTCATGTACCGTACCATTGTGGTACCCGATCCTCCGAATATCAATATATAAGTAACACGTACCGACGCGGTATCCAACCCTCCAAATATCATAATGTATGAATGACAAATCAAATATCAACTAGGATATAATATAGTGCACCAAATATGCAAGTACACACTTTGTCTAGATGCTCAGTCAAATTCAAGTTCATCACTTCATGTATACAACCAATCTCACCCAACACACAGAATCACAAATACGTCTGAAGGTCAATTCACAAACCTTTAACTCACGAATAGGAATGGAATCCAAGTCAAGTATGTACTATAATTTAAATTAGAATTATACATACAATCAATTTGATTATAACCTCATCCAAATAGTACTCAGCATTCAGTTACCCTAGCCTCATCATTCTTAGACCCTCCTAACCATCACGTCTTTGCTATGCCACACAAATCAGGTATCTAGGCCAATTCTTTAGATTACCTACTCACGTGATTCATTATCAATACATACAAAAACCCAAGCACGTACAATGCGTATAGATGTCGCGACCCAACTAACCAGATTGTGCGGACACCTATTTTAATATACCTATATAGGAGAACCCTTACCACCATTATAATATTGAATTAACCAAATTAATACATCATTGAATTACTCAAAAACATATTATAATATTGTTACTGATGAAATATAATAACGACATCTTCTCGAGGACCTAGTCTAGACATGTTCAAGAGATACTAAAGAGAAGGGATAAGACACGATACTCGACTCCCACCTTAGCAATAGGATGAGCAGAAGCTGTTGGAGATCACTAGCCGCATCATATAAGAGACATCATTGATTCTGAAATGTAGACTATACCCCAAAAATGGTATAGCAAGAATAGTATCAGTACAACCATGTGCACTGGTAGGCATCATTGATTGACCAAGGTTAAATCACATAAACATAACATAGAAATCAAGCATCAAATATGTACATATAATAACCAAATTTAAGTTCCATTATTTCATAATTAAGACTGCTGCTCCCCTATTATTTCCTTCCTGCACACAACATAAAATAGAAAACTCACCTCATTAAGACAACTCCACGGACCTATCCCAATATTATACCATCTCACTAACAACCACTAAGTTCATGACACATAGTTACTAATAAATTACCACCATTTCACGAACGCTCACTAATTCCTCAACTTTTCGCCTAATTTACTATGATCTTTTTAATTAAATTATGCCTATCCCCGCATTAGCAAATCAGTGATTCATTAATATTATATATCATAGTTTGTTTCCATTTACTTCTAACAAACAAGAGTTTACACCATCGGTTGAACATTCCATAATAAGAGACTTCCAAGTTCATTACTAACCAATCATATTAGGCAATTAAAGGGTTATCCATGCAAGTACCAAATCATAATACCAAGAGACGGATCATGTATTAATCAGACCACTCAAATCAACTTTTATTTATATCAAGAAATTGGATTATCTCATCAATCCCCAGGAAATAGTTCACACCAAGTGCAATCAAAGGACATGGGGTCAAGAAACCAATCCACATAAGAAAATTAAGGTAATATCAACCCAAGTAGTTCACACGAGGAACTCAAAGAACATATATGAAATAGACAAATACAGTTCACTTAAGGAACCATCAAGCTCTCTATATTACTAGCCATGACCTGTAGGGAACGAGCTCAGTCCATGTATCAATATCATAAGTCAACCAAGTACTTTGCCACCCTTATCTCAAACCACATGTTTTACCACCCTTATTTCAAACTAAGTGTTTTTCCACTATTATTTCACCCAAATTCACCAATTCAATCACAAGCTATATATTTAGCAACACATAATTCACAACGATAATAATATATTATTTACAAGCATATTTCTCTTGTAAGATTTACAATTAACCAACATGTAAAGTTTACATTCAATCATTCAACACCAATTACAAGCACAACTTGAAATAAGTAAATAAATATTCAGTTAACGAGCACATATGCAATCAAATAGAGTCTCAACTCCAATACAACCATAATCTACAACTTGTGTTAGGGACAAATGACAGTTATTTCACCCAACCTTCCTAACAACCACTCTTCAATAATACTCATGTCTGAGAACCAAGCAACAGATAATCATGAACATACACACCATCAGTCGGGTCTAGACTCCTATTTCACAAGGCACTCAGGGGTTTATATGTAATTATACACTTTATTTCACTTGATTACCACTCGATCCTGAGCACACTCTATTACTCATCAACTTTTGCACCATCTCCTACTCCAACTGATCCCCATATTTAAGAAATATTCTACTTCTCAACTCCCAATTCACTCTAGTGTAATAATTAGTCAATTTATCTCATTACTCCTCATAATCCCTCCCTTGGAACATTAACACACGTCATTACATATTTTAACATGAGGGATTATATTACACATTACAATCATCAATAATAGAACATAATTCAAGATATTAACACCAGTTTTTTTACCAATTCATTTCCATTTAACAATTATTACTCAAGTATACCTCGTTACTCAACTAGCATGAATGACACAACCACATGTAGGCCTCAACAATGCATTTACACAATCAATAGTAAATACACCCGATAAATTCCACGTTACCATAAATTACTATATTTTATTCTCTCCAAACACCATGCTCGTAGGCCTAGACATGAATCTCCCATCAATCTATATCACAAATATATTTTCTAACCATAGTCTACTACTTAATCAAATCTAGCCTACGTGGATGCCAAACTGCTGCAATGGAATGCACGATTCATCATTTCTTGACTGGATCCAATAATTTCCCGATGCGGATTCAATGAGAAAATTACTACGATTCATCCTCTTGAAGTCTCATTGATTTTTGTGGTCTAAGACAACCCTAGGTTGTTTTTAGGAGGAGAAAACATCATAGGATTTAACTAAGAAGGAAAAAAGGGATTTCAAAATACAGACTGAATACCCACTTCCCGCTATAGCGTTGTCGCTACAGGGGCAGTCAGTCTCCTCTGAAATTTTCCCCTCCCAAAAATCAATTTTTTAGTTTGTCAACAATAATTTAATGGGCCCTTGACCAGTATGAAAAAATTCCCAACACCCCTGTGCCCTTTGGACATGGTTTTCATAGTAACGACGGGACTGGTCGTTACAATAGAAATCATACAACATACCACATTCAACAAGGAATTTATACATAATCCAAATCAACACCAAATTAATTCTTTTTATGATATTTTACCGTATTTTATCCATCTACTTACCATGCCCTCAGTCTTAAGCGTGATTTCTCCCGTCAATTGTATATTACGGTTATTTTTTCTAATGCATAGTCTACTACTCATAAACCATAATCTATCTCGATGCCGAGGTGCTTCTACGAGGTGCATGAATCCATTATCCTTGATTCCATTATAACAATTCTGATGGAGAATTTGCGGCAATATAATTAGGACACTTCCTCTTAAGGCCTTTCCTCCTATTCTAGTAGCTTTTGTCTTAGGAATAGGCCTAGGGTGTTTTTAGGAGGAGGAAATTATGTTAAAATAAGTACTGAGGAAAGAGGTTTAAAAAACCCTAGTGGGACAATATCAGGACCCACTATAGCAGCCTAGGCTTTACTACATCGGGTCCATTGTAGTGGGCAAGGGACCATGCAGCGGTCCTGGACAGTCGACCCACCCTTTTTTGATCTTTTTTCAAAATTCTCAACACCTCTAATGATGGCTAATCACGACCTTAACTCAAAATTGATGCAACGTATCAAACTCAGGTATTTTTCCATAACGACGAACTAGGTCATTATTTTAGATACCAATTTACCAACCATTCATCTCCAAATGACATAAAGGGATAAAAGTTAGAAATAGAACTATTTTAATGGAAATTCACTAACTGATCAATGCCTCACTAAGCCTATCACGTTAACATTTACCCGACCTATTATGGAGGCCTTTCGGACTCTAACATGCAGAAATTAAAATGGTGCTAAAATAAGAAAATTTTTGTGTATGGTCATGGTCTATAGGAAAGAATTAATTCATCCATACGGGGTCCTTACGAGTATTTCATGAAGTCTGTAGAGTAGGAAATTAGCCATAATGCACAATATAACACAAAAAAACACCCAAAAGGGCCCCATACTTGATCACTACAGTAGTTAAGAGTTTGCTACAGCAGCTCCACTGTAGTGGATAGCCAGCTGCTACAGCCGACCGCCGCAGTGGTGCCAGATAATTTTTAAAGAAGAGGGAAAATTTTTCATTCCCCCTCACTTCAACTCTCACAATAATCTCTCCACTCCTATTTTTTGTTCTAATCTTTCCTCTCCTCATCGATTTTCCAAAGTAACTCCCTCTCTCCTTCACTTATTATGTCATTTATGACTTCTAAATGAATGAAATCATGTTGAAATAGGTGGTTTTGGGGGAGATTTAGGGTAGTTGGGCAAGGTTTGATTCTTGCCCAAATTTTTCATGGATTTTGAAGCATGATGGTTTCTATTATGTTTTTGGTGCTCCTATAGCATTCAAGCCGTAAGTATCATAAGTTCATGGGGTTTTTGAACCCGAAGTTGGGGTGGGTAGATAAATGGTTATTTTTTTAGATTTTTATGAGAAATTTGAGCTTGATTTGAGTGTTAAACTCCATCAAATGGTGTAAGATAGTTGCACTATACTACCCTAAGCCCGATCCATGCTTAAAAACATAAAAATGAAGAAAAATCTCAAAAATGGGGTTAGTTGGGGTTGGCTCTCATTGGGAAAGATAAAGTCCCACTGCAGCAAGCCCCTTCCACTATAGCAAACCAGCTATAGTGGAAGCCCTTCACCACAGCGGCGATAGGAAGTGTACTAACTGGTTAAATTTCCAGGCTATTTTTTACGGTTCTGTATTTTCATGCCTAATTTCTTTGTCGAATAAATGGAACACTTATCTAACGATTCTCACTTCTTATCCAGGTACTACAAGCACTATGGCTGGATAAAGTAATGCTCCCCCTACTTATGGTAAATATCTCTATTCAAAATGCAGGAGGCGTTATGTGGACATGCAACTGAGGGCACTCACGCACGAGCGTGGGTTTGTGATGGACAGGGTGGAGGATGAGGTACCAGAGTTTTATGATCGGTTATAGAAGCTAGGCTAGAGAAAGCTGGTACTGCCAATTAACAAGTGAAATAAGAATCAGGCAAGGGAGTTCTATAGTACCCTTCCTACCATGGATTGGAGTCGGGTGAACCTTACTAAACAAATTTGGGGTATAACTGTCCCCATCAGAGAGGATGTGATAAATCATACCTTAGGGGTGCCCTATATCTTAAATGTCAGAATTCGAGCAAAGAAAAAGGAGAACGATGGCCAGTGGGTGGCCAACTTGTTAGTGGTGGAGGGGAACAAGGATAAGGTTCCCTATTGTAATGACCCTCCAGGTTATTTCCTCAATTTTCATGCGTTTCGGCATTTTGACCCTCCCCGTAGTGGCGACATGTCATTTATGACTTGCCGAAATAGTCGGTTCGGTTATCGGATAGTTCGTTTGGGTTTTAGACCCATTTTCCTATTATTGAGAGCATGTGGAGTGAGAAAGAGTAGGGATTCACCCATTGAAACTAAGGTAAGTTATCTCATCACTCCTTGGTCATTATCCATAATTTTACCCGTTGATTTTTGTCACATTTCATTGTAAATTCTTAGAAATTAGGTCTTTGAAATCCTAATCTTTGGGGACTGATTTGAGCCCCGATTTACGCTCCATTTGTGTTCAACTTTTGAGCACATATTTCTTATCGTTCGAGGGACCTCGTGACATATTCAATTTTGGGATTTCATTAGCGGGCCTCACGGGCCCATTATTGATTCGATTTTGGGCCTAGAGTTTTATATTGCAATATGGGTATCGTTTTACTCTTAATGACGTGTAGGTTACTATTTTGATAGTGTGACGTTGATTCGGGATCGTGGAGCAAAGGTTGAGCGATTTGTGGACACTTCAAGAATTGCAGTTCGGCATCGAGGTAGGCTTCAGTCTACTTTTCTCTATGAGATTGTGTATAGTATAGACTATATGCTAGGTTGGGAATATAGGGTATGATTATGGCTAATATAGCATGACTTAGCCTATTTTATGGAATTTGGGGTAGAGATGTGACCCGAACCCTAGTATAAATACTTGTTATGTCCATAGAGCCCTATCGCCCTTGAATATAAGCATGTTAACCACAACTGATAATTAAGGATCCTTTGGTATGAGACTTACCATTTGACTTAGCAATTTGGGAGGTTCTTTCCCGATTAGATCCTTGTGGTGGCTTTATGCTCTTGATTATTGTGGTTACCCGGGTTATGAGACCTTGCTATATTGGTTATATACTATTGGGCCCGAGACCGTGATTATGAGGCTAGTTGGACTTTGGTGAGTATTCTGCCCTTAGCAAGGGAAAGATTATCATTTATAGACTCTTAGGTGCTTATGGTTATGTTGTCTGGATACTGGTGATGGCATGCATAATATTTGGTACATTCATGCTCATTTAGTGGTACGATTCTAACCAAAACCTTGATTTTACTACTGTTTCCAAAAAGGGGATTTATTCCTACTTTTCACTTTTAAAAGGGTTATTTTATAACAGAAATCGTACCACCTTATTTACTGGATTATGAGCTTTTGGAACTGAAAATGATGTTTTAGAACTCCGATCGAGGATGATTCCGGTCCATTATTTATCCACTCATCTTACCACTACTATTTACTTCAGTCGAGGGATATTTTGAACTTTTGTACATGATTATGATGATTTAGACCATAGCATGATCTCGGGCAATAGATTTATGAATTTATATCCTTTTAGCCATGGTTCGAGTCCGTGCACAGATTGTATTTATATATATCTCTCTCCGGTACTGTACATAGTAGATGGATTATGATGGTTATTGGAAGTCCTGGATCAGGACCAGGCAGTGTATATGGATTTTCCCGAATCCCCTAGGGGCTCCTTCGTCCGAAAGCCGTCGAACCGGAGAAGCTTGGTCACCGTAGGTCCTACCTTTACAAGCTAGGTAAGCTTAGGTATATACACTTGGTATGGTATAGTTTGAGATTGTGGAACCGGTTCGAGTTCAATGTCCTCGGTATGCTTTGAGATTGTGGAACCGATTCGAGTCCGGTGTCCCCGATATGCTTTGAGATTGTGGAACTAGTTCGAGTCCCGTGCCCCTGATATGGTTATAGCATTTCGGTTTACGTTGCATTCATCCATTCATATCCATTGCCTATCACCAATATAGTTGTTTGGCGCCTGTATCAATCGGTCTTATGGGGGGCTGTATAGGTACGGGTTATGGTTGCTATTTGCTGAATGTTTCTGTGAACCTTCTGGGCTTATGGGGGGCCAGTTAGGTGCTTGTTTGCCCGGACTAGATGGTTACTTTATTATTGTTTATTATGGTTAGTTTTTGGCAGGTTGGTTGTGGACTGGTACCTGGGATTAGAGGTACGTTTCTGATTCCTTTATCCTTTCGGTAGATTATATTATAGTTGGTTAGCCCATGATTTGTCACCCTTTGGGTGTAGGCTTGATGAGGCTAGTGATGGTTCCTTTACTTGGCTATGGACCTTGAGATGTTAGGTTGACTCCCTCAAGTAGTTACTTTTGAGTTAGCCCTATATGTCTACTTATATGTATGGTATCACCGTATATCCCTCTCTTTCCTTATCTATTTACATTGTATATGTATCCTTTGGCCTTGTACTACTATTATATATATCCTTCTTTCACTCTTCATTTGTATATTGGCCAGTGATATACGGTATTGCACTTTAGTTCCTGAATGATGTCAGGATAGGATAGTTATCCCTATTTCCCCATTAGCATGATTATGCCTAGTTTCGTGGATAGTTGCATGTATTCACTTTCATGCCTTCATGTTATTTATGCTTACATTATTTCTAGAGCTCAGTCGGTCGTTGCCTACTGAGTACCACGTGTTTAGTACTCATACTACACTTCTGCAGCCTGCAGGTCATAGTGTGAGTTATCTCCATTGATGTGTGTATGTCGTGCGGAGAAGCTATGGATCGGAGATATGGGGTGAGCTCTCGACGTTTTGGAGTATTCCTACTCTCCCTCTTATTGTTAGACAGTTCTCTATGTTGTGTCAGAGACGGCTTGTATACATACATTTTTCCTGTATTTCACTTGTACTCCTGATGTATTAGAAGTTCTTGTACTGGCTCCACTAGGTCTTGGGTTTATATTAGCTTTATTATTATATTTATTTCGTTGTTTCCTTTATTTCTTTTGGTAGTCCGTTACTAGCTGTTTCAGACTATGGGTTGGCTTACCTACTGGTGGGTTATAGTAGGTGCCATCATGACCTATGAAATTGGGTCATGACAAATTGGTATCAGAGCCTAGGTTTACCGATATTGTTGGTACAAGAGCTAAGTGTTTAGTAGAGTCCTGCGGATTGGTGCATAGACGTTTGTATCCTATCTTCGGGAGGCTACAGGGCATTCTTAGGAAATTCTAGTCTTAACTCCTTGTCTTGTTTCCATACTTCTGTGGACCTCTAAGTACTTTTGACTCCATTCTGTATCAAAGGGATAACATGAGGTCATCGATAGATGCGGATGGTATTTCGGCACGTGTTACCATGATTTCTTCCCAGCATTGGGCTAGAGAGTTAGAAATTGAAATCAAAGATCTTCAGCGTCAACCAGAGGGTTTGGGGTTAGCCCATGTTTCAACAAAGTTATGACTGTCTCAGCTTTTCAGGATTCAGTGTTATGGGTTCCGAGTCTATTTATGGATACCACTCAGCTAGAGGTAATGTTGGGTCCATCGAGTAGTTCTCAGACCCGAGTTGGATTTATTGGTGTTCAACAGGGTTCTCTGTCTTTTTCAGCGTATAAAATTGGGTTTCTTGAGTGGGCCATCCATACTCCTATGTTATTTTCTACTGAGCATGAGATGGTGCAGGGATTTATCGTTAACTTTAGCACTCTGTTTGGCATCAGAGCATTTGATAATAGCTGGGTCTTCTTTCTCTGAGGTTGTTGATCATGCGAGGGCTACAAAGAGGGCTTGCTTTAAGGAATATAGAAATGGCAGTATGAGGCCATGTCAGCAGTTCGGTGTTAGGGGTAGGTCGGAATCTTCTCAATAGAAGTCAGCATAACTTGCCACCTATTAGGCCTGTACATATGGCACCTCAGCTTGTGGATAGCTCTTAGGTTGATCATGGCAGTATCAGTGGACAGAGTCCTGTTCAGACATCACGGAGTATTCGATCTAGGTCTTTAGGCCGTGGCGACCTTCTGAATCAGCAGGTTCAATGCCTCAAAGTATCCCAGGAGCATGTTTCGATTATGGTAAGTGTGGTCATTGGTATAATGATTTCCCCAGGCACGAGTTGGTCAGCCAGTTGGGGTTAGCTCGTGTTTCTACCAGTTTAGTACTTCAGGGGTTTGTTGTGACTACAGAGAGACCGGTCACTGGTCTAGAGAGTGTCTCCGGCGTGGGATCATTAGTCATTCAGATCATCCCGATCAGTCTCAAAGTGTGTTGGCACCTTCAGTTAGAGATAGTGCACCTAGTGTCTCAGTTGATCATTCATATGCTCAATTCGAGTTCGGATATGCTCAGATTTGTACTTTTTTGGGCACACCAGACTTATGATGTCCAATTTCCACGGTGTGAAGTGCGCCTTTGATTCTATGCCTTTAGTTACTATTTGAGTTGTGTTGGGGTTTTCATACCCATCGATGATTATATGCCGTGGTATTTCTATATTGGTTGTTGTATGCCTTGGCGTTTTCATGGTGATTGATGTATGCCTTTGTGTAGGTTTAGGCATGTATGACTACCCCCGTAGATAATTCTTTAGTAGTGGATCAGTGTAGTATTGTCCTAGGGGTGTAGCAATTGGGTTAAAGTCCCATTTTCCTTGGCATATTGGCCTTGTTATGGTTATAGAGTGGATCATATCATGTTTCCCTTGGGGTATGGCATTTGGGTTAAAGTCCCATTTCCTTGGCATTTCAGTCTTGTTGTGACCCTAGAATGGTACTTCGGTTGATTTTCATTTAGTACCACCTGCTTCTTATGCGGTTGATATTATGGTCATTAGTTTGACATTGACTGATTTTCATTTGGTAGACGGCTAGACTAGCGTTATCTAGTTAGCATTTTCCCTTCCTTACGATTCTTATTTCCTTGGCATAGTTGGCTACCTCGGTTGGTTAGCCTTCCCTTTCTGTTAACAAGACCGATTGTAGAGTGGATTATGAGAATGAAGGTAAGCTTGATCTTCCAGGGCTTTATTACGACTATAACATTGATAGTCTTTTTCCATAACCCGTTTCTTTGGTGATGCAATTGGGAGTTGTCCTTCAGTTTTGGATAGGTCATCACCCGATAGTGGTCTTGATCTTGAGGTTCACTTTGAGTTGGGGTTGGCGATTCAGTTTTATCGTACGTTTCTGAGACTTATTTTTGGATTTATGGATTCGTCTCCTGGTAAGCGTGTTGATCTTGATTTTGGTGTGTAGTTGGATACTCCATTCTTCATGTGCTATGGTATATGGTTCAACCGAGTTAAAAGTTAATGTAATTGGGAGAATTCAAAAAAATCTCATTTCGACACTTGTTCGGCCTTGCATGACTTTGCGGAGTGCTTCTGCTTGATGATATGCACCTATGGGTATTCGTCGCCGTAGATTGAGTAGTGGCTTGACCAGATGCAGGCTAAGGTTGTATTCCCTCCGAGTTACTTGAGTGTTGACTATCAATAGCACTTGTTACAGCCTTGGTGAGTTCTTGGTTATGCCGTGATACGATCTGACCTTAGCGGATTAGGTCTTGATTGCTCGTGTCTTCATCATATTGCTTTTCCCAGTTGGGATTATGTTCTTCGGTGACATTTCAGTTTCAACCTCACGGAGATTGTTGGGCATGTGCTTGATCTTCTAATAGCAAGGTTGGTTGGGGCAATTGGCCTTTGTAAGGACTTGTTGGCTCCAGTTTTAGATTTTGAAGCCTTCGAATGACGGCTTGGGAGTTATGATAGACTTCAGTTTGTGGATGCCTACCCGCCAACAGGATCAGTTGGGATAACTGAGATCAAGTAGTCTAGCCTCAGTGTTGGGGTTTTAGCTTGGGATTGCATAACTTGGTTGCATCCTCGTTTTGAGGTTTTGCTTAAGTTGGGCATTCATTTATAGGCTGGCCAAGCCTACTCGTTGCATAACAGTTCAGTTTCCTCCAGTTGGGGTAGACCGTACTGGATAGATGGTCAGAAGACGGTCCATCAGTATATAGTATTGGTTTTTACTGCTTCCGACCTTAGTTCTCAGTTTCGGTCAGAATTATGAATTTTCTCCTCAGTAGGAGAAGTGCGCTTAAGTTGGGCTTAGCATGGCTTCATCCACGGTTGGTGGAACGTCTTGAAGTGGATCGTTTAGTTTCATGAAATTGGTACTTCGGACTCTTGATTTTCAGTTTAGAGAGTCATCCGGGCCAATTGTAGCTTTGGCTTAAGAGTGCAGACTTTGGTCACCTTTGTTGTGTGTCCTGGTAGCACCTTATGGGCTTAATTCTTGCGCTTGCCATTATGGATTTTTTGTAAGTCAACTGCAGCCTTTCGAGGTCAGTGTGTTATGAATGCGCGGACAGGACTCATATGATATCTTGTATGGTCCAGAGTAGGTAGCAGGTTTGAAAAGGCAAAAAAAGGTTAAGTTTGGATGTTGGAGTTGTACCATGATTCTGACCTTGGATTGCATTTAGCCTGGATGAGTTTCCGCCTAGTTAGGCTTGTATTGGTGTGTTGTCAGTATGTTGTGGTCTTGATGTGCGTGCATCAGTCGTTCTTGATTCAGTTGGAAGCCAGTTGATTGTTGAGGTTGAGTTTTGGTTATTTGAAAAGTGAAGTACGGAAGTGGGTTGAAAAAGGGATACTTTTGGTAAAATCCCTTGGAAGAGTTGTCTTTTCTTTGAGGTTGTCTGGAGAGTCATGTTCGGAGAATGCGGGCCTAGTACCTCATCCTTTCGAGCTTTTGGGCTCTTTCTATCCATTGACTTTCGCGGACAAAAGTCATTTTAGTAGTGGATATTGTAATGACCCTCCAGGTCATTTCCTCAATTTTCATGCGTTCCGGCAATTTGAGCCTCCCCGTAGTGGCGACATGTCATTTATGACTTGCCAAAACTGTCGGTTCGGTTATCGAATAGTTCGTTTGGGTTTTTAGACCCATTTCCCTATTGTTGAGAGCATATGGAGTGAGAAAGAGTGGGGATTCACCCGTTGAAGCTAAGGTAAGTTAGCTCATCACTCCTTGGTCATTATCCATAATTTTACCCGTTGATTTCCGTCACATTTCATTGTAAATTCTTAGAAATTAGGTCTTTGAAATCCTAATCTTTGGGGACTGATTTGAGCCCCGATTTACGCTCCATTTGTGTTCAACTTTTGCGAACATATTTCTTATCGTTCGAGGGACCTCATGACGAATTCAATTTTGGGATTTCGATAGTGGGCCTCACGGGCCCATTATTGATCCGATTTTGGGCCCAGAGTTTTATATTGCAATATGGGTATCGTTTTACACTTAATGACGTGTAGGTTACTATTTTGATAGTGTGACGTTGATTCGGGATCGTGGAGCAAAGGTTGAGCGATTTGTGGACACTTCAAGAATTTCGGTTCGGCATCGAGGTAGGCTTCAGTCTACTTTTCTCTATGAGATTGTGTATAGTATAGACTACATGCTAGGTTTGAAATATAGGGTATGATTATGGCTAATATACCATGACTTAGCCTATTTTATGGAATTTGGGGTAGAGATGTGACCCGAACCCTAGTATAAATACTTGTTATGTCTATAGAGCCCTATCCCCCTTGAATATAAGCATGTTAACCACAGCTGATGATTAAGGATCCTTTGGTATGAGACTTACCATTTGACTTAGCGATTCGGGAGGTTCTTCCCCGATTAGATCCTTGTGGTGGCTTTATGCTCTTGATTATTGTGGTTGTCTGGCTTATGAGACCTTGCTATATTGGTTATATACTATTGGGCCCGAGACCGTGATTATGAGGCTAGTTGGACTTTGGCGAGTATTCTGCCCTTAGCAAGGGAAAGATTATCATTTATAGACGCTTAGGCGCTTATGGTTATGTTGTCTGGATACTGGTGATGGCATGCATACTATTTGGTGCATTCATGCTCATTTAGTGGTACGATTCTAACCAAAACCTTGATTTTACTACTGTTTCCAAAAAGGGGATTTATTCCCACTTTTCACTTTTAAAAGGGTTATTTTATAACAGAAATCGTACCACTTTATTTACTGGATTATGAGCTTTTGGAACTAAAAATGATGTTTTAGAACTCCGATCGAGGATGATTCCGGTCCATTATTTATCCACTCATCTTACCACTACTATTTACTTCGGTCGAGGGATATTCCGACCCTTTGTACATGATTATGATGATTTAGTCCTGAGCATGATCTCGGGCAATGGATTTACGGATTTATATCCTTTTAGCCACGGTTCGAGTCCGTGCACTGATTGTATTTATATATATATCTATCTCCGGTACTGGACGGAGTAGATGGATTATGATGGTTATTGGAAGTCCTGGATCGGGACCAGGCAGTGTATATGGATTTTCTTGAATCCCCTAGGGGCCCCTTCATCACAGAGCCGTCGAGCCGGAGAAGCTTGGTCGCCGTAGGTCCTACCTTTGCGATCTAGGTGAGCTGGAGGAGTTATATACACTTGATATGGTATGGTTTGAGATTGTGGAATCGGTTCGAGTCCGGTGTCCCCGGTATGCTTTGAGGTTGTGGAACTGGTTCGAGTCCGGTGCCCTCGACTTGGTTAAAGCATTTTGGTTTATGTTGCATTCGTCCATTCATATGCATTGTCTATCACCAGTATAGTTGTTTGGAGTCTGTATCTATCGGTCTTATGGGGGGCTGTATAGGTACGGGTTATGGTTGCTATTTGCTGAGTGGTTCTGTGAACCTTCTGGGCTTATGGGGGCCCGGTTAGGTGCTTGTTTGCCCGGACTAGCCAGTTACTTTATTATTGTTTATTATGGTTAGTTTGTGGCAGGTTGGTTGTGGACTGGTACCTGAGATTAGAGGTACGTTTCTGATTCCTTTATCCTTTCGGTAGATTATATTATGGTTGGTTAGCCCAGGATTTGTCACCCTTTGGGTATAGGCTTGATGAGGCTAGTGATGGCTCCTTTACTTGGCTATGGACCTTGAGATGTTAGGTTGACTCCCTCAGGTAGTTACCTTTGAGTTAGCCCTATATGTCTACTTATATGTATGGTATCACCGTATATCCCTCTCTTTCCTAATCATTTACATTGTATATGTATCCTTTGGCCTTGTACTACTATTATATATATCCTTCTTTCACTCTTTATTTGTATATTGGCCAGTGATATACGGTATTGCACTTTAGTTCCTGAATGATGTCAGGATAGGATAGTTATCCCTATTGCCCCATTAGCATGATTATGCCTAGTTTCGTGGATAGTTGCTTGTAGTCACTTTCATGCCTTCATGTTATTTATGCTTACATTATTTCTAGAGCTCAGTCGGTCGTTGCCTACTGAGTACCACGTGTTTAGTACTCATACTACACTTCTGCAGCCTGCAGGTCATAGTGTGAGTTATCTCCATTGATGTGTGTATGTCGTGAGGAGAAGCTATGGATCAGAGATATGGGGTGAGCTCTCGACGTTTTGGAGTATTCCTACTCTCCCTCTTATTGTTAGACTGTTCTCTATGTTGTGTCAGAGACGGCTTGTATACATACATTTTTCCTGTATTTCACTTGTACTCCTGATGTATTAGAAGTTCTTGTACTGGCTCCACCAGGTCTTGGGTTTATATTAGCTTTTTTATATTTATTTCGTTGTTTCCTTTATTTCTTTTGGTAGTCCGTTACTAGCTGTTTCAGACTATGGGTTGGCTTACCTACTGGTGGGTTATAGTAGGTGCCATCATGACCTATGAAATTGGGTCGTGACACCTAGGTTCACACAAAAAGGGGAATCAAGAGTACTCAATTCACTGCTAAGGCTCGGAGATGGATGAACCCGATTTCCTAGAGGGTCCACCCCTCGAGGAACGTTACTGATATGACCCCTCTCGGGGCATTGGTAGTGGCTTGCATTCTGTCCCGAATAGATGTGAATATGGGGGAACAGATTATGTCATAGTTGAAGTCCTTCTTCCTTACTTTAAAGGACCTTTTTCTTTTCTCTCTGATTACTGAACAGTGCCAGAATGTAAAGGTGCCGGTGGAGCTGGAGGATGTTTGGACTGAGTACGATGTGCTCTTTGACCCATTAAAGGTGAAAGGTGCTCAAGAAAAAAGTAAGAAAAAGAGAAAGATGAGTACCGATGGGGAGAGAAGTATGGCCAGGAGGGTGGAGGGTCGGGGACTGTCCCCCACGACCATTGGGGCCCTTCGAGTGATTGGAGGAGGATTTAGTGATTGTGAAGAAGATACTGACTAGAATGGATATTCCTTCCTGTGAGTCCATTTTTTCCAGTACTGCAGGCCCTTCGGATCTCCAGAGTGCTTACTCTAGTTTGTCTCAGGCCTACGTGGATCTTTGAAAGTATATGGAGGCAGAGATAAAGAAGAGGCATTCTCGAGACTGGTTGTTAGCAAGCATGTGGAAAGGAATGAAGGTTGCTGTGAATTTCATTGCCCCGAGGAAGTTTCTCTCCAAGGTGAAGACTACCAATGACCTAAAGTTTTTGTTTCTAAGAAGGTAATAGGATTAAAGACATGCATCCATCCTTGGAGATGATGCGACTAGTCATGCCTAGATTGGTATCCCTCCTTATGTTTTCAGGCTATGTTGGTTTTTTCCCCTACGTGGAAATGTTTAGGACATCTCTTTTATCTTTTCGTGCAAGATATTTATGACTTGTTTTTTGTATTTTAGCGTCTTTGGTGGCATCTTTGAATAATGAACTTGCTTGTAGGTCCATACTTTTTAAAAATATTATATTAGCATCTAGATTTTGCTTTTGAATCGTAATTTTGTAAAATATAGTTTTCTGAAAAATGCGGCCAAGCTTTCAACCTGTGACCACTACAGCAGTACCTCATCCACTACAGCGGTCCCACTATAGTAATTGAGGGCCCACTATAGCAACTTCAGCCAACCTCTATAGCAGTACCTCACCAGCTACAATGGTCCCACTATAGTGATAGAGGGCCTACTACAGGGGCCCTAGCCAGTATCCTGGAAAAAATTTTCTTTGCTCTCTTCCCCTTGGTGCGATATGATGATCTCGACATGATTTTTTGGGTCTACTCCCACCCACGATGGTGGTAATTATTCTATTGATTTTAAATATTCTCTTAATAAAGGCTTCATTATCGCAACCATAAAGAAAGAACATTTAAATCGAGCTTAAAGCAACAAACTACATCAATCATTTTATCTCTCACCCCTGATTCATCACCGCCTTATCACAAATTAGAATTCACCAACTCTACAAGTTCAATTATTCTATCCATCTTACCATAATTCATACAATTAAGCACATATAGGCATTAACATACATCAATACATAAAATCATCCTAAACCCATCATACACTAACTTCTCATTATCAATATTCACAAACATGAGTTTAGCCCAATAGCTTCACCATAATTCACATGACAATTATAAGTCCTGACTCTTACATACAGATACCAATTGGAAATGACTAAGTTTCAATTGCTAACTCCTCAAGTTACCAAATGGAATCGACTAGATTCCAATTAGGGTTGTAGAGATACAAATTCAAATTGACTAGATACCAATTGGGCTTAACCCAGGTAAACAACAACTGAAGTAGAACAATAGGAAAGAAGAAAGCAAATAATTCCTAGATGCCTCATAGCTCCCTAAGGATTTGGATGTGGACGTCTACAGACCAATCCGCAGGACTCTACTCGATATTTGCTCTTGTACTTATAAGACTGGTAACCTAGGGATCTAATACCAACCGTTATGATCCAAAATATGAATTGTGTGAGCACCTACTCTATTCTGACTAGTTAGGAGAATCCTTACTATCCAACCTATTAAAATGTGAAAATTCAAGTAAGACTTCATTAGAGTCAAGCAATTCCAAAAAGGTAAATCAATATAATCATAAAAACCAAAGTGTTTACAATGTCTCTATAAATAACCAATAATGTACGATATTTGTCAAGACCTAGTCTAGACATGTACAAGAACTTCTACAATGAAACATACAATAAAAAAAGACACAACTTCCACAAAAAGAGGTGCAAAATTTAATGTTGAATGACTGCCGCTTCACACAAGAAACTCCTAATCAACCTGCAACATATCTTTATCCCAAAAAGGGGATGTAGCAAGAGTAATATCAGTACACCATAATTACTGGTAGGCATCATCAGTGGACCGGGATTAGATCATGTAAATATCATATAGAAATCACAGAAAGAAAATTTTACATTTCATAAAATAGTTCAATATCAAGTACATAATTTTCATTACCAACACCACCTACTTAGTCTACTTTCAATTATACCTTATTAGTTGGGATGACCAATTTAATATGAGTGAACAATCCAAATTTCTTCCCCATGATTCTAACTTCATCACTAATCCTGTAAACGTTATCTAACTAAACAACTCCTCATATCTCCAACTCAAGGATTTACCTGTGATTCTTAGATATTGTTATCACGCTTACGCCTGAGTACTACCCCTATAATCAACTTTATAAGCCTATAATAACCATAATGTCTCTACATACCTGACCCTAATTTCTCTATCCTCTTATCAAATTAAGACAATGTCATATTAAATATCAGTGTAAAAGTCACATAACTTACAAAATATCTCAACTAGCAGATAAGCAATACCACACTTAAACATAAATCAAATATGAGTAAGCCTCTTGAAAAATTAATTATCTAACCCAAGCTGGTAGAGTTACCCTAGAAAAATCTACTCTCAACTCCATCCCAAATTACCCCATGCAATACTTCCAACTCCCTCAAAGTACCCTTAATCAAATCAACAAGATTCAACGTGATTTTATTTGGAGTAGTACTACTGATAAGCAGAAAATTCACTGCCTAAGCTGGAGTACTAACCTCTTGATTCTCCATCCTTATCCTCAAACTATTAGTAATAACTGTCTTTCCCTCCAAATTCTCTCTATGAGATAACTATCACTGGTATGGCCAGTATGGTCTTACCACCACCGGTGGAGCCTCTCTGACCACTAGAATCATCTTTCCACACTCATGCAACTACTATGCATTCACAATCCACCATTACAATACCATATACTCTGAGGAATGATGTGATACCTACTTTAATGTCAATGGAATAGTAGAATTGGTTCCAATGCATAGTAAATCAGGTGAATTTAGGAATAATTTAGGTTCTTCCCAATCAAGGAATTTAGGATGACAACTCTATATCAGCTGCAAGGCTTAATGGGCATCACAGTCAGCTCGATGATACTCTGAGTGAGTTTACTCATAATAAATTAATCAATAAGGCAGAAGGTTTGAATGTAGGTGATGCACACATCACCAGTGATGCTGTACATACTAGAATTGTGCATCAATTGATGTCTAATGGTGAAAATAGTGGAGGCATGATAAAAGCCCCAATTATTTTGCATGCAATTGGTGTGAATTTGGGGACTAGGGTACATAAGGTAGAAATTTTGATCCCTACATATGCAAAAGAGAAAAAGGTGGTTAGCCCTACACAATCACCTCTTCCCTAGCAGAACAATTGTGATAGAATTAGAAAGGAGTTACCAAGTAGTCCTGTGAAAGGTAACGGTGGTCATGCTCCTCATCTTCTTATTCCATATAATGACATTACTAGAATGAGAAATCATGAAGCTACGAAGGTAAATCCAATGAATATTAGTCCTTCTAAGTTCACTACTAAGCAGGGCTATCCTGCTGTGATTTTTAAGAGAGATGATTATATGGTGAAATTAGCTGAGAGATGTAGGTACACTCTAATTGTAAAGTTCACTCACACTATCCCTAAAATGGATATTATCAGAAGAGAATTTCTGTTGCAAACTTAGTTGAGAGGTACTGTGAAGCTGACTCATTTTAATTCTAGGCACTTGTATATAGACCTAGATAATGCTTATGATCATGCAACAATTTGTTCCAAAGGAAAAATTTACATAGAGGGGCAGTTAATGAGATTACAAGTTTGGACTCCTACTTTTAAAGCAGAAGAGGAGACACCTTTAGTCCCTGTTTGGGCAGTCTTACCTGAGCTTCCATAGCATTGTTACTGTGTGGAAGTGGTTAGCCCACTATTATCTCCTATTGGGAAGGTGCTATTCCTTGATCTTGTTACTTATAAAAAGACTAGGGGAGTGTGGCTAAGGTGAAGATACAAATTGATCTTACTAAGCCTAAACTCCATCAGGTGTGGATGGGATATGATTCTAATGAGAATGGAGAGGGTAAATGGCAGTCTATTTAGTATGAATGGGTCCCAAATTACTGTGATTACTATAAACATCAGGGCCATAGAAATGTGATATGTACAATCAAGAAAAAAGATAAATACCATAACAGAAGAAAGACATTGATAGATGATGGTGAGAGCATGACACATGAGAACACAAAGACTCATATGCAGAAGGAAGCTAGTGCTTGAGACAATAACTTTGATCAAGATAACATATAGGGTACAAACCACTAGTGGCATAATCAGAGAAGAAGACCAAAAAGATATTATCCTCCTCAGCAACAACAAATCTACAAACCCAAGTCCTCTCAAGGCTTATGAAGTTCAATAAACATTATTCACAATCCAGATGGGGATAATACTACTTCCAGTCTATCCCATGTTCAGAATCATTTTATATCTCAGGCTATTGAGAATACAGCAGTTGAAGGAGATCTACAGGAAAAGCAGGCAGGTGTCAATCCTATGGAAGAGAAACTAACCCAAAGGGGAGAGAATGTAGTTATGCCTGGTATAGTACAAGAGGAGACTAAGTCTGACAATCAAATTTGCAAGGGAGTTGATGCTACTCCTATCAATATTGGTGCAGTTCATATTGGATCTATTCTTATTGATACTAATAGTGGTGAAGTGAGTAAGAATGGTGTCATTAAGGTGAAACAGGTTACACAGACCACTCAACCTTGTGAGGAAGGATATGTTATTATTTCATAGACACCAAAGGTTTATAAGGAGCATATACAAATCCCTGATTCTGTTGATATTAGACATCAATGTCAAGCTATGCAGTTTAATCTATTCAACAAAAAATCCACCTTAGGACTGAGTAAAAAGAGGAGAGATAGTATTAAAAGAAGATAGGAAAGGGAAGAACAAAGTGTACAGATACACAATAAATTTTCCTTGTTACAAAAGCAGGCTACTATCTCCCTTTTATAGGGTAATGATCATTCTACTGAATACTCTAAAGCTAATATACTTGACCTTGTTGATGACTATAAATTGGTCCATTCTGAGAAGGAAGACATGCCTATAGAGGATGAACATGATATTGAAGAAGAACTGGAACATCAAGTGTTTGAGACGGCTCAGAGTTACAATGATCTGCATAAAGATGTTCAGAAGATGACAGAGCAACATAGTCTGTCTTCTAGGTGTAAGAGAAAGAAATATAAGAACACTAAAAAAAGGGCTAATTTTAGTCATTCTGCTGGCCCAACCATACCAAAAACCAAGTCCCAAGCCAAACATAGTCATGATTAATATTCTTTGCTGGAAAGCTAGGAATATTAATACACAGGGTGTCTTGGAAAGACTCCAAACACCTCAAGAAGATGCATCAATTGTCTATTATAGCAATACTTGAACCATTTGATGATAACTCCCACCTTTCCTTCTGTCAATTTCAACTTCTCATGGAGCAGGCAGTGTGTAATGATAATGGAAAAATTTGGGTTTTTTGGAGTCATGAAGTTTGAGTGTAAAATTCTTGATAAAGATGATCAACAATTGACTTGTGAAGTTAAACTTATTGAACATCCCAAGGTTTTCCTATTCACTTTTGTATATGCTAAGTGTCAGCTTCATATGAGAAGGCCACTTTGGTATAAGCTTTTACACTACTCTAATTTTGTTCAATTGGTGTGTCCTTGGAGATTTCAATGTTATAAATGATGTGGAAGGAAATCTAGGGGGTAGCCATACAACATGAGCAAGAGTTTTAATTTCATTGCAGTAATAGAAGCATATGGTCTGACTAATCTTAGATTTCAAGGGGAGAATTATGCATGGTGTAATAATAGAGCTGATACAACTAGAATTAGTGAATGATTTGTGGCTTGATGAAATGCCTACATCTAGTGTTACTCATTTGTCTTCAGTGGGGTCTGATTATTGGCCTTTGTTTCTGGAAATAGTTGACAGAGATATCAACCTAATGAAATACTTTAAAGTTTTACATTGTTGGGTGAAAAATAATACTTTGATGGACACTGTAAAGCAGTGGTGGTCCAGACCTATGGAAGGTGATCTTATGTGGATATTTTATATGAAGTTGAAAAGGGTCTCTCATACCTTGAATGCTTGGTCTAGAAGGGAATATGGAGATATCTACGTTACAGTCAATGAGTATGAGGAGAAAGTACAGATGGTTGAGGCTACAATCCTTTTTAATAATAATGAGGCTAATAGAACCTATCTCAATTGTGCTACAGCTGAATACATCAAATACTTGAAGGTAGAATAGTCTATACTCAAGCTAAAAACTCAATTACGGTGGTTTAAAGAGGGATGTAAACTCCAAATATTTCCATACCTTAATCAGAGGAAGAAGGAGAAGACTCTTTATTCATCAAATCACTGATGAACAAGGAGAATGTATTCAAGGGGATGAAACCATTGCACAAGCAGCCTATGTACATTTTGAAAGAATTTTTATTGGAGAAGACAAGAATATAGATAAAGAAATTCTGGATTCTATCCCTAAACTGGTTACTGAGGATCACAATCACCTCTTAAAGGCTTTGCCTTCTATGGAAGAATTACATCAGGTGGTATTTTTTATGAATCCTAATTCAACTGCAGGCTCTGATGGTATGAGTGGCAAGTTTTTTCAAGCTTGTTGGCCTATAATTTGCCAGGACTTGTTATAAGTGGTACAATTTTTCTTCTGTGGCAATATTATGCCTAGGTACTTTTCTCATGCTTGTCTTGTCTTATTGCCTAAAGTATCTAATCCCAACAAACTGTCTAAATACAGACCTATTAGCCTCAGTAATTTCACAAACAAGGTTATTTCCAAATTGATTTATAGCAAACTTGCTTCTATACTGCTTTTACTGATTTCTGATAATCAGTCAAGCTATATTAAAGGGAGGAGCATTTCTGAAAATATCCTTCTTTCATAAGAGATTATTCATGGAATCAAAAAGCCTACAGTGGGAGATAAAATGGTTATCAAACTAGACAAGGCTAAGGACTATGATAGGGTGTCATGGTCTTACACTTGTCTTGTGATGAGAAGATTGGGCTTTGACGAAATGATCATTGATATGGTTTGGAGGATTATTTCAAATAACTTGTAATCAGTGATTGTGAATAGGGTCAGACATGGTTTTTTCCATTCTACAAAGGGGTTGAAATAAGGTAATCCACTCTCACCTGCCTTATTCATTATAGGTGTTGATGTTTTGTTAAGATTACCGAATAATCTTTATCAACTCTACCTTTATAAAGGCATCAACATGGAGAAGAAAGGACCTCAAGTTAACCATCTAAGCATTGCTGATGATGTTATAATCTTCTCTTCTACATCCAAGTTTTCTCTTCAACTTATCATGAAAATATTGCATAAGTATGAGGCATGTTCAGGTCAACTAATTAATAGAGACAAGAATCACTTTATGCTACCCGAGAAAGCACCAGTAGATGTTATTGGTTGGGTGACTGATCTTACAGGATTTACTATGAAGGAAATCCCTATCACTTTCCTTGGTTGCCCACTGTATATTAGTGTTAGGAGAGTGATTTATTTTTCCCCTATTATCTCTAAAGTTCTAAGAAAAATAAGGGGATAGAAGATTAAATTACTCAACTATGGAGGAAGGATCACTTTAATCAAGTCTGTGTTACAGTCTCTTCATATACATACTCTCTCAGCTATGTCTCCTACAAAGGCTACTCTCAAGCAGATCAAAAGCATTACTATAGATTTCTTTTTGGGATGGACTATGGAGAAGAAGAAATTTCACTTGGCTTCATGGGATACACTTAGTTTCCCTTTTACTAAAGGAGGTGTTGGTGTAAGGCAACTAGAAGACATTTGTTTAGCTATGCAATACAATCAATGGTAGAGTTTTAGAATAAAAAAATCTTTATGGGGTGAATTTCTGTGAGCTAAGTACTGGCAAAGAGCTAATCCTCTGATCAAAAAGTGGGCTTAAGGACCATCTTTGGTATGGAAATACACTATGCAGAACAAGGTGGAAGCTGAGAAACATATTCAATAGAGAATTAATTCTGGCACTTGTTATTTTTGGTGGGATGATTGGCCGGTGTAGGTTCTTTGGCTGCTCATAGAAATTTTGAATCTAAGCCAGGCAACAGTACAGTTGATAAATTCCTTGTACAAGGTCAGTGGAATGCAACTATGGTAAGAAAGCATGCTCCTTCTGCTTTAGTGTCTAAAATCCTTTCTACATCAGTTAAATATCAAGTAAATATACCTGATCAACCTATTTGGAAGCCAAATTCTAGTGGTCTATTTACTTATTCATCTACTAGGACCTAGTGAGAAAGAAAAGGAATACTAATCTCAGCAGTGCACATATTTGGAGCAACATATTCCTTTTAAGGCTTCCTTCCTAGTCTAGAGAATTCTCAGAAACAATCTTCCTACAAATAATAAGATCATAACCTTTGGTCAACAGCCTGCAACATGTAATTGTTGTAATACTCCTGGTATGGACACTATTGATCATATATTTGTGTTAGGTAATCTAGCCAATTATATCTGGAATTTATTCTCCAACAGTTTGGGAATTAGTCAAGTCACTATACCTTTGCCTAATCTGTTCAAGAAATGGTGGTGTAACAAGCCTCATAATAAGGTACATAAATTGGATCTACAAGCGGTGCCTATTTTTGTATGCTGGAATTTATGGAAAAATAAATTCCCATGAAAGTATGGAGGTAAGGAAACTAGTGGTGCTAGAGTCAGACTTGCTATTAGGAAGGACATCCATCTGCTACTCTACTGCATTTCCATATATTACTTGGTCAACAGATTGGAGTGTTCTAATTCAACAAATGGAGAAATGTCAACATAAGGTGAGAGTAATACAGGTATGTTGGATTAAGCCTACTAATTCTCTGGTCAAACTCAATACAGATAGCAGTGCTTTGACTAATCCTGGAAGTATAGGGGCAGGAGGTATACTTAAAGATCATTGGTGTAATTTGATATATGCATTTACAACCCCCTTGGGAGTTGGCACAAATAATCAGGCAGAATTACAGGCTGTCATTATAGGCATCACATGGTGTATTCAGTATGGCTATAGTAGGGTGATATTGGAGGTAGATTCTAAGCTATTAGTTAAATGGTTGAAAGCTGATATTCATCCTCCGTGGAGTATTCATCAATATATTGAGGAACTACAAGAACTAGTTCTAGTACTAGATTTTTTTCACTGCCAGCACATCTATAGAGAGGCCAATTTTATTGTTGATGTACTCTCTAAGCACAGTTACTAGGTTGATACTATATAATATTATCTCTATTCAACACCTGTCTACAGATATTAAGGGCTATTTTAGACTGGACAAGTTTGGAATGGTTAATTTCTGAAGAAGGAAAAGGAGAAGAATCAAGTTGCCACCATAATTGAGGCAAGTACTTCAACTCTGTTCAACACCTGCCTGCAGATGCTAAAGACTATTTCAGATTGGACAAGTTGGGAATGGTTAATATCAGAAGAAGGAAAAGGAGAAGAATCAAGTTGTCACTATAGTTGAGGCAAGTACTGCAACTCTACAGTAATGTAACTTAGTTATCCCTTTATGCTTAGTATGGGAAAGAGCTGGTGATTCCTTAGTAGATTCACTAGCTCTTGTACCACCTTATATTTTTAGAGGCAAGGTTTTATGTCCCGCTCCCTTGTACTTCTTCTGTTTGATTAATAAAATCTAATTTTGTATTTTATGAGTAAATTAATAATCAACACATTACAAGTAGTTTTCAACCAACAATTTAACATCCACAAATAACCACCTAAAATAGATAAGAACCTCAACAAGACCAACCTTCATCCTAAGATTGATTTCACAATACACTCACAAGTATAAGTTCAACAACAGGGGGAGGGGTCTGTGACTCCTCTTAATACCACAAATAAAACAACACCAACCATTCATCACTTAAACATCTTACAAGAGTAGACTTATGCTACCTCGATCTCAATACAACACGTTATGAAATGCAAATGAGAAATCAAATGACTATGCATATGTAACAATGCAATCACAACCATCACCATCTCTCCTCAAATCTGTGCATACATACTAAAGGGACTTATCTGCCCTAAAGTCATATCCTGCAGGGGACCAAGTTCATTCATATACCGTATCGGTATGGTGCATGACCTTCTGAATATCAATAGATAAGTAATATACATCAGCATGGTACCCGACTGTCACGACCCAAATGGCCGGATCGTGAGGGCACCTACTCTAACCCATCTAGATAGGAGAACCCCTTAAATCCAAAGTGCGAAAGTCTTTTGATTTTATATTAACCAACTTATTACATGATTCAATCAACAATGAGGAAATAAACTACCTTAGGATCTAGTCTAAACAGGCACAAGACCCACTACAAAAGGAAGAAATAACCATGACCCAGCTTCCACCATGAATGAGTAAGTGGGAGCTGTTGGATGATCACTACCACAACAGTCAAGAAACTAACACTGAATCCTGCAAAAGACTATACCCCAAAAAGGGTATAGCAAGAATAACATCAGTACAAACCACACGTACTAGTAAGCCTCATCGATTGACCCAAATTAGATTACACGAATATAACACAAATATTCAAAAGAAGCATGCCTTCACTTAACACTTAGGGCTACCTCTCTTGCCCCCTATTTAGACAAGCTCTAATTCTGAAACCCCAATTATGACACCATACCCTTATGATCCTACCACTACCAAATGCTAAGTATGTCTCTACATTGGAGATTACCTTGGCGGGAAAGACAACTATAATAGGAAAGCCTAAGACCGAACCTTTAATAAGATGGTAAATCTCATAGCAGACCCTAAGAAGACTTGCCCGGACATGCAACCTGTCCTTCGACTCTAAAGGCTAGGTCGAGATTCCTCCTTTAACCCACACCCGACCTTCTCCCTATCCTGCTAGCATAAGACTCCTTACCCCAACCCGTACCTACTTTGTCATTCAGCTACCCGATGCACTAACAAGTTCAGAGACTTACCATGGTGGGAAATATACTATGCATCAAATAATCGCTACGTAAGATACAACACGATAAGTTGATCATGCTTACACACTATACATTCAACACATAATTGCAAATGTCATAAAAAAGGCAACACCAACAAGTCAGCACATACCACTAAGTCAAGATTAGCTACAGGGACCATCACAACAGATAGTTGGATAAATCAAACCATAACCAAGTCAACACGACATTCCAGGGCATTCCAATACAACATAGAAATCCATTTCATAAATACCAATTGAAGGATCATATTTAATTCCAAGATCGATGTCAATATGCCAAGACTCTATGATACATATTTCCAAATGTATGACCTATACCGGACCATGCAAGGATCCTAAACATAATCACATATAAGTGTTTGCCTTGGTCCACTCAGGGGGCCGTCAAACTCACCTGACCCTCATACATACATGCTATGGGTGATACATCTACCCTCTAGACATGACCTGCAGGGGACACTTACCATCCATGTAATAAAACCCCAAACATAAATGTCTGTCGACCTTGTTTCACAATTATCCCATGGACATGTTCCCAATACCGGAACACTTCACATGTCAACAATAAAGATAGGTAAACCATAAATAAGTAAAGTAATTGCATTGACCACCAAACAACATTCATCAACTGATCACACTTCAATAGTAACATGCACACGTAATTACAAGTGGGATTAAAACATAAACCATCCCCCACTCTCCCGGTCAGGACTTTAGTCACAGCATACCCAACTGCTACCTGTAATACCCACTCAAGGCTTCTACCCTAGAGTCTCTGGGGATTCTTCCTATCACCCTAAATAGGGTAAATAGTCACCCTAAGGATAAATATACAACCATAAACCATTCAACTATAACACATATGTAATATAAATATGATAAGGTGCACAACCAGCCCAACCAATGCTTTCCCCGATCATTAGCCAATTTTAACCATCCCGACGCCATGCCCGAAGGCCTAAACATGAAATCTCCCATCCATCTATGTTATAAATATGCTCTCTAACCTGAGTCAAGCTACTCAATTTAAACCTTAGCTTACCTAGATGTCATCCAGCTGAAGAAAGGACGAACCAGGTGAAATCCTAGCCTGTAGTCGATCCCACAAACGCGTTGACCCCCAGAAATCCATGGGTTTACACCCATACAAACCCTTTTCTCCTCCTTTTATGGCTTTGAGGCTTGGGAGGTAATGTTTAGGGTTTTTGGGAAGCCTCTCACGCTTCTATGTCAGCTAATGAGGAGAAGGAAATAAAACCCATTTTTTACCTTATATTGGTCACGTTACATTGCTATAGCAGTACTACTATAGCGAAATAAATACCGCAATAGTGAAATGACATCAGCCCATCCCCCAATAGTTTATAAGTCCCCATATTTAAAAAGTCATGGCCCCGCGTATGGTTTTGAATATCATTCCGATAATTTTTGGACCCGCACTAACCCCGAGGTGATTTCTAATAATGACAGATTAGGTCGTTACACCGACCCTCTGAATATCATAATTTATGAATATCAAATCAAATATCAACCTGGATATAATGCAGTGTACCAAATATGAAAGTACACACTTTGTATAAACACTCGGTTAAATTCAGATTCATCATTTCATGTATACAACCAATCTCCACAAACTCATCGATTAACAAATACGCTTGAAGGCCAATTCACAAACCTTTAACTCGTGAATAGGCATGGAATCCAAGTCAAGTCTATACTATAATTTAAATTAGAATTATGCATACGATCAATTTGATTCCAAACTCGTCTAAACCGTACTCACCATTCAATCACCCTAGCCTCATTGTTCTTAGACCTTCCTAACCACTACACTTTTGCTACGCCACACAAATCAGGTATCTAGGCTAATTCTTTAGATTACCTACTCACGTGATTCACTATCAATACATATGAACACCCAAGCACGTACAATAAGTATAGAAATCATACAACACATCACATTCAACAAGGAATTTATACATAATCCACATCAACACTGAATTAATTCTCTTTATGATATTTTACCATATTTTATCCATCCAAACACCACGCCCATAGGCCTAAGTATGATTTCTCGCATCCAATCTATTTTACGATTATGTTTTCTAATCCATAGTCTACTACTCATAAACTACAACTTACCTCGATGCCAACGTGCTGCTACGAGGTTCATGAATCCACGATCCTTGATTTTATTCTAGCAATTCTGATGGAGAATTCATGGTGATATGATTGGGATGCTTCCTTTTAAGGCCTTGCCTTTCCGTTCTAGTAGTTTTTGACTTAGGAATAGGCTAGGATATTTTAGGAGGGAGTCAATCATGTTAAAATAAGTACTGGGAAAAAGGGTTTTAAAAACCTGGTTGAGATAATGTCGGGACCTGCTACAGCGATCCAAGCTTTGTTACAGCGGGTTGATTGCAGTGGGCAAGGGATCGATGCAGAGGTCCTAGGCAGTCGACCCACCCCTTTTTTGATTTTATTTCAAAAATTTTGATACTCCTAATGATGGTTAATCACGACCTTAACTCGACATTGACTCAACGAATTAAACTTGGGTATTTTCCATAATGACGACTTGATTGTTACAGTGCCTTACGCTTTCTTTGAAAAACAACCAGAACCCTTAGCTCTTTCACTGATTTGCATAACTAATTTTTTTTTAAAATATTTTTTAAATCAGATTTCTAATTTTTTTAAAATGGGTGGCGACCCTATGTGTTTCACAGATAAACCAAGTTATGAAATAGTTTTAACAAGTTTAAAATGGATCGTAACGGAGATGAGTATAGAGATAAGAAATGATGGCATGGGGAAAAAATTAGTACCTTTGCTCATGTACTGGATGACACGCTGCTTTAACCATTAGCTTGAAAATGGATTCATAAAAAATAAAAATAAAAAAAGAAAGAAATCAATGGACTTTAGTGGCTATAAATATCCAATTGGTGTGGGTGACACATAATTAATCTTCAAATAATTTCAATGGTGATGAGTCATGTGTAACCTTGTTTAGAGAGAGGGGTGGGGGGAGGGGAATTGTTGGTGTGTATGAACAAAGTCTCATATGAAAAGTAGAAAGAAAGAAAAACTACTTATAAGGTGTTACATTTTGTTAATGTTGTGGGGGGCTTTTAGGAAAAATCCTGCAGGTTGGATAATTAAAATGAATGATATGTTTTAAGAGTCTTTTTAAACTGTTTTAACCCAACAAACAATACATGTATCAACCAAGAATACCAAGCTAATAGACTTTGAAATACATTTTACTAGAATATTTAGTTTGAGGTCTATGCACTGATATTATGAAATATATTTATATATTTATATATTTATATATTTATGCCTCAATTGTTAATAAATTCATTTATAGTATTGATAGGTAACCTAGAATAAATACTGAATAGCTTGTTGGATTCTAGTGAAAATGTGACTGGAAAATGGAGAAAAGAAAATAGAGGAAAAGTGAAATGTATGTTCACTTTATAAAAGGAGTATTTTTCCACATTGGTGAGAGAAAGGAAAATCCTTGTGCTTAAATTAAGAAATATTCCTTCATGTGGATAATGAGGTAAGAAGAAGACAAGCCTCACACGTCGTCATCGCTCGCTCGGCTTGGCTTTGGCTTTGGCTTTGGATTTGGATTGGCAAATGATCGATCACAACGCACCTCGAAGGGACGTGACCCTTTGAGGCACTGTTTGATAATGAAAAAGGCGACTTGTGCATGCATCTGGTGACCTACTGACATTTTTGACAAACAGTGACCTGCGGCCATATGTGGGCCACCTGCAGGCACAGGTGGGGTCCGCAGGTCAGCGATGGTCTGAAATAGTGCATTTTTTCAAGAATCATTGCTTCCTTTCTGAAGCATCAGCTTTTGGCTATAAATACCTGAATTTTTCCTTGGATATAGCGACAACATTTTGAAGTGAAAAACAAGTTCTTCTTCCTGAAAACTCAAGTGTGGTTTACGAATCATTGAGTAAGTTCGTAATTCGCTAAAATTTAAGGTACCACCATTCTGTTGAAGTGATTCATTTTATCCTAGAAGGATATATTTAATAACCTCGGGTACTTGAGGGAAATAATTTTCTTAAGGACACACCGTGAATTTGGTGGACTTGAATCTTCTAATCTTCATCTCTTTCTATAAGTTTGGTTTTGTTATTTTCCAGAAAATAGTTTGAACTTCATTTTGTTGATGTTCATAAGTTGGGTTGAACTTATTGTTGAAGTTCAAAGTTATAAATACAGAGTTCTAATTCCATTTGATAGTTCATGCTTTAGTTTGAACATGTGTTTGAAGTTCTGGTTGAAAAATACAGATTTTACTAAACCAGAAAAACAACAATCTTAAGGAAATTATTAAGTACTTGTTAATCTGTATTGTGTCTAATTTTGTGGAGACTAAAATCTTTTGATTTATACTCCCTCGGTTAGAACAATATAAAACTTCACCGAGAAATTGGAAGAATATTAAAACTTCACCGATTCAGTGAACTCTATGTATAAGTTTGTGGAGTTTAAAATCTATGGGTTTTCACTCTGTTTGAATTTGATTCTGATTTGAAGAACATAAAAATTTCATTAGATTTCAAAGTTCATTCGGTTGATGATTTGAAAACATAAAAACTTCATCGTTGACTAGAAACAAGTTATTTAAAGATGAATTCTTTATTTTTCGTATTCTGAAATACTAAATTGATTGTCAAAGCTTGATAGAAAAATGATGAATGAAACTGAACAAATAATTAATTCGGTTGTGAATGGTGCTTTCCCAACGAAAACCAATATTGCATCATTAAGTTGTTTAGATGTTGCTCTAGCAATGGTATCGACAGAGAAACCAACAAAAATTTCTGGTGTGAACTTCAAAGAATAGCAACAAATGATATTCTTTTGGCTGACTAAACTTGAAATGCAAAAGTTCACAGGTAAAGATCCTCATGTTCCTAAAGAAGGAGTGTTTGAAAACCAATTGTCTGGTTTGGAAGATCTTGTGATTCACCTCAAGATAGAAGAGGATATTAAGTTGTGTGATAATTCAGCAATGATGGGAGTAAATCTTGTTAAAGATAAGGCTACATATAATAAGAAGAGGAAGAAGTCTTCTGGACAAGAGAAAGAGCAGAACAAGAAAAGGTTCAAAAGCAAGTGATACAATTGTAGTGAATTTGACCATAAAGCTCCAAATTGTCAAGTTCTAAAGAAGAAAAAGAAATTAAATCAGATAAACATGTTGGAAGCAACTGGAAAGATTGAAAATCTGTGTGCTATGATCACTGAATGTAATCTAGTTAGAAATCCAAATGAATATTGGTTCAATTCAGGAGCCACTCGACATGTTTGTGCCTACAAAGAAGATTTTGCTACTTATGATAAAGCTGGCCCCAAGGAAGTGATCTTAATGGAAAATAATACAACAGCCAAGTTTGAAGGAAGTGGGAAGATATTCCTAAAAAATGACTTTCGACAAGGTGTTGACTCTCACAATGTTCTACATGTTCCTACTTTTAGGAAGAACTTAGTGTCGACAACATGTCTCGTTAAAAATGGGTTTAAATGAGTGTTGGTTTCAGAGAAAGTTATAATAAGCAAAGATGAAAAGTATGTAGAAAAGGGCTACCTCAATTAGGGTCGTTTCAAACTTCATGTAATGGTTGTTGAAATGAATAAAGTTGAAGTTTCCTCTTACTTGCTTGAGTCAAATGAATTATGGCATGAACATTTTGGACATCTCAATTACAAAATCTTGCGAAAACTGATTAGTTTGGAAGTTTTGTCTAACTTTGAGTGCAATAAATCAAAGTGTCAAACATGTGTTGAATCGAAGTATGCTAGGCATTCGTATAAGTCTGTTGAAAGGAATTCCAATCCCTTAGACTTAATTCACTTAGAGATTTGTGATATGAAGTCAACACCATCTTGTGGTGGGAAAAAGTATTTCATAACTTTAATTTACGATTGCACTAGATATTGTTATGTTTATTTGCTAAATAGTAAGGGTAAAGCAATAGAAGCATTTAGGCAATATAAAACTGAAGTTGAAAATCAGTTGGATAAAAAGATTACAATGATAAGAAGTGATAGGGGTGGAGAGAATGAATCTCCTTTTGTAGAGATATGTTTGGAAAATAGAATTGTCCATCAAACTAGTGCCCCATACTCACCTCAATTAATTGGAATTGCGGAAAGAAAAAATCGAACGTTGAAGGAAATGATGAATGCCTTACTTATAAGTTCAGGTTTACTACAAAACTTTTGGGGGAAAGCTATCCTTACAACAAATTGAATACTCAATCGAGTGCCCCATAGTAAGACACAATCTATTTCATATAAGTAATGAAAAGGAAGGAAACCCAACTTGAAATATTTCAAAGTGTGGGGATGTCTAGCCAAAGTCCAAGTTCCTATACCCAAAAGGGTGAAAATAAGACCAAAGACTATGGACTGTGTTTTCATCGGATATACTAAAAACAGTAAAGTATGTCGATTTTTGGTTCATAAATCTGAACATCCGGATATCCATAATAATGCAGTAATTGAATCAAATAATGCTGAGTTCTTTGAACAAATTTATCCTTATAAGACTAGACATGAGTTGTCTAGTAAAGAGTCTAAACGACCTCGAGATGAACCAAAGGAGAAGTACTTAATAAAGAGAATCCAAGGCGTAGTAAATGTCAAAGGACATCAACTTTTTTTGAATCAGATTTTGTAATATTTCTTCTTGAAAAAAAGCCTCAAACATTCAAAGAAGTGATGTCGTTTGCGCACTCATCCTTTTGGAAAGAGGCAGTCAATAGTGAGATTGATTCAATCTTGAGCAACCATACTTGGGAGTTGGTTGATCTTCCTCCAGGAAATAAGCCTTTAGCTTCTAAATGGATCTTCAAATGGAAAATGAAAGCTGATGGTACTATTGACAAATATGAGGCAAGACTTGTTGTGAAAGGCTTTAGACAAAAAGAAGGTCTTGATTATTTTGACACATACTCGCCAATAACAAGGATAACATCCATTCGAATGTTGGTTGCATTAGCGGTTGTATATGGTCTTGAAATTCATCAAATGGATGTAAAAACAACTTTCTTAAATGGAGAATTAGAGGAAGAAAATTACATGGAACAACCCAAGGGTTTTGTAGTTCCTGGTAAAGAAAGGAAAGTGTGCAAACTTGTAAAGTCACTTTATGGACTAAAGCAAGCACCCAAACAGTGGCATGCAAAATTTGATCAAACCATGTTGTTAAATGGATTTAAGATAAATGAGTGTGATAAATGTGTTTACATTAAAGACACTCCAAATCACAAAATCATTATTTGTTTGTATGTGGATGATATGTTGATCATCATTAGAGAATTTTCTGACGTAAATGCTACGAAATGAATGCTTGAGAGCATGTTTGATATGAAAGACCTTGGAGTTGCTGATGTGATCTTAGGGATAAGAATTCATAAAACTCCACAAGGGTTGGCTTTATCATAGTCTCATTACATTGAAAAGGTACTTGACAAGTTCAGGTATTTGGATTTCAATATTGCCAAGACACCATTGGATGTGAGCTTTGCACTTCAAAAGAATGAAGGTGAAAGTGACTCACAATTGGAGTATGCAAGATTGTTGGGAAGTTTGATGTATATCATGAATTGTACGCGACTATACATAGCATGTGCTATTAGTAAATTGAGTCGGTACACGAGTAATCCTAATCAAACTCGTTGGATGGCAATGAAAAGAGTTTTGGGGTATCTAAAACATACTCAAGACTATGCTTTGCATTATAACAAATATCCTGTAGTGATTGAAGGATATAGTGATGTAAATTGGATCACCGGATTGAATGAAGTAAAATCCACTAGTGGATATATATTTACTCTAGGTGGAGGAGCAGTCTCTTAGAAATCATCCAAACAGACATGTATTGCCCGCTCTACAATGGAATCTGAACTTATCGTGTTAGATAAAATTGGTGAAGAAGCTGAATGGCTCTGAAATTTCTTGGAAAATATTCCTTATTGGCCCAAACCTTTGGCACCAGTATGCATACACTATAATAGTCAAGCTGCGATAGGTAGGGCAGGGAGCATGATGTATAATGGTAAATCTCATCATATAACACGGAGACATAACACCGTTAGAGAACTACTCTCTAGTGGAATTATCACGATTGACTATGTGAGGTCAAAGGATAATATGTCGGATCCACTTACCAAAGGCCTAACTGGAGAGAGAGTTGAGAGATCATCGAAGGAAATGGGTTTACGGCCTAGAACAAGTCATTACGGTGGTAACTCTACCTAGCGTACTAGAGATACCAAGAGCTAGGTTCAAGGAGATAAAATAAAGTTGTGACTAACGGTTCAAACTATCAACAAACTCAACCCATTCTCATAATGAAGAAAATGTTCAGGAAACAAGGATAAGGCTTATAATTTGAAGATTTTTAATGGTTTCTAAGTTTGGCAAGTATGACCAAATAATTTGATCTATAGGATTAAAACGTTTAGGAATCACCTATGTCAGGGTGAAGTGAAAGTCGCTTCAAGGAGAATATAGTAAAGGCATATTCTCTAAGCTCTCATGAAACCAGGTTCTGTTCATGGCTGAAACGAACAAAATTGTGAGAACTATAGAATGATAAAAGGCTGGTTGTGTGACTTGTGTTGTCTAGGTGTACAGTAAAGTTTGACAATTCAAAGATATTACATCTACTGATTGACTGAGTGCATCCGATGTAAGTTCACTATGGAAAGTTTAAAGAGAAACCTACTTATCCAGATGCAATTAGTCTTTGCTTGTAGATCACACACTTATTCGTATATTTTTTGATGAAATTGCCATTCCCCATTCATGTGGGGGGATTATTGGGTTCTAGTGAAAATGTGAACATAAAATGGAGAAAATAAAAAGGAGGGAAAGTGAAATGTATGTTCACTTTATAAAAGGAGTATTCTCCCACATTGTTGGGAGAAAGGAAAATCCTTGTGCTTAAATTAAGAAGCATTCTTTCATGTGGATAGTGAGGCAAGAAGAAGACAAGCCTCGCGCTGTCGTCTTCATCACTAGTTCGGCTCGGCTTCGACTTCGGATTTGGATTTGGCAAATGATCAATCGAGAGATTATCTTTTTGGACAAAATTCATTTGAAACTTGAGAGTTAATGATGTTTTAATCCAACAATATGATACTAAAATATACTCCATTTGTGGATGCACACGAGCATGTGCTGATGTATGTCACAACACACCTCGAAGGGACGTGACCCTTCGAAGCACTGTTTGATAATGAAAAAGGTGACTTGCGGACGCAGGTGCCAACGCAGGTCAAGCCAGAACATTCTGGTTTTTGACAAACAGTGACGTGCAGACGCATGTGGGCCACCATGCAGGCGCAGGTGGGGTTCGAAGGTCGACGATGGTTTGAAATAGTGCATCTTTTCAAGAACCATTGCTTCCTTTCTGAAGCACCACCTTTTGGCTATAAATACCTGAATTTTCCCTCAGGTATAACGACAAAATTTTCAAGTGAAATACATCTTCTTCTTCCTAAAAACTCAAGTGTGGTTTACGAATCGTTGAGTGTGTTCGTAGTTCGACAGAATTTAAGGTACCGCCATTCTATCGAAGTGATTCATTTTATCCTAGGAGGATATATTCCATAACCTCGGGTACTTGAGAGAAATAATTTCTTTAAGGACACACCGTGAATTCGGTGGACTTGAATCTTCTAATCTTCATCTCTTTCTATAAGTTTGGTTTTACTATTTTGCAGAAAATAGTTTGAACTTCATTTTGTTGATGTTCATAAGTTGGGTTGAACTTATTGTTGAAGTTCAAAGTTGTGAATACAGAGTTCTAACTTCATTTGATTGTTCATGCTTTAGTTTGAATATGTGTTTGAAGTTCTTGTTGGAAAATATAGATTTTACTTAACCCGAAAAACAACAAAACTTGTTAGAACAAATAAAAGTATATTGATAGTATAAAAGGTTCATTACAATACGGTCAGTATACAAATTAAAATCCTATTAAAGATTGAGCAAATGCTAACTAAGTTTCAAGCTAGGTAAACCCCTTGGATCCAGTAGTTGCCATCATATGCAGTTGTTTAATGAATCATGACAAACATAGGTTGGAATTATTTCTAAAGATAAGCAGATAAGGTTTGGTGTAATAGCATAATCATACTTGTAAATATTTTACGGGTTTATCATGCTGAAATGTTTTCACTAATCATGGTAATTACCTATCAAACATAATTTGGTGTTTTATTGACTATCCATAGAGCTCTCTCACCATCATATGCATCTGTTAAAACTTGTTGATGTGGGTAATATTGAAAATAACAATGGACATATGCATTTTCCATTTTAAAATTTGATCATTACTTTGTTGATATGCTTAATTTATTGGGGTAGGGGAGAAATTTGTATCTTGTAGTATATGTGCTCATTACGTGAATGAGCATTTTAATGGACAGAGATTACTCAGATCTTATCATTACCTTCCGAATGAAATAAGTCGTCTTTACGCATTCATAATTTCAAGCTGTTGAAGATATAATTAAGTAATTAAAAGTATATTTTCTTTAATAATTTCAGTTTCTAGATGAGAAGGTTACACACTTCAACATGATATCAAATCATGTCTAAATTCTAAGTCATAATTATGCATCATCAAAAAGAATTTCTACATATTTGGCTCATTAAAACGAATTAAGCTTGTACATACGGGGACATGTTGAAGACATATTTATATAATCGGAAAAGGGTCAGAAATACCCCTTAAGTATTGAAATTGGTTCAAAAATACCCTCCGTTAACCTATTGGGCCAAAAATACCCTTCTACCCACCTTTATGGCTCAAAAATACCCTTCCATCCACCTTTATGGCTCAAATATACCCTTATAACTAACGGTCCTTTTTTAAACCATAATTTAAAAAATTATTTATTACGTGTCAGTTTTCTATTGGTTGCAAATTAAATTAATTAAAATGTTATTATTTTATAATCAAACCCAGACCCAACTAAAACTACCCGACCCAAACCAGACAAAACCGCCCCCAACCAATTAAATAAAGAGGCAAATCCATTTCTTCTAAACCTAATTTCATTCATATTTTACGTCTGTTGAAAGCTGGGTCTTCTTCTTCTTCAATTTTTAGGGTTCTTGAAAACTATTTCGTGTTCTAAACTCATTTTTCTTCTAACTGCGAATGACACTTGCAAGTAAGTAGGTTGTTGCCAATGAGACATAGTTTTACCTCCCTAACTAGGGGTGGGCATTCGGTTCTTCGGTTCGATTTTATCAAATTTCGGTTCGGTGCGGTTCTTCGGTTTTGTAAAAGTGTGCACCGAAGAACCGTTACCCCTAAACCAAACTCCGAACCGAAGCACCGAACTACCGAAATAAAAACGGAAATCGAACCGAAGAACCTAAACCGAAGAACCGAACTAATTCGGTTCGGTACGGTTTTTTGGTTCTCCAATTTTTATGCCCACCCCTATCTCTAACGTATTTGCAGGCAGACACAGAAAGTAGAAAATTATTCACCTTTGAGGTATGGTGTAACTGATATAAACCAAAAAACTATGGGTCACCGTTATTTAATTGGTTGGGACGGGTTTTGTCGGGTAGTTTTAGTTGGGTCCAGATTTGGTTATAAGATAATAACATTTTAATTAATTTAATTTGCAACCAATAAAAAGCTGACACGTAATAAATATTTTTTTTAATTATGGTTTAAAAAAGGGTTGTTAGTTGTAAAGGTATATTTGAGCCATAAGGTGGATGGAGGGGTATTTTTGGCCCAATAGTTAAACGGGGGGTATTTTTGAACCAATTTCAATACTTGAAGGGTATTTTTGGCCCTTTTCCGTTTTTTAAATTATGGTTTAAAAAAGGACCGTTAGTTATAAGGGTATATTTGAGCCATAAAGGTGGATGGAAGGGTATTTTTGAGCCATAAAGGTAGGTAGAAGGGTATTTTTGGCCCAATAGGTTAACGGAGGGTATTTTTGAACCAATTTCAATACTTAAGGGGTATTTCTGACCCTTTTCCCTTATATAATTTATGATACGATCTCTAACAATTTAAGCATTTAGATGAGAAGATGACATACTCCTTACATAAAGTACTCGACCTTGTACTCAAAACGTTTGAAATCTGAAAGACAAAAGGTGAATGAAATATTAAAAATCCCAAGTAGAAAAACTACTAGAAGAAAAGAAAAGAAAAGAGAAGCATCCTAAAATATCATTGCTTACTAATAGGTTAATGGCATATAACGAATTAAGCAATACTACTAATATTTTAAGAGCGAAAGAGTGAGCCGTTTTACATTGCATATTTAATAGATAGGTACTAGAAATTTAGACCTCGTGAAATTTCGACACAGAGAAGATTTTTTATATATTTTTATGTACCCAACTTTTGTTGTTTCGAGCTTAACCATTTGGAGGAAAAATGCATGTTTACGTGGATTTTTAACTCAATTGAGAGGAAAGATATAGGATTGAGATTGAGAATTCAAGGAACGAAGTGGAGGCTCAAAATTAAAAAACAAGCATCCACTAATTAGTTCTCATGTTGGTATCAAACAAATAGTGAAAGCATAATCTAAGGCATGATACATGTGCTTCGCATGAACACTATTAGGTAAGGAGTTCATTTTGTCTATGATATGATGAGTGATGATTTTATATCATCTCTATGACATGACACATGATTTTATCAGGGGAAAATGGTCAAATATACCTCTTTTTTCGTCTATTAGCTAAGTTTGTATCTAGTTAAACTATAGTGTCAAATATGTCCTCATTGTTACCAAGGTTCTTAAAAATACACCTTATTTAAATGAAATTTCACAAATCAAGCAAAATAACTCAATTTCAATTTAAATTGTCCATTTTGAAATTAAACTCGGCCCGCAAGCTGTGAGAATTAAGAAAAATAGTAGTATTTGAAGTATTTCAGACAACGAAGGAAAGCATTAGACGGAGAATTATCTACTGGACTAGCTATCCCGGTGGGTTATATGTCCTTCAGTATTGATTGAGGAATTTAGCTTCTGCTGCGAAGTACATATATAGCTTAAGCTCGATCTTAAAGTATGTATCCAAATTCGAAAGTCAAATCCTTGAAAGTCCCAGGAACTCTGGCTTCTCATTAGAAAATACTTATGAATGTAATTGGTTATGATTGAATGACTGAATTGACTTGCCTCATGGTCATAGCGAATCACTCCAACGATCTGGAAGCTTCCAATTACACCGTCTTAGAATTCTTATAGCTCTTACTTGAATATACTCTTTTTTTTTTTCTGACAAGACCTCAAAACCAATGTTGGTTCTCACAGGTGAAGAACCTCCGGTGTCATTGTTTATGAAAGAGTTGAGAAGACGTAGCATGAATCCAACGTCATTGCTTTATTTTAGGAAGAAAATGACTAAAATTTGACCCTTCCCTTTATCAATGTAAATCAATCCTAGTCCAAGACTACTGTCGCATGTCAACGCTCATTAAGTACTATTGCCAAACGATTCACCTAGTAGCGAACCTGAATTTTCATTAAAAAATTAAAATATAAAAAATAAATGCATAAAAAATAATGAAATATATGTATATACATATGTATGTACTCGGTGAAGTTTTGGCAGAAGGGTATTAATAGACTCTCATTGCATTAATTCTCTGGTGCCAAAAACTTTTTAAAGGGGTAATTTGACAGCCATTCTTTCATGTTTGGTTTAAATTTATTATACTAAATTTCCTTGTGGTTTACGATACGAAGTTTACCTCTCTTATTTTATTTTTTAGTAATAATTCTTTTCATTTGTTTATTATTAATATAAAAATATCATAACATGAACAATTTAATTTTTCTAATATATTTTTTGTTTAATTGGCTAAAACATATACTTTTAAAAAATTAAAGATATTAAAAGTATTTCTAATTAAGAGCTATTTTCTAATGTTAAAAGGATTTTCTCATGAATCTTTTGAACTGCTAGACTGCGACTAATATGTTTTTCCCCTCAAGCAACGCCTTCAAGTTCTTTAGTAAGAATAAATATTAGAGGCGGATTAGATTCGAAAGTCGTGGATGCATCATTAACGTTGATATAAACTGTCATTGGTTACAACGACGACTCAATACATTATCTCAATTAAGCCAATTTTGAACTACGATCCAGTGTGGTAGGTTTTGAGTTAATTAAATTCGATTTTTAGAATATCTTTATTTCTAAAATTCCTAAAGGCAAATTAACTTACGAACCAGAATATGTTCGATTTAATTCAATATCTTCTTCTTGATAAAGTTCTATGGATATAACCAAAAAGAAAAAGTAGAAAGAAAATGCTATAACTAATCTAGAAACAACTCCATATCGGTTAGACAACTGTAGAATTATTTTTTTTTTAAAAAAGGGATATAACATTTTTTGTATATTTTGCCTTTTCAATTCCAAAGTTCAATTTTATAATAACTATACTCGGTCTTCCTTGAGACATTGTCTTTGAATAGTAGAGAGATAATGACAACGGACAAGAGAAGAATTGAAAAATAGAAAATAAGATAAAAAGAAAAAAATAAAATAAAAAGGAAGTGGTTGGTAGCCTAAAACAAAGTAGTGATGTTTACTGTAATGAATTTTGATCGATCTCAAGTCGATTATCACTAGAATTTACAGAGTAGATTCTCATCAGTACTGCACCCAATTATCATTTCTTATTTTGGTGCCAAGCAAGATGTATGTCGGATTTTGCACAATTATTTACATATAGTCACATAGCTTTATCCAAATTCACAAATTTTGGTGCACCACAAATTCTATACATGAGTCTGCCTAACGATGTTTTTGAAAATCTTTCAAAAAGGATGTGTATGAAAGAAGAATGTTGGGTTCGAAATCGAGAGGGCGTCATGCGGAAGCTTATAGTTGTAAACTATCAAGGCGATAAATCAGATGACAAAAATACTAAACTAAAAAAGATATTATTTATATGGTTTGGCCAATTGGCTTACATATGAAAAACTAATATTAAAATATTATAAAATCTAGGGAAAAGGCTCAAATATACCATCGAACTATTAGAAATGACTCATCTTTGCCATCCGTTATAAGTTTGGCTCATCTATGCCACCGCCTTTAAAAGTTGGGCTCATTTATGTCACTGCCGTTACATAAAGGTTTATTCGTGCCATTATTTTATAACGGTAGTTTTGCAAAATCATTTTTGTCACGTCGCCTCATATTAAGGTCCACATAACCAAATCCAAATCAACCAATATTACTTAAAATCAAAATTAAAAATCGAACTCATTAAAATAAAATTCGATCCACACCGTTAAAATAAAAATTGGACTCATTAAAAATAAAAATCGGACTCATTAAATATAAAAATCAGACCCATTAATTGTGTCGGATTTTTTTAATGGGTTTGATTTTTTATTTTGATTTTAAATAATATTGGTTGATTTAGATTTGGTCACGACGTAGACTTCTAATAAGAGGTCATGTGACAAAAATAATTTTACAAAACCACCGTTGCAAAATAATGGCACGAATGAATATTTCTGTAACGACAGTGGCATAGATGAGCCAAACTTTTAAAGGCGGTGGCATAGATGAGCCAAACTTATAACGGATGACATAGATGAGCTATTTCTAATAGTTCGATGGCATATTTGAGCTTTTCCCCTAAAATTTATGAGAGAAAAATCTCCCCCTAAACAGGACTCTTATGAGGACTACATTGTGGATGTTATTGTGTTATTGTATGAGAAGAGGGACCTTCTATTTATAGAGTTTCAAAATCTTTACTCCAAGAAAGATGTTAGCCAAATATGAAAGAGTTTTATATTTTCCTTTTAGGAAAAGTAAAAGTAATTATGGTATTATTTTTATTTTCCTTCCAAGAAAAGTAAAACTTAAATTTGGTAAGAAAATCAGGGCAAAAACCCTAAGCTCCGAGCAAAAAAAGAAGAAGAAGAGAAGCTGAAAGACATAAACTCATATTGAAATACTGGTGTTTTTTTTTCCAAATCAAAAGTCACCATCAGGATGTAGGGATCAGGCATGATCCTCGGCCTATTAATTCTCTAAATTCGGAAGGAAGTACATGGAGGAGAGGGATATAGTGTTGGTGTATATGCATTTTTATTATTAAAATTATAATATTAATTTGCATGAGTTAGTGGTGAATGTGGGCATTAATTTTTAGCAACTCTTGTAACCACTAAACTCATTATTCACCAATTATTTCACCTCTTTATGCCTTGCAATTCATGTAACTTATGTAACTTCAAGTCCATTCATCTACCTACTTTACAATCCACATTCTTCCTATTCATTACAAGGAAGAATTCCTCACCTATAAATAATGGTGTTTCTTCCTTTGTGTGGAAAAAAGAAAAAGATGATAAGTGTGGAAAAATATTGTACTATGTAGTAGTGAAAGAGAGAGTTGAGACAAAGAAAAATATTCTAAGTCTCTAACTATATTCACTATACAAAAGAAAGTTTAATATGTGAAGGAAGGTATTTTGTCACGACCCAAATAGAGTGTCACACCCTCTAGTACAGGTAAGTCTATCCCAACCCACTCAATGCTCAAAGTATATCAAAAGCAGAAGAATAGAATAATCCCAAAATAGTGAAAGGTGAAATAATAATTCAAGATACATTCCATGTCTGGTTGTTATTAGTACAAGCCTCTAATACAGAATAATGTCAATAATCTAAAGTAACTTAAATGTGGATAAAGCATAAGATAAAAGAAGAGAGATTTGGGTAAGCTCTGTGAAACGTCAGTCACTACCTCGATCTCTGCAATGTCAACACTGGGGGAACACAATCTATTATCTGCTAACCGAACCAATACCAGCATGGGGTGCTGAAGAAAAGAAAAAGGAAAGAAAAGCAAGAGTGAGTATGAAACACGTGTACTCAGCAAGCATCATCGATAATCGAACCAAATCCAAAGTGATGACAAGAACCACCACCCAACTACCCAAGTCACCCAATCAATCTACAACCAATAAATACACCACTTCATCCTAACAGGGTATCCCAACATAGCAGTTATAGGAATATAAATAAATAGGGTAGGCAAATTAGTCAAGGGTGAGTCAACACTAGCCATTTTATGATCAACAAGTAAAAGACGTCATCTATGAGGGAGACTCACTAACATAGTATATCAGGCTCAATCAATCATATTCAACCAATAATTTGGGATAAAAAAGTGAGAGTGTATATTTATATACATGCTATCAGTAGGTGCGATACAACAGTCTCTCTGATCAAGCCATAGCCATACCCCACGTCTCATAATATCTCAACCTCCAAATCAATCATGAGATGGTATAATATGATGTAATGTGGTTAAATGAATGTAGAATACATAATATCGCAAACAAGATTCAATCGCGATAATTTAGCACAAAAGTAAAACACAATATCAAACCATGCCAAGAGATGCAATGCAATGTAAGTGATGGTGATGGGATGATGATATAAACCATCTCATAGCTCTCGTACATGCCTTCCGAGCCTACTCACTTCTAGGATAGGACCATATATCTTCACAATATCAATCTCAAATATCATATACGCCTTCTGAGCCTTCTCACTTCTAGAATACGACCATATACTTTCACAATCTCAAATCTAAAGTATCAATCACCTTGCCGGCATATTTCCCGGTCAAGGGTTTTGTAAAGTGTTTCATTTTTTATCAAATCAGTGTTTCTTAGTGATACCAATCTCATGAATATGTATAGATGAAATGAGGATGTAATACTCACAACCAATCAGTATGAAGATAATAATCAATTCAATACATGTATAAATGAGCTTAGAACCAACTTAATATGTTAATAATTCATGATATAAGCCCTCGCACGACACCACTGGAATAAATAGTCATGTAAGATCAATATTAGCATTTCAAGCCCCTCTCTCGGGCATCACTATAATGATAGAGGTAAATAATGCTCAAATAAGTCCTATTATATCTATTTAAGTCCCCACTCGGGCATGGCGATAATAATAAGGTAATTAATGCAAAAATAAGGCCCATAATATCAATTCAAGCCCCGACTCGGGCATCACAATAATAATAATCTCTCAAGTCAATAATAATATTCACATAAGCCCCCACTCGAGCAATGAAAAAATAGTAAACAATTCAAACAATATTATATAGCGAAACTTATCTGAACCTAGCTTATTCCATATGATAAGTCTCATTTTTCCCAAAAATGACATCATTAGACTAAATAACTAAAAGGAGAACTACACTACCTAATAATATTCTCTAATAAGAGATACTAAACCCCGATAACCACGTCCCGATAACCACGTCAACTATTACAAGTCTATTTATACTCTTAAGTATTTTCTAAACCTCAATCATTCCATCAAATAATAATGATAACATAATTATCCCCTAAAAGGTCACTAAGCCCCGATCATCACAATAAAGTCCACTAAATACAATTCAAGCTCTAAAATAGGTACCCACTATTAATTTACTCTAGATCCATAAGTCATCCATCTACAATCTATTCTAAACATAATCCCAAGTGGCTAGAATAACTAAGATAAACCATTACATAACTAAAATTCATCAAATGACTCCGGTACCCACAAAGATGCTAGTCATTTCATCTAAGCGGGAGTACCAATCCTAAATGACTCACCAAACACAAGCAATTAAGCATACAACACATAAACACCTCAGAAAAAGTCAAGGTACATCTTAACTTGCCTTAAAGAAGATCTGCAAGTCAAAAACACAGTCTGAAGCATAAAGCAGAAGTTCTACTCCCTCGAATCATCGCCAAACATGTCCAATCTAATTAAATATGACATCTACAAGTCAAAAAGAGCATCAATATATTTTGGTTTCGGATCAGAAGTCACTTTGAAAATTAGTTCCTAAAATACAAGAGTAAAATTAAAATTTTATTTAACAATCAAGTTCTCCATACTTTTGGGGTTCTAAATATGAAAACATAACGAAAATCGAGTTGAAATCGAAGAAACTCAATTTTATACTTTACAAGCAAAAATTTTAAAATTCATTATCAAACACGATTTAAAATGAGAAAATTAGAAAAACTTTTGTCAAAATCAGTTTACCTCTATATAAGGACCTTAAATCTCAAAAATCAATGAAAACCCATTCCAAATCGACCTTCAAATCAAGAATTTTGGATTTCATAACTTTGAATTTCAAAACTCAACTTTATAGATCGAAATCACAAAAAATGAGATGGATAATGTTGAAAAATGAATAAAATGAAGGTAGAATCACATACTCAATGATTATACGAGGAAAATGCATCAAGAATCGCCTAAAACGGAGTTTTCTAGCTCCTAAATGGTAAAAATAAGGTTTCAGACCGAAATGGGATTTATATGTTGTCCAGGTGAAAATTTGTTCATTGCTATCAGCGACCAAGGTGTCGCGATAACGATGAAGAACTCAAAATTTTGTTCATCGCTATCAGTGACCGTGATAGCGATGAAGGAATCAAAATTTATTCACCGCTATCAGCAACCAAGGTGTCGCAATAGCGATGAAGAAATCAGGATTTTTTTCATCGCTATTAGCGATCAAGGTGTCATGATAGCGATGAGCAATTTGTGCACCAGCACAACAACTGCAATTTTTTAAGTTTCAAACTCTCCAAAAATCCCTCGGAATGTATTTGGAACCCCATGAACACAATCCAACTATACTACTAGGCTAAATTTAACATTTCGAACTCAATGGTGCAGACCAAATTTTCAACAGAGGTCGTTATCAATAAGTGGTGCCCAAAACCAACTTTAGGAAAATAAAACTAGTATTTCAACCGAATACTCAAAAATCACAAAAGGACCTCAAGACCCAAGCCAACTGTCACGACCCAAATCCCATTCAGGCCGGACTGGCACCCGAAGTCGATATGGCCCGAGAGAACCAATATTTGTTTGTGAACACTCGTATGCATAACCTCGTATGAAGCTTATTCTAACATGGAAACATATGCCATAAATATATATACAAAACTTGGCCGTTGGAGCCATTACGTCGAACTGAACGTACATATCTTACATTCATATACCCATATAAGTCTACAAAGCCTCTACAGATACATGACTATGACAAACCTAGAGTTGGTACACACCCCGCTCTATACTCATATACAATCTCAAACCAATATGCATAATGACTCGGAAAAGCACCGGATCAACTGGAGCTCACCAATAATCTGCGGATATCTCTTCGCCTACTGCGGAGATCTACTAACACCTGTGCCTTCAGCATGTAAGGTAAGTCCCCCAAGAGGGGTCAGTACGAAGAAAGTACTGAGTATGTAAGGCCATATGAAACTATAATAATACATAAGTACTTCCAAGAAATTAAGCATAAGAGGATAATCAATATGGATATACCTCCGTCCTGATGATGTGGAACCATGTTCATTACTTCTATTATTTCATTACTTGATCATTCAGTCTTACCATCATCAGTCTTGTACTAGCCTTTACCTTTAGCTCTAAATTTATTCAAGGGATATACTCTACTTTCTTTTACAACTATCTTCATTAGGTGGATCTTACTATAATACCGCTCATCACCTTCTAGGTGGGTTATAATGCAATACCAATCATCACCTTATAGGTAAGTACATAATACCGGGCCTCCACCTTTGGTGGGCTATAATAAATAAGTATATAGTACCGGACCTCCACCTTTGGTGGGCTATAATAAATAAGTATATAGTATCGGACCTCCACCTTTGGTGGGCTATAATATATAAGTATATAGTCCGGACCTCCACCTTTGGTGGGCTATAATATATATGTATATAGTACCGGGCCTCCACCTTGGTGGGTTATAATATAGAAGTATAATACCGGACCTCCACCTTTGGTGGGTTATAATAAATAATACCGGGCCTCCACCTTTGGTGGGATATAATAACTAACATAGCATGATATTGGGATTATTCCATCTTGAACTTATACCCTTTAGATTGTGATCCATACTCAAGAAAGCATAAAGTAACCATATGTGCATTACTTCTTTACCATACCCTTTCCTTTACATAGTTATGAAAGTGAAACATTAAAGATCATGACATCAATTGAAGCACACACTTATATACACATTTCACTTCACTCCTTTACTTCATGAGATTGACATCTTCACTTATGAAGAATAATTATATTAACTTGCACATCACCTCTCTTATTACTCTTATGAGGTCTTATGAGATTAGTACCTTTACACTTGGGAGATATTGGTACCAACATATCCATAATATTATTAGACTTTGGAACATGACATCATTGGAAAATGCTTTTCAAGAATAAACAGATTCTCCTTACATCTTACTCTCTTTGGGATAGTTCTTTTAGACATTTTAATGTTATGACAACTTTACTTGAAGCCTTGGATCATTAACCAATGAGTGAGAGACATGGGAATAAACATTGTGAGAAACATAGCATTATTATAAACATAGCACTATTAAAACCTTTGGACACTGATCAATGAACAAGAGACATGAGTATAACCACTATTGGAACTTTGGAACATACCCTTATTGGGTTTTCGGAACATTAACCATGAATATGAGACATGAGGTTCACAATTGATCAATGAGTAGGAACTATGTGATAATGACCATTGATAACCGAATGTAGGATACCTTATCACATTTCGGGATAGGACAAGTGTAACGTCAATGTGAATACTATTTGCTGCAAAAAGATACGGACAAAGTAACCTTACATACCTTATCTTTCCAATGTAAATATACAATCCAATATGTGAGCACAATAATCCCGCTCCTTTCTTACGTTTCACTCTACATCACAAGTATATAACGGAACCAACATTAACCACCAATTACCTTATAAATGCATATGACAACAATAAGTTACATGTTTATCCTTAAAATGTCATTTCCTTCTCTACAATACCATTTACGGCATTGTCATACCAATAATACCCCATTCATGCCATACATTGACCACAAACTACATTTCAAGTGTATAAGACAACCATAAGTTACATGAGTCCCATATTCACCCTTTACAATACCATTCATGGTCCTTTTCATGCCCATAATACCATAACATTTTATACATTGACCACAACATCACATACCAATAGCATTTCACCACAAGGTTTCTCCTTTACACTTTCTCATAAGCACCATATCATAATTAATCCATCAAGTCACCTTAATACACCTCATATCACATATCGGCCAAAATCCCATAATATACACTTATAGAAAAATAACAAGTTTAAGACCACAATCACACCATACATGTTGATATTTTACCCATACCATGCTTTTTCATCAAAACCACAAGTCATAATTCAAGTTACAATCCCATGGATAACACATCTTTCTAACAAAAACCAAAAGTGTCATGTCCAACACTCCCAAGCATAACCAACATGATCTACATAATATCTCATGCTTATAATATGTTAAAGTACAAGAATAATCACTTAGCCAAGCTTGGAAGATGATGATCTTGTCCAAAAATGTCTTAGGGTTTGAAGAGCCACCAAAAGAGGTCTCTTGAAAACTCTAGAAAATAAGAGAAAGTGATGTGTATGTCTAATGAATTAAAATCTGATTTCCCCCCCTTTTTATAGGCCTTGAATTCATGTTTATCTAGTCTCACATGTGTGTTTACTAGTCAATGGAAGAATGGGTCTTTTTGACCCATTGGACCATGCATTTTGGCTCCACTTTGGGCCTCAAATTGGCCCATTAACACATATATTATCTTGGCCCACTAAAATCAATGTGTATTCCATCATATACGCGTTACAACGATATTCTCACTCACGAGATTTATATTCGTAGCCTCAATCCCAAAAGTAAGCGATTCTAGCCACATATGATCTATTTTGACCAAAAGGGTAAAATCATCATTTCGATGCCAAATTAGTTCACGAGTAATTTTATCACACCAATATAATATTTCACTCATTTCATGTATATGCTCATGGTTGTATAAGAAATGTGGCATAAATCGGCTCGGTACGTCCCCGGACACCCTTGGGACTTAAGAAAATTTCCAACTTTGAAAAAGTGGCAAAACCAGCCTGGCACGCCCTTGGTCGCGCCAGCTTGCTGCCTCTGGACCAAAATTTTTAGCCCAGAGCGGCGTGGGACGCCCTCTGGCGCGCCCCACCCTTAAAATTTTCAAAAATTTCATTTTTTGACTTTTTTTCGCGGGTTTGGTTAGATACTTCAAGTCCTATTCTTTAACTTACTTCTTACCCTTAATATCCTTTGTTTGGAGGTCCTCTTTGCCTCATTTTGAACCCCACAAATGCTCCATGAAAATCGTAAAACACCTCCTACGCAGGGCTAATCACATGTACGAGGCCAAATTTAAATTTCCTCATCATTAACATTACCAAATACATACGTATAGCTCTCGACACCTAAGTAAACATTATTCACCGTCGTCAAGTAGGGTTGGGAAGGTACGGGGTGTTACACCAACTATGCTATTAACCCAAAATGGACATTCTAGATCTAATTGAACTGATAGAGTCACCATCCAACGCTCGAATCATAAATGTTAACCGAAGTCAAACTAATCACTTTAAAGGATATTAAAAACCACAAACTCATATAAATCACTCTCGAATGCGTCGAAAACCATGAAAACCATTCCCACAACTCATAAATGATATAAAGTAATAATGGGGAAGGACCAAATGGTCAAAATATAGAAAATTCTAAAAATTACAACGAGGTTATTACATGATCTACCACTACGACTCACGTTCGCCCTCGAACGTATATTAAGAAAAATATCAAAACAGATAAAGAATAGAAATTACCCTCGTAAACCTCATGCAAGCACTCACAAGCAAAGTCGCAACTATAGAAGTACCAGTCTCACGATAGAACCATCATTCTTTCGCATAATGACTCACAAGGCCACAACACTAGCATCTAAGGCCAAATTCCTTTATTTTCAACCTTCCTCTATACCCAAAAATTGAGTCGATCAGGCTAGAAGTTCTGAACATACCCAGCTAATCTAAATCTACTAAAGATACCACAAGTCACTGACTGCACCACAAAATCAAAATTATCCTCGGACCCACAAAATGCCAAGGACCCCATAAAACTATATATCCACTCACCAAAATACTGAATCAACCTTCTCAAGGCTGATACAATAACTATCAAATCAGACAATACTATATTCTCAAGCTAAAGCAACTAGGCCAAAAATCGATATCAATGACACAAAAACCCTCAAAAGCCACACTTATCATACTTAGGTCACTATACTATAGTCATATCCTCATGCTCAACCCCTTTGAGGAAACCGAGAATCATTATAGAATTATGTATACTATATACATGAACACTCTAAATGGTAGCAAATCCTCATGTAACTCATCACAAATACCCATGCAGTCCTCAATACCCAAGTGATAATAATCAACCCAAAGTCTTCAACAATATGGTAGAAAAAAGCCCCTCCGATCATACACACATAAGTATCTCGTCATAGCAGAGACAATCGACCCATAGAGAAAGTGCAACAGTCACTATATCTCATCAAAGGACGCCCAAATCAAAAATTAATTTCAGAAAAATCACTTTGATACTATGCATAAGCCACTGGTGAACCACACTGTTAGGACTTCAAATTTCTAACTCGAACCCATAGCTAAATTCTGAATATATCAAAATTTCTTATGTACAAGTTTCTTATCTCTTTTCTTAACTTACTTCCCATTCAGTATCCGTTAACACAAGAGTCATGGAATAATAACCTATACTCTGATCAAATTCATGAGCAAAATATTTCATTAAGACACTATGCCACTAAAGTAACAACAAATAAGTTTCCTTTCCATTCGAAACTCCCTCCAAATCAAAAGCAAGAATCCTTATAAGCTTCATTTCTTCAAGCCTAATCGAGGAGTGTTTCAACACCCATAAGTCCTTCCACGCAAGCAAATCTAATCACTAAGGAAGTTACAAATCTCAAGGCATGACCGCCTGAAAATCTTCCCTTATCCAACCAAAATCCTTTACTTGTAATCATTTCAAATTAGTCACACCACAAGTCTAATCCACTCTACAATCTGAATATAACAAAACCTATAATCGATTCACCACTATTCCATAATATAACCATCGAGAAGATCATACCCAAACACACTAAAATCCATAATACTTACAGAAATCAAATCTAATCCGGTGATATACTCTAAATGAGTCACAACATAGGATCAGTACACTTGATAAAACACAAAGGAAACATCTACGTGGTAGCAATATCAATAGATAGAACAAAACTCATAAATCAAATAAAGACTCAATATTGAATAAATAAACACATAGAAGAATGTAGACCTACAATCCAACACTTCTAAGACAAACCAATGGTGTATCAAAACCATAGTTGTATCTATTATACCAAAAGCTCTTGCCTCGAGTCTGTCCTATGGAACATAATACTGAGACATGTCATCTCCCTGAGCAACAAATGAGGCATCTCTCTATCTACGTTGTGGGAAATCCCTCATATTGTGCCTGACATCTCTATATAAGAAGCAACCCAAAGAAGTAGGAGTCCGCTGAACTGGACCTGAAAAACCTAAACATCTACCATGATCTATCCTTCTCCGAGAATAACTATGAGGCTCCTAACCTCTACCATATATGTTGCTACTATCAATGGGGCCTCTTTCCCACAAGTCTCTTATGTCTCTACTAAAACTCCTCTAGAAAATCTCAAGCAAACTGATCCCATAAAAGAGAAGGTGACCCAACTAGTCTACTCTCTACAAAAGTCCTCTACCACTTTTTAGCTGGTCCAGTGAACTAAAAGGCAGTAAAATCTACTCCATTAAAGTCTACCTAGCCTAACCTATGCAACCTCCCAAGGTAACCAAGCAATAACATATAAGCATCAAACCTAGGATATCCATCGAACTGAGGAGGATTTGTCCTTATGAAATCTACAAACCTACTATGTCCTTTCATGGACATAAAGGGTAAGGTCACTGGATGTGGAGCAATCCCTGGCAATATCTCATCAACACAAGGAGAGTCTGTAGTCGAGTGTGAATCTAGAGTCTAAAACTACGAAGTAGAATGACGAATCAAAGTAGGAGCCACCCTCTCTAGGAAACCCAACACTCGAACCAAGAAATACTTAAACATAGGTATGGATATGATCACAGGCAGTGTCTGGATCAAGCTCAACCCTTTATCTCAGTAAGCCCATCCTCACTAGTAACTCTAGAATCTGAAGAGGTAATCCCAACCTGACCTCTAGTTGAACCAGATGTTCCAATACAACCTCTGCCTCAATCCTACCATATACTAAGGTAATCCCAACCCTACCGCGTACCAAAGGCACGAACTCTGAATCTCTACCCAAAGAGGAACGTGTGCTCACTATCTATGAGAAAGTGAATAAGAGGTTTTTGAGTTACACAAAGCTATGAACGCATGACATGAAAATAAATAAATGACATTCTCCTAATGTCATGTAGCCTCTCGAAGATAGATAACAGACGTCTCCATACTAATCCTCAAGACTCTACTAGACTCATCTTGTACTAATGAGACCAATGAACCTGGGAATCTGATACCAATTTTTCATAACCCAAAATGGAGTCTGTGATGGCACCTGTCACACCCTCCGGCATAAGTAAGCTTATCCCAACCCAAAACTTAATACTCAAAGTAAATCAGAAGCTAAAGAAAAAGAATAAAATAATTCCAAAATAATTAAAGGTGAAATAATAATTCAAGATACATTCCAGGTTTGGTTTTCACTAGAACAAGCCTCTAATACAGAATAATATCAATGATCTAAAGTATGCTAAATGCGGATAAAACATAAGATAAAAGAATAGAGATTCGGGTAAGTCCTGTGAAACATCAGCTACTACCTTAATCTACGCAATGTCAATGATGGGGGGAACACAATCTACTATTTGCTACCCAAACCAATACCTACACGGGGTGCAAAAGAAAATAAGAGTGAGTACGAAATACGTGTACTCATCAAGCATCATCGATAACTGTAACACCCCGTATGTGTCGGAGTCTAGATGACTACCGTAATATTTATAGAAAAATGGAACCATGAGAGATTTGGTGAATTATGTATTAATTTGTGGGCATTAGTAAGTCTTACACTATTGGGCCCAAATGAAGCCCAAAATCATTAGGAAGACATGGCCCAACATGGGAATTTGACCCATTCTTACCTAGTCTTCCATTGACCAAGTAAACCCACCAAGTGTGTGGATGAGGTTAATTATAAAGGGACTATATAAAGAGAGAAAATCATATTTTTATTTCATTTGGACTCTCATGCCTTTTCTATAATTATCCAAAGCTTTCCTCTCACACAAACCCTAAGCTCTCATCTCTTTGTGGACAAGATCATTTTTGTACAAGGCTTGGTAAGTGTTTATTATGATGGTTTAATGTATTTTATGCATGAGAGATGATGTATATTATGTTGGTTATGTTGGGGGAGTATTGAGAAGTTCACAATGTGTGAAATGTTACATGTTTGCTAAATCGGAGGATGGTTTTGTCTTGTGAACTTCAATATGTACTTGTGGTCTTGAAGGAAGTGAACTTGATGGAGTAAATATTTTTATGTGGGATGAGATTATAGTCTTACCTTGTTTTGTCCTTGTGTATGATGTTTGGAATTGTTATTGTGAAATTGGTTATGGTTTTGGTGACGTATTGACCATAAAGTGTAGTTTTGGGTATTGTTATGTGTGTTGTGAGACCATGGCTGATTTTTGGTATTCAACATGATCAACAATATGTCAAAATAAGTTTGGTTATGATCATGGACCATTCATGGCATTAAAAGACCCAAAAGAAACCATTTTGGACCAAAACGGGCATCCGCCCCCGCAGACGAGGGCACCTGCGGGCGCAGATGCCAACGCAGGTGCCACTGGAATCTGCCACCAGCCACCTATGGGCACACCTCAGCCACATGTGGGTGCAGTTGTCTTCGCAGCTCAGCCCCAGGTTTGGTTTGGTATGTTTTCGCATCGTCTTGGTCCCCGAAGGCCCCTATACCCTTTTTGGATGTAATTATCAACTTGTGATGTCGTTTTAATGAATTTAAAGTGTCATATGGAGGTATGTTGGACTATGTTAAGTATGGATTGTTGTTCATATGTTTTTATGAAGGATAAATTGTGACGGAATGATAATGAGAAAGCATAAAGGGTAAGTGTAGCGTGAAATGCTATTGATGTATGATATCTTGGTCAATGTGTGGAATGTTATGGTGTGTTGTTGATATGAAAATGCAGTGGATTGTATTGTAAGGGATGACATGACGTTATACGGAATTCATATAGTTCATTGTCGTCTTGTACGCCTGTATAGTAACTAGTTGCTATGTAAGCTCCGATATGTACTTGTATTGTAGACTAAGACGTAAGGAAAAAGCTGGACTATTGTGTTCATACATAGGCTTGGGTATTCATACTTGGAAGTGAAGGTATGTAAGGTTAATTTGTCCGTATCTTTTTGCAGCATATAGGATTCACATTGACGTTACACTTGTCCTATTTCGAAATGTGCTAAGGTATCCTATTCTCGGTTACCAGTGGTTATTATCACATGTTTCCTACTCATTGGTCAATTGTGAATCAGATGTCTCATATTCATTGATAATATTTCAAAAGCCCAATAAGGTTGTGTTCCAAAGTTCCAATAGTGGTTATACTCATGTATCTTGTTCATTGATTATTGTCCAATGATTCCAATAGTGTTATGTTTCCCATAAGGATATATTTCCAACAATGTGTATTCACATGTATCTCACTCATTGATTATTGATCCAAAGCTTCAAATAAAGTTATGACTATCATTGTATCAATCTCAAAGTAATGAATGAAGTAATGCATATGTGGTTAGTGATCAAGTATGGGTGGTAGCTTTGGGGGCAAAATGCCTAGCTCAAGCCGATCATGAGATTATTGGATCAGGGGGAAGTCCTAGAGGCATAAGCCTAGCTCGGACCGATCCTGAGAGGTGGCATCTCTAGAAGTAATAACCTAGCTCGAGATGATCCCGATCTATATTGATTTATAGGGTGGCATCTCTAGGGGAATAAGCCTAGCTCGAGCCGATCCCAACATGACATCATGTTATGTTAAAACCCACTGTTCAGTCGGGGCCCGGGTATCACAGGTCACAGGCAAAGATGAATAATCATAGAAGCAAAGAAGCGAAGAAAGTAATGAAAGCAATATACATGATTCCCAAAACACAGAATGATGAATTATCCATGTTGGTCATGCATTTGTATTTGAGTTCATTGATATAATAACATATCATACAGTTTCATTTGAGCCTTACATACTCAGTACATTCTTCGTACTGACGTTCCTTGTGGGACTTACCTTACTTGCTGCAGGCGCAGGTACTAGTAGGCCTCCACAGTAGGTTGTCAGTTGTTGCTGATCATTGGTGAGCTCCAGTTAGTTTGGGGCTTCTCTGAGTCACAGTTGTACATGTGTTTTGGTTTTGTACATGTTGTATAAAGCGGGGACTTGTCCCGACTTTCAGTTAGTTTTGGTAAATGTATCTGTTAGAGGCTTTTGTAGACGGATGTGGGTGTATAAATGTAAACGGTACATGTCGTTTTTGACTTGATGGCCTCAACGGCCAAGTTTCATATATGTATATATGTCACATGTTCCATGAATTTCGTTGTTAGCATTATAAGCTCTTACGTGACAAGGGTGTTTCTTATGGCATGCATATGAATGAACATAAGTACAGTTTGGTTCTCTCGGGCCTTATCGGCTACGGGTGCCAATCCGTCCCGATGGGATTCGGGGCGTGACAAAAGTGGTATCAGAGCAGGTCGTTCTAAGGGTGTCTACAAAGCCGTGTCTGAGTAGAGTCTTACTTATCAATGTGTTTTACACCATATTTATAAGTAGGAGGCTACGAGACATTTAGGATGTTGTTTTTCTTCTTCATTTCTAGATCGTGTAATAGAGCCAGTGTTGTAAGTTGAATTGTATCTGACCATAGTAAATGTTTCTCTTTGATATAGTAACCATGCCGATCACAAGAAGAGGTATAGGTAAAGGTAAGCAGGTAGATGTGCCTGTTGAAGAAGGAATGAGTAGATTACCACCTGACCAAGCTAATCAAGGTGGAGCAAATGCTGAAATTTCATCACGGTCTTCTTCTATTTTTCCAGCTCCGAAAGAGCCAGTCGGTAGAGAAGTACCCGCAGAACCACCAATGAACACCACAGATCAGGATCTTAGAAATGCAGTACATATGTTGACACAGTTAGTGGCAGCACAAAGTCAAGGATGAGCTTGTCCAATGACACATAATGATGATGCGGCTAGGGTGGCGAGTCGCAGAACAAAGGATTTTCTGAAACTGGACCCTCTTATATTCACTGGGTCAGATCCGAAAGCAGATCCACAGGACTTCATGGATCAGATTCAGAGGGATCTAGAAGTTATGCACGTGACTGGGGTTGAAACAATTGAACTTGCTGCGTATAGATTGAAAGGAGAGGCGATATTGTGGTATGAGGATTGGAAGAAATCTCATGATATTGGTGCAAATTCACCTAATTGGGAAGAATTTAAAGCGGTTTTTCTTGATCATTATCTTCCCTATGAGATCCGTGAGGCTCGTGCGGATCAATTTTTAAATCTCCGTCAGGGAAATTTGAGTGTTAGAGAATACAGCTTGCAATTTAATTCCTTGGCTCGATATGCTCCAAATGTGGTGGCTACGATGACAGATAGAGTCCATCGATACGTGGAAAGATTAGAGCTATATTTGGTCAAGGATTGCACCATTGCTGCCTTGAATAAGGATATGGATATAGCGAGAATTCAAGCCTTCGCCCAGAAAATGGAAGATCAAAGACAGAGAAGAAGGGCACATGAATTTGACAAGGGACAGTCCAAAATGGCTAGACCTATGGGATCATCTGCGACGTCCCAAGGAGGATCTAGGCCTCGTATGTTTCCTAGACTACCTAGACCATCGTTTTCTCATTCCACAGCAGGTGCTCACTCTCAGTTTTGAGGGTTTAGAGGTGGTTCATCTGGGCAGAGTAGTGGAGTTCACGGATCACAGACAGTAGGTTTTCCCCGTCAGCAGTGTCAGCACTGCGAACATATTCATGCAGGTACATGCAGAGTGGGGATAAATGCTTGTTTCTGGTGTGGTATGACGGAGCACATGATGAAAGAGTGTCCCCAGAGGAGCATGGGTGGTATAGCACGACCGGCAGGATCGGCCGTTGCATCATCAACATCGCTTCCTTCTTTGGGCCGAGGTGTGCAGCCTGTTGGCTGCGGTAAAGGTGCCAGAGGAGCAGCCAGTACTAGTGGGGTCCATAATTGCACTTATGCTTTAGTGGACGACAAAATTCAGAGGCTTCCCCTGATGTCGTCACAGGTACATTATCCATATTCTCATCTAATGTATATGCATTGATTGACCCCGGTTCTACATTGTCCTATGTTACTCCATTGATTGCTGCCAAATTTGCAAAGGCACCAGAATTATAAATTAAGTCAATTGAAGTGTCTACACCGGTTGGTGAATGTATTATTGCAAAAAGTGTATATCGAAATTGTGTGGTAACTGTGTGTGGTCATGATACATTGGCCGATCTCATCGAACTAGACATGGTGGATTTTGATGTGATAATGGGAATGGATTGGTTGGCTTCTTGTTATGCCACGATAGATTGCCGGGCCAAGAAGGTACATTTTCATTTTCCACAAATGAATGTTCTTGAATGGAAGGGTGATGTAGGGGCACCACGAGGAGGATTTATTTCCTATCTGAAAGCCAGGAAAATGATTGCTAAGGGTTACATATGTCATTTAGTACGGGTAAAAGATACTGAAGTGGAACCACTCACTCAGCAGTCGGTTCCAGTGGTCAATGAATTTCTGGATGTATTTCCATAGGATCTTCCAGGCTTACCCCCAGAAAGGGAAGTAGAATTTGGTATTGATGTGATTTCAGGCACTCAGCCTATTTCTATTCCTCCATATAGAATGACTCCAGCAAAATTGCGTGAATTGAAAGAGAAATTGAAAGATTTGCTGGACAAAGGCTTCATCAGGCCTAGTATGTCCCCGTAGGGTGCACCGGTATTATTTGTACGGAAGAAAGATGGCACATTGAGAATGTGCATCGACTATCTACAATTGAATAAGGTAACGATCAAGAACAAATATCCCCTCCCTCGAATTGATGATTTGATTGATCAGTTACAGGGTGCCAAGTGTTTTTCAAAGATTGACTTGAGGTCGGGTTACCATCAAGTCAGAGTTAGAGAAGAAGATGTACCCAAGACAGCATTTCGAACACGGTACGACCACTATGAATTTTTAGTTATGTCATTTGGACTAACAAATGCACCAGTTGTGTTCATGGATTTGATGAATAGGGTGTTTAAGCCATTTCTGGACGTGTTCTTCACGGTATTTATAGATGACATCCTGGTTTATTCAAGAACACCAAAAGACCATGCTAATCACTTATGGCAGGTGATGCAAATACTCCGTGAGCATAAGTTGTATGCAAAGTTCTCCAAGTGCGAGTTTTGGTTAAAATCAGTTGCATTCTTGGGTCACATTGTATCAGATGAAGGGATACAGGTTGATACACAAAAGATTGAAGCAGTGAAAAATTGGCCAAGACCTACGACACCCACAGAGATTGGTAGTTTTCTTGGGCTGGCAGGTTATTACCGGAGATTCATAGAAACTTTTTCCTCCATTGCTGCACCGCTAACAAAGCTTACATATAAGGCAGTTAAATTTCAGTGGAATGATGCATGTGAGAAAAGCTTCCAAGAGTTGAAAGATAACTTAACCTCCACAACAGTTTTAGTACTTCCCGAAGGCACCGAGGGTTATGTAGTGTATTGTGATGCTTTCGGGTTTGGACTCAAATATGTATTGATGCAAAACCTGAATGTCATAGCATATGCCTCACGACAGTTGCGGCCACATGAAAGAAACTATCCCACGCATGATCTTGAATTAGCAGCAGTGGTTTTTGCTTTAAAGATATGGCGTCATTATTTGTATGGAGTTCATGTTGATATCTATACCGATCACAAAAGTTTGCAATACATCTTTAAGCAGAAGGAACTCAATTTGAGGCAACGAAGATGGTTAGAGCTCTTAAAAGACTATGATATTGACATTCTTTATCATCCAGGAAAAACAAATGTAGTAGCGAATGCATTGAGCTGGAAGGTAGTAGAAAGCACTAGTGGCCAATCGACGGAAAAGAAAGAGATAATCAAAGACCTACATCAATTAGCCAGCTTGGGGGTTCGTCTTCTTGAATCCTCAGATGAAGGAGTTATTGTACAAAATGCGGTTGAATCTTTACTAATAGCTGAGGTGAAAGAGAAGTAGTTTGCAGATCCTATGTTATTGCAGTTAAAGGAGAATGTACAACAAAATTTGACAAAGGCATTTGATCTGACACAGGAAGGGGTGCTCCAATGCCAAGGTAGAGTATGCGTTCCAGATGTAGATGACCTGCGGAAATGAATTATGACAGAGGCGCATCATTCGCGCTATTCTATTCATTCGGGTGCTACTGAAATGTATCATGATGTAAAAGAAGTGTATTGGTGGGGAAATATGAAGAAGAATATTGCAGAATTTGTCGCTCTATGCCCGAATTATCAACAAGTAAAGGTAGAGCATCAGAAACCAGGAGGTTACATACAGTGTATCAATCTTCCAGTTTGGAAATGGGGTATGATTAATATGGACTTCATCACAGGTTTGCCTCGTACTCTACGGAAGTTTGATTCTATATGGGTTATAGTCGACAGGCTTACCAAGTTAGCGCATTTTCTACCAGTCAAGACCATTTATACAATGGAGGATTATGCAAGATTATATGTGAAAGATATAGTGCGGTTACATGGTATTCCACTTTCCATTATATCAGATAGAGGAGCACAATTTACTGCGCATTTTTGGAGATCTTTTCAGCAGAGTTTGGGTACACATGTGAATCTGAGTATGGCTTTCCATCCTCAGACCGATGGACAAGCAGAACGTACGATTCAAACACTTGAAGATATGCTACGAGTATGCACGTTAGATTTTCAAGGCAGTTGGAATGACCATTTGCCTCTTATTGAATTTGCTTATAACAATAGCTATCATTCAAGTATTAAAATGGCACCTTATGAAGCTTTGTACGGAAGGAAATGTAGATCACCAATTGGATGGTTTGAAGCGGGTGAAACTGCTTTACTTGGGCCAGATCTTGTTCATCAGGCAATGGAAAAGATTAAAGTTATTCAACAGCGATTACAAACGGCCTAGAGTCGACACAAGTCATATGCCAATGTTAGAACAAGAGGACTTGAATTCGTCATAGGTGATTGGGTATTTTTAAAGGTGTCACCAATGAAAGTGGTAATGCGATTCGGAAAGAAAGGGAAATTGAGTCCACGTTATATAGGCCCATATGAAATTATTAGGAGGTTTGGGCAAGTTGCTTATGAGTTGGAACTACCCCAAGAACTCTCCATAGTTCATCCAGTATTTCATGTTTCGATGCTTTGAAAGTTCATAGGGGATCCATCTCGTTTTACTTCTATTGACGATGTACAGGTTACAGAGGATCTTACCTATGAGGAGATACCTATTGCCATTTTGGATAGACAAGTGAAGAGGTTAAGGAATAAATATGTCGCTTACATAAAGGTACTTTGGAGAAATCAACAAATAGAAGAGGTCACATGGGAAGCTGAAGAAATGATGAAATCCAAGTACCCTCATTTGTTCCAAAAGGAAGAATGACAAGTAAGTATTTATAAGCTTTGAATATATCTCTATATGATGACATGAAGAATGTTCCTAGAGTTGTAATTGTTTACTTTGAATAATAACACTAACATTCGAGGACGAATATTTCTAAGGGGGGAAGAATGTAACACCCCGTACGTGTCGGAGTCTAGATGACTACCGTAATATTTATGGAAAAAATGGAAACATGAGAGATTTGGTGAATTATGTATTAATTTGTGGGAATTAGTAAGTCTTACACTATTGGGACCAAATGAAGCCCAAAATCATAAGGAAGACATGGCCCAACAAGGGAATTTGACCCATTCTTGCCTAGTCTTCCATTGACCAAGTAAACCCACCAAGTGTGTGGATGAGTTTCATTATAAAGGGACTATATAAAGAGAGAAAATCAGATTTTTATTTCATTTGGACTCTCATGCCTTTTCTAGAATTATCCAAAGCTTTCCTCTCACACAAACCCTAAGCTCTCATCTCTTTGTGGACAAGATCATTTTTGTACAAGGCTTGGTAAGTGTTTATTATGATGGTTTAATGTATTTTATGCATGAGAGATGATGTATATTATGTTGGTTATGTTGGGGGAGTATTGAGAAGTTCACAATGTGTGAAATATTACATGTTTGCTAAATCGGAAGATGGTTTTGTCTTGTGAACTTCAATATGTACTTGTGGTCTTGAAGGAAGTGAACTTGATGGAGTAAATACTTTCATGTGGGATGAGATTATAGTCTTACCTTGTTTTTTCCTTGTGTATGATGTTTGGAATTGTTATTGTGAAATTGGTTATGGTTTTGGTGACGTATTGACCGTAAAGTGTAGTTTTGGGTATTGTTATGTGTGTTGTGAGACCATGGCTGATTTTTGGTATTCAACATGATCAACAATATGTCAAAATAAGTTTGGTTATGATCATGGACCATTCATGGCATTAAAAGACCCAAAAGAAACCATTTCGGACCAAAACGGGCATCCGCCCCCGCAGACGAGGGCACCTGCGGGCGCAGATGCAAACGCAGGTGCCACTGGCATCTGCCACCAGCCACCTGCGGGCGTACCTCAGCCATCTACGGGCGCAGGTGGCTTCGCAGTTCATCCCCAGGTTTGGTTTGGTATGTTTTCACATAGTCTTGGTCCCCGAAGGCCCCTATACCCTTTTTGGATGTAATTATCAACTTGCGATGTCGTTTTAATGACTTTAAAGTATTGTATGGAGGTATGTTGTACTGTGTTAAGTATATATTTTTGTTTATATATTTTTATGAAGGAGTAATTATGACGGAATGATAATGAGAAAGCATAAAGGGTAAGTGTAGCGTGAAATGCTATTGATGTATGATATCTTGGTCAATGTGTGGAATGTTATGGTGTGTTGTTGATATGAAAATGCAGTGGATTGTATTGTAAGGGATGACATGACGTTATACGGAATTCATATAGTTCATTGTCGTCTTGTACGCCTGTATAGTAACTAGTTGCTATGTAAGCTCCGATATGTACTTGTATTGTAGACTAAGACGTAAGGAAAAAGCTGGACTATTGTGTTCATACATAGGCTTGGGTATTCATACTTGGAAGTGAAGGTATGTAAGGTTAATTTGTCCGTATCTTTTTGCAGCATATAGGATTCACATTGACGTTACACTTGTCCTATTTCGAAATGTGCTAAGGTATCCTATTCCCGGTTACCAGTGGTTATTATCACATGTTTCCTACTCATTGGTCAATTGTGAATCAGATATTTCATATTCATTGATAATGTTTCAAAATCCCAATAAGGTTGTGTTCCAAAGTTCCAATAGTGGTTATACTCATGTATCTTGTTCATTGATTATTGTCCAATGATTCCAATAGTGTTATGTTTCCCATAAGGCTATATTTCCAACAATGTGTATTCACATGTATCTCACTCATTGATTATTGATCCAAAGCTTCAAATAAAGTTATGACTATCATTTTATCAATCTCAAAGTAATGAATGAAGTAATGCATATGTGATTAATGATCAAGTATGGGTGGTAGCTTTGGGGGCAAAATGCCTAGCTCAAGCCGATCCCGAGATTATTGGATCAGGGGGAAGTCCTAGAGGCATAAGCCTAGCTCGGACCGATCCTGAGAGGTGGCAGCTCTAGAGGTAATAACGTAGCTCGAGCCGAACCTGATATATTGGTATGGGTGGCAGCTCTAGAGGTAATAACCTAGCTCGAGCCGATCCCGATCTATATTGATTTATAGGGTGGTAGCTCTAGGGGCATAAGCCTAGCTTGAGCCGATCCCAACATGACATCATGTTATGTTAAAACCCACTGTTCAGTCGGGGCCCGGGTATCACAGGTCACAGGCAAAGATGAATAATCATAGAAGCAAAGAAGCGAAGGAAGTAATGAAAGCAATATACATGATTCCCAAAACACAGAATGATGACTTATCCATGTTGGTCCTGCATTTGTATTTGAGTTCATTGATATAATTACATATCATACAGTTTTATTTGAGCCTTACATACTCAGTACATTCTTCGTACTGACGTCCCTTGTGGGACTTACCTTACTTGCTGCAGGCGCAGGTACTAGTAGGCCTCCACAGTAGGTTGCCAGTTGTTGCGGATTATTGGTGAGCTCCAGTTAGTTCGGGGCTTCTCCAAGTCACAGTTGTACATGCGTTTTGGTTTTGTATATGTTGTATAAAGCGGGGACTTGTCCCGACTTTCAGTTAGTTTTGGTAAATGTTTCTGTTAGAGGCTTTTGTAGACGGATGTGGGTGTATAAATGTAAATGGTACATGTCGTTTTTGACTTGATGGCCTCAACGGCCAAGTTTCATATATGTATATATGTCACATGTTCCATGAATTTTGTTGTTAGCATTATAAGCTCTTACGTGACAAGGGTGTTTCTGATGGCATGCATATGAATGATCATAAGTACAGTTTGGTTCTCTCGGGCCTTATCGGCTATGGGTGCCAATCTATCCCGATGGGATTCGGGGCGTGACAATAACTGACCCAAATTCAAAGTGATGACGAGAAGCACCACCCAACTACCCTAGTCACTCAATCAGCCTACAACCAGTAAATGCACCACTTCATCTTAACAAGGTATTCCAACACAACATATAACGACCGATTTCATCGTTACTAAAAATATTTGCAGTAAATTTATACATATCTCATTTGTCATAGGTGTTAGGATCAATTCTTTAGTATGGGAGTGCATTTGATATGTACTAAGGTCATACAATACCCCTAGCACAAAGTTAAGTTGAAAGTGTCCTTACTGATTTAGTTTTGAGCTAAGTTTAAACTAGGGTCAATTTCAAATGAGCACTACTCCTAGAATATAAGGAGTTAGGGAGCCTAATACCCACAAAATTAAAGATCTCTGAGTCTTGTTTCCAACACAACTGACCATTTTTGAATCCACTTCTTGAGTGAAAATTTATGACTGATTTACTGAATATTGTCCGTGCTGAAAAGTCCAAGTCGTTGTAGCGAGGTGCATGTCGCTATAGAGACACGATAACATTTTTTAAGCTGGTTTTGATAGGTTTCAGCCCCAAAAACTCAAATATTTCATTCCTAAGACCTAGAGGGGATATTTGCTCATGGTTGGGGTGGAAATCCTTTGTTGAGGTAAGATTTTACTCCTTTTTAACATCATTTAATTCGTTCATCTTCTAGAATCATTAGAATGGGAAATCTATGGTGAAATTCATATGGTTTAGAACTCTAGATTCATGAATTTGTGGGTAAAACCCATGGGTATATGTATTTTCACCTAGAATTGATTATAGTTTATGAATTAACTCTTCCTAGTATGAAATTGTTGTTTTAAATGATGAAAGTTGATAGTTGGGGACCTTGAATTCCATAAAGGTGAAATCTTTAGCTTTAAAACACTATTAATGGAGTTGAGTTGAGCTTGATAGAACTATTTTGATGACTAATTGATCCTTGGATAAAGTTATAGGCCGTGAATAAGGGTAAAGTAAGTGGGTTTGAATTCCCAAGGTATTTGTTTGAAGAGTAGTTTATTAATTACTCTTGTAATTGTTGTTTATTAGATGATTTAGCCTTCAAAAACATGAAAAAGTAGGAAGATCATCCATGGCTTATTTGTTGCAATAGCTTGGTGCCTAGGTAAGTTATGGTTTATGAGTAGTAGACTGTGGTTAGTAATCATATCCATAATATAGATTTGACATGAGAAATCATGATTAGGCTTGTGGGTATGAATTTTGGAGGTATAAAACATGGAATTAATATAGTAAAGGCTTAATTATGTATTATTATGTTGTGTATGAATCCTTAATAGGTGTTATGTGTTTGTATGACTTCATGGTGGATTGTAATGTGAATTATGTGAATATATATGATGATACGGAGATTGTATGAGCTTATAATCTAGGGATTCAGCCTAAATACCATAAAGAGGGAGAACTTGATATTATTTGTGTTGGAATATGGGATAATTTTGCTTAAAATTAGTGATGAGAATTGATTATGGTCGGAGGTGGTGACATAACTTAAGAGCCTAAAGTTAAGTTAGGCTACGGGTTAGGAAGTAGAAGGTATAAAGGTGTATGACTAAAACTAGATTGTAAGTTGAATAAAGTTGAATGATTTGACTAATGGAGTAGGTCTTGAATCTAGTAATTACTTGATTGTAGGGGTTGCTGGATAATAGCAGAAATCCCCGGTCTCGGTATAAATAAAGGAGGATTGGATTAGTGAATGAACTTATAAATGTTGAACTAGAGTTTAAACCCCTTTGGGTTGAATGTGCTCTCCTAAAATAAGTACTTGGATTTAATGAATATGGCTTGAAAATGCTTGCTTGAATAAGCTGTGGATTGGTCTTAGGACATGCTATAATTGATGAAACCAATGATTCATATCTACTTGTGATTTGGTGTGTTAAAGTATGATTATTGTTTACCTGAAATGATTAACTCGATTTGACCAAGTGTTTGGGTGGTTGCCTGTTGTTGCAATGAATACTTAAGGAAGGAATTTGTTAAACGATATTCTAAATGTAATCGCATTCAATGAATTTATATGTAAAGCTTGTGGTTGTTACAAGTGTTGGTTGTTATCATTATTTTTTGTGGTTGTCGTGATATTCTATTAGTTATTTGTGGAATGTACCGGCATTTGGACATCTTCATGGGATTTAGTGGAATAAGGTTGGCAAGCACTTGATGTATGGATTTTGGTACATGGATAGAGCTCGTCCCCTGCAGGTCATGACTAGTGGGCAACCATGTATGTACAAGGTTCAGGTGAGTATGATGGTTTCCTAAGTGAACCGAGGATTATGTGCTTTATTATTATTTATGAATCCTTGAGTTGATCCGAGTTAAATTGACAAATGCTTAGCATATTTGTTGTTGTTATTCTCATGTTTGATTTGAGGAAAGGATATTGTTAGAGTCATGGAGTTGACTTGGATATTCTTGAGTCATGGTTGTGGACTGGGTTAATGATTGATAGTCAGGGTCTTGACTTGGTTTAATGTCTTTATTGACTATACTTGACTGAACTATTCTATGTTGTTTGAGAAAGGCTAAATGATATATATATATATATATATATATATATAATTGAAGTAATTAATAAGTGTTCATTGATGTACTTGTTACAAGGTTATGGTGATTGTGCTCATTTATTATTGAGGTTAATTAAAACAGATTGTCTTATAATCACTATTGAGATTAAGTAAGACTTATGATGGATGACATTTAAGGTGAAGAGTGTTATGATTAGTGAGATTAAGTGTGAAAGGTATAAGGGGAATGTCAATGGTCTTTATTGACTACTAGTAATGGGTTAGATACAACTAAGTCAACAGGAATAAGAATGGAATACTCTTAGGTAACATAAATTGATGAAAGTGATGTGGATTGAATTGTTATATAAATTGTCATGCTTCCTTTATGTGATTTCTATATTTTGTTTACGTGATCTAACTCTGGTCGGCCAATGATACAAACCAGTACATGCTGTTTGTACTGATACTACTCTTGCTATACCTTTTTGGGGGTATAGTCTGGTTGCAAGATCAGTTGATGTTTCTCAGGTGACGTGGATAGTGATCTCCAGTAGCTTCTACTCCTATCATTCATGGTGGAAGTTGTGTCCAATCTTATCTTTCTTAACTTAGAAACTCTTGTACCTGTTTAGACTAGGTCCTTGGGTCTGCATTTATATATGTTGTGAAAATCTGTTGTAATAAGGATTTGGGTATTTTGTTACTTATTTTTGACTTCCTCATATCTTGTTGAAAGGGGGGTAAGGGGTTCTCCTATCTAGGTAGATTAAAGTAGGTGCCCTCATGATCTAGTAATTTGGGTCGTGACACAGCAGTCATAGGAATATCAATAAATAGGATAGACAAATTAGTCAAGGTGAGTCAACACTAGCCATTTTATGAACAACAAGTAAAAGAACTCATTTATGAGGGAAACTCACTAACACAGTATATCAGGCTCAATCAATTATATTCAACTAATAATCTGAGATAAAATAGTGAGAGTGTATATTTATGTGTATGACATGCTGCCAATAGGTGCGACACAATAGTCTCTCTGATCAAGCCATAGCCATACCCCACATCCCATAATATCATAACCTATAAATCAACCAAGAGATGGTATAATATGATGTGATGTAGTGAAATAAATGTAGAATATATAATATCACAAAAAAGATTGAATCGCGATAATTCAATACAAAAGTAAATACTCAAACACAATATCAAACCATGCCAAGAAATGCAATGCAATACAAGTGATGATGATGGGATGATGATGATATAAACCATTGCATAGCTCTTGTATAAGCTTTCCGAGCCTACTCACTTCTAGGATAGGACCATATACCTTCACAATCTCAATCTCAAGTATCGTATACACCTTCTAAGCCTTCTCGCTTCTAGGATAGGATTATATACTTTCACAATCTCAAATCTCAAGTATCAATCACCTTGTCGGAATATTTCCCGGTAAAGGGTTTTGTAAAGTATTTCCTTTTCTATCAAAATTAGTGTTTCTCAGTGATATCAATCTCATGAATATGTATAGATAAAATAAGGTTTAAATGCTCACAACCTATCTGATACGAGCATAGTTAGATTAGCGCATATTAGGAGGGACTTCCACATATAGATGATAACTTGGAGCCCGGAGGAAGCCATGGAGCAACAAAGACACAAGTCCATAAGAGATCAAGAAGCCATTTGGGCAATCAAGAAGGGCCCTTATGGGTTATTTCATAAATATTCACTTTTGGGCTATTTTTGTAATAGGCTATTTTTGCAAAGACAATTACTATAAATAGTTGCCTTAGCCATTTTCATTCTTAGACTTTGATGAATTGAGAAGAATATTACTCCAATGAAGAATCATGTGGTACTAGAAAGCTTTCCAAAGGAGCAAATATGCTCCAATGCCAAAAACCAAGGTGAATGCAATCCTTCTTATGAGCTACAAGGTAACAAAGCTAAACCTTACACTTTGTTGAAAGTAGAAGATCCTTGTGTGGCTAGTAACCAATTAAGTGTAAGTGATGACTTGTATATGTGTGAGCGTAATGATCCTTTGCCTTATTATGATCTTGATGACACCTTGTTGCATGATGATAATGTCATTGTTGTGAGTGCCCAAAAACTAGTTGATCCTATAGATGATCGGATTGATTCTTCTAGTAAGATCGATTTGAGTCCACCTAGTGTTAGCACTTGTGACTTGAAAAATCTATTTTCATTTGATAGGGGTAGTCAAATGCTAGTTGGCTATCATGGCTCATATGTGTGTGAGCTTAAAGATCCCTTGCCTTGTTATGATCTTGATGGCACCTTGTTGCATGATGATAATGCCATCGTTGTGAGTGCCCAAACACTAGTTGATCCTATAAATGACCGGATTGATTCTGCTAGTAAGATCAATTTGAGTCCACCTAGTGTTAGCACTTGTGACTTGAGTGAAAATATATTGTCATATGATAGGGATATCAAATGTTAGTTGGTTATAATGATGGTAATCATGTGTGTGATTCTTTTGAGCTTGACATGCTACCAACTAGTGTTAATAGTGGTGATGACCAATTTGCTTGTAAAGATGACCTACTAATTGACGAGTTGTGTGATGTGCTAAATGAACCTCAATTTTAGTGATAGTAATGATATAGTTGGTCATGTAGTTAGTCATGTATGATCTTTACTTAGAGGTGATGATTCCTTAGGTGTTGATTCCATTTCCTATTCTTGTCATGAGGATCTTGAGATGGAATATGAACTTAGGGATAATCTCTTATTCAATGATGACATGACTAATGTGAATGATAAACATAGTGGTTTCCTATAATGTTGGAAGTGTAGCCACTCTTAAAAGCTACTAATAGTTTTAAAATCCACTATGGTGTGATGACACACTTTTCAATGGCAGAAATCTCTTCTTAGAAAATGGTAGTACGTTTGTTGGAAGGTATGGTGTTCAAAAGGAAGGTGAAGTATGTACTACAATTATCCCTTAATCTTTATGTGTTCCCATTTTTGGCCAAGGACTTAATGTGCTTGAATCAACGAGTGAACCTTTTCATGAGAATACATTAGATGAAGTTAACTTGTGTGACACCTTTCTATATTATTTGTTTACATATGATGATACTCATGCCTTTGAGTGGAGTATATTATGTGAAGATAAGAGTATCAATGGGGCATATGGGTGTTTTCTTAACCCATTTTCATGGAATATCTTTCTATTTGATCCCGATAATGAAATGGAATGTGGTACTTATGATGTGTTGCTTGGTCAAGATGACAAGCGAGTTGTGACTTGGAAGAGTCCATGGATGTTCAAGACTTCTTGTCACCTTCAGAGGGTTAGAAAATTTGAAGTATCGAATGAGCCTCTTAGGAGCATGCTCAATATCATGAATAAAGGGAACCCAACTTGTTGGGAGGACCATTAGTTTTGGATTGAATTAGTTTCTAATAGATTCCTCAACATCTCTAGTGGTATGACTCTATTTGCGAACTCACTTCCTATGGGAAGTTGTCTTGAAAGGAAGGGTAATGTGTACCTAAATATCATGATTCCATCTTTGGATGTTCCAACTTGTACTGATTTGCTTGCTAGCTCTCTTGAGCATGTTGGTACTCTTGTATTTGGTAACACCTTAGATGGGGCTCATATTCTTATTTCCTTTCTTTACTACCTTTTTTTCATATGATGATGTCCATGTTTGTATTAGATTTGTTTTATATAGAGGTAGGGGTTTCTTGGGTTGGTCCACTTGCTTTTGTGACCAAATTATATGGGTCTTTCATATCTTTGACCCTTATGGGTATTTGAACCAATGGTGACACAACCTTTGATATGGTTTTATGACAAAATAGGGAAACAATTGTGTCTTAGAACTTTTGTGGTTTCTTGGTTCCATGATATTTCTCAGAGCCGGATCCTTTGTACGTTGTACAATGTATTACTCTTATTGAACACAAAGGATTCTGGGTTATATTTCAAATTTTTGCCTCCTTGGCATGATGATATTGGTGTTAACTCTTGTGCAAACCCTCGTACTATGAGGATTTCTAAGTTGTTTGTCCTTCTTATGTTTTTGAAAGGTTTGGATTCGAGGACGAATCCTTTTGAAGAAGGAGAGGATGATACGAGCATGGTTAGCTTAGAGCATATTAGGAGGGGCTTTCACATATGAATGATTTCTTGGAGCCCAGAGCAAGTCATGAAGCAACAAGGACACAAGTCCATAAGCGATCAAGATGTCATTTGGGCAATCAAGAAGGGTCCTTGTGGGTTATTTTATAAATAGTCTCTTTTGGGCTATTTTTGTAATCGGCTATTTTTGCAAAGGCAATTACTATAAATAGTTGCCTTAGCTATTTTCATTCTTGGACTTTGATGAATTGAGAAGAATATTACTCATGAGAATATTTTGGGTGGAAAATCCTTAGTTAGCTTAGGATTAGTTATAGTTTAGATTAGGTTAATTAGTTGGGTGGAATCCCGTTGTTGATCCCAAACTACTTGTATTTCGATTTCATATCGAGTCACTCATTTGTGGATTCAAATCGAGTTTCTCTTTTCTATTGAAATTGTGACTCTTCTCCCTTGGTTTAATTATTGTTCAATTGAGCCTTTCTTTCTTCTACTTCTCATCTCAATTTCTTCTAATTCTCATCTTAATTTCTTATATATCTTTATTTGGTATTGTTGAATTCTATGTTTTCGATATCGATTTTAGTCACTCTATTGAGATCGTTATCACAATTAGTATGAAGATAATAATCAATTCAATACAGGTATACAGGTATAAATGAGCTCAGAACCAACTTAATATGTCAATAATTCATGATATAAGCCCTCGCACGACACCACTGGAATAAATAGTCATGTAAGATCAATATTAGCATTTCAAGCCCCTCTCTCGGGCATCACTATAATGATAGAGGTAAATAATGCTCAAATAAGTCCTATTATATATATTTAAGTCCCCACTCGGGCATGGCGATAATAATAAGGTAATTAATGCAAAAATAAGGCCCATAATATCAATTCAAGCCCCCACTCGGGCATCACAATAATAATAATCTCTCAAGTTAATAATAATATTCACATAAGCCCCCACCCGGGCAACGCGGAAATAGTAAACAATCCAAATAACATTACATAGCGAAACTTACCCGAACCTAACTTATTCCATACGATAAGTCTCAACTTTCCCAAAGATGACATCATTAGACTAAATAACTAAAAGGAGAACTACGCTAGCTAATAATATGCTCTAATAAGAGATACTAAACCTCGATAACTACGTCAACTATTACAAGTCTATTTATGCTCTAAGTATTTTCTAAACCTCAATTATTCCATCAAATAACAATAACAACATAATTATTTCCTAAAAGGTCACTAAGCCCCGATCATCACAATAAAGTCCACTAAACACGATTTAAGCTCTAAAATAGGTACGCACTATTAATTTACTCTAGATCCATAAGCCATCCATCTACAATCTATTCAAAATATAATCACAAGTGGCTAGAATAACTAAGATAAACTATTATATAACTACAATCCATCAAATGACTCCGGTACCTGTGGAGATGCTCGCCATTTCATCTTAGCAGGACCCCCAATCCTGAACGATTTACAAAACACAAATAATTTAGTAGACAACACACAAACACCTTAGAAAAAATCAAGGTATATATCAACTTGACTTAAAGAAGATGCGCAAGTCAAAAATACAGTCTGAAGCATCAACCAGAAGCTCTACTCCCTCGAATCATTGCCAAATACATCCAATCTAATCAAATATAATATTTACAAGTCAAAAGGAGTCCATCGATACCTATATCGATATACTTTGATTCCGGGTCAGAAATCACTTTGAAAATCGATTCCAAAATTACAAGGGTAAAATCATGATTTTATTTAAGAATCAAGTTTTCCATACTTTTAGGGTTTTAAATCTGAAAACCCAAGAAAAATCGAGTTGTACTTGGACTTGAAATCGAAGAAAACAAATTTTGTACTTTACCAGGTAAATCCCCCAAAACTCATTATCAAACACGATTTTAAATGAGAAATTTTAAAAAAATATTGTCAAAATCAGTTTACCCACGATAGAAGGACCTTAAATCTCAAAAATCAATGAAAACACATTCCAAATCGACCTTCAAATCAAGAATTTTTTATTTCATAACTTTAAATTTTAAAACTCAATTTTATAGATCAAAATCATGAAAAACAAGATGGATAATCTTGAAAAATAAACAAAATGAAGGTAGAATCACATATCCAATCTTTATACAAGAAAACACATCAAGAATAGCCTCAAATGGAGTTTCCTAGCTCCTAAAATGGTGAAAATAAGGTTTTGGACTGATATGGGACTTATATGTTCTCCAGGTGAAAATTTGTTCATCGCTATCAGCGACCAAGCTGTCCCAATAGCGATGAAGGAATAAGAATTTTTTTCATCACTATCAACAACTGTGATAGCGATGAAGGAATCAGAATTTATTCATCGCTATCAGTGACCAAGGTGTCGCGATGGGGATAAAGGAATCAGGATTTTATTCATCGCTGTAAGCGACCGTGATAGCGATGAAGGAACCCAAATTTGTTCATCGCTATCAGCGATCAAGGTGTCGCGATAGCGATGAGCAATTTTTGCACCAGCACAACAGCTGAAATTTTTCAAGTTTCAAACTCTCCGACGATCCCTCGGAATGCATTCGGAATCCCGTGAACACAATTCAACTATGCTACTATGTTAAATTCAATATTCTGGACTCAATGGTATAGTCAGAATTTTCAGCAAAGGCCATTATCAACAATTGGGATCCAAAACCAACTTTAGGTAAATAAAACTAGTATTTCAATCGAATATTCAAAAATCACAAAAGGGCCTCGGGACCCGAACCAACTATGCTACTAACCCAAAATGGGCGTTTCAGATCTAATGAAACTGACAGAATCACCATCCGACGCTCGGATCACAAAATATTGATCGAAGTCAAACTAATCACTTTAAAGGCTATTCGAAACCACAAACTCATATATATCACTCCTGAATACGTCGGGGACCGTGCAAACCATTCCCGCAACTCATAAATTATATAAAGCAATAATGGAGAAGGGCAAAATGGTCAAAATATAGAAAATTCTAAAAATTACCTTGATCAATAAAAATTATATAAATGTGATTTTTTACATTTTTGAGAATTCCTTAAAACTAAATTATTTCAAGTGCATATATTGGTCTTGAAAAAAATGTCATGTTATTTTTTACATATGATTTGTTGACTTTTGGCTCTAACATGAGTGTAATAAAAGAAACTATAAAAACATATTGAGTAGTCATTTTAACATGAAATATTTGGGTGAGATAAATTTCATTCTTGGAATGGAAAAATGTCATAAAACATGTGATGATATTTCCTTGACAATTCACAATGTGTTAAAAAGTTATGAAATACAATTTTTTGATTGTATGAGTCTTGCAACTCCTTTTGATTCAAATATGTGAAAGTGGTGTGACAAATAAATAAAGGAATTTGCTAGACTAAAATAAGATTTGTGGTTATTTACATTTGACCTAAAATTGTGTATGCAGTAGAAGTACTTAGCAGGTACAAGCAAATCAGGTATATTTACTTGGTAAGAAAGTTGTGGCTTCTTTTATGAAAAAAATCCTGCTATACTTAAAAGGTGGTTTTGATGCAAATGAAAATTTTGGTGCTATTTATTGAAATGAAAAAGAAAAAAAAAATTATTATTTGCTAACTCTATCATGGAGGTTGAACTAATTATTTTAGGTTCAACAAGTGAAAAAACGAGTTGATCAATCACTTTATTTTGAGAAATTAATTTCTCTATTTTTGATTCATTGTGATAGGACCAAAATTTATTAGTAGAGTATAAATCATTATTATAATAATAAATTCATACCATGAGTAGAAAACACAATATTGTGAGATTATATTGATCAAGGTATACCATTAATATTAATTGTGTTAATCTTGTGATAATCTTACAGATTCATAAACTAAGGTATTAGCGAGAAAATGGTCTGAAGCACATCAATGGGGAAGGAATTGAAGCTCAAAAAATTTCTAAGTCATATATGAGAAAATCCAACTTGGCTAGGTTCAATGGAAAAAATGAATCATATGATGACTTGTTAGGAAATGCACAATTATTTTATCCCTCCCTATGGTGTGAGTGTATTTTTCTATAATGATTTGTGGAGGTTGAGTCTAAGAAATCTTAAAGAAATTTTGTATCTCGTATGAGTGAGGTATCAAAATTACAGGACCATCCTTGACAGATTTCACCTTTGTGAGTGTGAAAGTAAACCGTTTCCTATGAGAATTGAGCTAATTCTCAAAAACACACATGAAAAATTGAGATAGCACAAGGCCGTAATGTGATGGATATTAAAGCTTATGTCAACATCTTGATTATTGTGTGTAAGTAGTGATACTTTATTTCCCTTAAGAAGTCATAGTTCAAGTTTGAGACCACTACTGACTCTGGAGTAAAGGTTACTGTTTTACTAAGTGGAGGTTCAATGCAGAGCACACCTTTATTATGCATAATGGTCTCCCTTCAACTAAATTGGTGAACTCACTTATTTTAATATTAAAATGGGTGGGGAAATGTTGGTGAATATGCATTTTTATTATTAAAATTATAATAAGAATTTGCATGAGTTAGTGGTGAGTGTGGTCGTTAGTTTTTAGTAACTCTTGTAACCACTAAACTCATTATTCACCAACTATTCCACATCTTTATGTCTTATAACTCATGCAACTTATGTAACATCAAGTCCATTCATCTACCTACTTTACTACCCACATTCTTCCTATTCATTACAAGAAAGAATTCCTCACCTACAAATAGTGGTGTTTCTTTTTTTTGTGTGTGTGTGGAAAGAAGAAAAAGATGATAAGTGTGGAAAAAATATTGTAGTGTGTAGTAGTGAAAGAGAGAGTTTAGACAAAGAAAAATATTATAAGTCTCTAACTATATTCACTATACAAAAGAGAGTTTTATATGTTGAAGGAAAGTATGTTCTTTTGGTGGAGCTTTGAACTCTTCAACTAATCCGAAGTTGCTTGAGTTGTACGACGTTGTTGGGCTGTTGTATCTTGGTGGGGACAAGTATATACTACTGGATCGGTGTAAATTATACTGCGGTGAGCTTGAATCTCCTTAAAGAAAGCGAGATATCCATGCCTCAGCCTGAGTTTTATTTACTTAATTTTTTGTTCATTTTATTTTCAACTGTAATTTTGTAATTGTGATATATTAAACCAACATATAGTGCTTAACCTCTCATGATATATTTATGTAGTTAGCTATGTGAAATTTGCAGGTAGTGAAAGTTAGGATGGACATAAATTAGTAAAATATCCTCCTTTACAAAGTTTTTTAGGTAATATAAAACAAAAAATCTGGTTAAGGATATATATATATATATATATGCATTATGATCATCAGGAGGTTGTCTTATATATCTGATTCTAAAGTTGGGGAATTGATCTTTATGCATTCTGAATGAATCTCTTACTTCAGGAGGTAAGTCCTTGGCATCTGCTCACTTGTATATATAGTCGTCCTGCCACGACCCAAACTTCCAAATCGTGAGGGCACCTACTCTAATCCACCTAGATAGGAGAACCCCTTACCACCCCTTCAACATAACATGCAGAAGTCTTTATTAAATAGAAATAACCAGCCTTTATTACAGCTGTTTTATTACAAATATTAAGTGCAAAAATGTAAACTACCCCTAGGAACTAGTCTAAATAGGTACAAGAGCTTCTAAATCAAGAACGATAAGACTGGACACAACTTCCACCATGAATGAGAAGAGTAGAAGCTGCTGGAGATCACTATCCATGTCTCCTATGAAATATCAACTGATCCTGTAACTAGACTATACCCCTAAAAGGGTATAGCAAGAGTAGTATCAGCACAAACAACACTTACTGTTAGTTATCATCGGCCAACCATGGTTAGATCACGTAAACACAATATAGAAATCACAAAAGAAAATATGACAACTTATATACCAATTTCATCCACAACACTATTATCCACTTGTGTTACCTAAGAATATTTCCATTCTTATTCCCGTTGATCATTCATCACCTTCACATCAAGTGTCATCCATCCTAACTCTCAGAGTTTAACCCCAATAGTTATTATAAGTCAATCTATTTCACTTACGCCTCAATTAACCTCAATGATAATTGAAAAACAATAACCATCACCTTGTAACAAGTACAACTATGAACACACATTATGATAAATACCTCAAGTTTATGATACTTAGTCTTTTCAAATAACTCTACAACTTCAGTTAAGTACAAGTCAAGGGACAACAAATCAGGTCAAACCATGACCAAGTCAACAACCCTGACTCTAACAATATTCAAGTCAACAAATCATGACTCTATCAATAGAATCCCAAAAAAATATATGCCAAGTAACCGGACCACACCAGAATCCCAATATATATCAAGCAATATCATAATCCAGTTCACTCAAGGGACCCATGACAATAACCACAATATAACTCGGTCACTCATGGAACCAATATAAACAACAACAACAACAATAATCATATACCCGATCCACTCAAGGAACCGTCACATTCATACATACCTTGTACATACATGCTAAGGGTCTTATGGTTGCCCACTAGCCATGACCTGTAAGGGACGAGCTCTTATCCATGTACTGTTCCAGCGTGGTACCCGAGCCAACCAATAAATCATAATAACCAATCCCATGAAGATGTTCAAATATCGGTGTATCCCACAATAATAACAGATATCACAGCAATCATAAAAATAATGAGAATAAGAATTCATACTTGTATAGTCAATAAGTCTTTAATATAACCTCATTATATGTGATTAACACCTTAACAATTTCCTTCCTTAAGCATGCATTGCAACAATAGACAACCACCCACACACTTGGCCAACTCAAACTAATTATTTTATGTAAACAACAATCATTCTTTAACACACCAAATCACAAGTAGATATGATTCATTGGTTTCATAAATTACAACATGTATGAAGACTAATCCATGGCTTATTCAACTAAGCACTATCAAGCCACATCATTAAATTTAAGTATTCAATTTAGGAGTGCACATTCAACCCAAAAGAGTCTAAACTCTAGTTCAACATTCATAAATTCATTCACTATTCCAATCCTCCTTTATTTATATCGAGATCGGAGATTCCATTATTATCTAGAAACCCTTACATTCAAGTCATTACTAGGTTCAAGACCTACTCCATTATCCAATCATTCAACTCTATTTAACTTACCATCTAGCTTTAGTCATACACCTTTATACCTTTTACTTCCTAACCCTTAGCGTAACTTGACCTTAGGCTCTTAAGTTAAGTCACCGCCTCCTTATACTATAACTAGTCCTCATCACTAACCTTAAGCAAGATTATCCCATATTCCAACCACATATAATACCAAGTTCACCCTTTATGGTAATTAGGCTAAATTACTAGAATATGAGCTCACACAATCTCATTGTCATCTATATTCACATAATTCACATTACAATCCACCATAGAGTCATACAAACACAAAATATCCATCAAGGATTCATACATTAACATATCAATACACAATTAGGTCCTTATTACATTAAATTCATGTTTTATCCACCCAAACTCCATGCCCGCGGTCCTAAGCATGATTTCTCTCATCAAATGTACATTATGAATACGATTACTAACCACAGTCTACTACTCATAAATCATAACCTATCTGGGTGCCAAGTTGCTGCAACAAATAAGCTATACCATAGATGATCTTCCTTCTTCTTTAATTTTTTGAAGGCTAATCATCTAACAAACAATAATTATAAGAGTGATTAATAAACTACTCTTTAAACAATTACTTTGGGAATTTAAACCCACTAGTTCTACCCTTATGTACGATCTACAAAATTATCCAAGGGTCAATTAACCATCAAAATTGTTCTATAAAGCTCAACTCAACTACAATAATAGAGTTTTTAGGTTAAAGATTCCACCTTTATTGAATTCAAGGTCCCCAACTATCAATTTACATGTTTTAGAATCACTAATTCATGATAGGGATTGTTAATTAATAATTTAGAAGTGATTCAAAGTGATATTAACCCAACCATAGTTTTTCCCAAAATATCATGAACTTAGGGTTCAAATCCCCAAAGATTTCACCATTAAAGATTGTTCTAGTGATTCTTGGATGTTAAAGGATTGAATAATGAAGAAGATGACGGAAGAAACTTACCTCAAAGAAGAACTTCCACCCATACTAAGAGAAAATCGCCCCTCTAGGGCTTAGGAATAAAAATTTGAGATTTGGGGGCTGAAACTCGTCAAAAATTGGTTATAAACTGCTCCCCATGTCACTATAGAGACCTGACCCGCCATAGCGCCCTCAGCTTTTCAGTACGGACTGTCTTAAGCAAAATAGTCATAACTTTTTACTCAGGAAGCGAATTAACGAACGGTCAGTTACTTTGGAAAGAAGACTCGGATATATATGTGGATATTGAGGACTCTAACTCCTTATATTCTAGGAGGAATGCTTGTTTGAAGTTGAATCTAGTTTAAACTTAGCTCAAAACTAAATCGGTAAGGATATTTTCAACTTAACTTTGTACTAGAAGTATTGTATGACCTTAGTACATATCAAATGCACTCCCATACTAAAGAATTGATCCTAACACATGTGATGAATGAGAAACACATGCCTTGACCGCAAATATTTTTAGTAACGATGGAACCGGTCGTTACAACAGATACTAATTTACCATTTGTTCGTCCCCGAATGGGCATTGGGTGAAGAGAAGCACGAAGTCAAAATTTAGAAGGACAATACTTTCAGAGTTGCTTATGCAGCACCTTACTTACCCACTCGCTCTCGTTTATCAACTAAATCACCCCAAATCGCTCTTGCCATTCCTCAAAATGGGTTTTTGAAATAATGAAATATTTTGAGGAAAAAATTTAATTAAACGGCAATTTACCCCGCTATAACGACATTGATCCCACTATAGCGGGACTTTTTCTTCTTAAGAGCATGTCGCTATAGCGACATGGGCAAGGCAGAATGTCCGATTTTCTTCCAAACTCTCCTTTTTCTCAACACACCTTAAATCCAAGACATCTCGAACTAACACCTTTACGTCAAGATCGATACCGGGAGTTCTACTCGCCCGAATTCGATTCCGAAAAGTCCTACGGGTTCCTTATCATCTTAGCTAACATAAAATCAAGATAAAATTTATTATATCTATCCAATCCATTCCCGTATTGCCCTATATCATACATTGCTCAGATTTCATCCAAGACTAGCCTAGCTTGAAAATTCTAACTCCCAATCCAAGAAAAAATTTAACCCAAATTTTTGTACGCTAGACTTATCCGTAATGATAAAAAAGGTCATTACAAAACCACAAAATGTCGGCCTTCCATTGGAACTCACCCTAGCCTGAGATTTTATCAATTTTCATCCTAGGGAAAGCTTTAGCCGGGCAATTACACCCTAACAATGATATAACGAACACAACATCACCAAATACTACACCATTTTTTCCCCTTGAGACATCTACCTTATGACCCTTTTTCACCTTTACATGATCAACACATAAGAATAGATCATCTAGAGTACAACCACTAACCAACACACCACTATGGGTTTCATTAACACATAGATTATCTACCACTACTTACATTAGTCTATTCGACCCTCAACTAAGGATCGTCAACTATAATCAAGCTATCTCAACGTAAGGACCCTAGCAATTCAATTATACCATTTTCAGGGGATACTATTTGTTGACACCCAATTTTGACCTTCCGATACTCCTTTTAGGCTGCTATTCTATAAATTATTAGTTTTGAGTATTAATAGTTCTTATTTTGTTATCAAATAAATCTTGACGTCTTGCATTTATAATTTTGAAGTATGTAATTTATTTTTATATAAAATATATATATTTTTATTAATTTAAATATAATATTTTTTTCATAATTTTGTTAATATTTATTAAACGTATTTTCACCAATATGCATACTCGTAATTTACTAACACATGATCTATTATTATTAATATTTATTAATTATATTATTATTATTATTATTATTATTATTATTATTAAAATTCGTATTCATAATTTACAAGTACATAATTTATTTCAAATTATTATTTATCGCCAATTTTAAATAACATATTACGTGTCATTATTTTTTTACTTACGTAATTTATTCATAATGATTTTATGACATTGATTAATTTTGACTTATTTATTAAATAGCAGTCTAATTCAATTTCCCTAATTTATTTAAATTCTAGCCTTTTTCTACCCAATTTTGTGACAAATTTAACCTAAATTGATTTTAATATGACCCCAAATTGAATCCCCAATTCAATTTTAATTGACCCATAATCTGACCCATCTCTTTATTTAAATCTCAACCATTCAATCTTATATGATCAACGGCTGAGATTGAGCCCCTCATTTTCTTTCCTTTTTCAATTAAAAAACCCCAAAATCCCCTAAACCTAATCTATTTTTCACACCCACCAGCCACCACCACCACCCCCTTTCTCTCTCCCTGATATCTCTCTCTTCTCCCTCTCGACCTCACTTTTCTCCGCCACCCTCACGCTGCCGTCGACCTTCCCTGGCCGGCGAATATTCACAAACACTACCACAGCCATAACTCCCTCTCTCTCTCAACCCTCTCTCTTCTCTCCCCACCGTCTCTCTCAAATTCTTCATCTCATCTCCAGCCGGCGAACACCGCCCGCCGCTACCACTACTCCCGCAAATGAGCTCAACCAGCAGCCAAACCCAACACCCCAATCTTTCCCCTCCCGTTCGCTGTTGCCGTCACATCCTCACCGAAGTTGATGACCGGCGAGGTTTCAACGAACCACCACGATGATTGTCCAGTTTGGTTCATTTATGGTTTGAATTTGTAACTCTTAGTTTCTTTGCTTCGAATTGCTTGAACCAGATTTTTAGATTTAAAAGTTGTGATGTTTGGCTTTGAATTTTGATTCTATTTTTTCAATTTCGTGGTTATATGCTTCTTTAGATCATAATACGTGAAAAGCCCCAAATTTCTTCAAATTTTGGCTAACCTAGTTTCGGAATCGATTTCTGATTTTTACAATTCTTGAAATTCCTATTCCTTTTTTTTACCCTTTTGTGAGGATGCATCACTGAACTAGCATGGTTTTGTGGTATCTTTGATTCGATCATTTTAAATTTTGATTCCATGGCAACTTTGATGGGTAAAATCGATTCTTAAATGGTTAATTTTAGTGTGTATATTGTCCTTTTTTGGATATTTATTTGTAATAGGATTCAAAAAGATTCATATATAGTTGATTGCTTGGTTATTGGTGAAAATCTTGAATTTATTTACTTCAGCGTATGTCCTCTTCCTCTAATTGATCCTTTTACCTTAATTGAAAATAAGGAAAATCTTACATCCTAATTATAGTATGTTTTGATTAGGATGTTTTGGCTATCACGTGTATAATGCACCTGTACTATTTGCTTTCCTTTGTTATATGTTAGGGACAACCTTAGCATTTAGTGATTTATAGTTAATTTTGCCTAATTTATACCTTGATTATTGGCTTTGCTTCCTCTTAATTGGAGCACATTTTTTTACCCGCATATTTATGGTAACATGACCCCCTCATTCAAATAGATTCAGCCGCTTGATTAGGGAAAAGATTTCATTATCTGATTCTGGAAAATATTTCTTTTCCTCTTTAATCCCTTGATTGATTTTCAGAACTTTCCTCCTTCCTTCTGTTTTGGTGATTGCTCACAACTTTTTAACTATATAAACAAGCTTCCCCCCTCATTATAGAAAAAGTTTTTTTTTACTCCTACTCGCCAGAAAAAAAAGAAAAAAAAAGAAAACTCTTTACTTAAATTTTGTCCTTCGGCTTTGACTTTTGGCTTCTAAAGGATTCCTCGGGGTTCATCTCATTCTACTATTACGTGCTGCTTAAATCTTTTTATTATTATATGTTTATTCCTTAACTAGTAAGTCCCCTGTCGATGCAACTTTCAATATTGATATGGTAGTTTTCTATAATCTATGGAGCATGCCTACATATTTAGTGTTAGAATAATGTCTTGTTTCCTCCATGTATTTGTTTCTCCTTGATTGTTGCATATCTTGGTGCATTTGTCTTCAATTTTGTATTTAACAGGTTTTGTTAGAAAAGAATGTCTTGGGATTTGAAGAGTTGCCTGGGAGTTTTGGGGACTGCCTAGTTCCTTTGTTTAAAATTCTTTTACTGCCTAGTAATTTTTTGGATATGTAATAAATTTTGTATAAACGCTATATAATGAAATTATGGGGACTGCTTACGGGGGTGGGAATTATGTGATTATTTTTATCACCTAGGCAAAATTTTCTAGGTTAGAGGAGTAAATTTCATAATTGTCTTATCACTTAGAAATCATGTTTCAGGTTTGTTTATCGACTGTCAGCATGTTAAAATTAATTCTCTCGTGCTTAGTTAATTTTCGACCTACCTATTTATTCTTAAGCACGTTTAATCAATTCTCCATGCTTAATTAATCTCCGGCATATTATAACTAATTTTTAGCATTTTGCAATATTTTTATTTAATTTCAACTCAAAATTGAGGTTTCAGCTCTTTTAATTAATCTCCTGCAAGGTTAATCAATTTTTCAAATGTTTTCAATTGACTCCCAGCAATATAATTAATTTCCTGCATTTTTAACTAATTTTCTGCAAACATAAATCAATTTCCAGCAATTAAAATTAATTTCCAGCATTTAGAAATCATTTTCCAGCAACTATTAATTAATTTCCAGCGTCTAAAAACTATTTTTTCAGCAAAATGTAATTAATTTCCAGCATTTAGAAACCATTTTCCAGCAAATATTAATTAATTTCCAGCATCTAAAAACTATTTTTTCAGCAAAATGTAATTAATCTCCAGCATTTAAAAATCATTTTCCAGCAATTATTAATTAATTTCCAGCATCTAAAAACTATTTTTTCAGCAAAATGTAATTAATTTCCAGCATTTAGAAATCATTTTCCGGCAACTATTAATTAATTTCCAGCATGTAAAAACTATTTTCCAGCAAAATGAAACTAATTTCCAGCATTTAGAAACCATTTTCCAGCAACTATTAATTAATTTCCAGCATCTAAAAACTATTTTTTCAGCAAAATGTAATTAATTTCCAGCATTTAAAAATCATTTTCCAGAAATTATTAATTAATTTCCAGCATCTAAAAACTATTTTTTCAGCAAAATGTAATTAATTTCCAGCAATTAAAAATCATTTTCTGCAATTATTAATTAATTTCCAGCATCTAAAAAATATTTTTTTTAGCAAAATATAATTAATTTCCATCATTTAAAAATCATTTTCCAGCAATTATTAATTAATTTCCAGCATCTAAAAACTATTTTCCAGCAAAATGAAACTAATTTCCAGCATGTTAAAATTCATTTTGAAGCATGCTTGGACTAGTTTCCAGCATGTCAAAATTCATTTTGTGGCATGCTTGGACTAATTTTCAGCATGGTTAAATTACTTTTCAGCCTTAAAATAATTTTTTTTCTTTCTCTAGTAAGTTTTAAAACAATTTCCAGCATTTTAAAACCATTTTTTCGGCAATCTTAAATAATTTTTTGTAATTATTAATTAATTTTTCAGTATACTTAAATGGATTTCTAGCATTCCTAATTTAACATTTTGCGTTTATTTAAATTTTTGACCCATTTGAATAACGTTCCTCGCCTAGAAATCTTGCTTCTAAGTTTAATAAATATTAATTAATCTATCGCGTTAGACACCATGCTTATAGGTTTTAATTACAATGTAAATAATTGAATAGTTGTCTATCACCTAATCAACTTTAATTAACTAAGAGGCTTGCTTGAGACCTTTACGTGCTAAATGCTAGTCCTATTTATTTTGTCTAGCGTAAACCCCGAGTCTAATAAGGAAGCCTAAGATTTCCTTCGCGGCTAGATCCTTATCCAAAATAGGTCGTCCAACGCCTCTTGGGCAGTAAATTGGGACGGGTAGGCATTTTTAGGTAACCCTAGTTTCATCGCTTTCTTTAGAACGCCTTTAAGATTAATAACCAAATTAGGTGGGGTGGGTAGAACAGTTGGAAATGATGGAAATTGACCCGAGCAGTATCCGACAATGCGATATACGACATTGTTATCCGCTAATAAGTCAGGCGCTGATCCGAATAATATAAAAATTAACCTTTGTCTAGATTCGATCGAATTTTATTTATTTTTGCATGCTTGTTTGGGGTAGTTTAGGTATAACTTAACGAATTATTATTTTTCCATTATAATTTGTGTCTTTCTATCTTGTCGTTTCTCTAATTCCTTTATTTAACTACGCATTTTTACTACTTTATCACGTAGTTAATTATTAATTAGATAAAAACTAAGTCGTATGTTTAATTTGTTTATTATATTTTATCTTTTAAACGCCTAGTTATAACGTTAAGTTAATAAAAATAATTAACCTTTGTTTATCACATAGATTTCCCCACGTAATATATGAGTTCGGCCGAGACCCACATTTGTGGACCTCGAAAGGTGCCTAACACCTTTCTTTTGAGGTAACCTGAACCCTTAACCTAGTTTCTGGTTGACGTAGACTAATTAATTAATCGTAATTAGTTTAGAATGGTGCCCTAACGCACCTTAATTCGTTAGGTGGCGACTCTTCACCCTTTAAACGATCCTAAATAGATTTGTCACGTCGAATCTCTCTTTTCGGGAGAAAAATGGGGCGCGACAGTATAGCGACTCTGTTGGGGATATCTAGGTTCTAACCATTACGATTTTGTATATTATGCGGGATTTTTTTAAGCTATTTGAGTCTATTCCTTTATTATTAACTCCTTGTTTTTATTTGTTAATTTTTTATCATGCTATATCCCGTTCCTTTTTCCCATTATTTTATTATTTTAATTTAATCAGTTTCCTCCATGTCAATCCCTTTCCTTACCCCTTTATTTGTTTATATGCAATTTGCTAGGTCTAAATCATGTATTTATTTTTCTTTTCCTATCTGTCTATTTTTATATATTGCCCAACATGCTATTATTTGCTACGTATTACTGCTTTATATAATTGACATTCCATTCATATTTCTCCCACTCGGAAATCTCACACTTTCACTATACTAGGATGTTGTGCCTTCGCACTTCTCCAAATTCTCTTCAAAACCCTGTTATAGAGAGTCGGCTAAGACGTGGTTGAGCGGATAGTTTTTATTACTGTAAGACCACGTGCCTTCTCACATAAGGTTACCCTCAATCCGAGTCTATCAACTCTTAGAAAATTAAGATAGCGTCGTATCCACCCTTTGCATTTAAGTCATGCATGCATTAGCCATAGGTGAGTTGACCCTCGAGGTCAATACACCAAGTATAACCAACCAATTGTCGAAAGGGTCCCACCACTCATCGACCTAAATACATATTATGTGCTAAGTGGTCATGATAAATTCAACCCAAGTCAAATTATAATAAATGGAGTTTAGAAATTTTGTTTGTTGTCTTATTTTTCAGATTTTGCCATGGAGGATGCACCTATTTTTGCTAACACCCAAATGGTCGTCGACGTTCCCCACAAGTTAAGGAGGTGGTGGAATGACATCAAAAGGGAGCATGGTAGAGAGATTCGTCAGTCACTGGGTTTTCTGACGTCTTTGATGGATGTTGCTCCTGATCGGCATGTGATCAAAGCTCTGTTAAATTTTTGGGATCCAAATCGAGTGATCTTCAAATTCAAGGACTTCGAAATAACACCCACCATCGAGGAAATTGGTGGATTCACTAATTTGCTTCATCAAGATCGGAAAATGATCTTGCCTCACAAACAATCGGGAAAGAAGTTCTTGCATTATCTTGGGCTTAAAAATAACCTCAAATTGGCTTGCTTGGATTTTGGGTGGACCTCTCTAGATTTTCTATATGAACGTTTCGGTCACAAAGAGGGACACACAATATTTCGAAGGGAATTCTCTCGCTCAGCCGAAAAATGGAAAAAGAAGAGGTTGAATGCTTTTGCTATAGCTCTACTGGGTGCTTTGGTCTTTCCTAGAGAGCATGGAAAGATTGACATATGTCTTAGTTCTGTGGTTCGAGGTATAACTCGGGGATTCGGTCATATAGAGGTCACTTTGGTTCCTATAATTGTGGCGAAAATGTTGAGGGCCCTATCTAAGTGTGCTAGAGGAGGAAGGTTCTTTGAGGGTTGCAATCTGTTACTTCAATTGTGGGTTGTGGAGTACTTTTACAAGCGCCCCAACATGATGGATGTCCTTGATGGAATGGGCAATAGAATTGATACACATTCCAAGAGGATGTGGCTATTTGGTGCTCCTGTGGGTACAGAGGATTGGCACATGTATATGAAAGAGCTTTCGAGTTATCAAATTCAATGGAAGTACTCGTGGTTGTCTGCACCAACTGCTTTCATACGAGGTCGTGAGCTCTATTACATCGAGCTCATTGGCCTGAAAAGCATTCAACCTTATGCCCCAATAAGAGTACTTCGTCAATTTGGGAGGAATCAAATCGTACCTCTACGAGAACATATGGGCAAGTCAGAAGTTGAGTTCGGCCCGGTCCAAAAAAGCCCTAAGGTCAAAGAAGTGTTGCGACGATGGGATAATTTGTTCACTATCAATGTATGGTGAGCAGGCTTATTGCACTCCAAAGTACTATGTATGGCTTATGGAAGATGCCGAGGATGTGGAGCTCAGCAAGCAAAAGCAGGATCACGGGTTTGAGGACGTGGAAGAATCCATCTGGGTACGAAACTTGCTGAATCAACATTATGTCACTTCTCCAGAGATGCTGTTGCAAATCATTCCAGGATCTTTGGATCATCACCACCATTGAAGAGTTTGAGTAATAGGATGTTCCCTTTTGTTACCCATTTCCCCTAGTTTCATTTATGTTTTTATTTTCGCAAAAGATTATAGTAGTTTTTAAATTTATGGATTTAATAAAATAGTTGGGTTTTATTACTATTGCTATCTAACTCTAAACTCCCATTTGCGTCTAATGCGGCTTGGATTAATCATCATGAACCACAAAATTTGTCGTCTTAGGCCTACCTCTGGCTCAACAAGGATCCCTGCATTTTAGGGTGATTATTTGTTGCAAACCAATGTGTTTATCTAACACTTTGTCTCACCTTGCTAACTTTGGTTGTCTTTGATTTTGTTTTTGTCTTTCCCCTTTCCCCAAAGGTTGATTTGTGCACTCTGGACTATCATACACGGTCAAAAGGGGCTCATCCTCCGCTTTCTCCTCCTACAAGTTCAAAAGATAAAGAGAAAATGGGAGACAAGAACAGCGCTACAGACAAAAGCACAGAAGGAGAAAGTGTCATGGGACAAAATGAGATTATCCTTAGAATGGGACAACAGATTCTCGAACTGCAAGGAGAATTAGCGCAAGTGCGCAACTTGGCCAATCTTTCTGTTACCCTCAATACTCCTCTCGAACCACAAGTGAACGGTCATACTGGTGCAAAATCCCAAACCTCTACCCCAAGCCATCAATTTCCCTCAGCTCAAAGCATCCAAAATCTTCCTCCTCCTCAAAACATCCAAAATCTTCCTCCTCCTCAAAACATCCAAAACCCCCCTCTTCCTTAAAACATCCAAAACCTCCCTCCTCCTCAAAACATCCAAAACCATTCCTTCCCTCAAAACATCTAAAACCTCTCTCTTCCTCAAAATACCCATAATACTCAAAATCCCATATATCCCACCCAACAGGCCCAAAATACTAAATATCCCACCTACCTACATACGCCTTTTGCTAACACATCCTACAACCAAGCATCTGGTAGCAACTCTTTGAACCCCACCTACATCGAAACAACCCCATTTACCTACCCTCAGTATGCACCTGATCCTTCAGAAAAGGACCCCATGATGCAATCTGTGGTTGAGAGGTTGAAGCAACTTGAGGGAAACAAAGGGTCAAAGGGGCTAAGTTACAAGGATTTATGTATACACCCTGATGTGGAGTTATCGGAGGGGTACAAACCTCCAAAGTTTGAATTGTATAATGAGACTGGAGATCCCAAGGCACATTTGTGCATGTATTGTGATAAGCAGGCCGGAGTCAGGAGAGACGAGAAGCTAAGAATGAAAATGTTCATGAGAAGTCTCACTGTAGAAGCCTTAACATGGTATATTGAGCAGGATGCAAGAAAGTGGAAAGGCTGGATCGATATGGCATCAGATTTTATGGAACGGTTCGGGTTCAACATTGACAACGCTCCTAATTGGTTCTATATGCAGACTTTGAATAAAAAGCCCAATGAGTCATTCAGGGACTATGCTATAAGGTGGAGGTCTGAAGCTACAAGAGCTTGACCTCCGATTGAAGAATCTCAAATGAAAGAATACTTTATTCGCGCGTTGGAGCCGCAATATCTTGAGAAAATGATAATCGTCGTATATAAAAGTTTTTGCTGAAATCATCAGGGTAGGAGAAATGCTTGAGGAGGGTCTCAAGAATGGAAGCATTATCAATCTAGAAGCTTTACAGGCTGCCAACAACGCTTTACAGTCTGGAAGAATTGCTGAGAACAAGAAGAAAAAAGAGGTAGGTACAGTGATATTAGCCCAGCCTTCAAAAAGTGTGCCCAATTACCAAACTCCCACTACAACTCCACCCCCTACCCACAATCTCCAATGACATACCTAATATCTCCTTACCAAATGCAAACCCCAATGCCATATCATTCCCCTCTATACCAAGCACCTACCCCATATCCACTACATCCACAATTCCAAAGCCCTGCTTATCCCGTGTATAATGTCCAACCCACTCATGTACAAACACCCCAGCCTTCTCCCCAACAAAATCAAAGACCTAGAGCCAATTTACAAAAAAAACAATACACTCCCTTAGCCGAACCTATAGCCCAACTGTACGAAAGACTTAAGAAAGCGGGTTATGTCACGCTCATTGCTGCCGGACGTGAGAATTCTCAAGCCAAGTATTTTGATCCTACCAAGGTTTGCTTGTATCATTCTGGGATGAGGGGTCACACCATAGAAACATGCTATACTCTAAAGGATAAAATCCAGATGTTGATCGACACCAAGGCCATTCAGTTAAAAGATCCGACATCGAACGTCACCAATAATCCATTACCGGATCATCAAGTAAACATGCTCAATGTTGATGAACTGGTAGACCTGGAAAATTCTATCTGGTTCATCAAGAAGGCAAACGGTACACCTATCAGTACACCAAAGCGGGCACCGTTTGAGGTTGAAGTAGTAGTTCCTAAGACTCCTTTCACAGTCTTCAGAGCTCCCCAACTGCTTATAACTCCCATGCAATTCCTTGGAATTATGAGCAGAACACTCCAGGTAAAGCAAGAGTGGTTGAAGAAGACGTCGCCCAAGGCGTCACTAGATTTGGGAGAATATATACACCAAAAAATTTGACTCAGGGAAGTTCTAGTAAAAGCAAGCGACCCGTGATAGAAATGGAGGAGAGTGGTTCTTGGAAGAAGATACTGGCTAAAGAATACTCTGTGATAGATCAACTGAATAAGACCCCAGCTTAAATATCCATCCTGACACTGTTGCAGACTTCTGAACACCATAAAAATGCTTTGATGAAGGTGTTAAGCGAAGCCTATGTACCATCTACTATAACATGGGGAGAGATAGCCCACATGGTAGGGCAGTTATTCAAGGAATACAAGATATCCTTTCACGAGGATGAGTTGCCACCTGAAGGAAGGTCGCAGAATAAAGCCTTGCATGTTACAGTACAACATGGAGAAAGGGTTGTATCTCGAGTGCTGATTGATCCAGGTTCAGGATTGAACATATGTCCTTTGGATACACTGACAAGGTTGGAGGTCGATTTGGCTAAAATGTAAAAATGGAATATGAACGTGAAAGCGTTTGATGGCTCCCAGCGAGATACTATTGGGGAGATTACATTGGACATGGTAATGGGTCCTGTCACTTTTCCCGTAACATTTGAAGTGATGGACATCCCCGCTTCCTACAACCCCTTGCTTAGTATGCCATGGATTCACTTGGCTGGTGAAGTCCCCTCGACACTACACCAATGCCTCAAATTCGAGTACGATCACCAAGAGGTTATAATACATGGTGAAAGAGGATATCCCGTCTATGCTGTCGAGGGAAAGGAAGTTCTTGATGGAGAAATATTTCACACATTAGAGATGGTTGGAAACGTGGAAGAAGAGCTGAGTTGAAAGATTAAAGGTGAGAAAATGCTCAAATCTAGATATGAACCAGGTAAGGGTCATGGGGCCAGATTACAAGGAATAGTTGAACCCGTACACCCTTCTGTGAAGAATGACACTTTCGGGTTAGGCTACATGTATGATGGTCAGGCAATTGATCCTTCGTTGTCATTGTACCAAATTTTCCACTCTGTCGGGTTTCTTGATGATGGTGAAGATGAAATATTGGAAAGTCTAAAGAATTTGTTTTTGAATGAATCTGAAGAAGAAGGTTGTAACATCATTATCAGTGAAGAGAGAGGAGCCCCTAGTCAGAACATCGAACAAAAGGCTACACTCAGCAACTGGACTGCCACTCCTTCTAGGCCTCGCCGAGCACTTGGGTAGATTTGAAGATTTTGATTTTTATATTATTGTTTGAAATAAATAGACTCGATTTCGAGCTAATTTACATCTTTTTAGTTATTTTGTTATGTTTGAAGACATTTAAAGTTATTTGAATTAATAAAAGCTCTCTTTTCATTTTATTGATATTATTTATTTCTGTTTCTTTCAGCAAAATCACTTTTAAAAATGTTGAGTCTGAGATTGTGACACATAATGAGACTACGCAACATAATATAAGTGAATTAGAAGAGGTGGAAGAAAGTGAAGTGCCCGAGGACCTTGTTAGTAAGGTTGAAGATTTTGAAGATAAACCCAAGGCAAACTTTGTAGAGTTGTAAATAGTGAACATAGGGAATTCTGAGACAGTAAAAGAAACCCGTGTTAGTATTTATATGCCAAAAGATGAGAAAGAGGAATATATCCAGTTTCTGAGGAAACACCCGAATATTTTTGGTTGGTCGTATGCCGATATGACAAGACTAAGCACGTCAATTGTAGCCCACAGGTTGCCCACTGATCCATCTCGTCCTCCTATTAAGCAGAAGCTGAGAAAATACAAACCCGATTTGAGTTTGAAAATTAAAGAGGAGATTTCGAAGCAAATTGAGGCCGGTATCCGCCAAGTAAATGAGTATCCGACCTGGTTGGCCAATGTCGTGCCTGTTCCCAAGAAAGATGGGAAGGTCAGAGTTTGTGTGGATTATAGGGATCTCAACAAAGCTAGCCCAAAGGATGATTTTCCGCTCCCAAATATACATTTGTTAATCGATAATTGCGCCAAGCATGAAACAAAGTCATTTGTGGATTGCTTCGCCGGTTATCATCAGATAAAGATGCATGATGATGACGCGGAGAGAACCATTTTTATTACTCCTTGGCGAACCTATTGTTACAAGTTTATGCCCTTCGGGTTGAAAAATGCTGGAGCTACATACATGAGGGCCATGACCGCTCTGTTTCATGACATGATCCACAAAGAAATTGAAGTTTACGTGGATGACATCATCATTAAATCCAAAAAAGGATCAAGTCATCTGGACGACCTGGAAAAATTCTTTAACAGACTGAGGAAGAATAATTTGAAGCTGAATCCTGCTAAATGTGTCTTTGGGGTCCCTGCTGGTAAATTATTGGGCTTAATTGTCAGTCGACGAGGGATAGAATTGGATCCAGCCAAGATCAAGGCTATTCAGGATCTTCCACCTCCGAAAAGCAAGAAAGAAGTAATGAGCTTCTTGGGCCGCCTCAACTACATCAGTCGCTTCATAGCTCAGTCTACTATTATTTGTAAGCCAATTTTCAAGCTACTAAAGAAGGATGCGGCCATAGAATGGACGACAGAGTGTCAGCAGACATTCAACAAAATCAAGGATTATTTATCAAATCCTCCCGTTCTGGTTCCTCCCAAACCTTGTAGGCCATTATTGCTATATTTATCTGTGATGGATAACATTTTTGGTTGTATTCTGGGGCAACATGATGAGACAGGCAGAAAAGAGCAGGCAATTTATTACATGATCAAGAAATTTACATCGTATGAGGCTCGGTATTCCTTACCATAACGCACGTGCTATGCTTTGACCTGGATAGCTCAAAAATTGAGACACTATCTCTCGTCATACACTACTTATTTGATCTCCATAATGGATCCTCTGAAGTATATATTTTAAAAACCAATGCCTACAGGGAAGCTAGCTAAATGGAAAATACTATTGAGCAAGTTTGACATAGTCTATGTCACGTAGAAAGCCGTAAAAGCACAAGCATTGGCAGATCATGTAACACCCCGTACTTTGATAACCTCACTTTATCCCTACATAGGTGTTGAGATGCCATGCATATGTGTTTTATAGTGTCATTGGTGAAATATTTGATATCGGACGTAACATGTGCGATTAGATCGTCGTAGGAGGTGTGTTGTGATTTCGTGGAGCGTTTGGGTAAGAACTCGTATGCATTCTAACCTCATTTGGTGACTTTAAGTCATGTTTACTTGATGGTTAAGATCACTAAGTAAGTGTTTTGTAGTGTTTTGATAAGGGATTGGACGATACGTAAACGTTGGATTAGTGGCCGGAAATTTCAGCAAAATGCTGAAACTTGCGCCACTACCCTGTTTCAGGGGTGTGGCGCAAGCCACCATCCTGCAAAAAATGCATAGAGGCTGCATTTCCTGCGCCACTACCCTGTTTCAGGGGGTGTGGCACAAGGAACAAAAGTTTAGCCTTTCCGGCGTCGTTTCGTAACGCAATTCTACGACGATTTCTCGATGGTTTCTTTTGGTTCTTTGTAGTTAATTGAGCATTGTTAAAGCTTCAAACACTTCAATATACTCCTACATACTCCTACATGATCAAATCATGAAATGTGAATAGTGATTCAAAATGTTCAATGAGGCCAAGGGTGACTAGAATTCCAATTTTTGCGATCGAAAGGACGAATGAGAATTGTTTAAAAGAATATTGTCATGACATGATGGAATTACGTAAACATGCGATATATGGTGAATAATACATGGAAGTTCATGGATATGTGTTATTGGGCCCAAAATGAGGCCCAAATTGGAATTTAAAGCATTGGCCCAAAGGGCAAAAAGACCCATTCTTCTCATTGGACCACATGTGATGCCAAAGGAATGGCTAAGAATGACTTGGGGTCTATATAAAGGCCCCAAGATCAGATTTTCCTTCACATAAAAACTCCCATGCCTTTTAGCTAATTATCAAACATTTTTCTCATTACCAAACCCTAAGGCAAATAACTCCTTTGGACCCTTTGGACAAGATCAACATATTCAAAGCTTTGGTAAGTGTTTATTATTATGGTTTAACATATTATATACATGGAAGATTATATATCTTATGCTAGTGGTGTTGGCAAGGTGATGAATAGTGTATTTTGCCTTTGGTGAAAGATGTGTCATCTTGGTAATTTGAACTTGAATTAGGCCTTGTGCCTTTGATGAAAAAGCATGGTATGGACAAAATATGAACATGTATGGTGTTATTTTTGTCATTAAATTTGTTCTTGTCTAAAAGTGGAAATTATGGGATTTTGGCCGATATGTGTTATGAGTTGAATTAAGGTGCTTTGATGGATTATTTGTGATGTGTTATGGATAAGAAAGTGTAAAGGAGAAGTATTGTGGTGGAATGTATTGATTTTCATGTATTGGTCAATGTTGGGAATATTATGAAATTTTTGGAATAATAGTATGATCAATGGTTTTGTCAAGGGGAAATGACATGTTTAAAGCCAAACATGTAATTCATTGACATGGTATGCATTTGTAAAGTAATTGGTGGTTAATGTGAATTTTGTTATGTATTTGTAGAGTGACACATAAAGAAGGAGAGAGATTACTGTATACGCATCGAAGGTTGTATATTCGTATTGTGAATCCAAGGTATGCAAGGTTACTTTGTCCGTATCTTTCTACGGCCAATAGTGTTCACATTGACATTTCTCTAGTTCTATTCCGAAATATACTAAGGTATCCCATATGCAATTATCTATGGTCATTGTCTTATATTTCCTACTCATTGATCCATTGTGAATATCACTTCTCATATGCATGGTTAATGTTCCGAAAGTTCAAAGAAGGCTATGTTCCAATATTCCAATAGTGCCTATACTTGTGTCTCTTGTTCATGGATGATTGTCCAATGGTTCCAATGGTATCATGGTGCTAGTTATATTATATTTCTCATTGATATTTATTCACATGTCCTTCACTTATTGGTCAATGATTCAAAGTTTCCAACAATGTTACGTTCCAAAGTGCCAAAGTGATGTTATGATTCACAAAGTATCAATCTCAAAGTAATGAACAAAGTAATGCAAATGTGGTCAATGATCAAGTACGGGTGGCAAGTCTAGGGGCGTAAGCCTAGCTCGACTCGATCCCGAGATTTGGATTATAGGTGGCAAGTCTAGGGGCGTAAGCCTAGCTCGACTCGATCCCAATGCATTGATGTATGGGTGGCAAGTCTAGGGGCATAAGCCTAGCTCGACTCGATCCCAACACAATGATATGATATGAAAGACCCACTGATCAGTCGGGGCCCGGGCACATTGTGATATGTAATGACAAGTGAGTATTGAGATAAAGAAAGTAATGAAAGTAATGAAAGCAATCCACATGGTTTCCAAAATGCAACATGGTGACTTAATCACATTGATTATTCATATGTTTTGAGTTCATTGGCATGTTCATTGAAATATTCATGTGTTGTACAGTTTCATCTGAGCCTTGCATACTCAGTACTTATTTCGTACTGACCCCTCTCGGGGCATTTACCTTACTTGCTGCAGGCGCAGGTCCCAGTAGGCCTCCTCAGTAGACTGCCAGTGTTAGCGGTTCTTTGGTGAGCTCCAGCTCATTCGGGGCTTCTCCGAGTCAGGGTGTATATATGTTTTGGTATTGTACATGTTGTATAAAGCGGGGACTTGTCCCGACTTATGGTTCATTTTGGTCAATGCTCTTGTTAGAGGCTTTTGTAGACGGATGTGGGTGTACAGTGTAAAAGACATATGTCGTTTTGCCTGGATGGCCTCAACGGCCATGTTTCATGTGTATGTATAAATATGTCCCATGTTCTCCTTTATTCGTATTTCATAATAGTATGCAATGGTAGTTAGGAATATTATATGCATATGATTGAGCATAGGCAAAGGTTGGTTCTCTCGGGCCTTATCGGCTACGGGTGCCAATCACGCCTCGTTGGGATTCGGGGCGTGACAGATCATTTGGCCAAGAATCCCGTGGATGAAGAGTATAAGCCGTTGAAAACTTACTTTCCTGATGAAGAAGTGGCATTCGTAGGGGAGGATATCTCTGAAGAATATGATGGCTGGAGATTATTCTTTGATGGAGCGGTAAATTTCAAAGGAGTAGGTATTGGCACCGTTTTGGTCTCGGAAATTTGTCAACATTATCTTGTGTCGGCCAAGCTCAGATTCCCCTGCACCAACAACATGGTTGAATATGAAGCTTACATTTTAGGGCTTCGTTTGGCAATCGATTTGAATATCCAGGAAATATTGGTGATTGGAGATTCAGATTTATTGATTCATCAAGTATGAGGTGAGTGGGCCGCAAAAAACACAAAACTTCTACCGTACTTAGATTGTATACAAGAGTTGTGCAAGAGGTTTCGCAAGATAGAGTTCAAGCATGTTCCAAGAATCCAGAATGAGTTCGCAGACGCTTTGGCCACTTTGTCTTTCATGATCCAGCATCCAGACAAGAATTATATCGACCCACCCCATCCCCATTCACATACAAAAGCAACCTGTATATTGCTTTCATGTAGAGGAAGAAGTGGATGGAAAACCATGGTACACTGATATATAGGGATATCTGGAAAATAGAGATTATCCAGAGAATGCAACGAGTACTCAGAAGCGCACCATTCAGAGGTTAGCCAATCAATTCTTTTTAAATGGAGAAATCCTATATAGGATTCCTCCAGATTTTGGTTTGCTAAGATGCATCAAAGCTAAGGAAGCATCCAGGTTAATTGAGGAGATACATGCTGGAACATGTGGTCCTCACATGAACGGATTTATATTTACAAAGAAGATATTGAGATCAGGTTACCTATTGCATTCTTTATGTGCAAAAATTTCATCAGTGCCAAACTCATGCCGACATGATTTGAGTTCCTCCCAACGAACTCCACGTCACTAGCTCTCCTTGGACCTTCACAGCTTGGGGCATGGATGTCATTGGTCCTATTGAATCGGCTGCATCCAATGGACACAGGTTTATTCTTGTCGTGATTGACTACTTCACTATGTGGGTTGAAGCCACTTCTCATAATTCAGTCACAAAGAAGGTTGTAGATGATTTTATTCGAAATCATATTATTTGCCAATTTGGAGTACCTGAGTCTATCATTACAAATAATGGTGCCAACCTCAATAGTGATTTAATGAGAACAACATGTGAGATGTTCAAGATCAAGCATCGAAACTCCACAGCATATAGACCACAAATAAATGAAGCGGTGGAAGCTGCCAATAAGAACATCAAGAGGATACTTCGAAAGATGATTGATAATTACAAGCATTGGCATGAAAAGTTACCTTTTGACCTGTTAGGATATCGCACTACAATCAGAACCTCTACGAGAGCCACACCTTATCTTCTGGTTTATGGTAGTGAAGCAGTGATACCTGCTGAGGTAGAAATACCCTCTCTCAGAATCATTCAGGAAGCAGAATTGAGTGACGCTGAATGGGTACAAGGTAGATTCAAGCAACTGGCACTCATAGACGATGTCATGGTCAACTCTATCAAAATAGAATGGTCAAAGCCTTCAACAAGAAGGTTAAACCGAGACACTTCTCGCCCGGGCAGTTGGTTTTGAAAAGGATTTTTCCACATCAAGATGAAGCAAAGGGTAAATTCTCACCGAATTGGCAAGGTCCTTATGTGGTTTATCGGGTTTTGACAGGAGGAGCACTCATACTTGCAGAAATGGATGGCAAAGTTTGGTCCAAGCCTATCAATTCAGATGTTGTTAAGAGATATTATGTTTAAGCTTTATTTCATGCCTTCTTACCTTGTAATTGGAACTACGTTTGACCTGATTCCCGTTTAAGAGGGATACGTAGGCGCTCCTTTGGAGTTCGGTCTTCTCATAATAAAATTCTCCTATTTCCCCTTATAAGCATGTAATTGGGGCAGAATTTTTGAGAGGATCTCAAAAATTCCATGGGATAACATTTGCGCAACTATGATACTGGGGCAAAATTTTTGAGGAAATCTCAAAAATTCAAAGCAAGCAACCTTCACCTATCGAAGCAATCAAATCTACACTGGGGCAGAAATTTTTGAAGATCAAAACTTCTAGACTAAAAGATATTCGCTTATAAGAAGTTGCGTTGTCCCGAAACGTGTCACAATCAATGATTCAATAATTTTTCTTTTACAATAATGTTTTTCATTTCTTATTTTTCAAGAGCAAACATTTTTCAAAACATGATTTCTAAACTTGTTTTATTTCTACCCAAGTGAAATCCCGGATGAAGCCTATTATCGATCCACAATATCAAGCAAGGAGGAAGCACGCCAGTCATAGCAGAGGCACAAATCAACCTCCCCCTTTTTACAAACTTACATTTTTGCTTTGAGTACAGAAACAACAGGTACAAATGCAGCAACTACCTTGCAACAATCATCATCAAAGAAATCCTACTATATGTCCAACAGGGAAATGCAGCTAAGTTACTTTATCCTCCCATCAACATTGCACGGCTCCTGCAAGGGTCAATATTGGATGGCTCCCGCAAGAGTCCACACCGCAGTGCATCCGTAGAAATCTACATTGCACGGCTCCTGCAAGGTTCAATATTGGATGGCTCCCGCAAAAGTCCACACCGCAGTGCATCCATAGAAATCAACATCTCATGGCTCCTGCAAGAGTCCACATGGCAAGGCATCCGCAGAAATCTATATTACATGGCTCCTACTAGAGTCTGCATTACATTGCACCTGCAAAATCCGCAATCAAACATACAAATTGCATCAAGTTGATGAACCACGCCAAACTAATATAGACCAAGCTACTCAAATCACGTGACGACACATTATGCTACTCAATACAGATACGCTTTCTTTAATCATTATATAACTACCCCAAGGCGTCATAGTCCAAAGGCATCATCTTCATAGGTTGCGGACATCATTTTATGGCTTAAGGATTTACTTTTGCTTATCATGCTCCGAAGGCGTCATGGTCTAAAGGCGTCATTTTCATGGCCTGCGGACATCATTTCATGGACTAAGGATTTATCTTCTGTTTATCATGCTCCAAAGGCGTCATAGTCTAAAGGCGTCATTTTCATGGCCTGCAGACATCATTTCATGGCCTTAGAATTTACTTTTCGCTATCATGGCCCTAAGGCATCATAGCTTAAGACATCATTTTTGCCGTCTTAAAGCAAATGCTCATAGTCTAAAGGGGAAATGGCATCATGTTTAAATATTTGCAACAATTACCTATCATTTAATCACATACTCTAATCATTTTTATCTAGTTATGATAGAAAGTGCGCAGGTAACGAAAGAAGAACAAGTTAAAATGGGAGTAACTCTCACTCCCATTTCTGAGATACAACTCCACTTTCTCTCCGTCACTCCAATACAGTTTGAAACATATTCACCTTTTACTCTCACACTTCTCAATCAACGACTATTTTGAATTCCACCCACTCAAATCTCATTGACCCATACTACCTTTGTTGTTGCCCGTATACCGTATCATTGGCATTCTTTAGGAGTATTGTTCGTTCCTAAATCTAGAACTACACATGGCCTGATTCTCATAAAATCAGAGATATGTAGGCGACTTGAAACCAAATTCTAGGCCACATAATTTTAATAAACCTCTCTTGCATTTCGATTCCAGCGAACCATCCTATCGGTCAGACAAAATTGGCTACTAAGTCAACATTCGTTACTTGACAATTCTTTCATCATTCCCAAGCAACGAAGGGGCAGCTGTTGACACCCAAATTTGACCTCCCGATACTCCTTTTAGGCTGCTATTCTATAAATTATTAGTTTTGAGTATTAATAGTTCTTATTTTGGTATCAAATAAATCTTGACGTCTTGCATTTATAATTTTGAAGTATGTAATTTACTTTTATATAAAATATATATATTTTTATTAATTTAAATATAATATTTTTTTCATAATTTTGTCAATATTTATTAAATGTATTTCCGCAAATATACATACTAGTAATTTACCAACACATGATCTATTATTATTAATATTTATTAATTATATTATTATTATTATTATTATTATTATTATTATTATTATAGTGTTATTATTAAAATTTGTATTCATAATTTACAAGTACATAATTTATTTCAAATTATTATTTATCGCCAATTTTAAATAACATATTACGTGTCATTATTTTTTTACTTACGTAATTTATTCATAATGATTTTATGACATTGATTAATTTTGACTTATTTATTAAATAGCAGTCTAATTTAATTTCCCTAATTTATTTAAATTCTATCCATTTTCTACCCAATTTTGTGCCAATTTTAGCCTAAATTGATTTTAATTTGACCCCAAATTGAATCCCCAATTCAATTTTAATTGACCCAATTTGGTGACCCATAATCTGACCCATCTCTTTGATTTAAATCTCAACCATTCAATCCTATATGATCAACAGCTGAGATTGAGCCCCTCATTTTCTTTCCTTTTTTCAATTAAAAAACCCCCAAATCCCCTAAACCTAATCTATTTTCCACACCCACCAGCCACCCCCCCCCCTTCTCTCTCCGCGATATCTTTCTCTTCTCCCTCTCGACCTCACTTCTCTCTGCCACCCTCACGCCGCCGTCGACCTTCCCTGGCCGGCGAATATTCACAAACACTACCACAGCCATAACTCCCTCTCTCTTCTCTCCCCACCGTCTCTCTCAAATTCTTCATCCCCTCTCCAATCGGCGAACACCGCCCTCCGCTTCCACTACTCTGGCAGATGAGCTCAACCAACAGCCAAACCCAACACCCCAAACTCTCCCCTCCCATTCGCTGCTGTCGTCACATCCTCGCCGGAGTTGATGACCGACGAGGTTTCAACGAACCACCACGATGATTGTCCAGTTTGGTTCATTTATGGTTTGAATTTTTAATTCTTAGTTTCTTTGCTTCGAATTGCTTGAACCAGATTTTTAGATTTAAAAGTTGTGATGTTTGGCTTTGAATTTTGATTCTATTTTTTCAATTTCATGGTTATATGCTTCTTTAGATCATCATATGTGAAAAGCTCCAAATTTCTTCAAACTTTGGCTAACCTAGTTTCGGAATCGATTTCTGATTTTTACAATTCTTGAAATTCCTATTCCTTTTTTTTTACCCTTTTGTGAGGATGCATCGCTGAACTAGCATGGTTTTGTGGTATCTTTGATTCGATCATTTTAAATTTTGATTCCATGTCAAGTTTGATGGGTAAAATCGATTCTTAAGTGGTTAATTTTAGTGTGAATATTGTCCTTTTTTGGATCTTTATTCGTAATAGGATTCAGAAAGATTCATATATAGTTGATTGCTTGGTTATTGGTGAAAATCTTGAATTTATTTACTCCAGCATATGTCCTCTTCCTCTAATTGATCCTTTTACCTTAATTGAAAATAAGGAAAATCTTACATCCTAATTATAGTATATTTTGATTAGGATGTTTTGGCTATCATGTATATAATGCATCTGTACTATTTGCTTTCCTTTGTTATATGTTAGGGACAACCTTAGCATTTAGTGATTTATAGTTAATTTTGCCTAATTTATACCTTGATTATTGGCTTTGCTTCTTCTTAATTGGAGCACATTTTTTTACCCGCATATTTATGGTAACATGACCCCCTCATTCAAATAAATTCAGCCGCTTGATTAGGGAAAAGACTTCATTATCTGATTCTGGAAAATATTTCTTTTCCTCTTTAATCCCTTGATTGATTTTCAAAATTTTCCTCCTTCCTTCTGTTTTGGTGATTGCTCCTAACTTTTTAACTATATAAACAAGCTTCCCCCCTCATTATAGAACAAGTTTTTTCTTACTCCTACTCTCCAGAAAAAGAAAAAAAAAAGAAAAGAAATAAAACTCTTTACTTATATTTTGTCCTTCGGCTTTGGCTTTTGGCTTCTAAAGGATTCCTCGGGGTTCATCTCATTCTACTATTATGTGCTGCTTAAATCTTCTTATTATTATCTGTTTATTCCTTAACTGGTAAGTCCCTTGTCGATGCAACTTTCAATATTGATATGGTAGTTTTCTATAATCTATGGAGCATGCCTACATATTTAGTGTTAGAATAATGTCTTGTTTCCTCCATGTATTTGTTTCTCCTTGGTTGCTGCATATCTTGGTGCATTTGTCTTCGATTTTGTATTTAACAGGTTTTGGTAGAAAAGAATGTCTTGGGATTTGAAGAGTTGCCTGGGAGTTTTGGGGACTGCTTAGTTCCTTCGTTTAAAATTCTTTTACTTCATAGTCATTTTTTGGGTATGTAATAAATTTTGTATAAACGCTTTATATATATATATATATATATATATATATATATATATATATATAAATTATGGGGACTACTTACGGGGGTGGGAATTATGTGATTATGTGATTATTTTTATCACCTAGGCAATATTTTCTAGGTTAGAGGAGTAAATTTCATAATTGTCTTATCACTTAGAAATCATGTTTCAGGTTTGTTTATCGACTGTCAGCATGTTAAAATTAATTCTCTCGTGTTTAATTAATTTCCGACCTACCTATTTATTCTAAAGCAGGTTTAATCAATTCTCCATGCTTAATTAATCTCCGGCATATTATAACTAATTTTTAGCATTTTACAATATTTTTATTTAATTTTCAACACAAAATCGAGTTTTCAGCTCTTTTAGTTAATCTCCTGCAAGGTTAATCAATTTTTCAAACGTTTTCAATTGACTCCCAGCAATTTAATTAACTTCTTGGATTTTTAACTAATTTTCTGCAAACATAAATCAATTTCCAGCAAGTAAAATTAATTTCCAGCATTTAGAAATCATTTTCCAGCAACTATTAATTAATTTCCAGCATCTAAAAACTCTTTTTTCAGAAAAATGTAATTAATTTCCAGCATTTAGAAACCATTTTCCAGCAATTATTAATTAATTTCCAGAATCTAAAAATTATTTTTTCAGCAAAATGTAATTAATTTCCAGCATTTAAAAATCATTTTCCAGCAATTATTAATTAATTTCCAGCATCTAAAAACTATTTTTTCAGCAAAATGTAATTAATTTCCAGCATTTAAAAATTATTTTCCAGAAATTATTAATTAATTTCCAGCATCTAAAAACTAATTTTTTTTAGCAAAATGTAATTAATTTCCAGGAATTATTAATTAATTTCCAGCATCTAAAAACTATTTTCCAGCAAAATGAAACTAATTTCCAGCATGTTAAAATTCATTTTGTGGCATGCTTGGACTAATTTTCAGCATGTTAAAATTCATTTTGTGGCATGCTTGGATTAATTTTCAGCATAGTTAAATTACTTTTCAGCCTTAAAATAATTTTTTTTCTTTCTCTAGTAAGTTTTAAAACAATTTCCAGCATTTTAAAACCATTTTTTCGGCAATCTTAAATATTTTTCTGTAATTATTAATTAATTTTTCAGTATACTTAAATGGATTTCCAGCATTCCTAATTTAACATCTTGTGTTTATTTAAATTTTCGACTCATTTGAATAACGTTCCTCGCCTAGAAATCTTGCTTATAAGTTTAATAAATATTAATTAATCTATCGCGTTAGACACCATGCTTATAGGTTTTAATTACAATGTAAATAATTGAATAGTTATCTATCACCTAATCAACTTTAATTAACTAAGAGGCTTGCTTGAGACCTTTACGTGCTAAATGCTAGTCCTATTTATTTTGTCTGGCGTAAATCCCGAGTCTAATTAGGAAGCCTAAGATTTCCTTCGCGGCTAGATCCTTATCCAAAATAGGTCGTCCAACGCCTCTTGGGCAGTAAGTTGGGACGGGTAGGCATTTTTAGGTAACCCTAGTTTCATCGCTTTCTTTAGAATGCCTTTAAGATTAATAACCAAATTAGGTGGGGTGGGTAGAACAGTCGAAAATGATGGAAATTGACCCGAGCAGTATCCGACAATGCGATATACGACATTGTCATACGCTAATAAGTCGGGCGCTGATCTGAATAATATAAAAATTAATCTTTGTCTAGATTCGATCGAATTTTATTTATTTTTGCATGCTTGTTTGGGGTAGTTTAGGTATAACTTAACATTTTTTTTTTCATTATAATTTGTGTCTTTCTATCTTCTGGCTTCTCTAATTCCTTTATTTAACTACGCATTTTTACTACTTTATCACGTAGTTAATTATTAATTAGATAATAACTAAGTCGTATGGTTAATTTGTTTATTATATTTTATCCTTTAAACGCCTAGTTAAAACGTTAAGTTAATAAAAATAATTGACCTTTGTTTATCACATAGATTTCCCCACGTAATATATGAGTTCGGCCGGGACCCATATTTGTGGACCTCGAAAGGTGCCTAACACCTTCTTTTCGAGGTAACCTGAACCCTTACTCGAGTTTCTGGTTGACGTAGACTAATTAATTAATCGTAATTAGTTTAGAATGGTGCCCTAACGCACCTTAATTCGTTAGGTGGCGACTCTTCACCCTTTAAACGATCCTAAATAGAGTTGTCACGTCGAATTCCGCTTTTCGCGAGAAAAATGGGGCGCGACACTATTAATCGATAATTATTGTTATATAATAAGCATATGAGCAATGTCGAACAATATCAGCCAATGACAAGTCATTTTATTAATCAATACATGGGTGACTATTTCTACTGATAGACAACCATAATTACTATTTCACAAATACAAGGAAACTTGGTCCCACCATAATTTCATGATTTCTTCATCAACTACACATTATCATCATAATGCAAGTAGTTACTCAATCAGCAGTAAAAACCACCAAGGCAAATAAAGTCAGATGTTCAAATATATATATATATATCAACAGACAACATCACCTACATCAAACATTTAACTTTCATGTTAAGGCTACCATATTCACCCTTTCATTTACCAACCACTTGAATATTAGTTTCCGTAATTATATACCATTTTTTCCTTACCATTTTATCAATGATAAGACCATGCCCAATATTTAGTATACCATTTTCCACTTAAATCACATAACAAGAATTCCTTTAACTATTAATAAATAACAAAGTTACCACCTTTCACAATTTCCAGAATTCACACAAGTCAATTAAACACAACTAATATAAGCATCAACTTCGTCAAACTTAAAACACCAAATCAAAACTTCATGATACTACCAACAAGACAAGCAACAAACCTACTCAAATTCCTTCACACACCCCAAAATGCACAACAACTTATAATTCTTACCTATCACGGTTCAAATTTAACCAAACAACTTAAAATCACAATCACATCTCATAGTACACGAACAAACTTACAACCAATAAATTTTATCATAATTCATATGACAATCATAAGTTTCAGCCCTTATAGACAGATACCAATTAGAAACAACTAGGTTCCAATTGCGAACTCCTAAAGATACCAATTGGAATCGACTAGATTCCAATTATGATTGTAGAGATACCAGTTGGAATCGAGAGATATCAATGGGATTCAACCCATATAAGCAACTATACAAACCGCACGAGAGGAAAGAAGAAAGTGAAACAATTTCCTATAATATGTCATAGCTCCCTGAAGATAAGATGTGGACGTCAACACATCAATCCGTAGGACTCTACTCGATATTTGCTCTTGTACTGGGAAACCGGTAACCTAGGCTCTGAAACCAACTTGTCAGGATTCAAACTATCGGATCGTGAGGGCTCCTACTCTAATCCACCTAGATAGGAGAACTCCTTACCACCCGTTCAACATAACATGCGGAAGTCTTTATTAAATAGAAATAATCCGCATTTATTACAATTGTTTTATTACAAATATTAAGTGCAAAAATGTAAACTGCCCCTAGGAACTAGTCTAAACGGGTACAAGAGCTTCTAAATCAAGAACAATAAGACTGGACACAACTTTCACCATGAATGAGAGGAGTAGAAGCTGCTGAAGATCACTATCCAAGTCACATGTGAAACATCAACAGATCCTGCAACCAGACTATACCCCAAAAAGGGTATAGCAAGAGTAGTATCAAGACAAACAACAAGTGCTGGTAAGTATCATCGGACGACCAGGGTTAGATCATGTGAACACAATATAGAAATCACAATAGAAAACATGACAACTTATATAATAATTTAATCCACAACACTATTATCCACTTGTGTTACCTAAGAATATTCCCATTCTTATTCTCGTTGATCATTCATCACCTTCACATCAAGTGTCATCCATCCTAACTCTCAGAGTTTAACCGTAATAGTTATTATAAGTCAATCTATTTCACTTACGCCTCAATTAACCTCAATGATAATTGAAAACCAATAACCATCACCTTGTAACAAGTACAACTATGAACACACATTATGATAAATACCTCAAGTTTATGATACTTAGCCTTTTCAAATAACTCAACAACTTTAGTTAAGTACAAGTCAAGGGACGACAAGTCAGGTCAAACCATGACTAAGTCAACAACTCTGACTCTAATAATATTCAAGTCAGCAAACCATGACTCTAACAACAGAATCCCAAAAACATATATGTCAAGTAACCGGACCACACCAGAATCCCAATATATATCAAGCAATATCATAATTCGGTTCACTCAAGGAACCCACAACAGCAACCACAATATAACTCGGTCCACTCATGGAACCAATATAAACAACAAGAATAACAATAATCATATACCTGATCCATTCAAGGAACCGTCACACTAGTACATACCTTGTACATACATGCTAAGGGTCTTATGGTTGCCCACTAGCCATGACCTGCAGGGGACGAGCTCTTATCCATGTACTGTACCAGTGTGGTACCCGAGCCAACCAAAGAATCATAATAACTAATCCCGTGAAGATGTCTAAATACCGGTGCATCCTACAATAATAACAAATATCACAACAATCACAACAATAATGAGAATAAACAATCATACTTGTATAGTCAACAAGCCTTTAATATAACCTTATTATATGTGATTAACACCTAGGATATTATTTAACAATTTCCTTCCTTAAGCATGCATTGCAACAATAGAAAACCACCCAAACACTTGGTCAACTCGAGCTAATCATTCCATGTAAACAACAATCATTCTTTAACACACCAAATTACAAGTAGATATGATTCATTGGTTTCATAAATTACAACATGTACGAACACAAATCCACGGCTTATTCAAGTAAGAATTATCAAGCCACATTATTAAATTCAATTTAGGAGTGCACATTCAACCCAAAGGAGTCTAAACTCTAGTTCAACATTCATAAATTCATTCACTATTCCAATCCTCCTTCATTTATACCGAGATCGGAGATTTCATTATTATCTAGAAACCCTTACATTTAAGTCACTACTAGGTTCAAGACCTACTCAATTATCCTATCATTCAACTCTATTTAACTTACAATCTAACTTTAGTCATACACCTATATACCTTTTACTTCCTAACCCTTAGCCTAACTTGACCTTAGGCTCTTAAGTTAAGTCACCGTCTCCTTATACGATAACCAGTCCTCATCACTAACCTTAAGCAAGATTATCCCATATTCCAACCATATATAATACCAAGTTCACCCTTTTATGGTAATTAGGCTAAATAACTAGACTATGATCTCACACAATCTCATTGTTATCTATATTCACATAATTCACATTACAATCCACCATAGAGTCATACAAATACAAAAGATCCATCAAGGATTCATACATTAACATATTAATACACAATTAGGTCCTTATTACATTAAATTCATGTTTTATCCACCCAAACTCTATACCCGCAGTCCTAAGCATGATTTCTCTCGTCAAATCTACATTATGGATACGATTACTAACCACAGTCTACTGCTGATAAACCATAACCTACCTTGGCGCCAAACTGTTGCAATCAATAAGCTATACCATAGATGATCTTCCTTCTTCTTCACATTTTCGAAGGCTAATCATCTAACAAACAACAATTATAAGAGTGATTAATAAACTACTCTTCAAACAATTACTTTGGGAATTCAAACCCACTAGTTCTACCCTTATGTACGGTCTACAAATTATCCAAGGATCAATTAACCATCAAAATAGTTCTATCAAGCTCAACCCAACTCCATTAATAGAGTTTTTAGGTTAAAGATTCCACCTTTATTGAATTCAAGGTCCCCAACTATCAATTTTCATGTTTTAGAATTACTAATTCATGCTAGGGATTGTTAATTAAAAATTTAGAAGTGACGCTAGGTGATATTAACTCAACCATAGGTTTTCCCCAAAATATCATGAACTTAGGGTCAAATCCCCAAGAATTTCACCATTAAAGATTGTTCTAGAGATTCTAGGATGTTAAAGGATTGAAAAATAAAGAAGATGACGGAAGAAACTTACATCAACTAAGAATTTCCACCCATACCAACAGAAAAAAGCCCTTCTAGGGCTTAGGAATAAAATTTTGGAATTCGAGGGCTGAAACCAGTCAAAAATGGGTTATAAACTGTTGTGCATGTCGCTATAGCGACTTGACCCTCTATAGCGACCTGACCCGCTATAGCGACCTGACCTGCTACAGCACTCTCAGCTTTTCAGCACGGACAGTCTTCAGTAAAATGGTCATAACTTTTTACTCAGGTAGTGGATTAACGAACGGTCAGTTGTGTAGGAAATAAGACTCAGAGATCTTTAATTTGGTTGATATTGGGGCCCCTAACTCCTTATGTTATAGGAGGAATGCTTGTTTAAAATTGATCCTAGTTTAAACTTAGTCCGAAACTAAATCGGTAAGGATACTTTCAATTTAACTTTGTGCTAGGAGTATTGTATGACCTTATTACATATCAAATGCACTCCAATACTAAAGAATTAATACTAATACATGTGACGAATGACAAACACATGCCTTGTCTAGTAATATTTTCAGTAACGACGGAATCAGTCATTACACGTCCTTATTCACTTATAAAGACATTTGCTCCCTCACTCTCTCAATCAATACAATAGTTCATACTTGATCTCTAAGCTTTATTTTAGCTCTTGAATATTCACATAGTTATTTTTGTTTCCTTATACCTCTCGGATAGCTCATATTAGCTCTTGATTAGACTCGTGAATGACCTCGGCTTGCTCAGATTTGTTTGCTTTACTTATTTGCTCTGCTTTATTAGTAACTAATTGCTTCCTTTCACCATCTTGAACATAACTGTTAATAATTGAATCTAAAACAAGGTTAAATCATAACACATGCTCTTGACTCACCTACGAATTTAATTGTACCAAATCCACGGTAAACATGACTGACCCTACCAAATCACTTCATCCGCATACACAACCTCTCTCTTTCATACAAACATATGTTTGTTGACTTGACTTCCCTCTTGATCTCGTCCAAATTAATCCAATAAGTAATACTCCATCTTTTTTTATTTATGCAGTAAAAATTAAATAGATACGGAAGTGGAAAAAGAAATAAAGATTTTTAAAAATTATTATTCTTTTCAAAATTGACTAAAAAGGAAATGGTACTACAAAATCAGTAGTTAATTCTCTATAAGAAAGTTATGCCTAATCTATACTAATAGAAACTTAAGAATGTAATAACAAATTTTATGCCACCATCTCTCTCCCTCTCTCTCTTTTTTTGATACAGAAGGACAATTTGTTTAATACATCATTTAAATTTTTCTTTCGAGCTGCATATGAGTTTGAGATCTTAGGCGCTCGTCTATTTAACTTTTTTGAACTAACAGTTATTTCTTTCCTTTTCGTAATAAGTGATTTTTATAGGTTTAACTTATTCATTACTCCCTCCATTTTTAAATAAGTACATATTTTAAATTTGATACACCCCTTAATAAATTACGAACTCCTGAAAAATAAAATATAATTTTACTAACTTACTCCTAAATAAATTTTTAAAAAAAGTACACTAAATAGACCACAAAATTAAAATATTTACCTCCTAATGCCCCTTCTCATAATAACTTCCTATATACCCATGTGGCACATTATATTTACAGGTAATGCCCCGTAAGCGATAACACACATTCAGGCATTAAATAGAGCCTTAAATTGTGGGACCCATTTTCCTCTTATTTTAGTTTTAAATTGAGTCAAACATTGCGGCTACTTTTTCTTTTCTTCTTATTTTTTTTATTTTTTGGTTTGACTTTCTTTATTTTTTAATTTGGTTAATATTACATTTTTATATGGAATAAAATAACTAGTGTTTGGAGATGTTTATGAATTAATTTTATAATAGTTAATTTCAATACTAGCTAACTATTTCTAGATTAATAGAAATAAATAAAAGTAGAAACATTAAATAATAAATTACAATAACAAATAATTAATAAAATGCTAAATCATTAGAAATATTATTTGATAATATTTTTATTATTTATTTATTTCTTTTTTGTCCTTTTGTTTTCTTCTTTTTTTATTAGTTATCTTCTTTTTAATTTTTTTTCTCTTTTTATATTATTGCATTTTTAAAAAACTAAAATAAAAGTCAAAAATAAAATATTAACTAACTACTTTTAGATTAATAAAAAGTAAAACAATATTAGATAATAGGAAATTATTTTAAAAAAATATATATATTAAGGTGCACTAGCTTGTTTATTAAAATCTATAATAGTATCAGAAGCTAAATATACTGTGATGATATCATGGAGGTACAATTGAAGGATTGAAGCAGACATCAATGATACTACTATAATATATAGATATAATGTGATGATATCTTTACGGACTGAAGCAAACATCAATGATATCACGTCAGTATATAGATATATTTTTATGGTATCATTATAGACTAAACCAAACTCCAATAATAAAATGACGGTATATAGATATACTGTGATAGTATTATAGAGATCCCACTAAGGACTGAAACAGACATCAATGATACCATGACAGTATATAAATATACTGTTATGGTATCATTACAGACTAAAGCAAACCTCGATGATACCATGTCAGTATATATATACCGTGATGGTATCATGGAGGTTTGACTGAAAGATTGAAGCAGACATCAATGATACCATCACGGTATATAACTATACTGTGATGGTATCATGGAGGTCCCACTAAAGATTGAAGTAGACATCAATGATACCATGACAGTATATAAATATATAATGTTGGTATCATGATGGTTTCACTAAAGAATTGAAGCAGACATCAATGATACCATTACAATATATAATATACTACTATGGCATTATTACCGACTGAAGCAAACCCTAATGATACCATGCCAGTGTATCTATACTGTGATGATATCATGAAGGTCTGACTGAAGATTGAAGCAAACATCAATGATACCATGACAATATATAGATATACTGTGATGGTATTCTGGAGGTCCCACTAAGGACTGAAGCAGACATCAATGATATCATGACAGTATATAGATATACTATTATGGTATCATTATAGACTGAAGTAAACCTCGATGATACCATGTCAGTATATATATATATATATCGTGATGGTATCATGTAGGTCTGACTGAAAGATAGAAGCAGACATCAATGATACCATGACGATATATAAATATACTGTGATGGTATCATGGAGGTCCCACTAAAGATTGAAGTAGACATCACTGATAACATGACAGTATATAAATATACAATGATGGTATCATGGTGGTTTCACTGAAGGATTGAAGTAGACATTAATGATACCATTACAGTATATAATATACTGTTATGGTATCATTACAGACTAAATCAAACCCCAATGATACCATGACGGTAGATAGATATACTGTGATGGTATTATAGAGATCCCACTAAGGATTGAAGCAGACATCAATGATACCATTACAGTATATTATATATTGTTATAGTATCATTACAAACTGAAGCAAACCCCAATGATACCATGTCAGTGTATATACAGTGATAGTAACATGAAGATTTGACTGAAGGATTAAACCAGATATCAATGATACCATGACAACATATAGATATACTGTGATGGTATCATGGAGGTTCCACTAAGAATTGAAGTAGACCTCAATGATACCATGACAGTATATAGATATACTCTGATGGTAATACGGTGGTATCACTGAAGGATTGAAGCAGACATCAATGATACCATGACAGTATATAATATACTATTATGGTATCATTACAGTTTGAAGCAATCACCAATGATACCATGTCAGTATATATATATATATATATATATATATATATTGTGATGGTATCATGGAGGTCTGACTGAAGAATTGAAACAGATATCAATGATACATGACGGTATATTAATATGTTGTGATGGTATCATGGAGGTCCCACTAATAATTGAAGCAGACATCAATGATACAATGACTGTATATAGATATACTGTGATGGTATCATTACGGAGTGAAGTAAATGAAAAAAAAAGAATCAAATAAAATTACAAAAGAAAAGAAATAAAAAAAAAAGACCAAAAATATGAAATTAGCTTGTAGTGAAAAATAAAGAGTATTATGATTTGAGAAAAAATGAATGAAAAAAGAGAAAAAAAAAGTAAAGAATAAAATAATAAACTAAAAAAAGAAAACAAAAGGAACAAGAAATAAAGAAATTGAAAAAAAAAAAGAAAAAACGAAAAGGAGCCAATAAAGAAAAAAAAGCAGGAAAAAAAGAAAAAATATCAGGGAAAAAAAATAAAGAATAAAGAAATAAACGAAAAAAAGAAAAGGGAAGTAATAAGAAATATAGAAATTGAAAAATAAAGAAAAACAAAAAAACAAAAAACGCAAAAATAAAAGGAACCAAGAAAGGAAAAAAAAAAGAAGAGAAAAATAAAAGCAGGAGAAAAGAAAGAAAAAGAAAAAGAGAAAAAAAATAAATGAATAAAGAAACAAACGAGAAAAAAGAAAAAAAAGAGTATATAAAATAAAAATTGAGAGTAAATTAGACTATGGTGTAAAAAAGAAAATAAAGAATAAAATAATATTACAAAAAAATGAAATGAACAAAGAAGCATAAAAAAAGGGATACAAGAAAAAAATAGAAAAAAAGAAAAAAAGTAGAGAAATAAAAAGGAAAAGAATTAAAAGGGAGATAAATAACTAAAACTACAAGGGAATGGGGCATTTTATGTAATTAGTTAGGGGAACATTTTATGTAAAGGAACATTTAATTGTAAATAGTTTACTCCTATGGGGCATGAATGTAATTTCCCTTAAATTTTATACCTCTCTCCAAGTTGACATTGATTACATTTAAAATGAAGAGTTAGACATTAATGGTACAAGTGTAAGAATATTATGTATAATATTACATATTAATGACCCATATATTTTTGATAATAAATTTACCTTGTCTCTCAAATAAAGTTATAAATCAGTCAATTAATTTTTCTCCAAGTTATGCATATATAGTATTTCTTTGATAGCAAGAAATAACTATGAAAGTCCCTAGGATTAAAGTTATTTGCCTAAGAGTCCCTAGCCTACCTATAACTACTTCTGTGACTCCATCAGTCTGACATACTCTTTTATAGGCATAAACTAGAATACTCTAGGATTATTCTTCTCTCTTTTGAGGTTACAAGTCGGTGATAAAGCAAAGAGGATTCATACACTTGAACAATCATGGTTGAAGGTATATTTCTATTTATTTTTTTGCTGTGTTTGGCTTTATGTATGTGTTGAAATTCAACATGTGGTATCAAGAGTCTGTCTTTAGCTATATTGTTTAGTGTTATATTCTGGCTGAGATAATTATATCATCTGTTTCCGTTTTAACTCATGGTCTGGTAATAAAAGGATAACTTAAAGGGTTTGATCGATATGCTGATTACTTACTGGTTTTAACTTTTGAAGTGTTCGAGTATTTTTCTTTTTTACAATTGAACTCTAGTAAAAAGTTTTTGGATACAGTAAGGATATTGTTTGGTGGGTATTTTCATTGTCAGAGAAGGTTTTTTCAAAGTATTTTATTCTTATGAAATAAATGAATGTAGTTGTTGACTTCTCTGGTCACTATAGCATTCCAATTCACCTTAATTGATAAATTAGATCAAAGGGTGTGATCCCAGTACGTGAGTTGTATTCTAATTTATTTTACTTATGAGCTCTATTTTGAAGTTAACATTATGACAAATTAAAAGTCTCGTGTTTGATAGTTATTAAAGAACTATTCTGCTTTGGTATTATGTACGATTAAAATTTTATTTTATTTGGTACATAAATTAGTTCAGTTAATTAAGTAACAAGTAATTACCATGTTTTAACGAGGGATATGTAGGCTCAATCTGTTCTCTTGTTGTGTGATTCTTTCCTTATTAATGTGAGACGCTTGATACATCGGATTGTGCTATGTAGGCTCAGCCTATACAATCCGTTTTTGCATCCTGATAATAACAATTTGTTTAAGTTAATTATTTAAGTTAACTATTGTGAGATGTCATTCTGAGTTCTTTTTATAATATGCTTGGATTAGCCACAACATCTTAAGTATATGATATAAAGAAAATTAAATTTTTTAATCACATAAAGTTAAGTGATTAAGATATGATAATGACATCTAATAAAATTTAGTTATCTTATCAAAATAGTAACCTTACCCCAACTAGTTTGGTTAGATTAATTGAAATGAGATAGTAAACCTTTCAGTTGAAAATTTATCCTATGCCCACAGATACGGATTATTTTCTAGTTTTATTGGGTTTACTAATCTAATAAAGTTAAGTAATTATATGCATGAGTTACAACCTCTACCCACAGGAAGGTTTAGAATTTACTTAAGAATCGGTATTTACACGATTCACTTTATGGTTATGTATTTCATAGCTTATGTATGTGTATCCTTGGTTTGCAGTTCAAACAGCTTTTCCTACTGCAACATTTAACGAAAATGCTCAAATTCCAATGTTGTCTGGTGAAAACTTTACTGAATGGAAGTAGAAAGTCCTTCTCACTTTAGGGTGTTCAGATCTGTATCTAGCACTCCATGTGGAAGAACCACCTAAGCACACAAAATTAAGTACGCCAGAGGCTAAGGCTTCTTATGAGTAGTGGAAGCGATCTAATCGCTTGAGCTTAATGCTCATAAAAGCCCATATAAGCCAAAGCATTAGGGGTTCCATCTCTAACAACGACAAGGTCAAAGCCTACATTAAGGCAATTGATGAACAATTTGTAAGCTCTGACAAGGCATTGGCCATCACCCTTATGAAGAGGCTCTCGAGTATGATATTTGATAGAAGTCGTACAACGCATGAGCACATTATGGAGATGAGAGATATTGCTGCTAAACTCAAGTCCTTTGAGGTCGATATGTCTGCACCATTTCTTGTGCATTTTGTTCTCAACTCTCTTCCTACAGAATATGGTATGTCCAAGATATCTTAGAACGCACATAAAGACAAATGGTCAATCAATGAACTCTTGACCATATGTGTGCAAGAAGAGGAGAGGTTCAAACATGAGATACCTGAAAGTGCTAATTTGGTGACTCATGATAAGAGAAATGCAATGAAAGGCAAAAGTGTTCCTATGAAGAAGTAAGACAGTCTTGACAGACTCTTGTCGTTTTTGCAGAAAGAAAGGACACTGAAAGAAAGAGTGGTTGAAATACAAGAAGTGGCTTCAGAAAAAAGGTAATCGATTCTGGTTACACAACTCATATTATCAAAACCATGCAGGGTTTTCTAACTCTAATGAAGCCGATGGAAAGTGAACAAAATGTTTATTCTGGCAATAGGAAGACATCACATGTGGAAGGCATGGGGACTTATAGGCTCATTTTAAAAGATGGTTTTCAATTAGATTTAGAAAACACTTTTTACGTTCAATCATATTCTAGGAATTTAATTTCTCTTTCAAGACTATCAATAGTTGGTTATGATTTCAATTTTCATTTGTCTTCAATGAAACTTTTGAAAGACAATAAAGTTATTGATTTTGGAAATTGTATGGAAAGTTATTTAACTTTGAGCTAGCCCCCATGACTGAATGTAATGTCTTAACTCTACATGATAAAGAAATTGACACTAAACAATGTATATCAATGAGAACTCATCAAATCTTTGGCACAAGATATTTGGACATATCTCTATTGAAAGAATCAAAAGGTTAGTTAATGATGGAGTTCTTGAAGCTCTTGATTTTTCTGACTTTGGAACTTGTGTGGACTGTATAAAGGGTAAGCAGAACAACAAATCCAGTAAAGGTGCCAAAAAGAGTTCTCAATTACTTGAGATCATACATACAGATATCTGTAGATCTTTTCCTACTCCCTGCTTGAATTGTGAGAGATATTTTATCTCATTTATTGATGACTATTCAAGATATATGTATCTTTATTTTCTGTTTAATAAATCAGAAGCACTTGATGCTTTTAAAAAATTTAAAACAGAAGTATTAGAGAAATAAATTGGAGCTCAAATCAAAGTATGATCTGATAGGGGTAGAAAATATTATGGTAGGTACACAGAAAAGGGACAAGTTAAAGGTCCATTTGCTGAGTTCCTTGAAAAAGAATGTATAATTGTTCAATATACCATGCCAGGAACACCACAACAAAATGGTGTGGCAGAAAGAAGGAACCGAACATTAATGGACATGGTAAGAAGCATGATTAACAGATCAAGTTTATCTTTATCCTTATGGAGTGAAGGCTTAAAAACTGTTGTGTATATTTTAAATAAGGTTCCATCCAAGGCTGTTTTCAAGATACCTTTTGAATTATTTAAAGGATGAAAACCTAGTTTAAGCCATTTACATGTTTAGGGATGTCCAAATGAAGCGAGAGTTTATAACCCACATATAAAAAAGTTGGATGAACGAACAATAAGCAGTTTCTGTATAAGCTATGCGGTTAACTCTAAAGGATTTAGATTTTATTGTCCTTCTCATTCTCCTAAAATTGTTGAGGCTAGAAATGCTAAATTTCTTGAGGAACATGAAGTAAGTGGGAGTGGTTCAAATCAAGTGGTGGAACTAGAAGAGATAAGGGAACCACTTGTGGTACCTTTATATACTGAAAACTTAAATAGAAATCAGATAAATTCTCATGAATTACCTAAAGAGAAACAAGTTCAAGAGCCACCACCACTTGATGAGACACATGAAGAGCAACCCATTTTACCTAAACTCATTGTTGAAGGAGCACCTGAACAAGTGGAAGTAAGGAAATCCTCAAGAGTTCGTAAACCAACAATTTCTAGGGACTATGTTGTATATCTCCAAGAGTCTGATTATGCTATTGAACTAAAAGATGATCCATGTTTTCTTTTCACAAGCCATGAATGGAGAAACCTCCACACTTTGGTATGATGCCATGAAAAAAGAGTTGGAATCTATGGCAAAAAATAAAGTTTGAAATCTCGTTGAATTACCTAAAGAAATCTCTAATATAGGATCCAAGTAAATTTATAAAATCAAAAGAGACTCATTTGGACGGTAATATTGAATGATATAAAGCTAGACTTGTAGCCAAAGATTTCACTCAAATAAAAGGTATTGATTAGCATGAAACCTTATCTCCTGTGTCAAAGAAGGATTCATTAAGAATAATCATGGCATTAGTAGCTCACTTTGATTTAGAGCTACATCAAATGAATGTGAAAATGACTTTCTTGAATGGATATCTTGAAGAAGAGGTATACATGCGTCAGCCCGAAGAATTTTGTGATAAAGATGAAAGTCACCTTGTTTACAAGTTGAATAAATTCATTTATGGACTAAAAACAGCCTTTCTGTTAATGGTATTTCATAATGTTGTTTCTTCATTTGGATTTATGGAGACCATCATTAATCAATGTATATACCTTAAAGATAAGTGGGAGCAAGTATATTTCTTAGTCCTATATATGGATGACATTTTACTTGCTAGTAGTGATTTAGGATTGCTGCATGAGACGAAACAGTTACTAATCTAGAATTGTGAAATGAAGGATATGGGTGAAGCCTCTTATGTCATTGGGATAGAGATTCACAAAGATAGATCTCAATGATTACTTGGATTATCTTGAAAGGCCTACATTGAAAGAATTCTGGAAAGACCTATAGCAGCACCTATCATTAAAGGTGACAGATTCTCATTGAATCAATGTCCACAAAATGCATTAGAACTAGAGCAAATGAAAGGCATTCCATATGCTTCACTTGTTGGAAGTCTTATGTATGCACAGGTCTGCACTAAACCCGATATTGTTTTTGTAGTAGGAATGCTTGACAAATATCAAAGTAACCCTGATCTTGATCATTGAAAATCTGGCAAAAGGGTTTTAATATATTTGTAAGGAACCAAGTATCTTAAGGAAGTGTTAAGCAAATCATTATTGCAACATCCACAATGAAATCTGAATTTATAACATGCTATGAAGCTACATCACAGGCGTTATGGCTGCAGAATTTCACTTCAGACCTTAAAGTTGTCAATTCTATTGCTTGGCTATTGAGAATATTTTAATAGCTGTGGTACTCTTTTCAAGGAATAATAAGAGTGATGGTTAGAGACTATGTCAAGAAGTAAGATGTGAGTTTTGAACATGTTAGTACTACTATGATGATTGCTGATCCTATGACTAAAGGTTTACCAGCTAATGTTTTCAAGGATCATGCATCCCATATGGGGCTTAGTAACTCATTATAGTCTTGGTTTGTTCTCTAACACTTTGTCTAGACACTATCGTTATACATGATCGTACATATTTTGTGGTTTTCATTTATTATAAAGTGATCATTGGATCAAATAACGTTTGACTCTGAATGACTTATATTAAGCTCATTTTTAAAGTTGTTGGACACTTTATTTAGAACATATCATACATTGTAATACATGGAAGGAAGTGTTTGATTAAGAGCATGACCGCCATGATTATTGTATTAATATATTCTTGATAAAGTGATTGTTGCATAACTATTAAGTTGAGTGAATATGTGTTTATGGCCATATTGATTATTTTCACTTATAAAGGATTGTCTGGTTATGATATGTGGGCCAAGTGGGAGAATGTAAGAATATTACATTTAATATTACGTATTAATGACCTACATATTTTTGGTAATAAATTTATCTTGTCTCTCAAGTAAAGTAATAAATCAGTCAATTAATTTTCCTCCAAATTATGCATATATGGTATTCCTTTGATTGTAAGAAATAACTATGAAAGTCCCTAGGGTTAAAATTATTTATCTAAGAGTCTCCAGTCTACCTATAAATACGCCTGTGACTCCATCAGACTGGTATACTCTTTGATAGGCATAGGCTAGAAGACTCTAGGATTAGTCTTCTCTCTTTTAGGTTACAAGTCGGTGATAAAGCAAAGAGGATTCATACACTTGAACAATCTTGGCTGAAGGTATGTTCCTATTTATTTTCCCCCTGCGTTTGGCTCTGTGTATGTATTGAAATTCAACAACAATGGCATATTAGGAAGATTATGATCAAAATATTCTTGAAGGCTTAAGAAAATTATTTAATAACATTAGTTAAGAGTGTCTTGACTAAATTACACTAATCGACTTGTAGAAAAATGTAAGAAATATCAAAAAACCTTTAGGTAAGGATAAATTTAAATAATGAAAAGTTAATACATTCTTGATTTTTTATAAAATGCTTGTGTAAGCGTCTAAGTTTTTTTCCTGAAAAATAGCAATCAAGAAAAGGAAAATAGCGACAAACAAGAGTATTTTATGTCAAAATATGTGCGGGATTACAATCTTTATAAAATCTTAAAAATAAAAAGATGTAATCCTCTAATTCTTCTCCTCACGTTCTTCACCTTGTTCTTGAATCAACGCGATGTTTGTTTGGATTTCACCATGAATTGCGGAGCTAAGGTTTATTCACAATCGTGAAGGTTTGAAAACTTGCGGCTCACCACTTGGAGACAAATACTTCTTGATATGCGGAAGGCTTGCGGATCACCAATGAAGATGAGAGCTTCTCTTTATGTGTTTATGTATTTTTTGTCCCCCTTTTTTCTTTGGTCAAGACCCCTTTATATAGGTGTAAGCTAGGGCTTGAGGTATTTTGGTCTTCAAGTAACCCTAACGAACCTTGGGTTTGAAGAGCATGAGTTAGGCTCATCTTGTTAATTTAACAGTCTGTCCCAAATGTAATTGGACTTCATTTAAGTTATATAATTTTAACTTAAAACTCAATCCAACTTTATTAACCAATAATTTGACTTGGTCAACACATCATGAATATAAGATTTAATCCAAATTTACTATGGATTTGTCCATAAAATTTCACTGTCTACAAATGCCCCCTGCTTCAAGGCTGGTTGAGGTGCATGACTTGTCGAACCTTTAAAGGCAAGACTTGAAGTATTCCTGCAATAATTTTTTTCATGTAGTTGACTTCTTGCAAAATATTTGAAACTTCATAAGATATGACTATGCCGACATGTTGAAGCTATCGAAGTTCATACATGCCAGAGTCTTTTGGTAGCATTCTCTAATTTGCAAGAGATCCGCTTCACTTCTGATCATTTGCCGGTTCATTTTTGTTTGAAGTGTTTTCATCTTGTATAGGATTATTGCATAATATTTCCTTGTCATTTGACGGCTGGAAAAAATAAATCTTGTACCGAAAGATGTTATCAAGACCCTAAGAGTATCAATTTTTTTGGTTACCAACTATACAGACATGGCATCTTGAGAGTTGAGAGCAAGAATTGCGTCAACGAGCTTGTCTCGATAATGGGGGTAGCTAATAATCGACTACAATGTCGATAGACACTTTACTTTCTTTGAGTCACGATAATTTGTAGCAATATGTAAGGAATGATGCTTGCATGCATGCTAACAGTGACTTGGATGAAGTGAAATTTGAACAAATATTAGCGGAAATTTTCCATAATTTGATTTCAATGAAAATTTTCCATAGTATGATTCCATGAGAATTTTTCATAATTTAATGGGAACTTTTCATAAGTAGATTTTAATGAAAACTTTCCATAATTTGGTTCCAATGTAAATTTTTCATAATTTGATTTCAAGAGAACTTTTCCATAATTTGGTTCCAATGGAAACTTTCCATAACTATTATTTTTCATAATTTGTAGGAACCAAACTTATATCAATGTCTTTTGACCTCTATAAATGCTCATGTTTCTACATGGTTTATTGTCGATTTGCGGCATCATCAAGCTCATTCTCCATCTCTATCAGGTAATTTTTTAAACTTTATTTTTGTCACTTTCTCCTCAGCTCAGCACACCATGGTAGAAAATTCATATCTTACCGTAGAAACGATGAAATCAAGATCTGTTTGATGTTCCAGAAACTAGACTCGTAGATCTACAAAATATTCAAAAATCAATTCAATTAACGACAATTAATTTTTGAAATTGGTGATAAATCTGGCTTTTTTTTTTTTTTTTACAGATTCGTACCGTCTCACCAAAACATCCCCGCCTTAGTGTAGGAGTGTCCAAACTATGAGTGACTTAATTCCATAGAAATTAGACTTGGAAGGCTAAAACATATCCAAAAATCAAGTCAAAAATTCTTCCGTACGAGCCGTAATCAATTTTTGAAGTTGGTTATAAATCTGGCCGACTTGTTTGACAGATTTGTACAGTTTCATCAAGACATCCCTATCTTGGAATAAGAGTTTCCAAATAATGAGAGACTTGATTTCATAGAAATTAGACTTAGAAGGCAACAACAAATCCAAAAATCAAGGAAAAACTCTTTTTGGATGGGCCGCAATTAATTTTTGAAGTTGACTATAAATCTAACCTGCTTGTTTGACAGATTTGTGCAGTTTCATCAGAACATCTGTATCTTGGAGTATGAGCATCCAACTTATCATTCCAAAGAAACTAGACTCCAAAATTAACGACATATCCAAAAATTAAGACAAAACTCCTTTTAGATTGGCCGCAATCGATTTTTAAAGTTGGCTCTAAATCTGGTATTTTGATCTTACAATTTTGTGCAGTCTTGGTGAAAAATTCATCTCTTGAGATTGGAGAGTCTAAATCAGGAGCTATTTGATCCTCTTGTGGCTTGGTACGAAAGAGACTTGCAGCAACCATATTCCATCTTTTACAAGTTAACATGTTAAGCACCTCATTCTTCCGCATTTATTTTTGAGGAACCGCATCCCATCTTTCATGCTCAAGCATGTACCCATCTTAATCTTTTGGCTTGGTGAGAAAGAGGCTTGGATTAGTCATTCCTAACTTTGGCGATGCAATATCTTTATCTTTAACTTGTCGTAGTGTACACCCTAATATTTTATATTTGACGAGTGAAGTGCATGAGTTGTTCTTCTCCTATTAGTTCACTGAACAAGTGCATGGTGAATTCTTGGTCCAAACTTAGGACAAAAATTAGAGAAAGAACCTTTTCCTTCTCGACGAAGGAGAATAAGAAGCAAACCAAGGGCCACATGCTGATTTTCGTATTGAAGGAGACTTATCTTCAACATCTAAATTAAAGAGGGGTCTAAACTGTAAACAATTAGAATCGTATTTGTCATGACGAGCCGAAGCATATATATGACAAAATTTTCACCATTCCAACTTGAATCATCATTCCATTGGCACAACGGAGTATATCATCGCTCTTTTTATTGCAGGTTTACAAGGGATAATTGCATGCTTGGCGAGGAATTACTTGGTGTATTTTTTTCAACTCCGGCAAGCACGTTCTTGGTGTATTTTTGCAAAAAAGTATTTATTTTGATGTAGGAATGATGGAATTTAGATCCTCTTGATTTTGAGAAAATTACACTCCAAAAGATATAACATCTCAAATATTAGACCGAAATATTATTAAGATCAGTTTGAATTAAATTTTAAGTTGATCAAAATATCTGTCGCAATGACTTTTCACCTTTGGGTGCTCCGGGCGCAACATTCTTATCCCGAGCTAGGAGGATTCAACTTGGGGATTTATCTCATTTTCAAGGAGATTTTGCAACTTGAAGACCACTCTATTTTGAGGAGCTTTTGTTACTTGAAGACTTGGGTCAAATTTGAAGAGTTTTTTTTTAAAACTTGAAAATTTCGCAGGAATTCGAGAATCTTTATGACTTCAAGAATTTGTCTTGAACTTGAAGAGCTTTTTAACTTGAGGATTTGGCTCAAATTGAAGAGCTTCGACACTTGAAAATTTAACTCATTTTAATAAAGCTTTTGTGACTTCAAGTTAGCTAGAATTTGAAGACTTCGCTCAAATTTGAGGAGCTTTGTGACTTGAAGATAGCTCAAATTTGACCAACTTCATGACATGCATGTTAGGTTTTTTTGTTAAGAAGCATTATAACTTGCAGTTTAGGCTCGTGCGTCGAGGAGCATTTCGGCATGCAGATATACCTAGAATTTGATGAGCTTTATGACATGCAGTTTAGGCTCATGTTTCTAGGAGCATTTAAACTTGCAGTTTAGTCTCATGCGTCGAGGAGCATTTTGGCATGGAGATATAACTCAAATTTGATGAGCTTTATGACATACAGTTTAGGCTTGTATTTCTAAGAGCATTTCAACTTGAAGTTTAAGCTCATGCGTCGAGGAGCATTTCAACTTACATAGACTATTCAGTATCAGTTTCGGATGAAAGCTTTCCCCCATCCTCAATATCATGTACTTTTTATTCACGAGGCTCGAAGTTGGGCAATCCATGGTCTCCACTTGTAGCCATACTCAGTTTCATATCATAAGCACGAGTGGCTAGTTCTTCAAATGTTTTAGATTTTATGCCTTGAAATATGTAACGAAGATCCCAATGCATACCTTGAATGCATATTTCAATCCCAGAAGTTTTCTTTACAGTTAAGGCTCAAGTTCCTCCAGCGATCGATGGATTTAATGGCTTGCTCATCAATTCTTTGGCGGGCATTAGTAAGGTCTATCATGCTCACAACGCGCCTCGTTCTATTAAAACGATTAAGGAATTCCTGCTCTAACTACTCCCAGCTATCAATGGAACCAGGCTCGAGATCTGTGTACCAATCGAAAGCATTTCCTTTGAGGGATTGAACAATTTGTTTGAAAAGATGATCACCGTATGTTTTGGTATTATTGCAAGTTTCAATTAAGTGTGTTACATGTTGTTTCGGATTCTCCTTGCCGACTTGCTGCAACTTAGGAGGTTGATAGCCAACATGCATCCTTAAGTTATCAATTCTTTGCGTATACGGCTTTACAGAGAAGATTTGAATGTGGACTCAGATTTATCTTTGATCGCCTCCACGATGATGTCCTTCAACTGATCAACATAAACCATACCTTCTACGGATACTTGAAACTCCTTTTTCCTTGTTTGTTATTTTGTCAAGGACTCTCCTTTGTCTTGTGTCTCATGAAGCTTCACATGTGGTAAAGTGAATTCTTCTTTCTCCATGCTCTCCATCATATTTATCAACTTGATAATTTGGGCATCTTGACCTTTGACACACATCGATAGGCCTTCAACTGCTTTCATCAAATTTTCAAATTGTTCTTCTACGGTGAAAACTTCAGTCATCATCACTTGCATTACCACCGCAGATGATGAAGAATAGTATGAATCATCAATTGGATAGAGCTTGGATTGAGAAGTGACACAAGGTAACATTGAAGCAGATCTAGTGCTCAAGATTGGACTGGAGATAATGTTCTTGTGACAGCCTTAGTCAAGCCAAAGTTCTTGCCACCACCTCAACAATGTTGTTTCCTTATTCTAGTATATATGGAGAGAATCCTTCTTTTGGAGAAGATAAATAAAAAACATGAGATGACTGGGATGGTACTTGAAGTACCTTTTGTCCCAGTATTTCGGCTTTACTCCTAATTTGGCCAATAATCTTCATAGCAATTTTTAAGCCATTTGTGGAGTCAACATCCTCAATAGCATCAAATTTAGGGTTGATATTCATTGCGTTCATATTGATATTCTGAACTTTGAATAGAAGAGATGAGAGGTAAAGATGGTCCCACTGGGCGTGCCAATTTGTAAGCGTCTAAGTTTCTTTCCTGAAAAATAGCAATCAAGAAAAGGAAAATAGCGGCAAGCAAGAGTATTTTATGTCAAAATACTTGCGGGGTTACAATCTTTATAAAATCTTAAATAAAATGATGTAATCCTTTGATTCTTCTCCTCAAGTTCTTCACTTTGTTCTTGAATCAACGTGATATTTGTTTGGATTTCACCACGAATTGCGGAGCTAAGGTTTGTTCACAATCGTGAAGGTATGGAAACTTGCAGCTCACCACTTGGAGACGAAGACTTCTTGATATGCGGAAGGCTTACGGATCACCAATGAAGAGGAGAGCTTCTCTTTATGTGTTTATGTATTTTTTGTCCCCCCTTTTTTCTTTGGTCAAGACCCCTTTATATAGGTGTGAGTTAGGGCTTGAGGGTATTTTGGTCTTCAAGTAACCCTAACGAACCTTGGGTTTGAAGAGCATGAGTTAGGCTCGTCTTGTTAATTTAACAGACTGTCCCAAATGTAATTGGACTTCATTTAAGTTATATAATTTTAACTTAAAACTCAATCCAACTTTATTAACCAATAATTTGACTTGGTCAACACATCATGAATATAAGATTTAATCCAAATTTAATATGAATTTGTCCATAAAATTTCACTGTCTACAACTTGTTTTAAATCAAATCTGAAAGGTTAAAAAATCATTTATTGTGGACGGGAGGGATTTTTTTATTTTATTTTATTTAAAAAAAGGATATTCAACACTCTTCTTCGGAAAACGAGATTCTATGGCTTGAGAAAGTAGACAGTTGGATTTAGCAAAGTAATTAAGGGGGAAAGAGAGTGAGATAAAAGGTGATAAAAGTTGCATTAAAAAGAAAGGTTAAAGGCCCTGTAATCGCGGAAAATTGCATTGGCAATCAATTGCGTGCCCATCAATAATGGAGGGTGGAATTGCAAAGTGAAATTCCGTGTGTCCTCTGCTTTTTGTTTGTGCTTTAATGCATGATGCTTTCTCTCAATGTGCACTTTTCTCTTTAGTCAAATCTATCTTTGCTAGTGCCGACTGCCTTCTCAATTAGCGGGAGAATAGCTTTCTTTATGAGCGCATGGCAGGACCAAAATATATCTCATTTATTTCTCTCTACCAACCTCCTCTAAAAAATCCTTCCTCCACATAAATGAACTAACAACAAAAGGTGGAAGAGATAGAGACCTTCAAAGAATTGCTCTACATTTGACCCGAATCATACTCCCCTATTATTTTACCTTCAAACATAGACATACAATAGGGATTATAGAGAGATCATCAGACCATGTCATCATAAACAGAAGTGAATTTAAATACATACAACTAGAGTAGTTTGTCTAACTTTAATAAATTAGGAGAGACGAATTCAGAGTTTTAATTCGATAGACGTGAAATGTTACTATTCGTGCATAATGATACATTTGCATTTAAATATAAATATATATTTTTTGAGATTGTTTTGATGTATTTTAAGCACTAAGTGTTAACGAACTTCTCTCCAACTTCAGTAGATTGTGAAAATGAATATTGGTAAAATGGATTGTTTCTAGACATAATGAATAATGAATAAGTCGATGTATAAATCTTAACAACATAAATTTTGCACGTAAACAGGAAACATTTGAAGATATAAGGGATTTTTCCTGTGGTCCTTAGTATACCATTCAAGGAACAAAGTGAAAAAAAGAAAAAACTTCTATCCTTTTACTTTTCACAGTAATTTCTAATGACAGTTGATGTACTAACGACCACTTTCCTCTTTAATAATGCTCTAGTTTGCCCCCTCCTCCCACTTTTTTCATCTGCACTCACACACCATACACATATACATGCTCTCCCAGAACACGGTTGGGTTATTGGTTTGTGCTCTGTAAACTATTTTGCCCAAAGAGTACCGCATGGACTTACAAACACAATGGTCCCATTTTTCACCATCCGACATCATCATCGCCATCACTACCCGTCAATATCATCATTAACCTCTCAAATTCACTGAAAATATCATTGCATTTCTCCATTCTATTTTGTGTAACTAAGGTGAAGTTAGGAGTCATCGCAAAGTACTTGTTATTCTTATTGTACCAGGAGTATTATTTTATGACAACGAGCATCAACTTATAAATATATATATATACACCCTTCGTTTAATTTTTCGTGAATTATATATTTAATTAGCCATAGAATTAAAGATTATTTTTAAGATTTGCGGTCTTAAACATCACAATAGCATTTAAAATTATATCATCAAGGTAAAATTAGAAGTCTTTGGATAAAGTTTTTCCAAATATGAAAAAAATATTAGTATTCTTTTTTAAACATATCAAAAAGTAAACAGTACTTAATGAACAAAAATAAGTATTTAGTCTAAACTATTACCCCGTCTTAAATTTATGACTTCTTATTTTCTTAGTCAGCTACAGAAAGAATGATACTCCCTCCATTTCAGTTTATTTATGTTACATTTCTTTTTTGTTCGTTTCCAAAAGAATGTTTATTTCTTTTTTTTATATATAATTTTTAAATTCTAACTTTTCAAATGACATGTTAAATATCATAAAATTAAAGAATATTTTGGTACATTCTACATATCTTTAATTTAAGATCACTAGATTCAAAAATCTTCTTTACTTTCTTAAACTACATGTCAAATCAAAACCAGATAAACAAATTGAAGCTATACCTTTTTTTAGTTAGTAATAATTTAACTTTAAATTTCTCTCATTTCGGAAAAAAAATACTAAACTTTAAATTTCTCATTTTATTCTTAATGAGATGATTAATAGTTATATAAATATTTATGAATTATTTTAGAACATAATTTTGGAAAAAAAATCTTAAATTTCATGTTTAGACACAAACTCTTATCACATAGATGGGACACGGTGAATACCATATACTAACTATATATAATGCAGGGCAAGCCTGCACCCTGCTATTCTCATACTATGTTGAACCGTTCCTCTTAAATGCCTTTGCGCCTACTAGTTAAGTCCTCATTCAGTCGCTTGTAAGCGCTATTTACTACAGGAGGTATGGCTGGAAATGGAGAATCGGCGGAGGCTGAGACGAAGAAAATCATCAACCCAAGAGTGGAAATTGATACATCTCCGCCTTTCGAGTCAGTGAAGGAGGCTGTAGACCATTTTGGGGGCAGTGGCCCTTGGATTCCCCATCACTTGCTCCGTTTACCACCTCCGGACGTAAGCCAAAATCCTGCCTTCCTTCTTCTACTCATCTCTGAGAATATCTACAAGTTTTTCATTTGTTATGATTGATCTCTATAAAGTGATTAATTTCTGCACCATGGAAGTCAAACTTGAAGATTGTCACCTATAAGGTTTAAAATGACCCTGTGATACCATAAAATCTTGGTTACTGTGACAATCACCTTAATCTGTAGCAGTTTATTTGGTAGATTTTTATTTTTTAGTTCTTTGGTTTGTTTTGATGGAGATAATTATAAAAAGAATGTTTCATATTGTTGGTGTAATATAGCAAAAATAATAAATTATAGTTTTAAATAAAAATAAACAAAAATTGAGTAAATAAAATTTAGGTTGAGACACGGATATCTCGCTCTCTTTAAGGAGATTCAAGCTCACTGCGGTATAATCTACACCGATCCAGCAGTATCAACTCTTGACTTGTCCCCTGCAGGATACAACAGCCCATCACGATGTACAACTCAAGCAACTCCAGATTAGTTGAAGAGTCCAAAGCTACACCACGAGAACACCTTCCTTCAACATATAATTACTTCTCATTGTATTGTGAATACAGTTAAAAACTTAGAATATTTTCTTCGTTTCAACTCTCTCTTTCACTAATATAATTACTCCCTTTTATGCACTCTATATATTTTCTTGTACATTACATCTCACAATATACCACTTCACCTCTCTTTCTTCTTACAACACAAAGGAAAGAAACACCACTATTTATAGGTGATGAATCTTCCTTGCAATGAATAGGAAGAAGTAGTGGGAAGATAAATGGAATAGAGGTTATAATTGTTACAAGAGTAATGAGGTACAATAATGGTAGAAGTTACAAGAAGCTTATGACCACATTCTTACCACTAACTAATAAGATTAAAGACACAAAAATAATGAGAGTAAAGGGATATTAAATGGTAGAATTATGGATGAATAAAGTGAGATGTTACAAGAGTTACCACAAACTAATGGTCACCACTCTCTCCACTTTATATTATCCATAAATTATCATGCAATTTAATTTTAATATTAAAATGCACCAACACATATTATTAGGAATGCTCTTAATGGTGTGATCAGTTCTTCTGGGGAAAACATTAGGCTCAAAGTGAACAGCTTAGGTCTCGGATTAATGTTTCCCAAGTAATGTGCATACTGGCCAAGGTCAAAGTGTTCCAAACGCCTGCTCGCACAGGAGTATTTTTCTGATATTTGCCTGCAGGGATGGCCATTGGGGCAGGCGGGACAGGGCAAGGGCTATACGGGGCAGGGCAGGACAATGTTAAACAGCTACTAGTCTACTGCTTAAGTTACTAATACTAGTACTATTTTGTATACATTACATCCTATTTTTTTTCCTCTACTGTTCCATTCTAGACGATTAACATGAAAATGAAATTTAAATCCTATTAATCTTCTTGGCTGCAAATTTGCCTAGACAGTGATGCATAATGATATGTATTAGCCGTTGCACGCTTTAGCAGCACTTGAGATGGTGTTGTAGTAATCGGGCCAGTCCGCCAGATGATTGGCTTGCTCATTTTTCTGCCATCTTGTAGATGATAAATATGGGTGCTTTATCATTTTACATACATTTCATAAAAGCGTTCTTCTTTTTAATGTGTTTATCAACACATGATGAGATTTTAATGTTGGCAGCATGATTCTGAAGTTGTAGACGTGGGCAAAATGGAGGAGCAAGCAGTAAAATTTGAGAAAGACTTGATTGTGAAGGAACAGGAGGCCCTCAATATCTTGAGAGAAGTGGAAGAAGCTAAAAGATTTGTAGAAGGATTGAAAGTAAATTTGATGCAAGAAGTGTCTGAGCTTGTGCCCAGTCCTGGTTTAAATCCGGAAAGCCAAATTCCAAATTTTAATGATCTGTCAGCAGAAAACTTAAGTCTATGTCCTCTTCAGTCCCCAGGACATGTACTAATGGAATTGAACCAAGCAAAATTAGACCTTAACAAAATGTCGATGGACCTTACTGTGATTAGATCTTCTGTTGAGACGCTGAATAAGAAAATGAAGAAAGAAAAGGTAATTCTTGACAGAAGCAGTCAGACGAAATCCCTTAATTCAGCGGCAGGGCTCTCCATTGAGGAAAACATCACTATGAACAAAGAGCTCCAGCAGTTGAGCTTTGAAGCAGAGCAATTCAAGAAAATGGCAGAAGCTTCAAGATACGAGGTGATGAAGGCGATGTCAGAGATTGAACGAACAAAGGCAAGTATTAGAATGGCTGAAATGAGGTTACATGCAGCCAAAAAGATGGAAGAAGCAGCTAAAGCTGTGGAAGCAATTGCTTTTGCAGAAAGAAAGGCTTTACTTAATGGAAAGAATTCTTCAGCTGTTGTTCAGCACACAACTGAGGGGATAACAATTCCATATGAAGAATATTATGCTCTTGCCCAAAAAGCACAGCAGGCTGAAGAGCTATGCAAAACAAAATTTGTAGACACAAACACTATGTGCAGAACCAATGAAGGAAACCAATCTGAGGTGGCTATTACAAAGAAGATGGAGGAAACTACCAAAGAAATTAGACACAACAGGAGCACTCTAGAAGAGGCTTTGGACAACGAAGATGGTATTCAAAGAAGTCGTCTTATTGAACATGATGGTTTCTACAGGGAGAGATCAGAGCACACTCAATTGCATTACTCGGGGCATAACTCGGCAAAATCTAAGTTCAGAAATCCGCAGTCATCTCTCACTAGTCATGGGAACCCTCGGCTGGTTGATGACAATGAATCAGATGATGTCCATGACAAATCAGTCCCTGTCTTTCGATCATCAGTATCGATTGGGGACATACTGAGCAGGAAGTTGATTTTGAGAGATGATCATATTGTCGTGGGTAAGCATATGGAAAGCCACACTGAAAGAAAACATGTGTCTTTTAGCCAAATGCTAAGGGAACAGAGTGGGATCATGTTGAATCCTACAAAAGCTATGAAAGATGGGGATGTACACAAGCAGTTCATAACTCAGAAGAAGAAGTTTGGTTTCATCCAAGTACCACTTTCCAAACAGAATAAGAAAAAGACACAGCCTTTAAACATGAGATGATTTTTCATCCAAGGAATAATGTTTTCTGCCCTTTCTCTCACCGCAGTCTTATATTTGTATACTGGGTTTGCACATGTTTTTTTTTTTTTCCTTTTTTCTTTTTTCTTTTTTTGCAGTGTGTGTTATGCTCTCATATCTAGTGTTTGTGATTTGTGATTATTGGCTGTTGCCTTTTTCTCTCCATGATTGGTGTTGAGGTCCTCTTGAAACTAACGATCTAGTGCATTTTTATGGCAAAATAGTGAAACCGATAATGCAGCTTTACTCGAACCCTTCGTAGTAGAGTATGCACTCGTCATTGCTGCTTCAATCAAGTAACTAGTCCTCACTATGAATGTGAAAAATAACGAAGTTAATTATCCAACTTTCGTTTACTATATACAAGAAATTTCGATCAAAAGACATCCATGTTATATGGACATATAGTACCAGATGTAAATTTCATTTGAGAAGCTTGATTGAAATGTTATCTCTGTAAAGATGGACATGATCCAGAGATGCAACCATCTCTTTTTTGTTTGTACCAATTTATCTCAGCTAGATAGTCTACCAGTGAGTTGATTAGTAATGACTAATGACTGTGTCCTCACTCATTGACAAGGATAATACATACGTAGCCCCTAAAACTTTCTCGATTTTTCCACTTGGACACTTAGTTAATTATGTCTTGAATTTTTCTCTTGTATGTTTTAGGAAACTCATAATCCCTGTTGGTTTAGGAGACCATTTGTTCTAATAGATTTGGGAAAGGAAAATAAAGTCCTTGTAGGATTGGGAGAGCCTTTTCCTTATAGGTTTGGGACTATACTTGGGATCTATATAAAGGGTATGTAGTTGGGGATTCTAAAGCATTGTACACTTCTTCTTTTCTTTCATAGTGGAAAACTCTCTCTGCCTTTGCTTGGAGGATTAGGCCTAGCCGAACCTCGTTAAATCGTTGTGTTATTTTTCTTCTCTATTTTCTTTGTTTGTGGTTGTGCGCTAGTTAACCCACGATATTTTCGCAACAATTGGTATCAGAGCAAGGTTGGGTTTCTACATATAATCAAGGGTTAAGATATCTCCATCATCTTCAACAAAGTATGAAATAGTGAAATTCGATGGGAGATCTAGTTTCAGTCTGTGGAAGATTAGAATGAGATCGTCATTGGTGTTACAAGGGTTATGGAAGGCAATTGAGGAAGCTTTTCCAGAAGAGTTGAAAGAATCGGAGAAAGAAGACCTGAAGGAGAGGGCTTTGAGTGCGATCTTCATGAGCATTACAGATAACGTTCTTCGGGAAATTGCGGAAGAGGAATCTGCAGCAACTGCATGGAAGAAGTTGGAAGATCTGTATTCTAGGAAATCGCTGACAAACCACCTCTACTTGAAAAAGAGGTTGTACAATCTTCGTATGAATGAAGGTACACCGGTTAAAACTCACCTTGATGAGTTTAATTCAATTATAATGGACTTAAAGAACGTATATATCAAAATTAATAGGGAGGATCAAGCCTTTATCATGTTATGTTATTTACCACTGTCTTACAATACTTTTGCTGATACATTGCTATATGGGAAAAACAGTATTTCACTAGATGATGTTAGTAATACACTAAAATCTAAAGAGTTGAAGAAGAGTTTTCCAGGTAGCAGAGCTGAGGGCGAAGGTCTCATGAGTAGGGGAAGAACACAGCAAAAAGACTTTAATAGGAAAAAGTTTAAAGCCAGATAGAAGTCTAGAGCAAGGAAGCAGAATTGCTATGAGTGCGGGGAATAAGGTCACTACAGAAGAGATTGTCCTAAACTAAAAGAGAAAAAAGGAAAGCAGAAAGCTGATTACTCAGCAAATATTGTTGACACTAGTAGTAATTCTGATGGCAGTGACTATGTAGGGGAAGTTTGTGCCTTGAGTTCTGATCATAAGCACAATTTCTGGATTCTTGATTCTAGTGCAACTTTCCATATATATGTTCACACAAGAATTGGTTTGCAACTTACAAGCAGACGAGTGGGACCTAACCGAGGTGATGATAATCCATTAGAGGTAGAGGGAATTAGTAACATCAAATTGAGAATGTTCGATGGCATTGTCAGAAATATAGAGTGTTGGCATGTTTCTCGAACAAAGAAGAATTTGATTTCTCTTTCGACTTTGGATGATCAAGGGTATAAGTTTCACTCAGAATGGAACGCTTAAAGTGTGTTAAGGTTCCATGGTACTCATGAAAGGCAAGTTTCATTCTAGACTGTATTATCTTCAAGCGAGTGTAGTTGAAGGGGAAACAATTGTAGCTTCTGGAAAGAGTGGTTTGAATCAGTCTCAGTTGTGGCACTTGCGACTTGGTCATATGAGTGACAAGGGATTGTCTTTGTTGAACAAGTAGAATTTGTTGAATGGTTACAAAAATCAAGCCTTGAATTTTTGTGAGCATTGTGTGTTTGGTTAGCAAACAGGGTGAAGTTCAGTAAGAAGGCAAAGCACAAGACCAAAGACAAGTTAGATTATATACATTCGGATTTGTGGGGTCCAAGCAAAATTCCCTCCAAAAGTTGTGCCAAGTACTTTATAACTTTGATTGATGATTACTCAAGAATGTTATGGGTGTATTTTCTGAAAACAAAAGATGAGGCATTTCCTATATTTTTCAAATGGAAGACGATGGTTGAGAGGCAGATTGAAAGAAAAGTTAAGCGTCTTCGGACAGACAATGGGTTGGAATTTTGCAACTTAGAGTTCAATGAATTCTATAGCAGAGAGGGCATAGTGAGACACCACACTTGTGTTAGAATACCACAACAAAATGGTGTTGTGAAACTTATGAACAGAACACTTTGTGATAGAGCACCAAGTATGCTTTCACACTCATGTGTTAGCAAGGATTTTTGGGCTGAAGCAATCAATACAACTTGCTATTTGGTTAATAGATCTCCATCCATAACTATTGAGTTCAAAACTCCTTTTGAGGTTTGGTCCAGTTCTCCTGCTGATTATTCAAATTTGAGGATATTTGGTTGTCCTGCTTCTGCTCATGTGAGGGATGGAAAACTTGAGTCGAGGGCAAAGAAGTGCATATTTCTAGGGTATGCAACTAGAGTGAAGGGTTATAGGTTGTGGTTCACAGATCAGAAGACTCCAGGGATAATTATTAGCAGGGATGTGACATTTAATGAATCTGCCTCACTGGACAGTCAAAAGGAGAGGGCAATAGCAGAAATAGATCGTGGTGTTAGTGAACACCCCGTACATTTTCGAAATTATTTGACTACCTTAACATTTATGGAATTATTTAAACTTGAGATAGTTGGTGTTTTACCCACTAAATTTATTGGGCTAAATTAATATTATGTTTATGGACTTAATTGAGGCCTAAATTAAGTAAATAAGACATGGGCCCAAAAGGAGATGATCCATTTATTGGGCTGAATTAATATTATGTTTATGGGCTCAATTGAGGTCCAAAATTAAGTTAAAAGACATGGGCCCAAAAAGGGAGATGATCCATTAAAAATGGACCAAGTCTACATATCATTATACTTGGACTTTTTGACCAAAAATTTGGCTAAGGATAGACTTGAGAGAGGCGGTTAAGAGGGAGTATTTAAGGCTGAAATGCAGCTCATTTTCAACATATCTCACTTGCAAAAAATCAGATTTTCAAAGAAATACTTTTTCCTCTCTCAAACCCTAGCCACCGTAATTTTCTTTAAGGATTTTGGACAAATCTTCCACTTGCAAGCCTTGGTAAGTGTTTAACCTTATAGATTAATATATTATATGCATAAGAGGGTGTGTATATCATGTTGGTTATGTTTAAAAAGTGTTGAGCAGTCCACTTATTGTGAAACAGTCCACTTTTGCTAAATCGGTAAAGGATTTTGCCCTCTATGTGGTTTAAACTTGAAAGGGGACTTAAGGTATTGAAGGAATTGAATTAGATGGATGAAATTTCAGTATTTTTAAGTGTGGTTCTGTACCTAATTTGTTACTCCTTGTGTATGACTTGTGGAAATGTTTATACGTAATTGCGCATGGAACGTTTGGCGTAGTGAAAGGAAAATACTTTCTTGTTATGTTAAAGTGAATTCTAAAATTGTGTGGACTGTTTTGGTATATTGTTGTGGAAGGTATTTATGTGACTTGATGGAATAAAAATGTGGAGTTGCATTGAGGTAAAAATGTGAAGTATGCACTTGGTGGGAAATCTTGTCGGTTTGTGACGTCTGTGTTGATGTGTGGACTGTTTTGGTATTGTTGGTGTTGTGAGGCAGTAAATTGTATTATAGGAGGATGGAATGAAGTTATATGGCAGTATAAAGGAAGGTGGAATGATATACCATGTGTTTGGGATGTTGGATAGTTTTTACTTCCCGTTAAGTAACTAATTACCGTCTTGCAACTTGTAATGTAATTAGATTTTAATGTTAGCTTCGTTACGTACTTGTGTTGTAGAGTAACACATAAAGAAGGAGCTGAATTATTGTAGTCACGTGTTGGAAAGATAAGGTATGTAAGGTTACTCTTTTACATATCCTTTGGCCGCACCTATTGTTCACATCGTTACCAAGCTTGTTTCCACTCCGAAATGTTTTAAAGTATCTCATTTCAAGTTTGTTAGAAATTGTTTTTTACGTGTCTCTTATTTGTTGACTATTGTTCCAAAGCTCCAATAATATTATGACCACCGATGTAACAATCTCACAAAAATTAAAGAAATGAAGTAATTCATATTTGGTTGAGTACGGGTGGTAGCTCTGGGGGAAAAAGCCTAGCTCGAGCCGATCCTGATTGATTATTGGATGCAGGGGGTAGCTCTGGGGGTGAAAACCTAGCTTGAGCCGATCCCAATGTTATTTACCACTGATCAGTTGGTCCCGAGCAATGTATGATGTATATTGATATCAAGGTAAAAGGAAAGAAATGAATGTAATGTACATGGTTCCACATATATGGTACGGTGGTATATCAGTATTATCTATTCACTTGTATTTGATTCTATTGGAGTTCCTATTTTCCATACCGTTACTTATAGCCTTACATACTTAGTACATTCTTTCGTACTGACGTCCCTTGGGAGACCTGCCTTACTTGCTGCAGGCACAAGAGCTAGTAGACCTTCACAGTAGGGTACGGGTCATCTGTAGGCTATTGGTGAGCTCCAGGTTGATTCGGGGCTTTTCGAGTCATTTGTATATATTTTTGGTACTGTGTAGTAGTTGCATAAGGCGGGGACTTGTCCCGACCTTAGTCATGGTTATGTATCTTTTAGAGGCTTTGTAGGCATTGTAAAGTCAAACGTAGAAGTGTCTTACCTTTTTAGACGTTGTGGCCCCAACGGCCAAGTCTCATAGCTGTTTTGAACGTCCTTACATGACTTCTGTCATCGATATATTATATCTGTACGTGGTAGAATTTTTGTTCACTTAATGGCATGCATATGAACGTACTCGGTCATAGATTGGTTCTCTCGGGCCTTTACGACTACAGGTGCCTGTCCGCCCCAATGGGATTTGAGGCGTGACAATTAGTGACCGCATAGAGCTAGAAATTGAATCTCTACTAGCTCAACCCAGTAGTTCAGAAGTGGAAGAGGTGCAAAATATTAATCAAGATGATAATATTGATGCACCTATACAACAACAACCGCATAACATTGCAACAGGCAGAGAGAAGAGAGTGATTAACCGACCAAAGAGGTTTTCAAATATAGCTGATGAAAATCTTCTTGGATATGCAAATTGTGTGAAATTTGCTTTGTCAGTTGCAGAGACCATTGACATGCTTGACCTTAATATCTATAAAGAAGCTATTTCGAGTTCAGAAGTAGATCAATGGGTTGGTGCTATAGGTGAACAGATTGAGTCACTTCATAAGAATCGAACATGAAAATTTGGTTCATTGCCAAGGGGACAAAGGGTAGTAGGCTGGAAAGGGGATGTTGATATGAAGAAAGTGTCTACACATGACAATTTGGCAAATATGATGACTAAGGAAGTCCCAACCAATAAGTTTAGGTATTGCCTAGACTTGATTGGTGTGTGTAGTACTCAATGAGCCCTTTCGCGGGATAAAGGTAAGGAAGAGAGATATTGTTCTAATTGATGAAGCAGATTTAAGCCAAGGGGAAGATTTGTTAATTATGTCTTGAATTTTTTACTTGTATATTTTAGCAAACTCATAATCCCTATTGGTTTAGGAGACCATTTGTTTTAATGGATTTGGGAAAGGAAAATATAGTCCTTGTAGTATTGGGAGAGCTTTTTCCTTACAGGTTTGGGACTATACTTGGGATCTATATATAGGGTATGTAGTTGGGGATTCTAAAGTACTGTACACTTCTTCTTTTCTTTTATAGTGGAAAACTCTCTCTGCTTTTGCTTGGAGGATTAGGCTTAATCAAACCTCATTAAATCCTTGTGTTATTTTTCTTCTCTATTTTCTTTATTTGTGGTTGTGTGCTAGTTAACCCACGATATTTCCGCAACACACTTGTACTTAGCCCTGCACCTATTGAACACTTGATTTCTGTAAAAAAAAAAAGTGCCAATTAGACACAATCTATTGAAGTGGCATAGTGCGCGTGCACTACACTAAATTTGGGAGTGTGAGATGTCAAAACCTTTTATTTTTAAATTTTTTTCTACTTAAACCTCTTTCAACTCCAAAGAGGCTACTGAACTTTTCATCAATTTGCATTTAGGAGTTGTTGATTGATATGTTGAGATCAACAGGAAAGGAAACTAAAGTATATGTACTCCTTTCATTAGGAAACGATTAGATGGAATCATCAATGTCACAAGCACTAAACAAAAATCTGAGCCATACAGTGTATTTTACAACTGTTACAACTACAACGGTACTCTAATTTTAGATCAGCAATGGTGAAATGTTTCCATATTATAGTGTGTGGTGGTTGGATATTTTTCCGGTGGTGTTCATTGGTATTTATAGAATTCGAATTAAAATTTACATTAAAGAAGCATTGTTGAAAAACTTGAAGAATTCAACTTTGAGTTAATTTCGAATCTGAAATTCGATTGGATTTTGTTGTGATGAAAAAAAAACTTCATTGATTCCAAGTGTAATTTGAAGGTATAAGCCTATGTTGAAAGATTTATGGGAGGAAGATGGTGGAGGCGATAAAATGGAGAAGACGATGGTTTCATCCTTTTCATTTTGTTTGTTTTTATTCTCATGTGTCTTTTTTTGATTGGTTATTTTTTTAATATTATCCTAGTATAATTTTTACATTTGTGGTTAGCTATTTTCAGGTGTTTAATAGACATACTTTTTATATAAATCAAGTGTTCAATAGGTGTAGGGCTTAGTATAAGTGTCTAAATAGAAAAATCAAACAAATTTAAGGGGTTGCGTATGTATTCCGCCTATAATTTTCATCCTGAGGTCATGCATCAGGAAAAAAAATAGTAAAATGGTAATGTTACCTTATAGACTCTGGGATTAACAGTATCTTGGAGGATGTCAGCAACTTTGGCTAAACATATGTTCCATCTACTGGGCCCAAATTGTCACTGGAAGTGTGGCCAAATTTTGGATTCACTGACAAGACAATGGCCTAACTTCCAATATTATGTCATTTAGTTGCATAATTTGTCCTTCAAATGAGTTGATTTTTAATTTTTCTCCTCCAAATGTGTAGTTCTTTAATATTTTCCCTAAGAAATCAAAGTTATTCCTAGTGGGGCATAAGTTCTCTAAGGACGCGAAACATAACTTGTTGGATATTATGATGCAAAAATATAAACTTATGCTCGCGAAAAAATTATTAGTCTTGAGGGTAAAATTAAAGATCAACACAAAATTGGGACGAACGTGTAGATGAAACATATTATGCTACATGGTTGGGATATGAGATTTGAGTATATACAATCTATTTAACATTGGTCTTTTATTTCCCTACTGGTTGTTCCAAGCCAGTACTCTTATTGTTTGAGACAATTCAAATGTTTGGTTCACTTATGACCTAATGTTAAATGATTAGATCCGATTTCTTTCTCTAGTGAGTCAATAGGAATATCATAATAAAAAGTTTAGGTGCACTCGATCAAGACATTAGTAATGAGAATTGTTCCATTTCTTACAACTTTTATAATGTCAAAGATATGGAAGATTGTAATTTTCCATGGTAAAAGGCCGGTGAGTTGTCTTTGCGGGCCTATGCTATGGAGTTCATGTTTTATGGTCATCATCACTTCTAACCACATCTTTTTACGGCACATTTTTTGTCCATATTCATGAGTGCTAAATTTGACCATAAATATGCAATTCGTCAACTCGTTCACAACATGGATGGATTGAGTGAATGATGCATCTATTTAGTTAAAGCATGTGAAATTCAAATCAACCAATTTGAAATGTTTGGTATTTTAGTGTTGTTTATCGTAGATTTTATACGGTTGAATTTGTAGGTGAGTCAAGAGTACGTGTTATGATTTAACCTTATTTTAGATCCGATTTTATTAGCAGTTCAATTACTAGGTGATAACGGAAATGAATACAGTATAATATAAGCGAAATAAGCAAAGTAAAAAAGACAAATCTAAATGAGTCCGGAGTGAATATGAGCGCGTTCGAAATCAAATCCCAGCTTTCTGAGCTAACGGTGAAGCAAAGCCAAAACAAAGCAAAGTAAACTGTGAAGAATAAAAAATGCTTGGAGACGAAGAAAACTATTGTATTCAGTAAGAGAGTGGGTTCCAGAATTCCTTTATAAGTGTGAAGGGGCAATTATTTATAGGTTACAACATTAGACCTTGGTCAACCACAATATGCCACTAGAACCCCATAACACCTAAACTTAGATAAGTAAAGGGAAAAGTTCTTTGTCTTATCCCAACAATTCTTTTGATTTTGCTTCCCACTACTATAGGTGTCTTCTCATGGAGATAAATAGAACTCTTTTCCAATGAATTTTACTTCATTCATTATCTTTATCTTTTGAATCTGAGTTTTGCATTAGTGTGAGGACTTCATTTGTTTTATCAACCCTTTTTTATTATCTATTGATGATTCTCCATAGTTTCCTTGAAGAGTATCACATATTTCCTATACAATGTCACATAAGAGGATTTTATTGATATTTGATCCATTTTCCCAAAGAAGTATCCTTTTGTCTTTGGCATCAAGCTGAATATCTTTCTGTGTATTGACCCCTGGATAACCTTTTGGACCCTTTTCAAGTCTCTATGTTTTCTGCCATTATAAAGACTTGCATTCTTGATTTCTACCACTCATAATGTTCTCCATTGAAGAATGGTGGTATTGTGATTGAAAAACCCTCTTGTACTTCTTAAGGTACAACCATATTTGGTCTCTCAAGGCATTACCCATTTTGAAAGAATCGACTTTGATACCAATTGTTATTTTATGCTGCCTAGGTTTTTCAGCAATTTAACAAAAAGTAAGTTAGGAATTAAAAGCAATCAACACATGAGTTCTACATGGAAAACTTCTCTCCCGCGAGTAAAAACACCATGAACCTCTCTCTCTCTCTCTCTCTCTCAAATTACCACTAAATTTGAATTTACAGATGTTTAAGGAGCTAACCTCTATACCACCTAAGGATCTAACTACTATAGCATATTTTCCTCACTATAATGCGCATTCATTATAGCCTAGACTCCGCCTCAATAACTCTACCTAATTGTTGGTTCCCTTAACATAAAACAACACCCAATACAATCAACTAAGAAAAGTATAGGGTTATAATGAATCAAACTTTTAACAATAAGAACTGTTATGAATGTATTTTGATTGGAATAGGTTATTTGCTTACAATGAAAAAGTACCCATGTTAAGATCTTTCTCTTACTCTCTCTTTTTGGTGAGTCTATTTTTTTCCTTTTTTTTAGATCAATGAGATACTTTATATAGGAGTAGATAGCTGCTTCTTGTATTTTCAATTCAACGCGCATTAGATCCATAATCCAAGATTCTAAATCTTGTTTGACTTGGTTTTTCTTCATACTTTTGGCCACTATTTTTTTTTTCACGCCTACTTCTTCATTGGTAAATATGGTAATGTTTCTATATTTTTCTTGCTCCTGGTTTCATTGAATTTGTTTCAATCCTAATTCCTCAAAGGATCTTTCTCACACATGAAATCTATCACCTAAAATCTGGAGTTGTAATGACACTTGCCCAATCCAAGCTTGGTAGGTAAGCCAACTTCAAAGCACAACAAAACTTAAGTAGAATAAAAAAAATACGGAATCAACACGAATATCTCAAATCACCCACAAATACTTAAGAAATATACAAAGGAACATACAAATTCAACCCATGACTCAGAGTCATGTGTACAAGATCTTACTAAGTAAGGAGTATGAAAATACTGAGTCTACTGAAATCACTTTCTAATACAAGGAGACAAAATGAAGAAATAAGAAAACTGGTCAATCTTTGGATGCTAAGAGCTTAACACATATCCGGATATAGCTAGACTTTGCAAGATTAGGGGCTGTGCAGACAATTAGTATCGGTTTCTGCATTAGAAAGATGCAAAAAAGTAGGGTGAGTACAACCACTAGTACTCAGTAGGCATCATATATCGGTCGAGCTCAAGTAGTTATTATCAAATAAAGAATACTAAAGTAACCTTGCACGCAGAAAAGTTTCAAAAGTTCAACATCAACAGTCAATAAAGAACACATCAAAGCATAACAATAATAAAAGAATGATGCAATACAATTCTATGTGATAAAATATAATGGTCAAGGTCAACACCTTATTCATAGTAAAATGCTGTGAGGTAGGATCCATGAAGATTTGTGAGATCCATATATCATGTATGGACTCGAACTGAGATTTGAGTAAGTCTTGCTCAGACTTGAACCGGAGCTAAAATTAGTAATTTCCTTCCAATCATTCTTGTGATCCATGAAATTAGTGTATATGCATGATCACGATAATAAGATAAATTCAAATACAATAGATATCAATACCAGGTATTTCTCAATTCAAATACAAGCTACAAGCTTTGATATCAAATAAGTTTCTAAATCTTACTTGTAAGGCACACTTTTTTTCATATCATTATCTTCCATACCATTCTCATCATGGCATTTAACTCCTCATATAAGGAATGATGTATGAAAAGATGCATGAAACAATCATCCAAAACACAATACACATGTCGATAATTTCAAGTCTCAGGTCATTCATCGACATAAGCTCAAATTTGGACATCACAATATCAATTCATCTCGCTAACTTCTTCAACCCATTAATTTTCCTACCCAATAACATGTTTTACATGAAAAATCCCCATCCAAACTAAGTCTGAAGAAGAGTAAGTCATAACCTACCTAGAATGTCGAGCACACGCATCATGAACCTCACGAATGCATCTTTTCTTTCCAAACAGCCTCAAAATACTTCCAAACTATCAAGAATATAATCTATGAGTGAATACGAGTCTATCAATACTCATATTACTATACTTCTATTTTGGGCCTAAAAAGTCAACTCCAAGTCTGCAAGGACAAAATAATAATTTTCTTTAACAATTATTACCCATAAGGTTAGGAACCCAAATCTAAAATTTTATCAAAAACATAGTTCAATTCGACTCTCGAATAGTCAAAATATGATTTCATAACTTTAGACCCCAAATCTTTAAATTTTATGTTCATACGCGATTTAAAATGAAGAATTAATCGACAAATCGATCCTCAAACAATGAAAATCCATCATAAATCAATCCTCAAATCAAACAAATTCAATTTCTTATCTTTGGAATTTCAAATCTCAAATTTTACGAATCAAAGCATGAAAATTTAATGGATATTTTTAAAAATTAACAAATCAAAGTTAGAAAAATATATCCAAAATTTATGCTAGAAAAATACATCAAAAATTACCTAGATCAGAGCTTTCTAGCTTAAAAATGTCCAAAATTTAAGATCCTCTAAATTCTTCTTTTTATAAAATAATGTATACCTTTAGTGGCTACCTAGCGGTCACAGTAAAAAAAACCCTTTAGCAATAATTCATTCACTAAAAAGGATATAACTTCATCTTACGAACTGGAAATGCGATAATTTTTTTTTGTGTTAGTTCTGCAATTACGATATAGATTTAATGCTTCAATCAAAACACCATTTAGAGTTTATTTGCTTCAGGTGGCATTAATAATGTTCAACGACATAAAACTTCAAACGAGTACCCAACACTTATATGAGACCTTTCAAACACAAAATAGTGCAAATTAGTTGTAAAATACCTTCCAGACCTGATGAAATTGATGAAACACCCAATCAAAATCATTTTAATTGACTGTTGACTGAAGTGAACCCAAACTTAATGAAACTTTAGAAACTCAATCAAAAGACCAAAATGGCCCCCTGAACCTTAAACACTGAACAAAAACTTCTACTAGGCCAAAATCACCCTCTGAACCTAGTGGAAGCAGCAAAATTAAAAATGAACTTTATAACTTCAAATGTTGACTTTGGTCAACTTTCTTAAGTTTTAACTACTCAAAACTCAAAAACTCTTCAAAAACCCTTGGTACTCGAATCACCCATCTCTACATGTCATAAATACCAATTCAAAGTTAGGAAAAAGGTCAAATGAAAAAAGAGAGAAAATTATGAAAATGACCTCGAGGATTGTTATAAAATCAGCCTTGGCTTTATCAATAGTCTCCTCCAGTCCATTGTGAAGGTCTTGGTTCCTTCACTTTTTTCTTTACTTCTTATATGCACTCTTGATAGAAGTTCTTTGATGTAACCTAAAGGAACTGGTTCCTTGTAGTATTTTTTTTATTAACACTATCAGTCCTTTGTTGAAACTTGTGAAGGACCTGATTCTTGCATATATTTGTTATGTTTTGATACAAGTTTATTAATCATCAAAACTTTATACTTTTAGCCTTAATATATGAGTCTCTTAGTTCACATTCTCTTCCTAGCACATGTAGCTCTCTAGCTCATTACTCCTTGCTCAACATGTATATTTATAGTACAACTCTAGAGCAATGTGTCCCTAATATTTTGTGTTGGTGTAATATACCACAAATTATAATATATTACAAATAAAAGTAAAATGAACAAAAAATGAATAAATAATATTCATATTGAGTCACAGATATCTCACTCTCTTTAAGGAGATTCAAGTCCACTACGGCATAATCTACACCGATTCAGTAGTATCACTCTTGACTTGTCTCCTCCAGAATACAACAACTCAACAACATCATATAACTCAGGCAACTCCGGATTAGGTGAAGAGTTCAAAGCTCCACCAAAAGAACATCTTTCTTCAACATATAGTTACTCTCTTTTTACTTTCTTTTGTATAGTGAATATAGGTGAAGACTTAAAATATTTTCTTTGTCTCAACTCTCTCTTTCACTATTCTCACCTCACTACATACAACAATATTTCACACTTTAAATAATTCTCATCTAACAAAAAAAGGAAGAAACACTACTGTCAGGCCCTTTGTTTTTTACCAAGGTTAAAACAAGCATGACTTATGGACTCTAAAAGAATTGATTTTTGTACAGAGTCGCCACCTAATTTTTAAGGAAAATAAGGAAACCTATTTAATTATTGACATGTATGACTTATGTTTTAATCTGCAAAAACCAATTTAGATTCTAGGTAAGGGTTCAAGTTATTCCAAAGGGAAGGTGTTAGGCATCCTTCAGAATCCACAAAATGTGGTACCCGACTAGACTAAATTTATCAAAGAGGAAGGAGGAAAAAAATTATTTTTTGAGAAGTATGAATAATTAAGATATGTAATAATGTAAAAAATGCATATATAAAACATGATATGTCAAATGCATATATAGACTTTATTATTGTAATATATATGTATAGAAATAAGTAAAAGTATGTTGTATATGTATAAAAATATGTATGTGAAAAAAGTGTTCTTTTATGAAAGGAAATCACTTTTGTGTGTAATGTATAGAAATGAAAGTAATTTTTTGCATTGTACTAAAGAAAAAAGTATTTAAATAATATTTTATATTTGACAAAAGTTAATGGGAGAAAAGATTAAATAAAATGAATGTTTATTTTGAAAGAAAAGATTGCACAATATTTTCTAATGGAAAAAAGTGTGAATTAATTGATTAAATATCCGAATCAGTTTGATTCTTTATATAAATATTAATGGCCTAAGTTTTGCCTAAACGCGTGGTGAGGGTTACGTAAGTAAAGAATATCCCCCGCCCAACGCCCCAAAAATAAAGTTTTCACTATGATTAATATTTGTACAATTGTAAGAATGTAAAATACAAGCAGAAAATTTAAACTTCTTTTTGAATGTCCTTTTCCGAGAAGTATCCTCAAGAACCTGTGTAAACACTTGTTAGAAATATTAGTAATGAACAAATAATTATAAAAATATGTGTGCATATATGTATGTAAATGTGTATATGAAAAATAATATTTATTATATAGCGGGCTCAGATGAAGTTTTAGATACGCCATGGCTACGAAGTGGTTGCTCAAATTATCGGCCGTCCTAAATCGCTTTGCCAAGATACGAATCGTAAAACTTTTGTGTTGTCGTGGTAATATAATAATTTCGTCATCGCCCATATTTATTTATTTTCGTCACGTATTTGTATACGTCATGTCCGTCTTTTTATTTGTGGAGGTCTCAAAAACCGACGGGAATTTTTTCATTGGCCATGTATTGATACTTGATATAAAATAAGTAAACTTGACAAAATAAAATCCGTCTTTTGTTATGGGGAAGGCCTCGAAAATCCGACGGAGAGATATTGTCATTGGCCAAGTAATGTAATATTTGCTCATTATTAATTTAATAACATGTTAAGAAAAGAATGGTCCAAAAATGTCATTATAGCCAAATAAAATAGCATAAAAATATTAGAACAACAAACAAGCATCGTTAGAGTGGTCAAGAAATAACACAAAAGTTAACCGCTAGACGAAAGTCATAGCAAAATGTGTGATTTTTCTCAAAAGATAAGCGAGAAAAATATGCCATTGGAGACATGAAAAACTAAGACAAAGATTATGATAGCAAAAGCAATACAATAAGAAATAAGATTCAATAAAAACATGTATACATAAAAATGTAGTCACATTCATGAAGTGGGGTTTGTTGGAGTGGATAAGTAGTACACTGGAGAAGAAAGACAAGGAACATGAGAGGAGAGATAATTGTGAGCCTAAGAGTAGAAGAAAGAACTCTAAAAAGTGAGCAATAGTATTTTTCTTCTTCAAGGAAAAATAATGGAGAAAGAGGGGAGCATTAAGAGAATAAAAAGGGAGGGGAAAATGAGAGAGAGTTATTGTGGTGTTGGTTGGTGTGATGAAGAGAAGAGAAAAAAGAGAGGAAGAAAGGCGAGCAAAGGGAGATGAGGGAGATTTTCTTGATACTCCTCCCAAGAGTAAAAAAAGAAGAAGAAAGTTTCATTTAAAAGGAGATAAAATCTCAATAAAATATTTTTTTCTTCCAACACATCCCTTGAACTAGGGAGAGTAGATAAGGAAAAAGTTAAAAAAGATAAAAAGAATGGCGCCTATTAAAGAAAAAGAGGGAGAAGAAATATAAAGAAAAAGTCTTACTTTTTCTTCTTTTTGTACATATGTGTGTGTAAAAGTTTAGAGTCAAAAATAGTTGTTGGAAAATTCCCAAATTTAAGGGATGTGCTTTTTTTAGTGGAGTAAAATAAGAAATATGATTGAACAAGATGATATTATACATTGTGTAATATTATTCTCGAATAATTTACACAGTGTGAGTTTTGAAATATCGATGAATTAATTGTATTTGCTATGTATGAAAAAATTTAACTAATGTATATATAATTTTTTAAAATATAAGTATAAATATAAATAATGTAAAAATAAATGTATTGTGTGGTAAAGAATAAAAATTATATTGCTCGTATTGTGTATGTGCTGATGACTGTTAAGAATTAAAATGACAATAAATTGATAAAAATCCTAATATTTATGAAATTAAGGATAATTATCAATAAATTGTGAAAAGTTAAAAGATAACAATAAATTGGTAAAAATCCCTAAATAAGGATAATTATCAATAAATTATAAAATGTGTAAAAATTGTATTTTGTGCTCTTTAATGATCAGGAAGCCTGAAGACGTTAAATTTAAGCACGGAGAGCCAAAATTGGGTGTCAACAGCTTGCCCCTTTTCGTATGAAGATACTGTAGAAGTCTTCAGAAGAAAGCGTTGACGTGTATCCAATTTTGCTCGACAAATCATAGCCGATGAAAAATTTGACCGAACTCTAATTTAGAGTTGCCTACATACCTCGAGTTTCACGAGGATCAGGTCGGGTGTAGTTCAAAAGATTAGGCGAGTTACCTCTTGTCCTATTATAAGGGATGGACGACCCTGTGAAATGATTATTTAGAAAAGGACTGTTTGAGAACGAAAGTGTTCCCATGTTTTCGATGTCTTTTCAAAATTGCTCCAGTATCGATTTGTGAGATGCTGGAGATGCAGAATTATGTACTTGCTGGGGAGAAAGAATGATTATGTAGTTGTGATGACCGAACTCTGCATAGAGCTTCCTATATATCTCGAGTGTCACGAGAATCAGGTCAATGTAGTTTGAAATGAAGAAATAGGGTAAATTTTGAGGTGGTTCTCAAAATTTTGCCCCACTGTATGATTTGTGGTAACACCGACTTCTCTAAAGGAACTTTAAAAGAAAGTCTTGTTGTTGTGGATTGTATTTTGTATTGAAAAGACGCATGATGTCTCGATTGTCTACGGAGACTATGTGATGAATGATGTTTCCGATTGTCTACGGAGACTTGATGATGAGTGACGTCTTCGATTGTCTACGAAGACTATGTGAATGTTGTAAAATCCTCCGATTGTCTGTCGGGGACTTATGATGTATGATATCTCCAATTGTCTATAGAGACCGATGTTGATGTAAAGTCCTACGATTGTCTTCGGGGATTTAATGCATGACATCTCCGATTGTCTACGGAGACTGATGTTGATTGTTGCAAAGTCCTCCGATTGTTTACGGGGACTTAATGCATGATATCTCCGATTGTTTACGGAGACCAATGTTGATTGTTGTAAAGTCCTCCGATTGTTTACAGGGACTTAATGCATGATATCTCCGATTGTTTACGGAGACTGATGTTGATTGTTGTAAAGTCCTCCGATTGTTTACGGGGACTTAATGCATGATATCTCTAATTGTTTACAGAGACTAAGGCCCTCAACTGTCGAGGTGACTGAAATGTAAAGAGCTCTCGACTGGCAAAGCAAGTGCAATGTAATAGCCTCTCGACTGGCGGGGCTATTGGAATTCTAAGGGCTCTCGACTGGCGGAGCAATTGAAATATAATAGTCTCTCGACTGGCGGGACTATTAAAATGTAAGGGCTCTCGACTAGCGGAGCAATTGAAATATAATAGCCTCTCGACTGGCGAGGCTATTGAAATGTAAAGATCTCTCGACTGACGGAGCAATTAGAAGGTAATAGCCTCTCGACTGGCGGGACTATTAAAATGCATAAGGCTCTCGACTGGCGGAGCCATTAAAATGTAATAGTCTCTCGACTGGCGGGGCTATTAAAATGCAAGGGGCTCTCGACTGGCGGAGCAATTGAAATATAATAGTCTCTCGACTGGCGAGACTATTAAAATGTAAATGCTCTCGACTGGCGGAGCCATTAAAAGGTAATAGCCTCTCGACTGACGGGGCTATTGAAATGCAAGGGGCTCTCGACTGGCGGAGCAATTGAAATATAATAGTCTCTCGACTGGCGAGACTATTAAAATGTAAATGCTCTCGACTGGCGGAGCCATTAAAAGGTAATAGCCTCTCGACTGACGGGGCTATTGAAATGCAAGGGGCTCTCGACTGGCGGAGCAATTGAAATATAATAGTCTCTCGACTGGCGGAACTATTAAAATGTAATAGCCGCTCGACTGACGGGGCTATTAAAATGTAATGGGCTCTCGACTGGCGGAGCCATTAAATGTAATAGCTTCTCGACTGGCGGGGCTATTGAAATGCCAAGGACTCTCGATTGGCGGAGCCATTAAAATGTAATAGCCTCTCGACCGGTGGGGCTATTAAAATGTAATGGGCTCTCGACTGGCGGAGCCATTAAAATGTTATAGCCACTCGACAGGCGGGGCTATAAAAATGTAAAGTACTCAAATTAGAAGGAGGACACTTTACAGAGAAGTGAAATGTTTGTATTCGAAGGTGAGTGATTGAGAAGGAAAGTCAACTCTCTGTATTTAGAGGTGGGCGCCTTGAATGAAAAGTAAAAATGCCCGTATTTGAAATTGAGAATCTTGAAAAAGAAAGAAAATTTGTTTGTATTTAAAGGTGGGTGCTTTGAAAAAGAATGGAAATTATTTTTTATTTTCTTTGTAAAAATGCTGACATGTGAAAAATACATAATCGTCTCTTGACTTCAGTTGGTACCAACAATTAGTAGTATGCATAAGAATTCTCTCATTTTTTTCCCAGCTAACCGAGATCGATTTTGAGGTAATTCCTATAGTTTCAAATGGTACCTCAGACATACCTAAGTATCGACAAGATTTCTTCATCTTCCTTCAAACAAAGACTTTGAACTATACTCATCCTCATGTTTCACGTGCCCTCTCTAGAAAGAAAGTCCCATTCTCACACATATTTAAGTAGTTTTCTTTTTGAATCTGGGGACATCTCGAGAAATACACTCACACTCAGAAAGAAATTCAATGCATGCAATTGTGATACCATAGGCCTGGCCTTTATGTAAATATCCACTAATGTGAGATTACTTGGAATAGGATCATGTAGGACTTGTTATCGGCTTGTAAGGTAGGCTTGGGGACAGGTAGAATGATATTTGGGATGAAAGTGACTAATCCCTTAATGAGCTCGCACTGTATCTGTGCTTTTGATATTTATTGCTCTTTGACGCTTCTTCTTTGTCTTGCTTGGTTGTCCCTCATTTTGTATTTGCTCCGACTTCTTTTGAATCTTGTGTTGGAGTCTTTTCCCCTCCTTTTCAATAAATACACATTTTTTTTAAGCTTCTCCACCTTTGTTGGAGTTCTTTCTTTTTCTTTTTCTTTTTTTGGGGGGGGGGGGGTTGCTCCTTCTACTTTGAAGTCGTCTTTTCATTTTTATTCTTCTGGGACCTTTGTATCTTTCGCCTTTGACATCTTTGATCTTGGATCTTCGTCAGCAATTTGCACGTATTTAGTGTGCTCAAGGAGGTCGGGCCAAGAGAGAGATAGTGCATGTAAGCACTCAAAAGGTATGGTCTAAGATGTGGTTGTCCAAAGAAAAGGCTATAGGCTCAAAGGGGGAATGCTAAGGATTAATGTCATTTGGCGGGCTATGAAAGGCACAATCAGGTCAAAGAAGGCCTACGATCCTTTCCTAAACCAAGTGAACTCAGAATTTCGCCTCAACAAACGTTTAGGCCAAGTTCTAGATCAACAATGCAATGTAATGAATTAATCTAAAGCTTACCACACAATGCACATGAGACGATGAGGTTGGCTTCGTTCTTGTCTTGGATGTATGCAAGAGAATTTTTCAAGTGTCACTTAAGTGTGATTAAGAGGTATCAAATGCATCTATGGTTTACCATGAAGTCGATCCTCTCCATCATACCAATTTGTTCTTTTCCATGCACACTCCTAACTGTGTTGGTACCAACCAAGTAAGAACTTTGATTTTTTTTTTTTTGAAAGAATGGGACCGAATCCAAATGAGGACTGCCTATGTATCTTGTGAAATCAAGAATCAGGTCTGCGTAGTTCAGGAAAATAGAGTATAAGATATGAAGCAGGAAAACAAACCCTTTTTTTTTATTTCTGTAAAAGAGTATCGAACTTGAAAAGAATTGTCTACGCATTTCATCAAGATGAAAATGAGGTATGCGTAGTTCATGGAGATAAAAAATGTGAGATAAAAAAATAGACTCTTTTTTTTCAATAAGAAATACCGAACCCAAAAGGGCTGCCTACGTATCTCATGAAAATGAGAATCAGGTTTGCGTAGTTCGTGAAGATTGGAAATCAGAGAGTAAACTCTTTTTTTTGTAAAGAGTACCGAACCCCAGAAGGGCAGCTCATCGAGATGATAATCAAGTGCGCTTAGTTCGCAATAGTAAGGAATAAAATGCATGCATGAAAATGGATTCATGTGTTGAAGAAAAGCAAGACAAAGATATTTACTGAATATAAACATATATACAAAATTAATGCGAATGTATAGACAAACTCGGAGCGATGCCTCATACGATCAATGTTGGCTGACATCTTTGGAGAGAGAGTGACTCCTGATTGTTTGTGGGTAGAATCATTATTGCGGTCTCCCAATTGTTTGTGGGGATCATTCGTTATGGTGATCGTCTCCCATTTGTTTTAGGGGATGACATGTTGCGGCCTCCCGGTTGTCTTTGAGGAAACTTTTTGTTTTGCTGCTTCCTGAGATGCCTTTATGTGAATTATTGTGACATCCCCACCTGTTGTCCGGGATGATTTTTCTGTAGAAATATGAGAAATGAGTGAAAGTAGAGAAGTCAAGAAAATGATAGAACGGAAAAGTGTAATCGTTTGGTCAAAGACTCCCCTAATTTGTCTGTCCCACTATGTGTTGATGTCTTGTGGAATTTGATGCCCCATGTTTAGTCCATGGATCGTTTGTCCTGCAAGAGTAAGAGAAGAGAGTGTTAGAGTTGTTCTCAAATCAAAATATTAAGAGGGATAGAGTTAGGCCCTGTAGCCAAGTGATGCGTTTGGAATAGAAGACCAATGTGGTGCTCCCGTGAGTTTTGGGGATGATGTTGTTCCTCCTGCGTTCAAAGGAAACTTCTTAGTTTTAAGAAATGATGTTTTCTTCTATGGATTTGAGACTCATTTCTCTGTCTTTTATTGCATGATGCTCCCCGATAAGTGCCCCTGTAAAGAAAGCAGGTTGACTTATGTTAAACCCTTAGTCTTGGGAGAGTAGAAGTGATTCACCGTAATTTCATGACCTACGACATATAATTTACAGGATCTACGACTAGCGGAGCAACTAAAATATAAATGCCCTCGACTGGCGGGGCAGATGAAATGTAAAAGGCCCTCGACTGGCGGGGCAGCTCGACTGTAAAAACCCTCTACTGGCGGGGCAACATGATTATAAGAGCCCTACTGAAAGTTAAAGGGGAAAGGTGTGAGGAAAGACTTATGTCTCATGACTTTGAGACGAAAGTCGGAAGGATATTGTGATTAGGCTGACATTGATATTCTTGAATTTTAGATTTAAGGAGATTGGTCGACGCTTTTAAGGATCTTTTGAGAGCGTCATTGGACTATTTCAAAAATTTACCTCAGTTTGTAGTTCTGGGAAAATTATTTTGAAACAGTAGAAAGACCGAACCCTTATGTAGGGTTGCCTACGTATCTCATCAAGATGAGAATCAGGTCAGAACGTAGTTCAAGCGAACTTGTGGATTTGTATGTGGCATGTATGATTGTCATGAAGTGATGTCCAACCTTGAAAATGATGTGAAAGGCGACCGAGTGGAAACTGCTCATAGACATGAAACATGGAAATTACTCCGGTCAACGACCGAGAGGATGGATGTCAAGTGTAGACAAAACTTTGACATTATTTCAGTATGTTGACAAGATTGAGAAGGTCGGACATTGGAGAAGTTATGGCATTACTTTGCCACAGTTGGAAGGATTGTTATGGCTGAAAGGGTGTTGAACCATTGCTTTTGAAAGTGAGGATCGATCGTCATAACGACGTTCGGGAGAAGAAAGCTTGATATTCTTGAAGAAAGATCAGGTGAGAATTTAGAGGTAAGCCAGCTAAGCACTAATGTCATTGAGATTTGGATTTGTGGGGGTTATTGATTTGCGCTCTCAGAAGACATTTAAAGAGCGATTTTGAACTATTTCAAAAAAATGCCCCAGTTTGAATACCGGAGAAATTATTTTGAAACAGTGAAGAGACCGAACCCTAATATAGGGCTGCCTACGTATCTTGTCATGACAAGAATCAGGTCAAAACATAGTTCAGACAGATATGCAGTCATTGGTGGTTTGTATAATTATTATGGATTGCTGATGGTATTGGAAAAAGAAATTTGGTATGACTGGGGGTTCGAATTCAAAAAATATGTTTGAGAATGAAAAGAATGTACAACAATGTGTTAATAGTTCTTGGAAAAGATGGTAGAGTCCAAAAGAATGATTGTAAGGATAAAAAGTGGGTGTGAAATCATATGACGGTGAAGGACGGTTGTAGAGATCAAAAATGAGTGTGATGAATTAAAATTCTAACTCAACACGAGTCAACCAAAATTATCAGACTGAGTGGGCAATGTTGAACATGACGTGTAAAACATATATGTACAACTAAAAAATGTACAGTGAATGCAAAAAATGTATAATAGTCCATAAACATTTATCAAATAAAGAATGTGTAATAAATAAGGAATAGAAATTCGTCCGGCTAAAGTGATGATCAAAATTGTATATACAAATGACCTAAGGATTCTAAGAGTAGATTCACCTAGGTTGGTAGAGGGTATTCGGACAACTGCGAGAAGGTGCATATTAATCTGAACGCTCCTACGCTGAAACTAAGGAATCCAAAGAAGGTTTGGGGGAGTGCAAAACACACACCCCGCGTGAACCACAGTGTGTGAAGTGTACGACCAAAGACTCGATAGAATCATGATTACGATTAAATAGATTGAAAATAATGTGCAACATTTTAGAATATACGGATACAATGTTTATAAACAAATAATGCATCAAAGAATTAATAAGACTGTAAAATTAATTTGTGCAAATAATGTAAAGAATTTATGAGCAAACCACAGATAATTCACACAATTTGCAGTATATGAAATAAATAAAGAATCAACATATTAAATAATTAGCATATGCAAAAATGTAAAAGTACCTCCCTCAATTGAAAAATTGAGTCTATTTTGGTTAGAACCTGTTAAATCCCCATCAGAGTCGCCATTCTGTCAGGCCCTTTGTTTTTTACCAAGGTTAAAACAAGCATGACTTATGGACTCTAAAAGAATTGATTTTTGTACAGAGTCGCCACCTAATTTTTAAGGAAAATAAGGAAACCTATTTAATTATTGACATGTATGACTTATGTTTTAATCTGCAAAAACCAATTTAGATTCTAGGTAAGGGTTCAAGTTATTCCAAAGGGAAGGTGTTAGGCATCCTTCAGAATCCACAAAATGTGGTACCCGACTAGACTAAATTTATCAAAGAGGAAGGAGGAAAAAAATTATTTTTTGAGAAGTATGAATAATTAAGATATGTAATAATGTAAAAAATGCATATATAAAACATGATATGTCAAATGCATATATAGACTTTATTATTGTAATATATATGTATAGAAATAAGTAAAAGTATGTTGTATATGTATAAAAATATGTATGTGAAAAAAGTGTTCTTTTATGAAAGGAAATCACTTTTGTGTGTAATGTATAGAAATGAAAGTAATTTTTTGCATTGTACTAAAGAAAAAAGTATTTAAATAATATTTTATATTTGACAAAAGTTAATGGGAGAAAAGATTAAATAAAATGAATGTTTATTTTGAAAGAAAAGATTGCACAATATTTTCTAATGGAAAAAAGTGTGAATTAATTGATTAAATATCCGAATCAGTTTGATTCTTTATATAAATATTAATGGCCTAAGTTTTGCCTAAACGCGTGGTGAGGGTTACGTAAGTAAAGAATATCCCCCGCCCAACGCCCCAAAAATAAAGTTTTCACTATGATTAATATTTGTACAATTGTAAGAATGTAAAATACAAGCAGAAAATTTAAACTTCTTTTTGAATGTCCTTTTCCGAGAAGTATCCTCAAGAACCTGTGTAAACACTTGTTAGAAATATTAGTAATGAACAAATAATTATAAAAATATGTGTGCATATATGTATGTAAATGTGTATATGAAAAATAATATTTATTATATAGCGGGCTCAGATGAAGTTTTAGATACGCCATGGCTACGAAGTGGTTGCTCAAATTATCGGCCGTCCTAAATCGCTTTGCCAAGATACGAATCGTAAAACTTTTGTGTTGTCGTGGTAATATAATAATTTCGTCATCGCCCATATTTATTTATTTTCGTCACGTATTTGTATACGTCATGTCCGTCTTTTTATTTGTGGAGGTCTCAAAAACCGACGGGAATTTTTTCATTGGCCATGTATTGATACTTGATATAAAATAAGTAAACTTGACAAAATAAAATCCGTCTTTTGTTATGGGGAAGGCCTCGAAAATCCGACGGAGAGATATTGTCATTGGCCAAGTAATGTAATATTTGCTCATTATTAATTTAATAACATGTTAAGAAAAGAATGGTCCAAAAATGTCATTATAGCCAAATAAAATAGCATAAAAATATTAGAACAACAAACAAGCATCGTTAGAGTGGTCAAGAAATAACACAAAAGTTAACCGCTAGACGAAAGTCATAGCAAAATGTGTGATTTTTCTCAAAAGATAAGCGAGAAAAATATGCCATTGGAGACATGAAAAACTAAGACAAAGATTATGATAGCAAAAGCAATACAATAAGAAATAAGATTCAATAAAAACATGTATACATAAAAATGTAGTCACATTCATGAAGTGGGGTTTGTTGGAGTGGATAAGTAGTACACTGGAGAAGAAAGACAAGGAACATGAGAGGAGAGATAATTGTGAGCCTAAGAGTAGAAGAAAGAACTCTAAAAAGTGAGCAATAGTATTTTTCTTCTTCAAGGAAAAATAATGGAGAAAGAGGGGAGCATTAAGAGAATAAAAAGGGAGGGGAAAATGAGAGAGAGTTATTGTGGTGTTGGTTGGTGTGATGAAGAGAAGAGAAAAAAGAGAGGAAGAAAGGCGAGCAAAGGGAGATGAGGGAGATTTTCTTGATACTCCTCCCAAGAGTAAAAAAAGAAGAAGAAAGTTTCATTTAAAAGGAGATAAAATCTCAATAAAATATTTTTTTCTTCCAACACATCCCTTGAACTAGGGAGAGTAGATAAGGAAAAAGTTAAAAAAGATAAAAAGAATGGCGCCTATTAAAGAAAAAGAGGGAGAAGAAATATAAAGAAAAAGTCTTACTTTTTCTTCTTTTTGTACATATGTGTGTGTAAAAGTTTAGAGTCAAAAATAGTTGTTGGAAAATTCCCAAATTTAAGGGATGTGCTTTTTTTAGTGGAGTAAAATAAGAAATATGATTGAACAAGATGATATTATACATTGTGTAATATTATTCTCGAATAATTTACACAGTGTGAGTTTTGAAATATCGATGAATTAATTGTATTTGCTATGTATGAAAAAATTTAACTAATGTATATATAATTTTTTAAAATATAAGTATAAATATAAATAATGTAAAAATAAATGTATTGTGTGGTAAAGAATAAAAATTATATTGCTCGTATTGTGTATGTGCTGATGACTGTTAAGAATTAAAATGACAATAAATTGATAAAAATCCTAATATTTATGAAATTAAGGATAATTATCAATAAATTGTGAAAAGTTAAAAGATAACAATAAATTGGTAAAAATCCCTAAATAAGGATAATTATCAATAAATTATAAAATGTGTAAAAATTGTATTTTGTGCTCTTTAACGATCAGGAAGCCTGAAGACGTTAATTTTAAGCACGGAGAGCCAAAATTGGGTATCAACAACTACTATTATAGGTGTAAAATTATTTCATGTAATGAATAGGAAGAATGTGGGTCGTAAACTGAGTAAATGAATAACTTATAGGTTACATGTGTTATTATGCATAAATAAGGTGTTCTCTGCATTGAACCTTCACTTAGTATAGCACGACCACAAATGGCCGTGAGTGGCACCCACACGAATCCTCCGGTAGGAGAATCATCTAACTTGAACCATTACCTAATCATTTAGTCAATATTAAGATGAAGTTATCATAAAAACCAGCTTAATAATAATAAATCCAAAACTAATCATTAATAATGCGGAAAATCAAATAAACTACCTATTAAAATCGCCAAGACCCAAAAGTCATCGTACAAGAACTTCTAGAACAAAAACTATATCTAAAAGAAATATCCAAAACTAACAAAAGATAAATAGTGTCTCATTGTCTAAAAGAAGGACAAGAAATAATAGGATGATCCATGGAAGAATGGAGATGGAGTGCTCACCCTTGGATCGAGATCTGCTATCAAACGCTAGAGATAAGATCGTGTTTGAACCTCTGGAACACTGTTTTACTCAACAAAAGAAGAGTATAGGGTAGTATCTATACAAACTACTATATATTGGTAGGAATCATAGCCCAACTCAATTTAATAGCATGTATACATCATAATCAAATAATAAGTAGACAGGCATCAACACATAGCTTGTAATTCAGTGAATCAACAAATACATCAAGGATGGGCCAAACAATGCCCACAAACAATCCACTTAACCATCAAGTGTATCAACCATATCGTAAACAACCACAAAATTAACAATAACACCATAAGTAGAACTCTGTCCATCTCAACCTCACAATTAGAACACCATTAGCTTATTATCAACTTATTAAACCACATGACCTCTCAAAACCAATACTAGTCTATGCACACATGCTAAGGGACTTATTTCTGCCCAACTAGTCATGACCTGCAAGGGACAATCTAAGTCCATGTACCATATCAGTGTAGTACCAAATCCTCCATAAATAAGTAATATCAATATCCATATCTGTATCAGTGTGGTACCCGATCCTCCATAACCATATTATATATATTTTTATCAAATTCACACTATCTCTCAGGATACAACATGACATACTAAATTTACAAGTACATTTAGAATCATAAGGCAATTTTATCAAGTTGAATTTTCAATAATTATTCATACAAGTGTCAACAATCCAAATATAATCAAATTCAAGTATGTCCAAATACCAATCAACAAGCATCTAATTTAGGAGCATATACATAATTAAATCAAGTCTAAACTCCAATTAAACCATAACCTACCTCGATCGAAGAATCAGAATGCAAGCTAATTTGCAAGGGTCTTACCCTTCCATAAAGCTTCCAAATGGTCAAAATCTGTTTAAATACATGATCCTCATAAGAGCACAAACTAGCACGTCAAATTTCTGTTAAAACAGGTCATTATTCGATTTCCAAATCAAGAATTCTTACTCCGTGAACCCTAGGCCTAAGTTCTTAAATTATCAATTGAAATCGCAGGTAAATAGTCATATTTGAATCTCTTATCCTGAAGCAAGTGTGAAATCAGTAGCTTCACCATCAATAGAGATGCCACTATAACCCTTTTACCCCTCTATCATTAATGGTCCAATGATTGTATTATGATTACCTTATCACCGTGCCATGATTATTTCCCTAAACCACACCTAGTTTTAATAGCACCAGAATTATCAACTCGCCTGTAACTAGGCAGACACCATTAACCTTAAATTTAAATATCAATATTGGCCCTTGATTTGTAATCATTACATTGACCTTAAATTTAAATATCAATATTGGCCCTTGATTTGTAATCATTACATTCTTGCCATCATTATTATGACATGGTCAAACCACTAATTCACACTAATCCTAATATTAATTCACCCGTATAGCCACTGTGAAAATTCAAACCCCACCCTCACAACATCATTATAGATATAGTAATAGGAATAACCCACTAAAAATAGCTAACCTACTGAAGCTGTTGATAATCTTCTCGAAGTTACGGATGTAAAATAGCACTACAACTTTCGTGTCTAGCCGTCCTAGTTGGAAACCTCCGTTATTATCCTTTAATGTGGTAAACCTTTCCCACTTAAATTCATTCTTGTATTAATCACATGATATAAAAAGGGAATATTAAATAAGTAGAGTATTTGGCCCATTAACCACTAATGTAATTATTATCTAAATTACCCGAAACTTCAAGCAGGCCCTCAAAGTTTGTTCGAAATCTCATGAAAACAAACCATATATATGTAAATTGACTAAAAAGTACATTCAGAACCTATTGGAATCACACCATTCCAAGGTCATCTTGATCAAAAGTTGACCGTGGTCAAACATAACTTTCTTAAAACTCAAGAACGCAATACATGACATAAATCACTCACGAGCACCTCGCAATCCGCACTACCCATCCTTGCCAGTCATAATTTATGTATAAAAACTACAGGGAGGATTAAAATGAGAAAATAAGTACAATTCATAAAACGACTAGGAGGGTCGTTACATTAGATACTAATTAAATAATTATTTGTCTCTGAATGGGAAAATAAGAAACAAAAAGGGAAAATAAGAAATTACCTGAATCAACAAAAATATACAGATACTTGCTATGCATGTCTGCTTCGATCTCCCAAGTGGCCTCCTCAACAGGATAATTTTTCCACTAGAACTTCACAGACGCTATCTCCTTAGTCCTCAACTTATAGACATCTCTATCAAGAATAGCAATAGGTTCCTCTTCATAAGAGAAGTTTTCATCTAACAAGACCAAATCCCAATGAATTATATAGTTACCATCACCATGAAACTTCTTTAACATAGATACATGAAACACGGAATGAACTCCTAACAAACTCGGAGGTAATGCCAACCTATAGGCCACCGTCTCCAAGCACTTAAGAATCTTAAATAGTCTAATATATATTGGACTAAGCTTATCTTGCTTCCCAAAATGCATGACACCCTTCATGGGTGAAACCTTGAGCAACACTTGCTGACCCTCCATAAAGTGCATATCTCTCACTTTCCAATCCGCATACTCATTTTGCCTGCTTTGAGCCACTATAAGTTTCTCCTAGATGAACCTAACCTTATCTAATGAGTCTCTTAATAGATCAGTACCCCACAGTCTCGCCTCAAAGGCATCAAACTATGCAATGGGATATATATACCTTCTCCCATATAAAGCCTAAACAGTGCCATGTCGATACTCAAATGGTAACTGTTATTATATGCAAACTCGACCAAAGGTAGGAATTAATTCCAATGACCTCTAAAATCCATCACGCATGAACCGAGCATGTCCTCCAACACCTGGATCATTGACCCAGACTGCCCATCGGTATGAGGGTGAAAAGTTGTACTAAGGTCCAACCTAGTAATCAACTCCTCATGCAACTTCTCCCAAAAGTCAGAGGTAAATTTAGTACCCCTATCCGAGATAATAAATATCAAGACCCCATACAACTGAACAATATCCTTAAGATAAATCTTGAATAACTTTGTTGCATTTTAAGTCACCTGGACTGTAATGAAATGTGTAGACTTAGTTAGCCTATCCACAACAACCCATATAGAATCATACTTCCCCAAAGTTTTGAGAAGACCCACAATGAAATCCATAGCTATCCTTTCATATTTTCATTCAAGAATGGGCATCCTCTGAAGAGTACCACCAGGCTTCTAATGCTCGTACTTTATCTTCTGGAAACTCTAGAATTTAGTAACAAAATCAACTATGTCTCACTTCATTTGACCCCACCAGTAATGCTGCCTTAAATCACGATACATCTTAGTCATACCAGGATGTATAGAGTGCTTCAAATAATGAGCCTCAGCTAGATAAGTAGGAATCAAATCATCAACACGGGGCACACAAACTCTCTCCTTAATCTGCAACACACCATCACCATCAGGAATGACCTTCTTGGCCTCACCCTGTAAAACCTTATCACGAATTTTGGTCAAATTAGCATCCTCAAATTGTCTAGTCTTGACTTGATCAAGAAATATAGACCTTGCCTCTACACTGGCTAGCAATCCTCCTCTTTCAGACACCTCAAGCTGCATGAACTTGTTAGCTAGAGTTTGAATCTCTCTAGCCAACAGAGGCCTGGTAGCATTCAAATAAGCCAAGCTACCCATACTTTCTGACTTTTTGCTCAATGTATCGTCTACCACATTAGTCTTTCCCTGATGGTATAGAATAGTGATATTATAATCTTTAAGCAACTCCATCCATCTACGATATCTCAAATTCAAATCCCTCTACGTGAACACATCATAATGAACCCTATACAAATAATTCCCCTATATCTTAAGTGCAAACACCACTGCAACCAACTTTAAGTCATGAGTAGGATAGTTTTTCTCATGAACTTTCAACTGCCTCGAAGCATAAGCAATAACATTTCTTTCTACATCAAAACAACACCTAAACTAGAATGTGAGGGATCACAATGAATAGTAAAATCCTTACACTCCACAACAATGCAAGAATAAGAGTGGTAGTTAACAAGGTCTTGAGCTTTTGAAAGCCCTCCTCACACTCATCGAACCAAAAGAAAAGTACATCCTTCTAAGTCAACCGTGTCAAATGAGTAGCAATAGAAGAAAAATCCTTTATGAATCTACGGTAGTAATTGGATAACCCCATAAAACTATAAACATCTATCATCGAAGTAGGCCTAGCCCATTTCCTAACCGTTTTAATCTTCTGCGAGTCTACCATCACCCCTTTCTTCGAAACCACATGCCCCAAAAAGGACATAGAAGCCAATAAGAACTCACACTTAGAAAAGTTTGCATAAAGCTTCTTCACTTCTAACAAACCCAAAATAATCTTTGAGTGATCCTCATGCTCCTCCTTACTCTTAGAATAAACTAGAATATCGTCAATGAAGACAATCATGAAAGAATCCAAGTAGGGCTTAGATATCCCATTCATCAAACCCATAAAATCAATTGGGGCATTAGTCATCCCAAAATAAATTAAAAGAAACTCATAGTGTCCATACCTAGACCAAAATATAATCTTAGGAACATCGTCAGCCCAAATCTTAAGTTGATGATATCCGGACCTCAAATAAATCTTAAAAAAAATGGATGCACCCTACAACTGGTCAAACAAATCATCAATATAGGGTAAAAGATACTTGTAATAGATTATAACCTTGTTCAACTACCTGTAGTCTATGCACATACGAAGGCTACCATTCTTTTTTTCACAAACAAGACATAATCACCCCACAAAGAGTCACTTGGATGGATAGATTGCTTACCCAACAAATCCTACAACTGAGCCTTTAGCTCCCTCAACTCAGTAAGAGCCATCCTATAAGGGGGAATAGAAAAAGAATGGGTACCCGACTCTAGATCAATACAGAAATCAATGTCACAGTCTGGCGGCATACCAGGAAAATCTGCAGGAAACACCTATTGGAACTTACACACCACAAGAACTGACTCAATAGATAGGAACTCTGCACTAGTTTACCAAAGATGTGCTAGGATGGCTGAAGACCCCCTCCTAATTAACCTCTTGGCGCAAATAAAAGAAATAAGTTTCATTGGAGCAGGACTGTAATCACCCTTCCACTCAAGTCTATACATCCCAGGTATAGCCACAGTCACTGTCTTAGCATAATAGTCTAATATAGCCTAATACGAAGACAACCAACTCATTTCCAAAATTATGTGAAAATTTACCATGTCTAGAATCACCAAATATGCCCAAGTTTGATACCGTATAAACATAACATAACAAGAGCAGTAAAACCTATCAATAATAAAAAAATCACCAGTAGGGGTAGACACGTGAACAGGAAAGTCATGTAGATCAACCCCAAAGCAAAACTGGCAGATACGTATGAGAAAGTAGAACCAGGATCAAATAATACAGTGTTCATCTGGTCATATATAAGAATAGTACCTATAATAATATCATCTGATGCCTCTACCTTGGTCCTACCTAGAAAAACATAAAAATAGGCCCTACTACCAGTCTGAGTGTCACTCCTATCGAGCTAAGAACGACCTCGATCTGTATTCCCACTAACTCGATAGGGCTGGTTACCACCCTTACCTGTTTGGTGACCTTCACACCCACCCTATGGATGACTTCTACTATTAACACCACCTTTCTTACCTGCTGAAGCTAAAGCTCGAGGAGTTTGCTACTGGCCAGACTAACCAAACTGCCTGAAATTAGGATAATACCTCTGAATGTGACCAACCCTACCGCACTCATAACATGTATAATCCAAGGTAGGTCTCTGAGCTAAAGAAGATAAAGTAAAGTAACCACCAAAGTCTGAAGACAACTAGCTAGCCCCTAATGAACTCCCAACAGATGCCTGCATCCCTGACTGGATGGGGTGGGTAGGTGTAACACCCTAAAATTTTCCAAGAATCTATTTCAGAGATAGGGAAAACAATTGCTTTAGGTTGCTAAGCACCATTCGTGGTATTCTTTCCTTGGCTACAATCAAAAGGTGGCCTTATTCCAATTTGACGTGCATTGAGTAGTTCAATACCATCTAGATTGAGAAAATATCCTTGCTTGTAGTGGAACCCAAAGATTTTACTTGATCTATGATATGTGATGTGAAGATAACCTTTAACACAAGAGCAAAGGATGACGACTGATTCAGTTGCCCTCTCTACTCAACTGATTGGATATCCTATCCAAAATTGTCATCCTCCTACAAGGCCTTTATATCCACTTGTACGGTTCATCTTGGACCAGATCTAGAACTTAGCATAGAGAACCAAAAACAAAAATCTTCACAGAATTACTCAGGCAATAAGTAGTCATTAGTGCCAATGACTCATTGGGTGAGCCATCTTGAGTGTAAGCCAAAAATTCCTGAAGATTGAAATTTCACCCAGTGGAAACAAGTGGAGGCTACGAGTCGTGGTATCCAACTATGCGTGTGACTCATAGATTGCTTATCCAATCCAGCAGTTATTTAAAAATAGTTTTATTCCAAATTTCTTGACATTTCAAGTACCAAGAACCAATACATAATCATGACATGAGTATTAGATGTAATTTAAGGTCATAAGGAGTCCCTAACCCAAAGTTGAGTTGAAAACTCCTTTTTCAACTAAGTCTTAGTGTAAGATTTTTCTTAGTTCAACTTCAAACGACTATTTCTCCTAGTATATGAAGAGTTAGGTGGTGTAGTACCCACCAAATTAAAGGATTTTAATCCTCTTTCCAACACCACCGACCAATTATCAAACCAATTATGGAGTAAACATTTATGGACATTTTAGAGGATCATTTTTAAAGCTATCAGTGGCTACGACTCACACGATGAATCATCGAGTGATGCTATGGATCGTACCCTTGACTCATAGGGTGGATAGAGAAGTGAAAAAAGAGTCTGAAGCGACGAATCGGGCTACAACTTACCCCCCCCCCCCCATGCTACGGGTCGTCACGTGAGCCATCGGGACTAGCACCAATAATTTTCCAGCAACTTTCTATTCGATTTTTAAAGGGATTTTTCATCTTTTCCCACTTTTTTAACACCTATACTACATCGTTTAAGGCTAAACTAAGTGGGATTAAAGGGGGATTAGTCGATACTTCTCCCTATTCATTCCTAACACTTAGAAGACAAGAAATCAAAATGCTTAAGGTTCTCCCAAGTTAGAAGTTAGGGTTTTCTTCTTCAAAATCTCCAAGTCCACGTTCTTAGAAATAATCATCCAAATTCTAGATATGTAGGTATTCATTGAGGTCCTCCTTTCGCCCTCATGTCCAAATATGTTTTCAAGTTCCATTTTTATGAAACCCATGAGTTAGGGAAAGATACCAAGTATCTCACTATTATGATTTCTTTCAGTAATTGTGTTTCTAAATATCTTATAATCATTAATATCAGTTTATGCATGATTTTAAATAAGGTTTTGGTATATATTGGCGAGTTATGAACACATAAATTTTAGATTTCTGAATAATTAGCATAAATATCTAATTGAAGTATAATTTCAGACAAACTATCAGTATACCATGATTATCATGATTTTTAGAGATAGTAATTTGCATATAACTAGTTCCATAATTTCAATCATTTTTTGTTACAGTAAATTGAACTAGTTTATGTATTTTACTCAGCTTTCAGTATGATTATGAGCATATGTATATGATAATGGGAGTAGTACTTAGCACCGATAGGACACAAGTTGAGACAAACCAAGTCCCAAACTACGTGCCACCATAGGTTAAAGGGGTCCTCACCAGTTGAGAGTGTCTACCTTGCCCGAATGGGCTCATGAGTGAATTCATGTCAGTCATGGTTCTTACCATTGGAAAGTTATAAAACACCCTCTCAACTTGGGTTACAGGTTGGATTCCATGTTGTTCACATGGTCTATGTCAGTTTTGAGAACCTCCACTATTTCAGACTCAGTATTGTACATTGCCCTTATTCTAGTTTGTACTTTTTTAACCCATGACTTTTCAGATTATCATATTTGTTTTAGTATTTATCAGAATATTTATACTTGCATATCTCACATGCTAAGTACATTCAAATTATTGATCGCATACCTTTTCTTGCGTTGTATCGTATCATGATATAGGTTTGAACACTCAGCATTAGTCCTACAGTCGATACATCCCAGTGCCTTTCCAGCAACAGACAGTGGTGAGTCCTCATTATTCTAGTAAAAGAGACTATGTTTTATTTCAGTATTTCCTTCTAGTTTCAGACAGTTTAGAGTTACTTGTGGGCCTGTCCTAGCAACTCCTCATTAGTACAGGCTTTTAGGTAGACGATTAGATTTTTAGCTTTATAGTTATGTCAGATAGTTCAAATTTTGACATTTTAGTATTGGTATTGGTATTGGTTTTGATTATTATTATAAATTCTCAGTTTTAGTTTTTGCTTAGTATCATTTCAGTTATATACAGTATTCTTAGTGTCATGCTAGGACATGGGTTAGCTTGGGCTCATTAGTGGCTCTAAGCATCATGTTACGACTCGGGTAAAGTCTCGGGTCATGAAAAACTTGGTATCAGAGTATCAGGTTTAAAGTGTCCTAGGATGTCTAAAAGCTGCATTAAGTAGAGTCTCGTTCATGGGTGTGAAGCACGCCACACTTATGAGTGAGAGGCTATGACATATTTTAGAAAAGTTTCAATTTTTTTATGTTCATATCATGCGATAGAGTGTGAAATCTATTAAATCTTCTTCTAACTCGTACTCTATGCGTTTACAGTGAAAATGCCTCCTAAAAGAGCCAACAGAATGAGAAACAGTAACATAACCAGCAAGCTCCACCAACTCCAGCAAACCCTCTAAATGAACAAGTTATGCATGCTGAGTTCAGGGCTGCTTTTTAGGTGTTTGCTCAAGCAATGACCACTCAGGTCAACATGCAAGTTGTTGCACTGTTCAATAAAAATGAGAATGCTGCAGTAATGAGAGTCCGGGACTTCACTCAGATGAATCCTCCAGAGTTCCATGGTTCTAAAGTTGATAAGGATATACAGGAGTTTATTGATGAGATTTAGAATATCACTCAGATTATGGGTATCACTCCAAATCAGAGTGAAAACTTAACCATATATCAGTTAAAGGGAGTGGCCTAAAGTTAGAGTAAATAGTGGAAGGAAGATAGAGGTGTAGATACAGGTCCAGTGGATTGAAATGAGTTTGTGACTGGGTTTCTGGATAGGTTCTTCCCGCTTGAGTTAAGGAAAGCCAAGGTTCAGGAATTCATCAATCTGAAGTAGGGTAACATGACTGTGAAGGAGTATTTTTTGAAGTTTACTCAGCTTTCTAAGTATACTCCAGTGATGGTGGCCAATTTAAGGGCCCAAATGAATAAGTTCATTTCAGGTGTCTCCAAAATAGTGGTCAAGGAGTGTATGACTGCTATGCTAGTCAAGGAGATGGACATATCTAGGCTTATGACTCATGTTCAACAAATTAAGGAAGAGAAGATTAAAGAAAAAAGAAAGGGATAATATGAAAAAGAGAGCTAGAACAGGAAACTTTGATTACTCTTAGCAGAAATCGGGTGGTGATAATCACTCTTAGTTTCAGCAGAGATCTTCAGCCCCAGCACAATCATCTGCCAGGTTCCATCTCCTAGGCCCAGGCAGGACTATAAAGAGAGAGTGTTAGGTTCTAAATCTCATTATAGTGCTTCCAGTTGTCATACTTTCCCAACTTATAAGAAGTATGGTAAAAACCATCCCAGAGAATGTTTGATAGATAAGGATGGTTGCTTTGGTTGTGGGAAGTCAGGTCACAAACGTCGAGATTGTCAATCAGCCAAGAGGGGTGATATTAGTAGTCGTACTTAAGATACCTATTCAGTAGCCCCGACAGGTCGCCCAACTCAGTAGGATGCTTCATCTAGTATAGGTGGTGGTCAGAGTCAAAATAGGTTTTTGCATTATAGACTCGACAGGATTAGGAGGGTTCCCCAGATGTAGTCACTGATACTTTACGAGTCTTCCATATTGATGTCCATACTTTGTTAGATCTCAGAGGCAATTTTTTGTGACTCCTTATACAACATAGACTTCGGTGTTAATCCTGAAATCCTTCCAGAACCTTTCTCTGTCTCTACTACTGTTGGTGACTCAGTCATAGCTAGATGGGTATACAAAAATTTCCCAGTCATAGTTTCTTAGAAAGTCACCTCAATTGATCTCGTTGAGTTAGATATGACTAATTTTGATGTGATTGTTGGAATGGATTGGTTATATTCCTATTATGACTCAATCAATTCTAGAAACAGAGTAGTCCAGTTTCAATTTCTGAATGAGCCAGTCTTAGTATGGAAGGGTAGCACTTCAGCACCTACAGGTCGGTTTGTCTCTTACCTTAGGGCCAGAAAAATTATTTCAAAAGGGTGTATCTATTATCTAGTTTGTGTTAAGGATTCGAAGTCTGAAACCTCAACTCTTCAGTCAGTTTCAGTGGTTAATGAATCCCCATAAATGTTTCTAGAAGATCTACCCAAAGTTCCTATAGAGCGGGAAATTGACTTCAAAATATATTTTCTTCCAGATACCCAGCCTATTTCAATTCCTCCTTACAGAATGGCTCCAGCTGAGCTTAAGGAATTGAAGGACCAGTTGAAAGAACTTTTAGTCAAAGGTTTTACCAGGACCAACATCTTACTATGGGGTGCGCTAGTTCTTTTCGTGCGTAAGAAAGATAGTTCCCTCATAATGTGCATCGATTACCGTTAGTTGAATAAAGTCACAATCAACAATAAGTATCCTATTCCCAGGATTGATTACATATTCGACAAGCTTCACGGTGCCAGCTAATTCTCAAAGATAGAACTCAAGTCTGGCTATCATCAGGTTAGAGTCAGAGAACGTGACATTCTGAAGACAGCTCAGAACTCGGTATGGTCACTATGAATTTGTTGTTATGTCTTTTGGACTAATGAATGCTCTTGTAGCTTTCATTGACTTAATGAACAGAGTGTTCAAGTAGTAATTGGACATGTTCATCATAGTTTTTATAAATGACTGTCATGACCCAATATTTGAGTCATGATGGCACCTACCGTAACCCACAAATAGGCAAGCCAAACCCTAGCCTGGAGCGACAAGCGACGGGCTAACGGGCGGAATCTCAAAAGAACAGAGATGAGGTAGAAGTAACCGTACTAATAAGCATGCTAGAAATAATAAATAATAATAATAATAATAATAATAAAACAGATTCAAAATATACCCATACCAAGACTGAGAAGGAAGAGGACAATATATATAATGTCAAGAACCCCTCCCAAGACCTGGTGAGGTTGGTACAAGAGTCACTACTAGACATACCCAAAATAAAAGACAGAAATCAAATATATACAACAAATACTACAGTATCGAGAGCAAAAGACTATACAGTAGAGATGAACTAGGATCTGCCTCGGATGTCAGTAAGCTCACCCTGCTCCGGAGTTAGTGCTGAGAAGAGAGTCACGTCAAAACCGTCAGCTAGTGCCCGGATCTGCATCGGGGAAAAAGATGCAGAAGTGCAGTATGAGTGCCGAGGCAACGGGTACTCAGTAGGCATCATCGGTCGACTGACCTCAATTTAATATAAGCAAGCAAATGTGAGGGTGCATGCTAGGTCCGGGGTATAAGTAATAAATACATAAGTAACTGTCGAGGCGTATAGATATGCTCAGGAGATAAATAAGTGTGATATCTAATAATTAGTAAGTAAATGCGTAAGTAAACACATAAGCCAAACATAACCTATCTGGGCCCCCATAAACCCGATAGGCACACGAAAGAAAATAATAACCCAGCCTGGCCCCCATAAACTGGAGGGACACACAAGAATAGTAAATGCATAGTCACCAGTGTCTCAAAGTTGTATCAGTATCCAGTAACCATAATGACCAACAAGAGTGCACCGGGCTTGAACCAACATCAATGGGTAATAACAAGAGGCCAGACGTCGAAATCAAATCGGGCACAGTAGGTAATAACAATAGGCCACATATATATCATATCTGTCGATCTCAAACCAGAACTCAGAGAACAACAGTATCGTAATCACGGTACCCAGTACCAGAACTCATAGTGTACCTCAATCCTGGCCGGACTCTAACCGAAACACCCAATAGTCAATAACCAAAATCATCATACCTGAATCAGTAGCCGAACTTGAACCGAAACTCATCATAGCCAGTAACCAGAATAGAATCAAATGTCATATCATGTCAGATAAACGGGGAACGCCCTAGTCCCAAGTCAATACTAGTATATAAGTACAGAAGCTAACCTCACAACATGCTACAAGTCAATCTCGGGGTCCTTCTAGGTCAACTATCTACTATAACAATATGTATATACAAGTTTACATATACATTATAAGTCATGGAAATGCGGGTCAACGTGTCAAACTAGCCAACCCCAGTCAAAGACGGTGCTATCAGGGACTAATAAGGCTAAATAGGCCAATCGGGTATAATCAGGGTGATTTGATCCCGTCAAAACCCTAACAGGTCATATAAGGCTTAACTAAGCCCAAAGATGTCAAAGTTCTGACAAGTCGACAAAAAGGGTAACGGGCCCACTAACGGGTCCCAAAAACCAAGTCTAGTTATACCTGTCTAAGTTTGGGCTAAGTCTGCCTAAGACTGGACTAAGGTCCAATAATAACATTCCTCAACCAGCAATCAACAACAACAATACTATCCGACCCCAAATAGGTCATCTGTGGTGTACCATGAGGATAACGGGCCTGGAATGTATTTGAATAGCCCTATCCGGCCTAGAAAGCCTAAATCACAGCAAATCACCACCACCAAGTCTATAATACCAGCCTACAACACCAGCACAATAGCATACATATATCACACATAAGCCCAATCTAAGTGTAAAGGAAGGTAAACCTAGCCTACCTGGACTCCGTCGAATGCCTGCCAAAGCTTGATAAATAGGAGCCTTCCCCTTCCGAGAGGCCTCTGACCACTGCCAAACTACCAAAATAATAAACTACCTATCAAAACATGACTATTGATACCCATATTGCATTAGTTCAAAAAAATGCCCAAACAGTCCACGTGGGGCCCACTTACGGAATCGCAAAATCAAAATCGTCACAGTGTCCCAAATCACCCCGTGACCAATAGTCACAACCACTACCGCTCAATTTGAGCTCAAAATATAGCTCAAACATTAACACCAATACCAACAATACTACCGTAACTAAAACTACCGTAAAAATAAGAAAACACACCGTAGAAATGACGAGGAAGAATCCACATACTCAAATATATAATTGGAATAGAACCAAGGATTGTTTATGATGATCTTTCAGCTTCTGAAATTGGCAAAACAAATTTGAAAAAGTAGCATTTTCATGCCATTTGAATTGTCAACTATGTGTTTTACATAGTGATATTATTTTTATTATAGCTACTAATGACTAATGATGAATTGTCATTTTTTTGCTGCCACCACTACACCATTTAAGATTGTTGTACTCTTTCCTCCACTTCCACGTGGAAGTGGAGGTAGCACTATCCCCATTAATTCTAATCCTGTTATATATATATATTCGGGTATTGCATAGCTTCATGGTAAAATAAATACAATATTTTGAATATACCATGATTAATAGAAAATTGTTTCTACTAAAACCTCTATAAAGTAAAAATATTATTTTAACATATTTAGATTCACTATCTCCGCTTAAAATATTAATAAATTATAAAACTATTATAAAGTAGTATAGTTATATCATAACTAAAGAATTTGATAAATTTCAAAGACATTTTCAAAAGGTAATTAACTATATCATTTTACCAAATTCTAATTTAATTTAAATATTTCGCAACGTGCTTGATATAAATAATATTCTCAAATGACCTGCCCAAAAATTGAACTGTCAGTCCTAAAAAGTGATAAATAACTTGGGGCAGTTATAGAAAAGCTCTAAACGCCGAGAACGCATGAAAAAGAGGGAAAATGACCTGGAAGGTCATTACAATGACATCCTTGTTTATTCTCAAATTGAGGGTGAACATGTAGACCATTTGAGTATTGTCTTGCAGACTCTCAAAGATCGCCAGTTATTCACTAAGTTCAGCAAATGTGAATCCTTGTTAAAAGCAGTGGCATTCCTTAATCACATCATTTTGATAAGCGCATTTAGGTTGATTCTTAAAAGACTGAAATAGTCAGGAACTGGCCTAAATCCATCTCTCCATCAGACATTAAGAGTTTCTTGGGTTTAGCCAGTTACTATAGATGGTTTGTTGAAGGATTTTCATCTATTGCTTCTCCTATGTCCAGATTAATTCTGAAGAAAGTCAAATTTCAGTGGTTCGATGCTTGTGAAAAGAGTTTTCAAAAGTTAAAGACTCGACTCACCTTCACTTCAGTTTTGACTCTACCAGAGGGTTCAGATGGATTTGTAGTTTATTGTGATGCTTCAGGAGTTGGACTCGATTATGTGTTGATGCAGCATGGTAAGGTTATAGCATATGCCTCTAAATAGCTCAAGCTTCATGAGAAGAATTACACAGATCATTATCTTAAGTTGGCAGCAGTTGTTTTTGCCTTAAATATTTGGAGGCACTGTCTTTATGGAGTTCATATGGATGTGTTCACGGATCACAAAAGCCTTCAGTATGTTTTTAGTCAGAAAGATCTAAATCTTAGTTAGAGGAGATGGCTAGAACTATTGAAATATTATGATATAAGTGTCTTGTACCATACGGGTAAAGCCAATATAGTGGCTGATGCTCTTTGAAGGCTTTCTATGGGTAGTGTTGCACACGTAAAGGATGAGAAGAAAGAATGGGTTCACGATGCTCACAAGCTTGCTAGGTTAGGATTTTGGTTGGTTGATTCAGTCGAAGGTAGTGTTATGGTTCAGAATGGTTTAGAATCTTCTTTAGTAGCTGAGGTGAAGGTAAAGATAGATAAAAATCCTATTTTACTTAAGTTAAAAGAAGCGGTCCAAAGTTAGAAGGTTGAGATTTTCTCCCAAGGGGGAGATGGTGTTCTTTGTTATCAGGGGAGACTATGTGTTCAAGATGTGGATGGATTAAGACAGTGGATGGTGACAGAAGATCACTATTCTTGACATTATATTCACCCAGAAGCCAATAAGATATATCGTGACCTACGGGAAGTCTATTGGTGGAGTGGCATGAAGAAGGATATTGCGGAATTTATGGTTAAGTGTCCAAATTACCAGCAGGTTAAGGTTGAGCACCAGAGACCAGGTGGTATGACTCAGAATATCAATATTCCTTCTTGGAAGTGGGAAGTGGTGAATTTGGATTTCATTATGGGGTTGCTTCGTACTCGCCGACAACATGATTTTATTTGGGTTATTGTGGACTAGATGATTAAGTTTGTACATTTCCTACCAGTTAACCCTTTAGATTTAGCTTAGGATTATGCTAGACTTTAACTTAGGGAGTTGGTAAAGTTATATGGAGTCCCTCTTACTATCATCTCAGATAGGGGTACTCAATTTACTTCTCAATTTCGAAAGTCATTTAAGAAGGGTTTCAGTACCTAGGCTCATCTTAGCACAACTTTTCACCTGCAGTTAGATGGTCAAGCAGAGAGGACCATTCAAATTTTAGAGGATAAGTTAAGAGCTTGCTTCATCAATTTCAAAGGTAGTTGGAAAGGTCACTTGTCTTTGATTGAGTTTGCCTATAATAACAGTTATCACTCTAGGATTTAGATTGATCCATTTGAGGTGATTTATGGTAGGAGGTGTAGATCTCCTATTGGTTGGCATAAGGTGGGTGAAGCTATTCTGATAGGGCCTGATTCTGTCCATGAGGCTATGGAGAAAGTTTAGTTAATTAGAGAAGAGATGAAAACAGCTCAAAGTCATCAGAAATCCTATGTAGATATGAGGATAAGGGATCTTGAGTTTGTGATTGATGATTCAATTTATTTGAAAGTTCCACCCATAAAAAGGGGGAAGAGATTTAGCAAGAAAGGGAAACTCAATCTCCGGTATGTTGGTCCTTATAGTATTTTGAGGTACATTGGCAATGTGGCCTATGAGTTAGACTTGCTTTAGCATCAGTGCATCTAGTTTTTTATGTGTCTCTATTGAAGAAATGCATTTGTGACCCAGCTTCAGTTGTGCCTTTAGAAAGTGTGGGCGTGAAAGATAGTCTCTTTATAAAGAGGTTCCAATTGAGCTTCTTGACCATCAGGTTCATAAGCGGAGGAACAAGGAAGTTGTTTTAGTGAAAGTCCTTGGGAGGGATCAGCTGGTTGAGAGAGCTACTTAGGAAGCTGAAGCAGCAATGAGGACCAAGTACCCCTACCTTTTTTCTTCTAACTCCGTTTCAGCTTGAGGTATTATTTTCTCTAGTATTCCTCCCCGTTTCATGTCTCTTAGTTACTCTCATGTCTTAGTATGCATGCATGTTTCATGAATTCAGTCCAGTCATGTTTCAATTAGAAAATTAGTTATCATGTCAGTATTCAAGTTTGAGAACTCAGTGTTGGGATTGCAGCTCTTTCCCTATCTTTTCATCCTAGTTTGTATTCATTTGAGGATGAATGTTCCCAAGGGAGAGATATTGTAACACCCCAAAAGTTCACAAGACTTTATTTCAGACATTGCATAGAAAACCAATCTGAAAAGAAGAAAAAATTCTTCACAGAATGACTCAGGAAACGAGTGGTCGTCAGTGCCAGTGACTCGTTATGTGATCCATCTTGAGTGTTAGCCAAAAAGTCCTGAAGATTGAAATTTCTCCCAGTGGCAATGAGTGGAGGCCATGAGCCGTGGTATCCACCTACGCGTGTGACTTGTAGAGTACCTATTTAGTCCAGCAGTCATTTAAAAATAGTTATATTTCCAATTCTATGGCATGTCAAGTACTAAGAACCATAACATAACCATGAAATAAGTATTAGATGTGATTTAAGGTCATAAGGAGTCCCTAACCCAAAGTTGAGTTGAAAACTCCTTTGCCGACTAAGTCTTAGTGTAAGATTACTTCAAATGACTATTTCTCATAGTATATGTAGAGTTAGGTGGCCTAGTACCCATAAATTTAAGGTATTTGAATCCTCTTTCCAACGCCACTGACCATTTTTCAATTCGATTCTGGTGTATAAATTTATGGACATATTAGTGGAGCACTGTCAAAGCTATCATTGGCTATGACTCACAATACGAGTCATCGGGTGACGCTACGGATTGCACCCTTGACTCATAGGGTTGACAAAGAAGTAAAAAAAAGGTCCAAATGACGACTCGGGCTATGAATCGTCCCCCCAGGCTACGGTTTGTCATGTGAGCTATCGGGACTGGTACCAATAATTTTCCAACAACTTTCTATTCGATCTTTAAAGGGCTTTTTGGTCTTTTTCCACCCTTTTAACTCCTATAATACATCATTTAAGTCTATTCTTAGTGGAATCAAAGGGGGATTAGTTGATTACTTCTACCCATTCTCTCCTAACACTTAGAAGACAAGAAATCAAAATGCTTAAGGTTCTCCCAAGTCAGAAGTTAGGGCTTTCTTCTCCAAAAGCTCCAAGTCCAAGTTCTTAGCAATAATCATCCTAATTCCAGGTATGCGAGCATTCAATGAGGGACTCTTTTCACCCTCATGAGCAAATATGTTTTCAAGTTTCATTTTTATGAAACTCATGATTAGGGCAAGATCCCAAGTATCTCAATCTTATGATTTTTTTCAGTAATTGTGTTTCTAAATATCTTATGATCATTAATATCAGTTTATGCATGACTCTAAATAAGGTTTTGGTATATGTTGGCATGTTATGAACATACGATTCCAGATTTCTGAATAATTAGCATGAAACATCTAATTGAAGCATAATTTCAGACAAACTTTTAATATATTATGATTATCATGATTTTCAAAGATAGTAATTTGCATATAACTAGTTCTATGATTTTTGTCATTTTAGTTACAGTAAATTGAACTAGTTTAAGTATTTTAATCAACTTTTAGTATGATTATTTGAGTAGTACTTAGCATAGAGAGGACACGGTTTCAAATAACCCAAGTCCCAAACTACATGCCATCATAGGTTAAATGGGCCCTCCCCAGTTGAGAGTGTCTCCCTTGCCCGAATAGGCCCATGAGTAAATTCACCCCTATCATGGTTCTTACCCTTAGCAAGGTATAGAACACCCTCCTAACATGGGTTATAGGTAGGATTCCATGTTGCTCACATGGTCTATGTCAGTTACGAGAGCCTCTCATAGTTTCAATTTCAGTATTGTACATGGCCCTTATTTCAGTTTGTACTTGCTTAGCCCATGACTTTTCAGAATATCATATTTAATTTAGTGTTTATCAACATATTATATACTTTCATATATCACATACTCAATACATTCAAAGTACTGATCGCATACCTTTTCTTGCACTGTATCATATCATGATATAGGTTTGGACGCTCAGCATTAGTCCTACAGTCGATACATCCCAGTGCCTTTCCAGCAGCAGACAGTGGTGAGTCCTGATATAAGATCAAGTCCACAACACAAAGTTCCCCACGAAATCAGCAACAAGAAGAACAAAAGAACACAAAATTCAGCAAGTTGAACAACAAGTGCTAGTGAATCGAAAGAGCCCCACACGGCTTCACTAGACTTCAAGATCACAAACACAACAACAACAAGATAACAAAAAGATAGTTAACTTGACATATAATATTCAAGAGACTAAGAACCCTAACATCAAGAAAGGACCCTAAGACTAATGAATATGAACACCAAGTTCTTACTTAGACCAAGAGGAACTCAATGACCTCAAGATCCTTGTTTCTAGCCAAGATACAACACAAGTATCACTCTACTTGTGAGCTTCCAAGTTGGGCTGCTCCAAAGGAAGAGAGAGAAGCCAAAATATTACAAGTGTTATGTTTCAAAAATCTGATGGGAGAACTACTCCAAATAACCCTAAGATGTTCTATTTATATTACAAGGCAAAATGAAGCAAAATGACTAGCTTGCCCTTGTCTAGGCTGCCACCCCTTGGAGTGTAAGTTTATTACACTTCAAGGTCCCTCTTCACACTTAAAAACATTGAGATCCTTAGGAGGCTCGATCACCAACTCACACACGGCCATTTGCATGAACAAGGCTTGGAGTTTTTGTAATTCTCGAGCTTGGCTTCGTGTGAATGGTCGGGTACTTATTGGACAGCTTGTCCCACCCGTATCATCCTCTCTATCTTGAGAGGAATTTGACCTCAAATTCAGCACTTGGTCATCTTCAACCTCCTCCACGAGAGAAAGATCACAAACATTGAAAGTGTTGTGCACTTGATATTCCGGTGGAAGGTCAATCTTGTAGGCGTTGTCATTGATTTTCTCAAGTACTTGGAATGGAACATCACCCCTCGGCATCAATTTGGACTTTCTTTGAGATGGAAACCGATCCTTCCGAAGATGCACCCACACCCAATCTCCCGGTTCAAGAATGAATTTCTTTCTTCCCTTGTTGGCCCTCCTTGTCATGTCTTGGTTTTTCTTCTCAAGTTGAAGCCGCACCTTCTCATGTAACTTCTTCATAGAATCTGCCCGCTTGCTTCCATCTAAGCTAATCATGAGATCACTTGGCAAAGGCGTTAAATCCAAAGGGGTGAGGGGGTTGAGGCCGTATACACACTCAAAGGGAGTCATTCCCGTACTTGAGTGTATGACACGGTTATAGGCAAACTCAATCAATGGTAAGTGCTCCTCCCAAGAAGTCATTTTTCCCTTAACCATGGAACATAGCATAGCACCCAAAGTCCTATTTACTACTTCCGTTTGGCCATCGGTTTGTGGGTGGCAGGACGTAGAGAACAACAACTTGGTACCAAGCCTACCCCACATGGACTTCCAAAAGTGGCTTAGGAACTTAGAGTCCCTATCACTCACAATGGTCCTCGGAACACCATGCAATCTAACAACATTATCAACAAATAACGAGGCCACGCTAGGGGCGTCATCACATTTAGAGCAAGGAATAAAGTGCGCCATTTTAGAAAATCGATCGACTACAACAAAAATACTATCCCGACCTCGTCGAGTCCTTGGCAGCCCCAACACAAAATCCATAGATATATCAAGCCAAGGACGTAGAAGAGTGGGCAGCGGGGTGTAAAACCCATGAGGTAGGAGCCGAGATTTGGCTCTTTTGTATTCTACACATTGGCCGCAAATCCTAGCCACATCCTTGCGCATTTTGGGCTAATAGAATTGCTCCTCCAATATTCCAAAGGTCTTTTCGACCCCAAAATGACCCATTAGACCGCCATCGTGTGCTTACCTCACAAACAATTCTCTCCAAGAGCTAGAGGGCACACACAATCGTCTACCTTTAAATAAGTAACCATCAAACTTGGCATAGGGATTTGAACCCCTAGCCGAATTCCACTTGTCCCTACCCAAGTCTTCGCATTCCCTAAAGATAGAAGCAAAGTGAGGGTCCTTGGGATACAACTCTCTTAGACTCTCAAAACCCATCAATTTTGTTGACAAAGTGGACACAAGAGCATGTTTTCTAGACAAAGCATCGGCTACTATGTTGTCCTTACCCTTTTTGTATTGGATAACATAAGGGAAGGTCTCAAGGAACTCAATCCATTTGGCATGCCGTTTGTTAAGCTTGTCTTGGGCCCAAAGATGCTTTAAGGATTCATGGTCCGTTCGGATCACGAACTCCTTAGGCCATAAGTAGTGTTGCCAAGTGGCCAAGGCTCTAATCAAGGCATACAACTCTAAATCATACGTGGAGTAGTTTAGAGTTGCTCCTTTGAGCTTTTCACTAAAGTAAGCAATGGGTTTCAAATCTTGCATCAAAACAGCCCCTATGCCTACTTTACTCGCATCGCACTCGACTTCGAAGGTCTTATCAAAGTTGGGCAATTGTAACAAGGGTGCGGAGATGAGCATAGCTTTCAAGGCTTCAAATACCTTAGCTTTCTCGACACCCCACTTGAAGGGTTGTTCTTTCCGAATGACCTCGGTCAAGGGGGAGGCTATGGTGCTAAATCCTTTGACAAACCTTCTATAAAAACTAGCCAACCCGTGGAAGCTTCTTACTTCTCCAACGGTTTTTGGGGTTGGCCAATTTTTTATAGCATTTATCTTGGATTCATCCACTTCGACCCCTCTTGAACTAACAACAAAACCCAAGAAAACAACTTCATTAACGCCAAAAGAGCACTTTTCCAGATTTGCATACAATTTTTCCTTTCTAAGGACATCAAGCACACATTGTAAATGCATCACATGCTCTTCTAAAGACTTACTATACACCAAGACATCATCAAAATAGACAACAACAAACTTTCCAATAAATGGCCTCATCACATGATTCATTAGCCTCATAAAAGTACTTGGAGCGTTTGTTAGGCCGAATGGCATAACCATCCATTCATAGAGACCAAACTTGGTCTTGAAGGCGGTTTTCCATTCATCACCGGGTTGCATTCTTATTTGGTGATAGCCACTCCTTAAATCAATCTTGGAAAAAAAACATGAACCATTCAACTCATCTAACATGTCATCTAACCGAGGAATAGGGCGGCGATATTTTACCGTAATTTTGTTGATGGCTCGGCAGTCCACACACATGCGCCACGTTCCTCTTTTTGGGCACTAATAGCACCGGAACAGCACACGGACTCATGCTCTCCTTGACATACCCTTTGTTGAGGAGCTCCTCAACTTGACGTTGCAATTTCTTGGTGTCCGTAGGATTGCTCCTATAAGCCGGCTTGTTTGGCAATTGTGATCCCGGCACAAAATCAATTTGGTGCTCAATTCCCCGAAGCGGGGGCAATCCTTGCGGAAGTTCCTTAGGAAATACATCCTCATAATCCTGCAACACACAAGAAATCAAAGGGGAAATGGAAGAATTAGTGGGGCTAGTGTTAAAACAACGAGCCAAGAGTAACATAGGCGTGTCCTCATCATGATCCACGAAGAGTTCCTTCTTTCTAACCAACATCACCATGTTTTCCGTCCCCTTTGCCATTGGGGCAGCCTTGGATGACCCCACTGCCCCACCTACGGAATTCCCTCCCTTCTCTCCCTTTTCGGATTCCTTTCCCTTTTCCTTTAATTCTTTCATCCTTTGATGCCACTCATTTACTTGGGAAGGCGAAAGAGGATGAAGTGTAACCTTTCGGCCATCCTTCTCAAGTGTATATCGATTGGACCTCCCATCGTGTTTGGTAGACCTATCATATTGCCAAGGCCTACCTAGCAGCAAGTGACATGCTTGCATTGGTATCACGTCACAAAGCACTTCATCGTGGTAGTTTCCCACCTTAAACCGTATCACACATTGCCTTGCGACCCTTAATTCACCACAATCATTCAACCATTGTAACTTGTAAGGACTAGTGTGCGGGGTAGTTGGTAACTTCAAGAAATTTACCATAGCATGACTTACAACATTTGTACAACTACCACTATCGATCACCAAGGTACACACACTCCCCTTTACAAGACATTTAGTATGGAATAGATTTTCCCTTTGGCTTGGGTCATCTATTGCCTTACTAATCATGACGCGCCTAACCACAAAGTTTGGAACCACACACTCCCCTTCTTGCGGATAAACATCTTCACCATCATCACCATCATCATCATGTGGTCCATCATCGGTTTCCTCTCCATCTTGAGGCTCGGCCTTATCTTCTCCCCTTTCGGGACCCACCTCCTCACCAAGGTAATATACTTTCCCTTCCCGTAGGATCACATTGCGTCGGTTTGGACATTCATTGGCCTTATGCTCCCAACCTTGACACTTGAAACATTGAAATCCCTTTGGGTTAGGATACTTGTGAGCCTCTGGTTTCGGAGGGAATTTGTGGACTGTTTTGGGCTCGGGCAGCCTTGTAGTGGCGGGTTGGTCCTTGTTTTTGGGCCAACCCGAGAGGGTTTGTCCCCTTGCCTTGAAAGATGATCTCTCTTTAAGTTCCCTTTCAATCTCAAGAGCCGCTTGGAAAATATCGTCAACGGTTTCAAACTTGTGAAGTGTTAAATGAGTGGAGATCTCTTTGTTCAACCCACACTTGAACCGGATGATGTCGTGACTAATTTGCTCCCCACGATGATCAAGTTTCAACATGAGTTGTTGAAACTCATCAAAATATGCCATCACACTCTTGTTACCTTGACGCAAGCCATACAATCTAGCAAGCAACTCATGGCGATATCTCTCGGGAAGGTATCGTTGCCTCATCAAGTACCTCAACCGATACCAAGGTGGTGGCTGCCCATCAATTAGTTCATTACCAAACCGCTTGACATACTCCCACCAAGTGTTAGCATAACCCTCGAAATGAGCTATAGCATAGCAACCCTTCTTTTCCTCCGAGATATCATTAACTTGGAAAACTTTGTCATAAGCAGATTCCCAAGCTAAGCAGGCCTCGGGGTCACTTTCACCTTTAAAGATAGGTAGGTTCAACTTGATGGTGTTGATGCCTACATCTCTCTCTTGGTGTCGGTTTCCCCTATCTCCATACCCTCGGTATCTCCTTGGATCTCCACGACCCCCTCTTATCTCCTCCTCCCTCATGTAAGCATCATCAAAGGCTCTATATCCTTCATACTCCTCTCTACCATATCCTTCAAAGTGGGCTGGTCAGTCTAGGGCATTTTGATTCGGAGGAATTGGATTTTGTGGCCTTTGGTTTAATGGAGCTTGGAATGGAGGGTTCGGATTTAGTGGAGGTACTTGACGTCCAAATCCCTCTTGTGGAACTTGAGGAGCTTGGAAATGTATTGGTCTAGTGGGGTCACAGTTTGGAGGGAAAAAGGTGGTTTGGCTTGCGGCATTTAGTGGAGCTTGAGGTGGATTTAGCATTTGGTGGACTGTTTCGGGGGTGATGGTTGCGGAGGAAGTCCTATCATGCCCATTGGTAGAAACATGTAGAGGAGTAGAAGGACGAGAGTTCCTTTGACTCTCCACTTGTTCTAATCTCCCACTAATAGTCGACACTTCTCCCTTGATTGCTGCCAAGTCCCCTCTCACGGCCCCAAATTCCAAATTCAACCTTTCAAGTGTCCGGGTAACGGCCTCAAGAGTGACCCTCATAGGGTCAAGTGCATTAGTATCCACGTTATGGGACGTGGTCCCTTCCATTGTCAAGGTATTATACTCTTTAGATCACCACACGCTTAAGTTCCACAAGTGTTGTAAATTGGCTAGTAACCATGAATCCTTTAAGGTATGAGTAAGCTCTTATTCGGAGTGGATTCTTGTTTGAAGACTCAAAGAATTCTTGTCGGACTAGAACCAAAAAAAAAACAGCAACGTATTCAAAAGATAAAAGGCACTCAAGTAATCGTTGACACGAACAAACGGATTCAAAGGACTAATCGACAACCTAGTAGGAATGTACTAGTTTGTTAATTAGTTCTAGAACCAAGTAAAGGAAACCAAGAATCAACAATTAGCAACTAGAATAATATCCAAATTTGAGCTTATAGTGACGTGGCAGCATGTAAGTGGTCCCACACGTTTTTGCTTCTTCCTTCCTTTTTTTTTTTTTTTTTTTTTTTTTTAATCTCAAATCTGAAATTTTTCAATACTCACACAACTTGTTATAGATGACAATGTATTTTGGAGGGAAAGTAAAAGTCTTGTAGTCTTTCAACCTTTCAAACTCAAAAAGGTAAGATTTGACTAGGCTAATCCCACAAAACAAGGTTCCGTGTTTTAAGGAAAAGTGGTTGTCAAGTCTTGGAAGAGGTGTGTGCAAGTCTTCCTTCACCAACAACTTTATGACTTTTGTCTTACAACATGAACTCAACTTTCAACAAGATGAACAAGTTTATAAGATGGACATCTCAACAATCTCAACACCTTCATGAACACAACATCAACTTCTTCAAGCACATCACACAAAACCACCAATTGTCATCAACAACATACAACCTACGGTCCACCTTTCAAGTTACCACAACAATGGTCAATATTTTAAGCTCAACTTTTAGATCTAGACACTTTAGTGTTGGTGAGAAAGAAACCAACACTAGAAACACACTAAACAAGTAAACAACACCTAGATCTATACACACAACAATATTTTCGGCCAAAGGCAACAATGGACAGATTTTGCTCTTTCTTTTTTTTTTTTTTTTTTGGCCGAGAGCAAGCCCAAGATGGGTAGTGTTGGAACACCACCGGTCTTGCTTTGATACCAAATGATACAAGATCAAGTCCACAACACACAAATATGCAACAACCAGCCACGAAATCAGCCCACCAACAACAACAAGATGAACACTCCCACAAGAACAACAAGTTGAACAACAAGTGCTAGTGAATCGAAAGAGCCCCACACGGCTTCACTAGACTTCAAGATCACAAACACAACAACAACAAGATAATAAAAAGATAGTTAACTTGACATATAATATTCAAGAGACTAAGAACCCTAACATCAAGAAAGGACCCTAAGACTAATGAATATGAACACCAAGTTCTTACTTAGACCAAGAGGAACTCAATGACCTCAAGATCCTTGTTTCTAGCCAAGATACAACACAAGTATCACTCTACTTATGAGCTTCCAAGTTGGGCTGCTCCAAAGGAAGAGAGAGAAGCCAAAATATTACAAGTGTTATGTTTCAAAAATCTGATGGGAGAACTACTCCAAATAACCCTAAGATGTTCTATTTATATTACAAGGCAATATGAAGCAAAATGACTAGCTTGCCCTTGTCTAGGCTGCCACCCCTTGGAGTGTAAGTTTATTACACTTCAAGGTCCCTCTTCACACTTAAAAACATTGAGATCCTTAGGAGGCTCGATCACCAACTCACACACGGCCATTTGCATGAACAAGGCTTGGAGTTTTTGTAATTCCCGAGCTTGGCTTCATGTGAATGGTCGGGTACTTGTTGGACAGCTTGTCCCACCCGTATCAAGTCCTCATTATCCTAGGATAAGAGTCCATGTTTATTTTAGTATTTCTTTCTAGTTTTCAAATAGTTTAGAGTTAGCTGGGGGCTTATCCCAGCAACTCCTCACTAATAAAGGCTTTTAGGCGGATAGTTAGATTTTCAGCTTTATGGTTATGTCAGACAGTTCTAGTTTTGACATTTTAGCATTGGTATTGGTTTTGATTATTATTATAAATTCTCAGTTTTAGTTTTCGCTCAGTATCATTTTTCTTATGTTCAGTATTCTTAGTGTAATGTCAGGCTATGGGTTAGCTTGGGATCACTAGTGGCTCTAAGCACCGTGTTATAACTATGGTGTAGCCTCGAGTCATGACAAACTTAGTATCAGAGCATCAAGTTTAAAGTGACCTAGGGTGTCTGAAAGTCGCGTTAAGTAGAGTCACATTCATGGGTGTGAAGTGCGCCACACTTATGAGTGAGAGGCTATGAGACATTTTAGGAAAGTTTCACTTCTTTCATGTTCATATCGAGCGATAGAGTGTGATCTCTATTAAATCTTCTTATAACTTGTGATTTATGCATTTATAGTGAAAATATCTCCCAAAAGAGCCAACAGAAGGAGAAACGACAATGGTAACCAACAAGCTCCACTAGCTCCAGTAGACCCTCTGAATGAATAAGTTACGCATGCTGAGTTCATGGTTGCTTTTCAGGTGCTTCCTCAAGCAATGACCACTCAGGTCAACTAGTAGGTTATTGCACCGATCAATCTAAATAGGAATGTAGCAGCAACGAGAGTCTGGGACTTCACTCGGATGAATACTCCAGAGTTCCATGGTTCTAAAGTGGAAGAGGATCCGCAGTAGTTTATTGATGAGATTCAGAAGATCACTTAGATTATGGGTATCACTCCAGTTGAGATTAAATATTTAGGTGCCGATCAGTTGAAGGAAGTGGCTCAGACTTGGTGCAAATAGTGGAAGAAAGATAGAGGTGTAGATGTAGATCTAGTGGATTGGGATGAGTCTGTCAATGTGTTTCTGGACAAGTACTTCCCACTTGAGTTAAGGGAAGCCAAGGTATAGGAATTTATCAATCTAAAGTAGGGTAACTTGACCATGAAGGAGTATTCTCTGAAGTTTACTCAGCTCTCTAAGTATGCTCTAGTAATGGTGGCCGATTCAAAGGCCCGAATGAGTAAATTTATTTCAAGTGATTCCAAGATAGTGGTCAAAGAGTGTAGGACTGCTGTTCTAGATAAGGAGATAGACATATCCAAGCCTATGACTCACGCTCAACAAATTAAGGAACAGAAGATTAAGGAAAAAGAAAGTGAATATAAATAAGAGAGCTAGAACATAAAACTTTGATTATTCTCAACAGAAATCGGGCGGTGGTAATTGATCTCAGTTTAAGCAGTGATCTTCATCCCCAGCACCATCATCTACCAGTGTTCCATCTCCCAAGACCAGGTAGGATTAGAAAGGTAGAGCGCTAGGATTTAAGTCTCATTATAGTGCTTCTAGTAGTCATTCTTTCCCAACTTGTAAAAAATGTGGGAAAAACCATCCCGGAGAATGTTCGATAGGTAAGGATGGGTGCTTTGGTTTTGGGAAGTCCAACCAAAATCTTTGAGATTGTCCATTAGCCAAAAAGGGTGATATTAGTGGTTGTACTCAGGCTACCTCTTCAGCAGCCCCGATAGGTTGCCCAACTCAGCAGGGTGCCTCATCTAGTACATGTGGTGGTCAACATCAAAACAAGTTTTATGCATTGCATACTCAACAGGATCGGGAGGGTTCCCCTGATGTATTTACTGGTGTGCTATGAGTCTTCCATATTGATGTTTATGATTTGTTTGACCCAGAGTCAGACTTTTTTTGTGACTCCCTATATAGCTGTAGACTTCGGTGTCAATCCCAAAATCCTTCCAAAACCTTTCTCAATATCTACTCATGTTGGTGACTCATTCATAGCCAGATGGGTATACAAAAATTGCCCAGTCACAGTTTCTCATAAAGTCACCTTAATTGATCTCGTAGAGTTAGATATGACTGAATTTGATGTGATCCTTGGCATGGAATGGTTAAATTTCTATTATGCCTCAATCTATTCTTGAAGCAGAGTAATTTTATTTTAGTTTTTGAATGAGCCAGTCTTAGTATGGAAGGGTAGCACTTCAGCACCTATAAGTCCGTTTGTCTCTTACCTTAAGGCCAGAAAAATGATTTCAAAAGGGTGTACCTATCATCTAGTTCGGGTTAAGGATTCAAAGTATGAAACCTCAACTTTTCAGTCAGTTCCAGTGGTTAATGAATTCCCATAAGTGTTTCTAGAATATCTACCAAGAGTTCCTCTCGAGCGAAAAATTAACTTCAAAATAGTTCTCCTTCTAGATACCCAACCTATTTCAATTCCTCCTTACAGAATGGCTACAGTGGAGCTTAAGGAATTGAAGGGCCAGTTGAAAGATCTTTTAGTCAAAGGTCTTACCAGGACCAATATCTCACTATGGGGTGCTCTAATTCTTTTCATGCGTAAGAAAGATAGTTCCCTCAGAATGTACATTGATTATTGTTAGTTAAACATAGTCACAATCAAGAATAAGTATCACATTCCCAGATTAATGACTTGTTCGACCAGCTTCAGGGCTCCAGTTACTTCTCAAAGATAGACCTCAGGTTTGGCTATCATTAGCTCAGAGTCAGAAAAAATGACATTCTGAAGACATCTTTTAAAACTCGGTATGGTCACTATGAATTTGTTGTTATGTCTTTTGGACTATCAAATTCTCCTGCAACTTTTATGGACTTGATGAAGAGAGTGTTCAAGCAGTACTTGGACATGTTCATCATTATTTTTATAAATGGCATCCTCTTTTATTGTAAGAGTAAGTGTGAATATATAGACTATTTGAGTATTGTCTTGCAGACTCTCAAACATCACTAGTTAGTTGCTAAGTTCAGCAAATGTGAATTTTGGTTGAAAGCGGTGGCATTTCCTGATCACATCATTTCGATGAGGGAATTCTTGTTGATTCTCAGAAAATTGAAGTAGTCAGAAACTGGCGTAGATCTATCTCTCCATCAGACATTAGGAGTGTCTTGGGTTTATCCAGTTACTACAGAAGGTTTGTTAAAGTATTTTCATTTGTTTCTTCTCCTATGTCCAGATTGACTTAAAAGAAAGTCAAATTTTAGTTGTCCGACGGTTGTGAAAAGAGTTTTCAAGAGTTGAAAACTCGACTCACCTCAGCTCTAGTTTAGACTCTACCAGAGGGTTAGATGGGTTTGTAGTTTATTATGATGCGTTAGGTGTTGGCCTCAGTTATGTGTTGATGTAACATGGTAAAGTTATAGCATATGCCTCTAGGCAGCTCAAGCCTTATGAGAAGAATTACCCGACTCATGATCTTCAGTTGGCAACATTTATTTTTGCCTTAAAGATTTGGAGGCACTGTCTTTATGGAGTTCATGTGGATATGTTCACGGATCACAAGAGCCTTTAGTATGTGTTCTGTATGAAAGATCTAAATTTTCATTAGAGGAGATGGCTATAACTATTGAAAGATTATTATATGAATGTCTTGTACAATCTGGGTAAAGCCAATGTAGTGGATAATGCTCTTAGCATGATTTCTATGAGTAGTGTTGCTCATGTAGAGGATGATAAGAAAGAATTAGTTCGTGATGTTTATAGTCTTGCTAGATTGGGAGTTCAGTTGGTTGATTCAGTCAAAGATAGCGTCATAGTTCAAAATAGTTCAGAATCTTCTTTAGCAGCCGAGGTGAAAGTAAAGCAAGATAGTGATCCTCTTTTGCTTTATTAAAAAAAAGTGATCAAAAGTCAGAAGGTTGAGATTTTCTCCCAAGGGAGAGATGGTGTTCTTCATTGTTATGGAAGAATATATGTCTCAGATGTGGATGACATGAGATAGTGGATGCTGCTAAAATATTATAGTTCTCGATATTCTATTCAACCAGGAGCCACTAAGATGTATCGTGACCTACGAGAAGTCTATTGATGGAATGGCATAAAGAAAGATATCACGGATTTTGTGGCTAAGTGTCTAAATTACCAACAGGTTAAGGTTAAGCACCAGAGACCAGGTGGTATGACTCAGAATATTAGTATTCCTACTTGGAAGTGGTGAATATGGATTTCGTTATGGGGTTACTTCGTACTCACCAACCGCATGATTCTATTTGGGTTATTATGGACTGGATGATTAAGAAGACACATTTCCTACCAGTTAACACTTCAAATTTAACCTAGGATTATGCTAGACTTTATCTTAGAGAGTTGGTGAAGTTGCATGGAGTCCCTCTGACTATCATCTCAGATAGGGGTACTTAATTTACTCCTCAATTTTGGAATTAATTTCAGAAGGGTTTTGGTACCTAGGTTTATCTCATCACAACTTTTCACCCACAGTCAGATTGTGAGGCAGAGCAGACCATTCAGACTTTAGAGGATATGTTAAGAGCTTACGTGGTTGATTTCAAGAGTAGTTGGGATGATCACTTGCCTTAGATTGAGTATGCCTATAATAACAGTTATCATTCCAGTATTCAGATGGCTCCGTTTGAGGTACTTTATGGCAGGAGGTGTAGATCTCCTATTGATTGGTTTAAGGTGGGTGAAGTTACTCTAATAGGGATTAATTCAGTCCATGAGGCTATGGAGAAAGTTCAACTGATTAGAGAAAGGTTTAAAATAGCTTAAAGTCATCAGAAATCTTATGCAGATGTGAGGAGAAGGGAGCTTGAGTTTGCGATTAATGATTTGGTCTATTTGAAAGCTTTACCCATGAAAGTGGTGAAAAGATTTTGTAAGAATGGGGAAACTCAGTCCCCGATATGTTGGTCCTTGTAAGATTTTGAGGCGCATTGGCAATATGTCCTATGAGTTAGACTTGCCTGCAGATCTATCATGAGTGCATCCAGTTTTTCATGTGTCTCTATTGAAGAAATGCATTGGTCACCCAGCTTCAGTTATACCTTTAGAGAGTGTAAGCATGAAAGATAGTCTCTCTTACGAAGAGGTTCCAATTGAGATTCTTTACCGTTAGGTTCGTAAGATGAGGAACAAAGAAGTTGCTTCAGTAAAAGTCCTTTAGAGGTATCTGTTGGTTGAGGGAGCTACTTGAGAAGCAGAAGCAGATATGATGACAAAGTACCCCCACTTTTTCCTTTGAACTCAATTCCAGCTTGAGGTATTGTTTCCTCCTTAATATTCCTCCCAGTTTTATGTCCCTTAATTAATCTCATGTCTTAGTATGCATGCATGTTTCATGAATTCAGTCTAGTCTTTTTTCAGTTAGAAAATCAATTATCATGTCAGTGTTCAGCTTTGAGAACTCAGGAAATCAAAACTCTTAGGTTCTCCCAAGTCAGAAGTTTGGGTTTTCTTCTCCAAAAGCTCCAAGTCCAAGTTCTTAGCAATAATCATACAAATTCTAGGTATGTGGGTATTCAATAAGGGCCTAATGCATGATACTCCCGACATCACTATTAACATTTAATGCATCTAGCCTAAGTCTAGTTGCTACAAAATAAACCCTAACTTACATCTAGATGAAATATGCTGCTATAGAGGGGAGCGAGCTGTCCCACGCGTCCTAAGTGCATTTCCATGTCGAGTTCTCTCTGGGTGTGCCTCAAAATTGCTCTCGTGAACCTTGTCCTTTGAAATCTCATAGTTAGAGGAATAGGGTTTTTTATAGTGGTTTTGGAAGAAAAGGGCGACCTGGGGAAATAAGGAGAAAAAGGGTTTTTAAAAATTCCTCCGCTGGGCTAGTGGCTCTTACTGCAGTAGCGGTTCTTTTACCATTGTAGCAATTCTTTTACTGCTGCAGCGATTCCCAAATCACTATAGCAGTCATGGGCAGTCCAGCCCAGTCCATTGTAGGGCCTCTTGGCCCAATTCCCTCAGGCCCGGATTTTCTTCCCCGATTTAATTTTTTTTGGGTCCATTTTAAGCCAATTATTCATCGTAAATTATTCTCGGGATGTTTTTACACGTAACAATTATTAGGGTCATTACATTAGATACCAATTTACCCGTCGTTCGTCCCCTAACGGCCCTAAGGGTGAGGTCTGAATATTTGCGCAAGTGCTCAATTTTTAACTATAATAAGCCACTTGGAGAATTATTTAACATATGATAGCTCATTATACATCCATGCTCCTCAATGAGAAACCGTTAAAGCACTGCCTAATCTAGGTCCGACGGTAATTCCCATGTTTTCCCCGAGACGGAGTACACAATTAGTTATTGCAGCATCTAGCCGAACTTAACATGACATCTCAAAGCACGAAAAAATCAGACGAAGTTGGTTTTGGAAAATGTTTACCGCTGCAATGGTAACCAATCGCAGCAGCGGTTCACGACAGTTAAGTTGGGGGAAAACATCATTTTCCCCCATTTTCACTCCAAAATATCTCCACTCGCTCTACAAAAATCCATGTCCGATGATGAATTCAAGGGATTTTCTTTATCTCTTCTACTTACTTTATGTATTGCTCGCTATAAAAACGTAGAATCGCGTTAAAATAGAGGGAATTTAGGTGCGTTTGGGTACAACTTATTGAACTTGAATTTGGTGGTGTTCTTGAGTATATTGGTTGACATGCTAAGTTTTCTTTTTAACCATCATTCTCGAGATGAATTAGTTCATTCCAAAGGCACCAAACAGACCTTCACACAGAATTGAGTTTCGAACAAAAAGGCAGTGTTTAATTCATACTCTCATTCTTTTACCACTTCAGGTAAATCATGGATAAATGAATAACACAAGTAAACATTTAGAAAGATTAAAAAGGGGACATGCTTAGTTTTAAGAAAATGGGTAATCACAACCTATTTACCTTAACTTTGGAACCCAAATCAATGTTATTCTTTAAGCTAGTTACTTAGGCTAAGTCGATCCAAGTTAGTACATACTTAGAACTTTTTTTAACAGTGAATTTTCAAGCTTATTTAATCACATTTAAAACTACTTCCATATTTAGGTTATGAGAGCAAACAGAATAGTGAATTTCAAACATACAGTGAGCATCTCAAACACATGGTTAATCACCTTCCAAAGCTTAAACTCGTATAAGCTTTACATGCTAGGTTAGAAGTTAAAAAATCCCATTTAAGTGAGCGGCTAGTCTAAGTAATGACCAACTCTCGATGCTATGTTCAGAAATTCAAGCACAAAAGGTTACAAGTATTCTATGAGAGGAAGCTTAGTAAACTTAAAGTTTTAAGTCTCTTAGAGCCTTTTTTTCATTCTGTTTTTAGGGCCGCTAATATCTTGTAAACACTAACACAAGCATAGAAAATAGTTAAAACCACTATGGTAATATGCGAGCATCTCAATCGACATTACGATAGTCTTAACAGTCAGCCAACCATACTTAAACCTCAAACTTTATAGGATTTATTCAAACTAAATCTCAAGTCGCAAACACTTTACAAGTACATAATCTAAGGTAAGTAAAATCAAACGACTATAAACTCTTTATGTTTCACATTTTGCACCAAAAATCAGTCGACTAAAACAGCTAATGTCAAACCAAAAATGCAGAATCTATTGAAACAAAAATGAATGCAATAGAGTAAAAGAGGAAGGAGCATTACCATATGTTGTGTAGCAAACAGAGGCTTTGTTGTCAAAAATCCAAAACTTGAACTCAAAGATAGCTTGTTGTTAAATCAAAGGAAAAATCTGAGTGTTTGAAATTATTTATAACAATAAGAATTTAAAACTTGTACAAGAATTTTAGAAGCAAGGTATTTGCTGAGTGATTTAGGAACTTTAGAGCAAGAAGGATCTTAACTAAAAAAAATAGTAAAGTGAACACAAAAAAACACTGAAGATCTTTAAAGAGACAAACGAGAAAGGGAACTTTTTGCAACTCAAAAACCTAATAGAGATGAACTTTTTCCTCCCTTTTTCAACAACCATTGTAATTGCTGTATTTATAGCCAAAAATCAGTGGCTCCAAGCTTCTAAGATAAGCTAAAGGAATTGGAATTTTGAAAAAAACAAAAGAGGGGGAAAGAGGGATGAACAATCAGGAGAAAAAGGGGTCAAAATCTCCATTTTTCAAAGATTAAAAGGGACATGAATATAGCCGTTTGAGTTTGTGTCTTCCACATCCTCGAAAGTCAAAGATCTCCCTGTGATTTCTTGGGCCTTGGGATGATTCTTGTGGTGGATATTGAAATTGGAAGACGATGGATTTGAGGTTTTCCTTTTCCATGATAAGCTTAGGAAAAACGTGAAAGAAGGAGAAGGCAGAAAGGGGACAAGGAGAAGCTAAAGTGGTAAGAGTATTTTGGACCTTTTGATCAACAAATCAGATGGTTGTGATTAATGGAGGACTAAAAGAATATTTTATATATATACGGTTTTGCTAACATACTACATGAAGGTAGTATGCCAGCAATGTACTCATTTTTAAATTTTCATAAATATCCCTAGCAGCAAATGAAGAATATATATATATATATACGGTTTTGCTAACATACTACATGAAGGTAGTATGTCAGCAATGTACCCATTTTTAAATTTCTTTAAATGTCCCTAACAACAAATGAAGAATATACTCATGTTAAGGGCTTTTTTGTCTTTACACCATATATACCCAATTCTCTTTCACTCTCTCTCGCACTTCTTCTTCTCTGTTTTAATTTTATTTCTTTCTATCAGATTCAACTTTTATCTATACAATCCAATCATTAAAGCTTTCACGATCCAATACTAAATAATTAAATAAATTAAAATTTTGTGGCTTTTCTCTCAAACTTAAACCATTAAAGTTTTCACAATTATATATGAAAAAATTAAAAAGCAAATTAGACCCGTATGAATAGAATAAAATTGAATTTTAAATCAGACTCATGTTCATCCAATGACTAGATTCTCTAGGGAAACACATAAAACATAAAATGGAGGATACAGGAATGGGGATCCAAACCCACATTAAAATGCTCTTATTTAAAATTTGAATTATTTGATTTGCATCTAAAATATACTTATTTAGAAATGACTTGGGAAGAAAGATCAAACTTTGCTTAATTTGAATTTCATGAACCCATATTTTCTAAACCTACTAGAAAAAGAAAAATGTTCTAAAGATATGGAAAGGTAAAAAGAAAGAAAGGAAAGAAATTTGACTGAGAGAAAAAGAAATCAGTGATGGAGAAAGAAGAAGGAACTGTGTTAGCTGGAATTGGAAAAAGCAGAAAGACGAGGGAAAATATATGCATAAAAAGAAAGAAGGGGGAAATTATTTGAGCGACGTTATGTTAAAATGACAAAATTGTCCCTACTTTTAAAGTACTATAAAAAATAATAAGCATATTTAAGAAAATCAAAAAATGGGAAAGATGCTAACCTACTATCTTTATGTAGTAGGTTAGCAAGACCCATATATATATCAAACACTATTCTTTGGATTTTAAATTCAAATTTTTGAATTCTTGTTCCACTAAATTAATTAAAGAATGCTTCTTTGTCCTAATTAGTCTTCTCAAAGAATATAATAAAAAAATGATAAAATTATTTAAAGTAACCAAAAAAAAAAGAGTCAAAAGTAGAATGCAAACTCCTGTATCGAAATGTTATATATTTTTTGGGTGATTTTAATATAAAAAGTAATTAAGATTATTCAAGAATAAGGTAAAGGGCAATAACCTTTTTTATATAAATTTTGCTAAAATAAGTGTTAGTAAATTATTCAGGACTAAGAAGCATAGAGAAATTAATTGAAGGAAAAATATAAGCCAAAATTGAGTGTCAACCGGTATTGGTTTTGATTATTATTATAAATTTCTCAGTTTTATTTTTCGCTCATTATTATTTCAGTTATATTCAGTATTCTTAATGTCATGCCAGGCCATGGGTTAGCTTGGGGTCACTAGTGGCTCTAGGCACTGTGTTACGACTAGGGGGTAGTCTCGGGTCATGACAGTAGGGTATCCCTACGAACTCTGACCCCTAGAATCAGAACCACTGAAACTGCCTCTTTAGCGAGCCTTCTTTCCTGCCATCTTGGCATAACCCTCTTGCTTTACACCCTCCACCTTCTTAATGAAATCAACCATCTCTTAAAAAGACTTACATGAAGATGTCATCTGAAGAGCAAAAATCTGGAGACCTGTGTTCAAATCCTTCACAAAGCAATAGATCCTTTCCTTCTCAGTTTGCAGTAGCTGAGATAAATATCGGGACAATAAATGAAATTTGGCCTCACAGGACGCAATTGAAATATTCCCCTGCTCAAGATTAGTGAACTCATATGGCCAATCCTTCCCACTTAAATTTATTTTTGTATTAATCACATGATATAAAAATAAAGAATATTAAATAAGTAGAGTTTTTGGTCCATTAACCACTAATTTAATTATTATTTAAATTATCCAAAACTTCAAGTAGGCCCTAAAAATTTATTCGAAATTCCATGGAAATAAACCATATATGTCAATTGACTAAAAAAACATGTACAGAACCTATTGGACTCATTAAAACACCATTCCAATGTCGTCTTGATCAAAAGCTGATCGTAGTCAAATTTAACTTTCTAAAAACTCTAGAACCCGACTCATGACATAAATCACTCACGAGCACCTCTCAATCCTCACTACCCATCCTTGAAAGTCATAGTTCATATATTAAAACTACAAGGAGCATTAAAATGGAAAAATTAAGTACAATTCACTAAACGACTAGGAGGGTCGTTACATAGTAAAACAGTAACTTTTACTCCAGAGTTAGTAGTGGTCTCAGACTTGAACTACGACTGCTTAAGAAAAATAAAGTATCACTTCTTACACACAACAATCAAGGTGTTGACATGAGCTTTCATATCCAGCACATTACGGCTTTGTGCAATCCTGATTTTCATGAGTGTTTCTTTAAATAAGTCCAATTCTCATAGGAAATGGCCTACTTCCACACTCATATAGGTGAAATGGGTCAAGAGTGCTCCTGTAATTTTAGCACCCCACTCATACAAGCTACATATTTTCATTAAGAGTTTTTGTTTAAAAAAAAAAAACTCAACCTCCACAAATCATTATAGGAAAATACACTCACAACATAGGGAGGGATAAAATAATAGTGCATTTCGCAACAAGTCATTATATGATTCATTTTTCCCATTGAACATGGTTATAGGATCTCTAGTCCCTAGGTTAGGTTTTCTGATATATGACTTAGAAGCTTTTGAGCTTCAATTCCTTCTCCCTCGATGTGCTTCAGACTCTTTATCTTACCAAGGTCTTGGTCTGTAAGGACCTATTTTTTGGTGATTTTCTATTTTTATGTGTTTTGACCATTTTTCCTTTACCCGTAGTTATTATGTGTTGATTTTGGGTATGGGGATGGTTGGCACGGTTCTCGAGGTCTTTGAAAAGCCCTTGGATGATTTTGAGTTCATTTTGATGTTTCGAGAGCCAATAGTTGACTTTGGTCAACATTTATTGTTCTGAGTGATAGATGGAAAAATGGACTGCGCCAGCAGATTCGAAACGTCCATTTTGGGTTATTAGCATGGTTGGTTCAGTTTCGTGACTTGTATATCTCATTTCGACTCTCGGTTTGGAAAATTGTGAAATGGGGTCCCGGGGGTCAATTCTGTGAAAATAATCTTTTTTTAAAAATTCGACGTAGTCATTGAGTCCGGAACTTTGAAATTAACCTAGTAACATAGTTCATTTGCATTCACGGGATTTTGAATGAATCTCGAGGGGTCGACCGGCAGCTTTGCAACTTAGCAAAGCTGATGTTGCAGCTGAAGCTGGTGCAGCCGCTTTAGCGTCCAAATATCGCTTTAGCGATAGCTGCTTAAGCGGCGAGGCTCCGCTTTAGCGGTCAGCTTTGACCAATTCGCCTATCGCTAAAGAGGGCACTCGACCGCTTTAGCGGGTGCCGCTTTCGCGGAAAGAGACCGCTTTAGCGAGCTAGCCACTCAGGCTTGACCGTTTTAGCGGTCACCCGATGCTTAAGCGGTCAATGCTGGGTTGATATATATATCCTTTTTCCCGATTCTTCTTCCATTTTTTAGTATTGGAGCCTAGGATTTGAGAATTTTTGGGGCGATTCTTCACTTCTCAAGCTTGGGTAAGATCCATAATCCCTTTTCCATCATTTTACTTCGATTATATCTTTTAAACATCCTTTAAACCGTGATTTTTAAATGAATTTTGGGGGTTTTGCCCGAAAAGTTTAAAAAAGGGTTTTCATCAATTAAACACTCGTTTTTAATTCGATTTCACTTGGGTTTTCTCCTTTGAGTTCCTTTAATCATGGGTAATAGTTTTCTAGATAAAAATTCCAATTTTACCCCTTTGTTTTCAAAACTCATTTTCAAGGTCCGTTTTGGACCCGGTTTAGATATGGGCAATATGGGTATTGATGACTTTCTTTTAATGCATAGGTGTTATATTTGTGTGTTTTAATTGATTTTGAGACCGTTTGAAAGGGGAAGGCTCTATATTGAAGCACATTAGGCCCGGATTTCATCATGTTGAGGTAGGTTATGGCTTAACTTCTTTCAGATTGAGTTGGGTTGTTAATATATAGGTAAAACATGCTATGGGTTAGGGAGAATGGCTATGGGGTTTATATTTTGAGATTATTTTTATTATTGTGTGCCCGAGTGGGGGCTTATTTTATGTGGATATTATCTTGAGATATTTGATATTACGTGTAGCCGGTGTGTGGGGGCTTATTTGACATCATCTGGCCTTATCTGTGCATTTAGATGCCTTATTTTTAGATATGATGCCCGTGCGGGGGCTCAAATTATTATTATTATAGGCATTATTAAGCGTTGATTGCTTTATCATGATTGAAATGCCCGAGTTAGGAGTTGATATGATATTTATGATGTCTTAAATGCATATTTATTCCAATGGTGCCCATTTATAGTTGATGAATCATGAATTATGGACATATTGAGTTGATTTCTGAGCTCACCTATATATATACATCGTATTGAATTGATTGGATATCTTTATACTGATCTGATTATAAGCATTATATCCTCATTCCATACATATACATTCATGAGATACTGGTACCATTGAGGAACATTGTTTTGAAAAAAAATGAGACATTTTCATAAAAACCTTCTTTGTGAACACGAGCTGGAGAGGTGAGTTATGTTGAGATTGAGATTGAGCTATGAGATATGAGATAAAGTATATGGGTTGCGAACCCTCCATGGGTCCTATTGTGGAGTTGCAAACTCGGTAGGTATATACTGAAAGTCATGCAATGACTTTCACTGTTCCACCCTATCATTATCACTGCATTGCATTGCATTACATTTCATTCGCACATTCTGTGGTTTTTTTGTTCTTGACTTGCCTTCTTGTATTTCTGTATTTACTCGTGTTGTTTGTTTCATTATTATATTAGAACTGTTAGTGGAGACTGTGTGAGCTACCATTTGGGAACTTTTCTGCTTGAAGGTTCAAGTGCTCATAGTTTATTTTTATCTATGTTATTATCTACTTTGCTCAGTTGGCCAATGATACCTACTGAGTACAAGTGGACCCGTACTCATCCCTATTGTGCCCTTTCGGTGCAGATCCAGGTCCGAGTATGACACGCGGTTGCTGAGTTCGTGCCGATTACGAGAGTTTGAGGTATCTGTTGCTCCATGCCTCCAGAGTTGATCCTGAGCCTCATCTATCCCTTATTATGTCTTTATTTTATTTTTAAAGACTATATGTATTTCAGATCCAGTTTTATACTAGATGCTTTGTATTTATGAAACTTGGTTCTGGGATTTGGTTATGTATTTCTTGGATTTCGTATTTATGATGTTCAGGACTTGACTTCGTTCTAGAAGTCTCGTCATTTACTTTTATTTTGCATTACTTCGTGTTTCTTATTCGTTTTGGGATTTGAGATTACTTATCAAGGCTGGGCAACGAAAAGTGTTATCACAACTCGGTTTTTGGATCATGACATGGTATAAATCTGCAAGATTATCTCAAGAATAACACAATTAATACTAATGGTATACCACTAATAAATATGATCTCACAATATTGTATTTTTCTCCTTATGATTTGAATTTACCGTTATAATAACAACTTCAAACTCTACCAATAAAATTGGTGCTATCACAATAACTCTAAATTAGAGAAATTAATTTCTCAAATAAAGTGATTGACGTAATAAACCTCTAAATCAATTCACTTGTTCACTAGCTGAGGTTAAATCAATAAACTCAGCCTCCATTGTAGAGTTAGCCATAATAATTTTTTTTATTTTCAACAAATAACACACGATTTGTTCATCTGCATCAAAAATACTTCTAAGTACAATAGGATATTTTTTTTAATAAAAAAAGCCTCAAATTTCGTACCAAGTAAATATACATGGTTTGCTTGTACTTACTAAGTACTTTTTCTGCAAACACAATATCAAGTCAAGTGCAATTAGCTACATATCTCTTTATTTTATTAGGCTAGCAAACTCTTTTTTTATTAATTTATCACACCACTTACATATATTTAAATCAAAAGGAGTTGCATGACTCATATATTCAACAAAATTATACATTACAGTATTTTAACATAACATGACTTGTCAAGGAAAAATCTGTCATATGATTTATGGTATTTTTCATTCATCTCACCCAAATATTTCATGTAATGGCTACTCAATATTTTTTATTTCTTTGGTAACATGCATGTTAGAGCCAATCATCACACAATAATACTCTATGTGAATTATTTCAAGACTAATATATATATGCACTTTTCACACTTTTTTTAAAGCATTTTCAAAGATGCAAAAAATCACATTTTTTCATGATGAGTATTTTTTCTTATTTCATCAACCTCCACTATTTCAAGAATTTGAATACCACTTTATGTTCATGAAAGTAGTATCAATTATTCATGAAAAGTATTAGGTATTTTTTTTTACTTTTTCTTCGCAACAAGTAGAAAAGTTTTTTACCTTTCTCCATTTGAGTTGAGCAAGTAAAAAGATACTTTATTTGTTTATCTCTTCTCTTCCATCTCTTGAAGAGATCTAGTGACGTTGAAGCGACGTGATGTTGAAATCTCTCATCTTGATATCCACAATTTTTCTAACTGTAACAAAGATGAATCTCCTTAAAATTGTTGGTGTAATATACCACAAAATATAATAAATTACAGTTAAAGTGAAATGAATAAAAAATGAATAAATAATATTCAGGCTGAGGCACAGATATCTTACTCTCTTTAACGAGATTCAAGCCCACTACGGCATAATCTACACTGATCCACCCGTATCACTCTTGACTTGTCCCTCCAGGATACAACAACCCAACAATGTCATATAACTCAAGCAGCTCCTAATTAGTTGAAGAGTCCAAAGTTCCACCAAAAGAACACCTTCCTTCAACATATAGTTACTCTCTTTTTACTCTCTTTTGTATAGTGAAATTTTGATTAAAAAAAAATCTTTTGTATAGTGAATATAGTTGAGGACTTAGGATATTTTCTTTGTCTCAACTCTCTCTTTCACTAATCTCACCTCACTATATACTACAATAGTTTCCACACTTCAAATAATTCTCATCTCACAATACAAAGGAAGAAAAATCACTACTTTAAGTGAATAGGAAGAATGTGGGTAGTAAAATGAGTAGATGAATAACCTATAGGTTACATGAGTTATAAGAGTTACAAGAGTTATGTTTTAGGTGGATAATTAGTAGTGAAACATGTCTTAGTGGTTACATAAGTTACACCAAAAAATAATGCTCACTTTCACTACTAATTTATGCATATTAATATTATTATTTTAATATTAAAATACATCTTTTTCCAATATTCCCCTCCTCGCAGTGGCGGAGCTACAGTACTTTACGAGGGTTCGGGCGAACCCAGTAGCTTTTGCGTAGATCCTATATTTGTATTAAAAATTCAGAAAATATATATAATTATATAGTTACGAACCTATATACAAACATGCATGGTTGGTCCAGTGGTGGGCGTACATTTGGTAGATTGCTCTGTCCCTTCAGTTGTGGGTTCGAAACCTGCTAGAAGCAACCTTGTCTTTTTGCATTTTACTCTTTTTCACACTTAGTCACTCACTGCATTTTATTCTTTTTTTTGGCTTGTTGCGATGGTTAGATTTTTTTTTTTTTTAAATTTTTTTTGTAAAACTAATAAATAAAAAAAGGAAAAAGCACGTCTCTATTCTTAAAAGAAAACCTTGAACTGTTAGGGCTTTTTAGTCAGAAATAGAGACCTCAAAGCAACACGCTCAACGTGATAACGTCGGACTTAGCTTGAGATCTTGTCTTGTCTTTAGATTCAGAACCCACATACCTTAAATCCTAGATCCGCCTCTGCCTCCTCGTTATGATTATTATTTGCATGTTGTACACATAATCCACACTGATTTGTAACTATTAATGCAGGGAATCCCATACATTCTGGAATAAGTTGGCCTGTGGAGCTTATCTTATGCGGACATTGAAGATCGTCCAAATACTTGACACCGAGATAAGACTGTCTCATTCTTAATAAATTCAGTGTGAGCTAAATGTAGATCTGGAGTAGGCTTCCCGAATAATCCCTCAATCCTCTACTGAAGTGACGTTTGTTGACTCTTAGTTCACTAAATTTGTGTTGTCATGTGTTGGCTTTTGAATTGTCCACATGTCGTTCGTATTTCTCTAATACACCAGCTATTTTTAAATCTTGAATTTGTCTTTCAACGAACGTATGAAAAAAAATGTTCTAGCCCCGTAGGTTATGGATGTTGCATGCGAATATATATGACAAATGTTTTCTACTTTAGGCCATGTTCCCTTTGTATATATTCTTAGGAGTTTTAATGAGGCTGAGAATAATTTAACCAAATTTTCTATTTTTAGTATATGATTTTACGAAATGATCTCCACATATAATTTGAATAGAAAAAATAATCTTTTTTGAATCTTTCGTATGTTATTTTTAGATTTCTTATGTATAAAAATAAAAAATCTCTTATAAAAAAATCATAAAATTTAAAACAAACTTACGAAGATCTTTAAAACAACTTGACCATTTTAATTTATGAAATCTCTTGTAAATTAATGTTTCCGAGTTGGATTATAACTAACATTATCAACTTTTATGGACATAAAATGTTCCTAAGTACTTTCTCCGGTCCATTTTATTTGTCATGTTTGTCTTCTGTATACTACATTAGAAAATAATTATTAAAAGAATAATTTGACTAGATTATTCATATTTATTTATTGATTTCAATCAATATCTCATTTACTCTTTCCACATTTATCATAGTAGGAAAAAAATGAATAAGATTTATCAATTTTCTTAATTTTTCTAAAATAATGGGTATTCCCTTTTCATATTACTTGGCCCGATAGACCTAACACACTCTTTAAGAAAATAGTTAGAGTTGTATTTTACTAAACTAATCTTATTAATAGTGTTTTGAAACTCTAAATTTGACTACTGTTACTTTATATAGTTATTTAATATTATGGGTAGTACGAAAAAAAAAGAAGAAATAAATTTTTCTTGATTTGCTAAAGTGGACAAGTAAAATGAAACGGAGAAAGTATTTTGAACTAATTATTTTAAGTAATCATTTAAAACTAATATGGACCGGTGGGAGTAGTTGTCGTTTGGTACGTGGAATGGAACAAGTAAGGATGTCTCATGGGTTGAGATATCCCATGAGATTATACTATCCCATCTTTTATACTCCCTACGTTCCGTATTAGTTGATCATCTTACTAAAAATAGTTTTCCCATATTAGTTGTCCACCTTACTAAATCAAAAAAACATTAATTAAATTTTTCCTATATTACCCTTGCAATTAATTCTTTTTTAAAGTGTTCACACTTGTTTGTAAAGTTTTCAAGAAGTTTTTAAGGGGTATGGGACGGAGAGAGTATGTGATAATAATAATAATTCCACCATTTTAGTATAAATTGTGGGATAAAATAATTCTAAGATTAGCTTCACTTTTACTTATCACTTTTGACATATCAAGAAAAGACAAAAACAAAAAAAAACTCTTCAAACAACTCTTAGCATTAATTACTTAATCCTCAAATGAATTTTCAAGACTTAATATCACCATCAAATCAAGTAATAGGGGTAGTGAGATAAAATAATCATATCAATTACTCCATCCGTTCGTTTTTACTTGTTACTTTTTGACATGACGGTCCAATTAAGAAAATAATTATTGATATGACTATTTTATCATACTACCCCTATTAATTGTTGTTTAGAGTAATATGTCTTGAAAATGGTTTGGAAAATAAACAACTAATGCTAAAGGTAAAATATGAATTTTTTTTATCTTTTATTGATATGTCAAAAGTGACAAGTAAAAATAAAAATTCAATTAGAAAAATAGTGACAATTAAAAGAAAACGGAGGGAGTATTATTATTTTCTTAATGGACATCAAATCAAAATATGATAAATAAAAATGAACGGATGAAGTAATTTCAAATTTTATCTTAAAATTAAAATTACTATAGTATTATTTTTATCTCTGGTACCAAATAACCCCTCAACGTTTTGCTAGAAAAAAAAACACCCCTAATTGTCTCTTTCCCTATATATATTTTGGTCCCTTGTAAACCAAACGCTACGCCCCGCTGTGTTACCCAAGATGACGCAACTTAACTTTCACGTGTCATTTCCTCATAGGTCCGTACAATTCCCACTTTTGATTCGCCGCGGGAAAAACTCTGCCCTTTTATTTCTAAAAGGCGCTTCACTTCCACTATTGACATTTTTTTGAGCCCCGCCCGCGCAGCTTTAGCAAAAGATACCGTTGTCCCGCTAAAATGTGCCTAAATGACCACGTGTCCTGCAACCCCTTAAATACTTCAGCAACAATCGGGGCATTATCCTAAACCTTAGGCGTGCATTTTAATTTAATTTGGGTACTTATAGCCATATTAATGGCAGTTCCAATTGTCCAGTAGATCCAAGTTAATAATACCTAGGGAGAGACAAAAGAGGATGGCTTTGGACTCAATGGTGTACCAAGCTAGAACAAGGAAAAGGGTTTTTGGTATCAAAATACATCGTGGTCCCGACGGCAGTGCTTTTCAAAAATGGTACTACTTTTTCCCCCTCTTTTCTTTCTGATCAATAATGTATATGGGTTTCTTGATTGTGTAATGCGGGTGTATTTGCAGTGGAACATGTGGTATCTCAGTGGCTATCGCGTTGGCTGACATGCATCAATGTGAACCCAGAAAGGATATAAAGAAATTGAAATGCCAACCCAGGAACAGAAGCATTGTTAAGGAGCAGAGGCTCATTGACCAACCCAGATCGGCTTTTCGAATTTTCATGTACCTTCGCTCTTATCTCTGTCTTTAGTTACTCTCAATCGTATCTGTTTGAGTATTATATGAGTTTAGATATGCTTGTTTAACATATTCAATGTGTGTGCCATATCTCACGTTAAAAAACGACCATGTTACGGATATCTATTTGTTTGTTTAGTATGTTAGTATTATATAGTATAAAAAATGGCGAGGTCATGGCCTCATGGATTTGTGTTGCAGGGAGGATTTTGTGAAGAAAAACATAGGCGGAAATGAGTTTGAAGTGGATACTAAAGGTTTTGAGACGTGGAAAAATATGACACGCGAGGTACTAGTTTGTTTGGCACTTTGGCTATGTTTTTTTAATCACGCGCATCGGTAGCTGATTCATCACCATTTGTTTATTGAAGTTTTTATTAATCTAATTGAACTGAAAATTTTTTCAGGAGAAGTTTTTGTACTTCATGAAAGCCGAAACAATTAATCTTGCACACGAAAAGCTTTTGCGCAGAGAGGAGAATGATATGCCATGGAGGGTAATCAGCATTTTACATTTCTTTGTTCTGCTACTACTGCTAATTCCTTGAATGATCACTGATTGCCACTCTAGATATTGTGCTCCTAAATGGACTCTTCTGGCTGGTGATGCATTTCCTTGTTCTGTATTGTGTGGCATCCTTTTCTTGAATTTCCTGTAGTACAGGGCTAAATGTGTTTTGAAGGTTCCCAAATTTCCGGTTTAATTGAACTTCCTGTGTTTTCTGTAATGAAGAGTTCCTTCTGTTAGGAAGTTGATGCCTTTTCTGTTTCAAGGCTAGAAAACATGATAAAGTTACAATTTTGCTTATCCAGTAACAAGATTCTCTAGCAGAGGATATAGATTCCTTAATCACACTAGATACAATATTGGTCATGTACTCATGTTGATGACAAAAAATATTTCGGATTCCAAACTTGTGTTTTATACTCCTCGCTATCTGCGATGGTATTAGTCTCTCGAGCAAACATCCTAGTCTCTCTTAAGAATAAGGCGAACATTTCTGCTTCTAGATTTCCACACAGAAAGTAGATTACCAAGTCTTATATGATATATCTCCTGAAGGCATCATGAGGCTTAATGGTAGTTCAACCGTGGAAGTTTTATATCTAGAGTTCATAATGCTCTTTTATGTTTTTATTTTCTCTCTTACATCACCTTCGCTTGCAATATTTTTAAAAGCTGTGATCTGTTTAATAAATTACAAGTTCCATGTGGATGATGCTTCTATCTTTTTGATTCCTCATTAAGATGCTGAACTTTAAATTACAGGTTTCTGGATACTGTAAATGACATAACATCTTATATCTCCTGATCTATTAGGATATTTATATGGCTTAACTTTTGAAATGTTTCTTTTCTGACATGCTTGATGAGTAATAAGTTAGTTCATTTGCAACAATGCATTTGGTCCCTCCTATTTAGATGCTTAACTTTCAAGTACAAGTTTTAGAATACTGTAAATCACATTTGCATCTATAGGTGGATGACGAGGCAGATTCAGCTGATGTTGGCAAGTACGATGAGGTTTGTTCCTTTGCTTCTCAATTTCCTCTAGATTTACCTGAGTGCTTTTCCAATTTGAATCACAATTACATTGCACATATCATTGAATTGTTGTCTTCTTGTTACAAGAATTATGAAGTCCATGATTATTATGATTCTGAATCTTCTGGGGATTTGTTTGATTGTTGGCCTGAGGCAGACAAGAGCTTTGACACCAGTGAGAGGGTAGTGATTCTGTTTCTCGCTTATTTTTGTGTGCTTGTGTTTGGATTTATACTACATAATAGGCTCCTAATACTGCAGTATGACTTCTTCTTCTCTTTTTTCCTCTTCCTTGGAACAGGAGGGTTTGTTCCCATGGAGGACTGGTATAAAATCTTAAGGATTGAACATCATTTTGAGGGGGTTCCATGCTTTGGACCGATGGAACCTTTGTGTCAATGGTTGGCATCTGTTTTTGTGCAGAAGCCTTGCTGATTCCTACCTTATTGAAGGCAAGTCAGGTTGGTTGGCTACTGCGAGTAGTATTTGTTACTGTAGAAGTTAGGATATTGAACATCCAGATACATATTTTGAGACAATCACCACTAGATGATCTTCAGTGATACATCTTGAGATCAGCCAGGAGCCTTGTAGAGGATGTTTTTTTGTGAAGGTTCTTGTTTGATTTGTAGGCTTCCTTGTGGAATAGGGCCTTCGTGTACAGTCTACTATGAAATGGAAAAGGGTCATATTTGCGCCTCCATTTATAGGAATAGTTTAAATATACCCTCCCATTTGAGTTTTCAGTTAAAACTAACTCTGGCACTGTACATTTGTCAAATATGCCCCTAAGCCTTACGGAAGAGACCTCGAGGGCCAGTGAACATAAATAAATATACCCTGTTCATTTTAGAAACCCGACTCCTTAAAATATCCCATTAACAATCCAAGAAACCTTCTTTTAAATCATCTCCTTTGTTGCAAAGCTGAGTCCTTCCCAAATTTAATTTAGGTCCTTTGCTTGTGTTTTTTTATTACATTACAATAGGCAGTTGTAGTCCGTTACAATTGATGTGAGGGTAAGTTCAAGGACATGTTGGATTCTGGTATCTTCTTTGGTTCTTTCACTCAAAGGAAATATTCTCCATCCATCGCTTTAAAGATGCCAAATTGATTTTTCTCATTACCAAAAACTTTTTTTACATACAACGACTATTGTTGGCTAGCTGCTTTAGCTTTCAGCCGAAGAATTGCATCAAGTTTTCATTATGTTGTCATAGTGGTGGATGTTGCGTGGATTGGATTAGATTTGGCGGATTGAAAAATGGATTGAGCTTAAATGAATTGGATTACAATCATCCATATAAATATGGGTAAAAAATGAATTGATATGATAAAATTAGGTAAAATGGTCCTAACCCACTCGTAGAAAATTTTTGGAGTTATTGCTGGATATCTCCACTTCATTCCTAGCAACGTAATTACGTAGTATACATAAGCTTTCCCAAATTAAATTTTAACACTATGACAGTACATTAACTAGTACATGTTCAATTTATCCAAAACGTAATTAAACTTCTTAAAGAATGCATTTCTTTATTCCGAACATTCATCATGTTCTTTACATACGTTTTTCATATTTACATTCAATTAACACTATGACAGTACATTAACTAGTACATGTTCAATTTATCCAAAACGTAATTAAACATTCACCATTTCATTTTGGTTGTCTTACTTTCATTTTTATTTTGTTTAAACAAGAATGTCATTTTTATTTTTTTTGACAACTCTTTAATTTCAATTTTTCACATGACATATTTAAACCACAAAATTAAAGGATATTTTAAGAGTAATTTTCATAAAGGGCTATAGTTTGCGGCCTAATAACTAAACTCAACGTTAATTTTCATATTTACTAAATCTTAGCGACACTTTCTCTCGCTCTCCTCTGTGCTTCTCTCGTCCCTCTCCCTCTATGTGTGAGAACAAATATAAGCAGCAGTAGCTACACAATTATATTGCTATATTATTATTCACGTTAACTAGAATACAAGTAGCCCTATATTTATAGGTACAAGCAAGGGTAGAGATACAATTACATAATGTAACACCCCGTACTTTCCCAACCCTACTTGACGACGTGAATAACGTTTACTTAGGTGTCGAGAGCCATAAGTATGTATTTGGTAATGTTAATGATGAGGAAATTTAAATTCGGCCTCGTACATGTGATTGGCCTTCGTAGGAGGTGTTTTGTGATTTTCGTGGAGCATTTGTAGGGTTCAAAATGAGGCTAAGAGGACCTCCAAACAAAGGATATTAAAGGTAAGAAGTAAGGTAAAGAATAGGACTTGAAGTATCTAACCAAACCCGCGAAGAAAAGTCGAAAAACGGATTTTTTTTGAAAAAATAGGGTGGGGCGCGCCCAGGGGCGTGCCAGGCCGCTCTGGGCTAAAATTTTTAGCCCACAGGCAGCAAGGTGGCGCGCCCAAGGGCGTGCCAGGCTGGTCTTGGCCACCTTTCAAAAGTTGGAAATTTTTCTAAGTCCCAAGGGTGCCCGGGGACGTACCGGGCCGATTTTTGCCACGTTTCTTCTACAACCATGAGCATATACATGGAATAATTGAAGTATTATATTGGTGTGGCAAGAATACTCGTGAACGAATTTGACATCAAAATGACAGTTTTACCCTTTTGGTCAAAATAGGTCATACGTGGCTAGAATCATTTGTTTTTGGGATTGAGGCTACGGATATAAATCACGTGAGTGGGAATATCATTGTAACTCGTATGAAATGATTTAAATATGAGAAATTATTAATTATGTTGGGTTAAGTGAATTGAACTCAATAAAAGGCCCAAATTGAGAAAGAAGACATGGGCCAAAATGGGTCAAATGACCCATTCTTCCCTTGACCTTCTAGATATAGTATTTAATACTATAAAGAGTGGCTAAGGATGAGTTGGTGACACTATAAAAGGGGCACAAAATCAGATTTTATTTCATAAAGACACACATCACATTTCTCTCATTTTCTAGAATTTTCAAGAGAACACCCTTTTGGGCTCCTCAAACCCTAAGCCAACTTTTGGAGCAAGATCATCATTTTTCAAGCTTGGGTAAGTGATTATTGTTATGGATTAATATATTATATGCATGGGAGAGTATGTAAATCATGTTGGTTATGCTTGGAAGTGTTGAACATGGTACCTTGTGTTTTTGTAAAAGATTTGTGAACCATGGGATTTAAGCTTGAAATATGACTTATGACTTTGATGAAAGAGCATGATATGGATAAAATATGAACATGTATGGTGTGATTTTGTTATTAAACTTGTTATTTTCATATAAGTATAAATTATGAAATTTTGGCCGATATGTGCTATGAGGTGTATTAAGGTGACTTGATGGATTATTTGTGATGTGGTGTGCATGAGAAAGTGTAAAGGAGAAGTTTTGTGGTGACATGTTATTGATTATCATGTATTGGTCAATGTATGGAATATTGTGAGATTATTGGTATGATAATTTCATCAATGGTTTTGTCAAGAGGGAAATGACATGTTAAAGCCAAACATGTAACTCATTGTTGTTATATGCCATTGTAAGGTAGTTGGTGGTTAATGTGAATTCCGTTATGTACTTGTGTTGTAGAGTGAAACATAAGGACGGAGCGGGACTATTGTATGCACACTTAAAATTGTAGAATCGTATTGAGAATACAAGGTATGTAAGGTCACTCTTTTCGTATCTTTCTGCGGCATATAGCACTCACTTCGTTATGGTACTTACTCATTTCCGAAATGTCCTAAGGCATGTCATTTCAGATTATTATCTATTGTTAATCATATATCTGTTACTCTTGGTCTAGTGTCGTTCATGGATCACATAATTATGAACATGGTTCCAAGTTTCAAGTTCCAATAATGTTGTAACTACTAAAAGAACTGTTTCAAAGAAAGTGACGACGTAAGGAGAATCTATTCATTCTTAAGTTGCATATTCCTCATTCATTAGTTATTGTTGTTCATGAGTTACATAATTATGGACATGTTCCAAAAGTCCCAATAATGTTGTGTTCTTAAGCTTCCAATAATATTGTGGCTATATATATACACGTTAATCTCTCATAACTGATTGTATCAATCTCTCATAAGAGGATGAATCAATCGCTTGCAAGTACATCTTTCAAAAAGTAAGAAATAAAGTAATTCATATTTATTGGTGGTTAATGATTGAGTATGAGTGGTAGTTTTGGGGGTAAAATGCCTAGCTCAAGCGATCCCGATATTATTGGATCAGGGGGCAGTCCTAGAGGCATAAGCCTAGCTCAGACCGATCCTGACAGGGGGCAGCTCTAGAGGTAATAACCTAGCTCGAGCCGAACCTGATATGTTGGTATGGGTGGCAGCTCTAGAGGCATAAGCCTAGCTCGAGCCGATCCCAATATATATTGATTTATGGGTGGTAGCTCTAGAGGCAAAGACCTAGCTCGAGCCGATCCCAACATAACGTTATGTTATGTTAAGACCCACTGATCAGTCGGGGCCCGGGTACGATTTGATATAAGCAATGAGGAATAAGATATAAAGCGAAGAAAATAATCTATGTAAGTTACATGGTTCCACATATGTAGATCGATGGGTTATTCACATTGACTATCCTATTACATTTTGGTTCTATTGATGTATTTTATGACAGTTTCATATGACCTTACATACTCAGTACATTCTCCGTACTGACCCCTCCTGGGGGATTACCTTACCTGCTGCAGGCGCAAGTACTAGTAGACCTCCACTGTAGGTTGCGTACTTTTGGTGAGCTCCAGTTGGTTCGGAGCTTTCTGAATTGCTATGTACACTTATTTGGGTATTGTATATGAGTATAGAGCGGGGTGTTGTCCCGATTCTAGGATTGTCATAGTCATGTATCTGTAGAGGCTTTGTAGACTTATGTGGGAACAGAATATAAGATATGAATGTTCATTTTGACTTGATGGCCCTAACGACCAAGTCTCTTATGTATATATCTAATGCTCCATGATTTCCGCACTTAGCATTTTATGTCTTTACGAGGTGGTGATGATTCTTATGGTACGTATATGATTAGGCATGAGTAAAGATTGGTTCTCTCGGGCCTTATCGGCTTCGGGTGCCAGTCCGGCCCGAATGGGATTCGGGTCGTGACACATAAGGAGACTAATTGCCTAGCCGTTACAATTGCATAAAGAGACTAATTGCCTAGCCTTTGTCTGCGGAATTCTTGTTGGACTAGAAGTCAACTGTACGTGTCTCAATACTCCCCTTGCAAGCTGATGGTGGCGGAGGCACGTTCAGCTTGGATCGAAGCAACTCAAACCTAGAGGAGGTTAGTGGTTTGGTGAGGACGTCAGCTAACTGATTCTTCGATGACAAGAACTGGACAATGAGATCCTTGCGAGCTACTTTGTCATGCACAAAATGGAAATCTATCTCAACATGCTTCGTGCGTGCATGGAACACGGGGTTGATTGAAATATAAGAAGCTCTAATGTTGTCACACCATAGGAGTGGAGCTTTCGGAGTGGTAACTCCCAATTCTAACAAAAAGGACTGAATCCAAGTAAGTTCGATAGCTGTGTAACACCCCGTACATTTCCGAACCTAGTTGATTAACGAAACATTCATGAAATTATTTAAACATGAGAGTTTTGAGGAATTATACATCAAATGTGATGGGTCAAATTAATCTTGAGCCATTGGGCTCAATTAAGGCCCAAAAAGACACAAAAGACATGGCCCAAATGAAGGGGAAATGATCCATTCTTCTTTTGACCAAATCAACACATTAATTATTGACCAAAAGATGGATAAAGATGACCATTAAGGGTCTATAAAAGGCACCAAAAAATCTGATTTTTATTCATTTCATTACACATGCCAAAGTCTAGAATTTTCCACAATTTTCTCTCCTCTTCCAAACCCTAAGGCAACTACACTTCTATGGACAAGATCACCCTTTTTCAAGACTTGATAAGTGTTTATTTTTATGTTTTAATATATTATATGCATGGAAGATGGTGTAGATCATGTTGGTTATGTTGGTGAAGTGTAAGAAGTTCACTATGTGTGAAACAATTTGTGTTTGCTTAATCGGTGAAGGGTTTTGCCTTGTAAACTTGAAAATGGACTTGCGGTCTTGAAGAAAGTGAGTTTGATGGATTTGATATTGACATGTGAGATGTGATTATAGCCCTAACTTGTTTTATCTTTGTACATAATGTTTGAAATTGTTGTTACGAAATTGGGCATGGAATTGGTGACATATTGAAAGAAAAATGTAGTTTGGTGATGTTTATGTGTGTTTTGAAACCATGGCTGTTCGTTGACATTTAATATGATCTAAAATATGTCAAGAGAAGTTTAGTTATGATCATGGACCATTTATTGCATAAAAAAGACCCAAAAAAAGACCCTTTTTGGCCGAAACGGGCACCCGCCCTCTCAGACGAAGCACCTGCGGGCGCAGGTGCCTCTGGCTACTGACAAAGGTCACCTGCGGGCACAGGTGACTTCGCAGGTCAGCCCAGAACCCCGAATCGCTTGTTTTTGCATCCCGTTGACCCCCCCAAAGCCCCTATACCCTTCATGGATGCAATTATCACCTTATGGTACCTTTTAAATGACTATAAATGAGTATCCCAGAGGTATTTTGAATGGTATAAAATATGGATTGTTGTTAATGTGTTGTTGTGAAAACTATCGAGTGACTTGACGGAGAAAAGGTAACGTAGTGTTAAGGAGGAAGTGTAAAGGGTAAACTTGGTGTGAAATGTTATTGATGTATGATGTCTTGGTTAATGTGTGGAATGTTATGGTGTTGTTGGTATGATAATGCAGTGGATTGTATTGTAAAGGACGAAATGATGCTATATAGCAGTCACGTATCTCATTGTCATCTTATGCACTTGTAGGGTAACTAGTTGTTAACATGAACTCCGTTATGAACTTGTGTTGTAGAGTGACACGTAAGGAAGGAACATGATTGTTGTATTCACATCTAGGACGGTATATTCATAGTGAGATCATAAGGTATGTAAGGTTACTCTTTCTGTATCCTTCTGCAGCATATTGTTCACATTGACATTGTACTTATTCCATTCCGAAATGACTAAAGGTATCTCATTTCAGGCTGTTATCTATTGTTAAGTCACATATTACTCACTCATTAGTGGTTGTTGTTCTTGTGTTACATGGTTATGGACATGGGTCCAAAGTCCCAATAATATTATGTTCCAAAGCTTCCAACAATGTTATGACTATAAAAGTATCAATCTCTCACAAATAAAAGTGTCAATCTCTCATAAATGAATGTGTTAATCTCTCATAACTGAATGTATCAATCTCTTATAAGTGAATCAATTTCTCTCAAGTAAAGGGACAATCTCTCAAAAGTAAGAAATAAAATAATGCATTTATGGTTTAATGTTTGAGAATCGGGACGACTCAAAGGGGCACATAAGCCTAGCTCGAGCGGACCCTAATACTACCCACTAATAAAGTGGATGACTACCCACTAAGGTGGATGACTACCCACTAATAAAGTGGATGACTACCCACTAATAAAGTGGATGCCCACCAAAAGGTGGATGACTACCCACCAATAAGGTGGATGACTACCCACCGATAATGTGAATGACCATAATAACCCACCAATAAGGTGGATGACTAAAAATGATGATGAACATAAAACTAAGGAAAATAATAAATGTAAGGTGCATGGTTCCACACATTCAGAACGATGGTTTATTCGCATTGACTATTCTCTTGTATTTTATTCTATTGAAGTTCCTACGTATGATGTAGTTTCTTATGGCCTTACATACTCAGTACACTCTTCGTACTGACCCCCCTTGGGGGAATTTACCTTACTTGCTGCAGGCACAGATGCTAGTAGACCTCCACTGTAGGTTGTGGATCATTTGCAGACCATTGGTGAGCTCCAGTTGGTTCGGGGCTTTCCGAGTCATAGCGTATGTTGTTGGTATTGTATATGTTGTGTAAAGCGGGGACTTGTCCCGACTGTAGGTTGGTTATGTACATGTATCTATAGAGGCTTTGTAGACGTATGTGGGATGATGAATGTAAGAGACATATATCCATCTTGATTGATGGCCCTAACGACCAAGTTTCATATATTATATATGTCATGACTTCCGCCATTGGTATTTGTTTATTATATGGGATAGAATGATATTCATATAGAGACATGCATATGAGAGTACATGAGCAAAGATTGGTTCTCTCGGGCATTATCGGCTTCGGGTGCCAATACATCCCGAATGGGATTCGGGGTGTGACAAAAGTGGTATCAGAGCGGGTCGTCCTAAGGGTGTCTACAAAGCCGTGTCTGAGTCGAGTCTTGCTTATGGATGTGTTGCGCGCCACATTTATAAGTAGGAGTCTACGGGACATTTAGGAGTTGTTTCATTTCTTCATTTCTAGATCGTGCAATAGACCCAATGTTGTAAGTGAAAATTTTATCTGACCATGGAATTGGTTTTCTTGTTTATAGTGAAATGCCAATCACAAGACAAGGTAGAGACAAAGGTAAGCAGGTAGATATGCCTGCCGGAGAAGGAATGAGTAAATTACCACCTAACCATGCTAGTCAAGGTGGGGCTGACACTGAAATTGCATCGCGGTCTTCCTCTACCCTCTCATTTTCTGAAGAGCCGAGGGGTAGAAAAGTACCGGCAGGACCTCTTGCAAATGCGACTGATCAGGATCTAAGAAATGCAGTACATATGTTGACCCAGATAGTTGCAACATAAAGTCAAGGACGAGTTGGTCCAATGACCAGTGAGGATGACGCGACTAGAGTGGCTAGTCGGCCAACACAGGATTTTCTAAAATTAGACCCTCCCATATTTACTGGGTCAGATCCGAAAGCAGATTCACAGGATTTTGTAGATCAAATTCAAAGGGCCCTAGAGGTCATACACGTAACTGGTGTTGAAACAGTTGAGCTGACAGCCTATAGACTGAAAGGTGAAGCTATATTATGGTATGAAGACTGGAAAAGATCGAGGGGTATTGAAGTGCCTCCAGCTGGTTGGGAGGAATTCAAAACTGCCTTTCTTGATCACTACCTCCTATATGAGATCTGACAGGCCCGTGCAGACCAATTTCTAAATCCCCGTCAGGGGAATATGAGTGTTAGAGAATACAGTCTTCAGTTTAATTCTTTGGCTCGATATGCTCCGAATATGGTAGCCATAATGGAAGACAAAGTCCATCGATATGTGGACAGATTAGAGCCATACTTGGTGAGGGACTGCACCATTTCTGCTTTGAAAAAGGATATGGATATAGCTAGAATATAGGCATTTGCACAGAAAATGGAAGACCAGAGGCAAAGAAGGAGGGTACATGAATTTGAAAGAGGGCCTTCAAAGAGGGCTAGACCTATGGGACAGTCTATGGTGTCCCAAGGAGAATCTAGGCCTCGGATGTTTCCTAGACCGCCTAGATCATTGTTCTCTTACTCCACAGCAGGCACCCACTCTCAATTTAGAGGGTCTAGAGGCAGTCATGATGGGCAAAGCAGTGTGGTTCGAGGTTCACAGACAGTAAGATTTTCTCGTCAGTTGTGCCAGCACTGCGGGAAGTTTCATTCAGGTGAATGTTGGTATGGACCAAATGTTTGCCTGCGGTGCGGTATGTTGGGGCATCTGACGAGAGAGTGTCTATAAGGAGATACGGGTAGTATGGCGCGACCTACGGGATCGGCCGTTGTGGTATCGTCGTCTGGTGTACAACCTACCGGTCGTGATAGAGGTGCTAGAGGAGCAGCTAGTTCCAGTGGAACTCAGAACCGCACCTATGCTCTAGTCGACCGACAGAATTTAGAGGTTTCTCCTAATGTAGTTACAGGTATAATATCTGTCTTTTCACATAATGTATATGCATTGATTAATTCGGGCTCTACTTTATCATATGTTAACCCATTGATTGCGGAACAAATTTTGAAAGAACACCAGAGTTACTAGTTATGGCATTTGAAGTCTATACACTAGTTGGTGAATCTATTATAGATAAAAGAGTATAACGTAATGGTATAGTAGATGTTTGTGTTCATGTTACATTGACTGATCTTATTGAGATGGAAATGAGAGATTTTAAAGTTAGAATGGGTATGAAGTGGTTGGCCTCTTGTTACGTCACGGTAGATTGCCGAGCTAAGGAAGTATATTCATTTTTCCACAAAAGAACGTTCTAGAATGGAAGGGTAATGTGGGGGCACCGAGAGGAAAATTTATTTCCTATCTTCAAGTAAGGAAATGATGTCCAAAGTGTACATATGTCACCTAGTAAGACCTAGTATGTCCCACCAGTGTTATTCGTACAAAAGGAAAATGGCACATTGAGAATGTGTATTGATTATCGGCAACTGAATAAGGCAACAATCAAGAATAAATATTCCCATCCCAGAAGTGATGATTTATTTAATCCATTACAGGGTGCTAAATATTTTTAAAGATTGACCTGAGGTCGGGATATCACTAGGTAAGAGTTGGAAAAAAAATATAATATATACCCGAGGCAGCTTTATGAACACGTTATGGTTACTATGAATTTCTAGTTATGCCATTTGGGCTAACCAATGCACCAACAGTTGTTAGGGATTTGATGAATAGGGTGTTCAAGCCATTCTAAATGTGTACGTGACCATGTTTGGAGATGATATTCAAAATCACAAGAGGACCATGCTAATCATTTTACAGTAAGTGTTATAGAGTTTTCTAAATGTGAAGTTTGGTTACAATCCATGGCGTTCTTGAGTCAAATTGTATAGGATGAAGGAATGAAGGCCGATACGCAAAAGATAGAAACGGTGAAATTTTTTTTTTGGCTAAGGCCTACGATGCTTACAAAGATTCATCGTTTTCTTGGGTTGGTTGGTTATTATAGGAGAATTACTGAAGGATTTTCTTCTATCCCTGTACCCTTAACGAAGCTTACACACAAGGTAATCAAGTTCCAGTGGAATGATGCATGTGAGAAAAGTTTCCAAGAGTTGGAAGATAAATTAACTTCCACACTAGTTTTAAGTACTTCCCGAAGGCATAGAATGGCATGCAGTGTATTGTAATACTTCCGGGGTTGGCCTCGAATGTGTATTGATGTAGCATGGTAAGGTAATAGCGTAGGCCTCACGACAGTTGCGGCCACATGAGAGGAATTACCCAACCCGTGAACCTGAACTAGCAGCTGCGATATTTGCTTGAAAAATATGGTGTCACCATTTGTAAGGGATTCATGTTGATATCAATACTGATCACAAAAGTTTGCAATATACCTTTAAGTCGTAGAACTTAAATTTGAGGTAGCAAAGGTGTCTTGAACTATTAAAAGATTATGACATTGGTGTCTTGTATCATCCGGGAAAAGCAAACATGGTAGCTGATATACTAAGTTGCAAAGCAGTAGAAAGTACTAATGGCCAGCTCATAGAAAAGAAAGATATAGTCAAGAAATCTATGACAATTACCCAGTATGGGGTTTTGACTTCTTGAAACTTCAGATGGAAGAATTATAGTGTACAAAGCGACAGAGTCTCCATTTGTAACTGAGAGAAGGAAAAGCAATATGCAAATCCTATTTATTTATTTTTCAGATAAAAAAAATGTACAACAGAGTTCGACAGAAGTATTTGAGCTTACGCAAAAGGGAGATATAGATTTTATGTACTAAATATAGACGTGCTAAGAAAATGAGTTATGACAGAAGCACATAATTCACAGTATTCTATTCGTTCGTGAGCAACCAAAATGTACCATGGTCTAGAAGAAATGTATTGCTAAGGCAATATAAAGAAGAAAAACATTGTAGAATTTGTAACTCATTGTCCGAATTGTCAACAGATAATAGTAGAGCATCAGAAATCTGGAGGTTATATGTCGATATTAGGAGAAGAAAATTAGAATTTGTCATGGATGATTGAGTATTCACGGAAGTATCACCAATGAAAGGGATAATGAAATTTGGAAAGAAAGGAAAAGTTGGCCCTATATAACATGCCATATGAAATTGGCCGAAGAATTAGTCAAGTTGCGTACGAGTTAGCACTGCCCCAAGAACTCTCCACATTTCGTTTAGTGTTCCATGTGTTAATGCTTCAAAAGTATCTAGGAGATCCACCTCGTATTAATTTCAGTGAAGATGTACAAGTTTTGGAGGATCTCACTTATGAAGAGGTACCTATTGCTATTCTAGATCAATAAGTGAAAGGATTAAGAAATAAAGAATGTAGTTTCCATAAAGGTACACTGTAGGAATCGACAAGTAGAAGAAAGCACGTGGGGAACCAAAGAAATGATAAAGTCGAAGTACCCGTAACGATTTCAAACGGGAGAGAAAGTTCAAGGTGCGAAATTGGAGCAATAACAAGGAAGTATCCTTAAACATTATGTGTATATGTATATATATGTTAATATAGAGATGCATTGGATGTACATAAGACGATGTTATTAACATTCGAGGACGAATGTTTCTAAGGAGGGAAGAATGTAACACCCCGTACATTTTCGAACCTAGTTGATTACCGTAACATTCATGAAATTATTTAATCATAGGAGTTTTGAGGAATTATACATCAAATGTGATGGGTCAAATTAATCTTGAGCCATTGGGCTCAATTAAGGCCCAAAAAGACACAAAAGACATGGCCCAAATGAAGGGGAAATGATCCATTCTTCTTTTGACCAAATCAACACATTAATTATTGACCAAAAGATGGATAAAGATGACCATTAAGGGTCTATAAAAGGCACCAAAAAATCTGATTTTTATTCATTTCATTACACATGCCAAAGTCTAGAATTTTCCACAATTTTCTCTCCTCTTCCAAACCCTAAGGCAACTACACTTCTATGGACAAGATCACCCTTTTTCAAGCCTTGGTAAGTGTTTATTTTTATGTTTTAATATATTATATGCATGGACGATGGTGTAGATCATGTTGGTTATGTTGGTGAAGTTTAAGAAGTTCACTATGTGTGAAACAATTTGTGTTTGCTTAATCGGTGAAGGGTTTTGCCTTGTAAACTTGAAAATGGACTTGTGGTCTTGAAGAAAGTGAGTTTGATGGATTCGATATTGACATGTGAGATGTGATTATAGCCCTAACTTGTTTTATCCTTGTACATAATGTTTGGAATTGTTGTTACGAAATTGGGCATGGAATTGGTGACGTATTGAAAGAAAAATGTAGTTAGGTGATGTTTATGTGCGTTGTGAAACCATGACTGTTCTTTGGCATTTAAGATGATCTAAAATATGTCAAGATAAGTTTAGTTATGATCATCGACCATTTATTGCATAAAAAAGACCCTTTTTGGCCGAAATGGGCACCCGCCCTCGCAAATGAAGCACCTGCGGGCGCAGGTGACTTCGCAGGTGCCTCTGGCTACTGCCAAAGGTCACCTGCGGACGTAGGTCATCCACCTGCGAGTGCAGTTGGCTTTGCAGGTCAGCCCAGAACCCCAAATCGCTTGTTTTTGCATCCCATTGACCCCCCCGAAGCCCCTATACCCTTCATGGATGCAATTATCAACTTATGGTACCTTTTAAATGACTATAAAGGAGTATCCCAGAGGTATTTTGAATGGTATAAATTATGGATTGTTGTTAATGTGTTGTTGTGAAAACTATCGAGTGACTTGACGGAGAAAAGGTAACGTAGTGTTAAGGAGGAAGTGTAAAGGGTAAACTTGGTGTGAAATGTTATTGATGTATGATGTCTTGGTTAATGTGTGGAATGTTATGGTGTTGTTGGTATGATAATGTAGTGGATTGTATTGTAAAGGACGAAATAACGCTATATAGCAGTCACGTAGCTCATTGTCATCTTATGCACTTGTAGGGTAACTAGTTGTTAACGTGAGCTCCGTTATGAACTTGTGTTGTAGAGTGACACGTAAGGAAGGAACATGATTGTTGTATTCACATCTAGGACGGTATATTCATAGTGAGATCATAAGGTATGTAAGGTTACTCTTTCTGTATCCTTCTGCAGCATATTGTTCACATTGACATTGTACTTATTTAATTCCGAAATGACTAAAGGTATCTCATTTCAGGCTGTTATCTATTGTTAAGTCACATATTCCTCACTCTTTAGTGGTTGTTGTTCTTGTGTTACATGGTTATGGACATGGGTCCAAAGTCCCAATAATGTTATGTTCCAAAGCTTCCAACAATGTTATGACTATAAAAGTATCAATCTCTCACAAATAAAAGTGTCAATCTCTCATAAGTGAAATGTGTTAATCTCTCATAACTGAATGTATCAATCTCTTATAAGTGAATCAATTTCTCTCAAGTAAAGGGACAATCTCTCAAAAGTAAGAGATAAAATAATGCATTTATGGTTTAATGTTTGAGAACCGGGACGACTCAAAGGGGCACATAAGCGTAGCTCGAGCGGACCCTAATACTACCCACTAATAAAGTGGATGCCCACCAAAAGGTGGATGACTACCCACTAATAAAGTGGATGCCCACCAAAAGGTGGATGACTACCCACTAATGAAGTGGATGACTACCCACTAATAAAGTGGATGCCCACCAAAAGGTGGATGACTACCCACCAATAAGGTGAATGACTACCCACCGATAAGGTGGATGACCATAATAACCCACCAATAAGGTGGATGACTAAAAATAATGATGAACATAAAACTAAGGAAAATAATAAATGTAAGGTGCATGGTTCCACACATTCAGAACGATGGTTTATTCGCATTGACTATTCTCTTGCATTTTATTCTATTGAAGTTCCTACGTATGATGTAGTTTCTTATGGCCTTACATACTCAGTACACTCTTCGTACTGACCCCCCTTGGGGGAATTTACCTTACTTGCTGCAGGCACAGGTGCTAGTAGACCTCCACTGTAGGTTGTGGATCATTTGCAGACCATTGGTGAGCTCCAGTTGGTTCGGGGCTTTTCGAGTCATAGTGTATGTTGTTGGTATTGTATATGTTGTGTAAAGCGGGGACTTGTCCCGACTGTAGGTTGGTTATGTACATGTATCTATAGAGGCTTTGTAGACGTATGTGAGATGATGAATGTAAGAGACATATATCCATCTCGACTTGATGGCCCTAACGGCCAAGTTTCATATATTATATATGTCATGAATTCCGCCATTGGTATTTGTTTATTATATGGGATAGAATGATATTCATATAAAGACATGCATATGAGAGTACATGAGCAAAGATTGGCTCTCTCGGGCCTTATCGGCTTTGGGTGCCAGTCTATCCCGAATGGGATTCGGGGTGTGACAAGCTGCATCAACGAGAGCCTTATATTCAAACTCAGTATATGATCTAACAATAGTGCGCTGCTCTTTGGAGGACCAAGATACAAGAGCTGCTCCCATGAGAATGGCATAACCACTAGTGGATTTTCTATTATCCACGGACCCAGCCCAATCCGAGTCAGTGAAGGGTTGAAGCGAAAAATGTAAGGAGCGAGGGATGTGGAGGCAAAACTGCTGAGTGTGATTTAAGTACCGAAGGTTCCGCTTCACTGCTGTCCACTTATTCACTAAACGATTATGCATATACCGACAATCTTTATTAACCACAAAGGTGAGGTCCGAGCGGATAAATGTAACATATTGCAATGCCCCAACAATGTGCCGATACAAAGTTGCATCATGGAATAGTGGGCTATCACCATTGTAAATCTTATAGTTGACTGCCATGGGCATTAGAGTGGGCTTACAATTTCGCATACCTGCTTTGGCAAGAAGATTATGAATATATTGATGTTGAAACAAAGAGATTCCATCTGATTGTTGTAACACTTAAACACCAAGAAAGAAGGTTAGTGGTCGTAAGTCTCGGATGGAGAATTGCAACCCAAGTAGTGAGATAACCAATTCCAAAAATGATGCATGACTGCCTGTAATAATAATATCATCTACATATATCAAAAGATAAGCAATCACATTATTTTTGCTATAAGATAAATAGTGATGTGTTGGATTTGGAGGGATTGCATCCAACAACTAACCGAAATCAAAGTAGTCACATGTACTAAGCCCGAGGGGCTTGTTTGATCCCATATAAAGATTTCTTGAGACGACATAAATGGTTGGGATAGAGCAGATGCACAAAAACTGATGGTTGGGACATAAAAACTTACTTTTGTAACTCACCATGAAGAAAGGCATTACGGACATCCAACTGACGTAGTGACCATTTGTATGTTGTTGCAATAGATAAGATAATTTGATTAGTGACCGACTTCACTATAGGACTTTGTGTTTCAGAATAGCCAAGGCCTTCTAGTTGGTGGAACCCTTTTGCAACAAGACGAGCTTTCTAGCGCTCGATATCACCCAATGAATTTTTCTTGATTCTAAACACCAATTTGCACCCTAACACATTTATGGAGGAATTATTGGGGACTATGGACCAAGTATCATTATGTAGCAAAGTAATTCATGAAGGAATTATAGGGGACTAAGGACCAAGTATCATAGTGTAGCAGAGTATCCATTTTTGACCCCATAGCCGCACGCCATTTTGGAAACTTATTTGCTTCAATGAAGCAAGTGGGTTCATCAATGGGAATAAAAGAATATGGGAGTCATGTGTAGTAGTGACTAAATTTGCGGAAGGTGGCATGTGTCGAAGCCTCATCGTGTGAGTACGTTGAGGTTGAATTATGGTTTTGACAGGGTGATTGGCAGGGGAGCTAGAGGATTGCAAAGAAATAGAACTAGAATTATTTTTGCTGCAATCAACCACCAATGGAAGGGCTGGTGGTGAGATAGAAGAGAAGGGTTGCGATGTACTAGGGGTGGGTGTTGAGGTGTAGTCGGCAGTGGTTTTCAATTGAGGAGTACGATAAGGTAAAGAAATAGAGGTAGATAAAGATGAAACCGGAAAAGAAATGTGTAATGGCTGGAAAGGATACCCATGAGGTGTAATGGGACGACTGAAGTAGAGGAGGGCCGAGAATGGAGGTTTCAGCAAATGAAAAGTTGCATTCATCAAAACGCACATGTCTACCAATATAGAGTTTATTGATAGAAAGATCAAGACAACGATAAGTAAGATGATTAGAACTATAGCCAAGGAAGACACATGGCTTACTCCAAAAATCAAACTTGTGTATATTGCAAGGTCATAAGTGTTGACACTCAATTTTGACCTCCCGATATTCCCTCCAGGCTGGTATTTATCAAAAAAAAATATTAGTTTTTAAACTTCTAATTATTATTTTGATATCAAAAAAATTTTTAACATTTCGTATTCATGATTTAAACGTATGCAATTGATTTTTAGCATTTTTATTTTAAATTCTTATATAATATACAATTTACTAATTTAAATATAATATTTTACATAATTTTATAAGTATTTATTAAATTATTTCCACAAATGTGCATACTCATAATTCAAACACATGGTCTATTACTATTAATATTCATTAATTATATTATTATAATAATAATTATTATTATTATAGTGTTATTATTAAAATTCGTATTCATAATTTACAAGTACATAATTTATTTTAAATTATTATTTATCGCCAATTTTAAATAATATATTACGTGTCATTATTGTTACTTATGTAATTTCTTCATAATGATTTTACAACATTGATTAATTTATTAAATAGCAGTCTAATTCCATTTCCCCAATTTATTTAACTTTTAACCATTTTTGTATCCAATTTTGTGCCAATTTTAGCTTAAATTGATTTTAATTTGACCCCAAATTGAAATCCCAAATTCAATTCCAATTGACCCAATTTAAAAGACCCAATTCTGACCCTGATCCGACCCATCTTATAAATTTTAATCCCAGCCGTTGATATCATGGGATCAACGGCTGAGATCAACTATTCTTTTTCTTTCCTTTTTTAATAAAATTCATCCCCAAACCCTAATTTCCAAACCACAACCGCCCCCTCTCTTTCTCTTCCCTCTCTCTTACTCCATTCCCTCTCTAACCCACCACCATGAACCAAAACACACCCCCACCGCCGGCGAAGACCCCCACGCCGGTGAACTCACCAGCTGGCCAACCCTCTCTACCCTTTCTCTCCTTTCTCTCTTAACCCTCACCTCCGAAACCCCACAAACCAGCCGCACTCTCTCTCTCACTCTTCGTCGGCACCACCACCGGTGCATCTAGGCCGGTGGACGACTCCACCACAGCGCCGCCTCCCCCTCTCTCCCTTCTCTCTCTTTCTCTCGATCTGTCCCTCTCTCATACCACTGCCGCCGATCTTCTCCATCACCACCGCCGGCGAACCACGCCTCACGCCCTCACCATCTCCGGCGAAGGCACAGTCAGCAACAACCAGACCAGACATCATCTCTTAGCCTCATTTTTGTCGATGACCAACTCACCGGAGATGATGGCCGGTGAGACGCCATTAACAAACGGACCCATGCCCCAATCGAAGTTCAAAGAAAATCAATCACAAATCGCTAACAAATTAAACCCCCCGGGGTTGGACAAGGTTTAGTGTTCGGGTTATTCCATTAAGCCTATGGTTAATTTCTCTCCGGTATGTTCCTTCCCAATTGTGTTTGCTGTTATTTGGACAGATTATAAGTTGTGGAATTCGTGATGTTCGGAGCATGATCTTGACTTGATTATTTTAATTCTATGTTTACCTTCATCTTTAGATTTGAGATACATGAAAAGCCCCAATTTCTACTAATCTTGGGCTAACCCTAATTTCGAAATTGGCTACTGATTTTAGTAATCTTTTCTTTCAAAATGTTTGCTTATTGATCGATTGTTATGAAATGTTTACTATGGGTTCAAAAATATTCATTATGTTACATGACTGTTACGACTAATCGGGTTTTCTTATATGGTAAACCCGATTGGTAAATTAGCTGTTATGTATTCGGGATGAACCTCGGCTAATTACCCTAGTATATTTTGCAATATTTAAATTAATTCAGTCCCTTATTTAGAGTGAAAACTACCGGGCAATTAAGCTATTTTTGGTGAGTTTTGCTTGCGTTATTTCCTCCCTTTATTTGACCATCCTTGGTGAATCCTGCATATCATACTATTGCCTTTTTCTCTAACACATGACAACTTTAGTATTTAGTTAATTATAGAAAATTTGATATACAAATCAATTTGTCTCCCATCTCTTTAACTTTTATATATATGTGTTACTTATATTTTTGGTACTTTGGCCCTAATTGATTTTCTGTCCATTACTTATAAAAAATATCTTCACTAACTGATTCTTGAATATTTTTTTCTCATCTTCTCTTTAGTTTTACTTGGCTAATTATGGTAGTGAAATATATTTTTCTCTCCTTAATTGATCTTACGTAGTGGTTAAAGGAAAGATTTTATTAATTGATTTTAAAAAAAAAAATATTCTCCCTTCCTTTTATTTTCACAACCTCTCACAATTCTTTCACTATATAAACAAGCATTTCCATCATTTTAAGGGGGCTTGAAGGAGATACTCCCTCTAAAAAATATATTTTACGGTTATTATTTTGCTTTCGCCTCGGAAGCATCTACTCCCTATACAAAATATAGAGATATTCTTAAAGTCTCTTTGGCTGCTGGCGGAGAGTACTGACTCTGGGATTTCTTTTATTCTTATTTATCATCTATTCACTGCCTAACCGGTTAGCCTCTTAAACATCTCTTTCTTTTGTGTTATCTGTTCTGTCCGGAATTTGTGTGAACTTAGTATGCATACCCGCTTTATGACCAACACAAAATAATATGTATCCTATATGCGTGACTTGAATTTTTGGTCTCTATGGTTGTTTGCATGTAATTTTGTGTCCAAACAGGAACTTTAACTCACATATGGGACTAATTGAAGAGTTGCCCGGAATGAGGAAGCCAAAGGAATTTATCACCCAGATTCCATTTTACTTCAAATTTAATTTCGTATTCATAATTGGTCTGTATAATTATTTGTACAAACACTATACATGTATAATGAAATATTGGGGTGTTATGGGGTAGGGATTCCATGATTTGATTATTTTATCACCTAGATATCATGCCTATAGGGTTGTTTAATAGATTTTATGTGTTAGTTTAATTATGTTATCACTTAGGCAAGTAATCTAGGATAATTAATTAATTATGTTTATCGCTTAGAAATCATTTTAGATCATTAACTAACTTTTGGACTATTGAATTAATTTTGAATTAATTGAAGCGCGTTCTTGGCATGCTAAAACTGATTTTTTGTATATATAATTTAATTCCGGCATGTTTACTTAATTTTCAGCATGTTTATTCAGTTTTTCAGAATGTTTAATTAAAAAAAAATAATATTAATTTTTAGCATTTATGTAAAATAGTTTTCAGCAAAGCTTAGATAATTTTTTAGCATATAATAATTAATTTCTGGCATGTTTATTTAATTTCCAGTACATAAAATTAATCTCCAGCATTTTTATATTATTTTTCAGCACTTTAAATTTAAATCCCAGCACCTTTTATTAATTTTCAGTATATTTCTCCAGCCTTTGGAATTAAATTTTCAACATTTTTATAATTTTCAGCTGTCTAATTGGTTAACATGGTAAAATTACCGTTTTAGCACTTTTAAGTTTTCAGCGTTTTATTGAGTTTCCTGCAAGATTAAACAAATTTTCGGCATATAAAAAATAAATTTCAGTATTTTTAATTAATTCCTAGCACTCTAAAATATTTTTGGTATTTTAAATCAAGTTCCAATACTTTTAATTAGCTTTCAGTATTTTAAATTAATTTTCCAGCATTTTTTCAAATTAGTTTTCTGCAACTCGGATTAATTTGCCGCACCTTAAGTTGATTTTCCCGCACCTAAAAATATTAATTTCCGGCATATTCAATTACTTTACAGCACCCAAAACATTAATCTTCAGAATATTAAATCACACTTTTCAGCAACTTAAATAATAATTTTTAGCAAGTTTTAGACAATTTTAAGCATTAAAGAATATATATATATTTTTGTGTATCTTTCAGTAATTTCCAGCAACTTTTTAAAATATTTTTTTTTGCAGGTTTTAAATAATTTTCAACATTTAAGAAATTATTTTCAGCAATTTTCAGCATTATTAAATCTATTCTTTAGTATTTTTTTTATTAGTTAAGTTTCAACACTTCTAGCTAACTTTTAGCATTTATTAATTTTCTGTAACTCAAAGTCAATTTCTGGCATTATTAAATTTATCTCTTCAGCATTTTTTAATTAAATTTCAGCATTTGTAACTAAAATTAAATCTTCGGCACTTTGATTAATGCGTCTCACCTAGAAATTATGCCTATAGGTTTAAACCATGTAAAATAAATATTTGTCCCTTTATTTTAAGCATGTTAATCACCTAATTAACTTTAATTAATCAAGAGGTTTTTATGAAACCATCATGTGCTATTTGTAAAGTCCTATCTGTTTTGTATGACGTAAACCTCGAGTCTAATTAGGTAGCCTAGGCTTTTCTTGTCTAGAACCAAACCCCAAATAGTAAGTCCAATGCCTCTTGGACATTAAGTTGGGACGGGTAGGCATTTTAGGAAACGTTAGTTTTATCGCTTTTTTTTTTAGAACGCCTCTAAGACTAATAACTCAACTAGGTGGGGTAGGTAGAAAAATCGAAAATGATGTAAGTCGCCCCGAGCAAATTCAACAATGCAACATATGACATTGTCATCCGTTAATAAGTCGGGCGCTGATCCGAATAGGCTAAAATTAACCCATTGTCTAAAAGCTTTTCTAAATCGGCTTTTCTTTATCTTAGTTTCAAAATGTTTAGATTATTTGGGGTAGTTTAGGTTCGTTATTATTTAAATAAATCATTTGGTTATATAATTATGTCCTTCTCTCTTCTTGCTTATCTAATATTTTATTTTTTCCTTAATGTATATCATTTAGATAAATAATTATTTTCCTTGTTTAAATGCTTAGTCACTATTAGGTTAGTAAATTAATTAATCGACCCTTGCTTATCACATAGGTTTACCCACATAATATACAAGTTCGGTCGGGACCCACCTTTGTGGACCTCGAAAGGTGCCTAACACCTTCCTTTCGAGGTAACCTGAACCCTTACCCGAATCTCTGGTTGACATAGGTTAATAGCTAATTAATCTTAATTAGTCTAGAATGGTGCCCTAACACACCTTAATTCGTTAGGTGGCGACTCTTCACTCTTTAAATCCCAAAAGAGTTTGTCACGTCGAATCCTGCTTTTCGCGAGAAAAATGGGGCGCGACAGCATGGCGACTCTGCTGGGGATACTTAGGTTCTAACCAATACGATTTTGTATGTTATGTGGGTTTTTCTATTTGGGTCTTTTACTTTATTATTAATTCTGTGTTTTACTTTATTAGTTTTAATATTGATCATGCTATATCCCGTTCCTTTTCCCATTATTTTATTCTAGTTTCTTCCATGATAATCCCTTTTCGTACCTTTTTTTTATTTTTTTATATGTAATTTCGTATTATGCATTTATCTTTCTGTTTCTATTTGTTTATTTTTTATCCAAGCATGCTATTATCTGCTACGTGTTACCGTTTTATATAACTGGCATGCCGCTCATATTTCCCTCCATTTTGAACCTCTTTGTATTTTTTTAAGAACGGTTGCGTGGTTGCACGGACGTTCGTATTCTAAAAACACCTTATGGGAATGTCTCGTGAATCAGTCGATCAGCGGTGCGTCGACAGTCATGAGCTTTCCCACTCTCAAGTTGTCCGCTTGGGGGAACCGTGTCAAACATCACTCTTGTTCCTAGATCCCGTCCGTCTATTCCTTTACTAAAGAACAGACATCTTAAAGCCTAGGACGCTATGCTAAGAAAACCATGCCCTAAGTTCTAAGGGATTTCACAATCCCGAAAAGGACGCCCTCATAATTTATGTGCATTTTGAGAGATAAATATGTCTAAGTGTTGTCATTTGCTCTTTGGGGGTAGGGTAGGCTAACCTTTTGTTCTCCAGGTTCAATGGCACCACCTACATCATATCCGAGGTTCAGTATGGTTTGGTGTATGCCAAAGCAGATGGAGTCATGGTGGCTAGACTTGGGTTTAGACGGACAAGCTGCAGTAAGAAAGGTATTGGGGAGCTTGCCATCTCTTATGGATGTCACCCCGTGTCGGGAACTTATTGAGGTTGCTACTGCATTTTGGGATGAGAAAAGGTCCGTGTTCAGGTTCGGTGACGTTGAGATGACCCCACTTCTTGAGGAAATCGGAGGGTATGTCGAAGATATGAATTTATTGCCAAAAAATAGTTGGCCTAAAGCTGAAGTCATTATTCCAAAAAGTGTCACCTTAGAAGAGGTTCGAGACAAGTTAGGGCTTCAAGGCAGCATGATGGTGTCATATGTGATGAAATCTAAGATTTTGGGAAGTCATTTGTTTGATAAATTTGGACACCGTCATAGTCGCCAAGTGTATGAAGCAGAGAGCCCTGATCCTAAGTCATGGGAAAGAGGGTTTTTGCATTTATTGTCTACTTCTTAGGAATGGTGGTCTTTCCAAATGGGGCTGATGAAGTCATACACACCCGTTTAATTACGGTGGCCGATGCTTTGTGTAATGGGATTGACAAAGGCCCGTGCACGATCGTACCCATGATCCTAGCTGATATCTATCGGGCCCTGGGTTATTGCAAGAAGGGAGCCAAACGATTTGAAGGATGTAATTTGTTGTTGCAATTATGGTTGATCGAACACCTTCAAAAGGTGCATGGGGTGAAGAGAATGCGTCCACCAACCGGAACTGACAATATTGCTGCACACCAATTTCGAGTTACCATGGGGGTCACAAGAATCAAAAGACCAAATGAGGTAGAAAAGTGGGGACAAATGCTAAGCGCTTTGAATGAAGATAACGTTCAGTGGATGTTTGACTGGTTTCCAACTATGAACTTTGTGATATACACTCAACATCAAGTCTACTTGATTCTGATGGGACTTCATGGCCTTCAACCCTATGCTCCTGCAAGAGTAATGAGGCAAGCAGGCAGGAAACAAATAATACCAAGGGTGACCAACATGGATGAACATCGGGTGGATTATCAAAATAACAGAATTCCACATGCTACTGATATTGCCAAAACTTGGGGCAAGAAGACTTTTTTGGACAAAAAGAGTATCGAATCAGACAGATATCAAGCAGGCTATGTTGTAGGCTATATTGATTGGTTGCACGCTGACTTGAAAAACAGTGTGACTTCAAGCGTCAAAAGGGGCAAAGAGGTTAATGACAAAGAAGCTGAGGCACAGGTCCTATACCGCAAGTTTAAGAAAAGGGCTTTGGAATCTGAGACACAACATCGCCAATTGCGTGATGATAATGCAAAGGAGATAGCAGAAATGGGTAAAGAACTAGAATTTTGGAGGCAACGCGCTCTAAGTGTGGAGGAGAAGGTGCAAGAACTTCGTGAAGAGTTTGATCGACAAGGCAAAGAATGTCTTAGCATGGGAAACCTGGGAGGAACACTGGCACTATCATACCTCCTGACTGGCCGCCATCGCTTTGACAAAGCTTTAGATGCCTACAAAAAAGAAGACAAAGAGGAAGATGTTTTCAAAATTTAGTTTATTTCTTTAAATATTGCTTTGTATTTTCGGTTTTTGAGACAATTTAGTGTAATGAATTTTTTTCAATTTTTGTTGGGATTTATTTTATGAGCAAATGACATTACTTTTATGACATATTTGTCTCTCAAACAACGATAGGCCCACCTCTGGCTCAAAAGAGGCACCCAAAAATAGGAAACGTCGAACAATGTGTCTAATGTGTTTTCCTTATGCCACTAACGCACTAATTTTGGATCTTGTTGTCTTTATCTTTCCCCTTTCCCAAAGGTTGATTTGTGCACTCTGGCCTATCACACACGATCAAAAGGGGCTCCTCCTCCTCCTCCTACAAGTTCAAAAGATAAAATGGGAGATAACAACAGCGCTACAGACAAAAGCACAGAAGGAGAAAGTGTCATGCCCCGAGTTCCAACGGGACGGACATGGCACCCGAAGCCGATAAGGCCCGAGAGAACCAATCTACATCCATAAACACCCATACACATACCACGCAATAGTCATCACCACCACAATTAGAAATAAGAAGCCAATAGCGGAAATTATGAAAAATATATAAGAAATAAGAAACTTGGCCGTCAGGGCCATCAAGACAAAACATACGTTCATCACCTTCCCTTCATCTATCCCACAACATCTACAAAGCCTCTACAGATGCACAACCAAAACCAACCTAGAGTCGGGACACACCCCGCTCTATACATAAGACCAAAACAAATGTACATATAAGACTCGGAAAGCCCCGAACCAACTGGAGCTCACCAAATGTCCGCAAACGATCCGCAACCTACAGTGGAGGCCTACTAGTACCTGTGCCTGCAACAAGTAAGGTAAATTCCCCCGAGGGGGTCAATACGAAGAATGTACTGAGTATGTAAGGCTATAAGAAACTGTACCAATAAGTGAGAACATCAAAGTAACTCAAAGATAAGAGAATAGACAGTATAGATAAACCAACATTCCATACGTGTGGAATCATGTACATTACATTCTTTATTTCCTGTATCATCTCAATATAAACAATAATCATATCATGCCCGGGACCAACTGATCAGTGGTAAAAGAGGATGACCCATGCTAGGTATTTTAACCCCTGGGATACGGTCCTCATCAATATATATATCGGGATCGACCCATTCTAGGCTTTCCTTTCACCCCTGGGATACCACCCGTAATATTGGGATCGACCCATGCTAGGTGTTCCTTCCACCCCTGGGATGCCACCCATAATATTGGGATTGACCCATGCTAGGTGTTCCTTCCACCCCTGGGATACCACCCAAGAACACATAACTTCTCTTTACAACATTACTTTAATCTTTAGTTATGAAATTAAAACATTGTTGGTTATCGCATTATTGGAATTTTGGGACAATGTTCAATGTACAAGAGACACATGAATAAATATATATATAGGTAACCAACTGACATTAGATACTTTGGAACATTTCGACATAGGTACAAGTACAATGGCAAAGGGAGCAATATGTGTTGCAGGAGGATACGGACAAAAATAACCTTACATACCTTGGCTTCTCAATAAGAATCCACAATCCTATTGAATATAATGATCCAGCCCCTTACTCTACAACACAAGCACATAACGGAGTTTACGTCAACATCTAACACCTTACAAGTGCAAAAGACGACAAAAGGTACATAATTGGCTATAACGCCATTTCCCCCTTTATAATGAAATTTCGGCATGACCATTCCAAAAATACTACAACATGCCATACATTGACCAAACATCATAACCAATAGCATTTCGCAACAAAGCTTCTTCTTTACACTTTCTCACTCACACCATATCACAAAGAATCCATTAAGTCACCTTAATACACCTCATAGCACATATCGGCCAAAATCTCATAATTTACACTTATGGAAAATAACAAGTTTAATAACAAAATCACACCATACACGTTGATATTTCATCCATACCATGCTCTTTCATCAAAACCACAAGTCACCTTTCAAGTTTAATTCACAAAATGGCACATCTTTTACCAAAGGGAAAAAGTGTCATATTCAACCTTTCCAACACAACCATCATGATCTACACAATACTTCATGCATATAATATGCTAAATCACAATAATAAATACTTACCCAAGCTTGAAAAGTGAGGCTCTTGCTCCAAAATTGCCTTTGAGTGCTTAGGGTTTGAAAAGAAGAGAAATAGTTTCAAGAAATGTTTAGAAAGGCATGGAACATTAGAATGACTAAAAAATCTGATTTTTCCTCTTTATATAGTCCCTCATGTCTCCCTTATCTTTTCTTTAGCATTTAATGCAATGTTGTTTGGTCAAATGGACCAAATTTTGGAAGAATGGGTCAAAAATCCCTTATTGGGCCATGTCTTCTAGTTCTTTTGGGCTTTATTTTTTTGGGCCCAATATTATGAGACCTATTAAATGCCCACAATTCAATACAAAATTCATCAATTCTCTCATGTTGTCATTTTTCCCTAAATGTTTCGATTGTCAGCTAAGCGTAGAAACGTACGGGGTGTTACAGAAAGTGTCATGGGACAGAATGAAATTGTCCTAAGAATGGGACAACAGATTCTCGAATTGCAAGCAGAATTAGCACAAGTGCGCAACTTGGCCAATCTTTCTGTTTCCCTCAACACTCCTCTCGACCCACAAGTTGACGGTCATACTGGGGCAAAATCTCAAACCCCTACCCCAAGCTATCAATTGCCCTCAGCTCAAAACACCCAAAATCTTCCTCCTCCTCAAAACACCCAAAATCTTCCTCTTCCTCAAAACACCCAAAATCTTCCTCCTCCCCAAAACATCCAAAGCCATTCCTTCCCTCAAAATATCCAAAACCTTCCCCTTGCCCAAAATACCCACCATACTCCAATTTCCACATATCCCACTCAGCATGCCCAAAATACTAAATATCCCACCTACCTACATACGTATTTCGCTAACGCATCCTACAACCAAGCATCCGGAAGCAACTCTTTGAACCCCATCTATGTTGAAACAACCCAATTCACCTACCCCCAGTATGCACCTGATCCGTCAGAAAAGGACCCTATGATGCAATCTGTGGTTGAGAGGCTGAAGCAACTTGAGGGAAGCAAAGGGTCAAGGGTTCTCAGTTATGAGGATTTGTGTGTACACCCTGATGTGGAGTTACCGGAGGGTTACAAACCTCCAAAGTGTGAATTGTATAATGGGACTGGAGATCCCAAGACGCATTTCCGTATGTATTGTGATAAACTGGCGGGAGTTGGGAGAGACGAGAGAATAAGAATGAAAATGTTCATGAGAAGTCTCACTGGAGAAGCCTTAACATGGTATATCGAGCAGGATGCAAGAAAATGGAAAGGCTGGATCGATATGGCATCAAATTTTATGGAACGGTTCGGGTTCAACATTGATAATGCTCCTAACTGGTTCTATATGCAGACTTTAAAGAAAAAGCCTAATGAGTCATTCAGGGATTATGCTATAAGATGGAGTTCAGAGGCTGCAAGAGCTCGACCCCCGATTGAAGAATCTCAAATGAAGGAGTATTTTATTCGCGCACAGGAGCCGCAATATCTTGAGAAAATGATAACCGTTGTGGATAAGAGCTTTGCTGAAATCATTAGGGTAGGTGAAATGCTTGAGGAAGGTCTTAAGAATGGAAGCATTATCATTCTGGAAGCTTTACAGGCTGCCAACAAAGCTCTACAGTCTGGAGGAATTAATGATAATAAGAAGAAAAAGGAGATAGGTACAGTGATGTTAGCCCAGCCTTCGAAAAGTGTGTCCAATTAACAAACTCCTATCACAACTCCACCTCCCTATCCACAATCTCCAATTCCATACCCGATATCTCCATACCAAATGCAAACTCCAATGCCATATCATTTCCCTCTTTACCAAGTGCCTACCCCATATCCACTACATCCACAATACCAAAACCCTGTTTATCCCGTGTACAATGTCCAACCCACTCATGTCTAAACACCCCAGTCTTCTCCCCAACAAAACCAAAGACCCAGAGCCAATTTCCAGAAAAAACAATACACTCCCTTAGCAGAACCTATAGCCCAACTGTACGAAAGACTCAAAGAGGCGGGCTATGTCACGCCCATTGCTGCTGGACGTGAGAATACTCAAGCCAAGTATTTTGATCCTACCAAAGTTTGCTTGTATCATTCTGGGATGAGGGGTCACACCATAGAAACAGGCTATAATCTGAAGGATAAGATTCAGATGTTGATTGACACTAAGGCCATTCAGTTGAAAGATCCGACGCCGAATGTCACCAATAATCCGTTACCATATCATCAAGTAAACATGCTCGATGTGGATGAATTGGTAGACCTGGAAAACTCTATATGGTTCATCGAAAAGGCAAATGGTAGGCCCATCAGTACACCAAAGCGGGCACCGTTTGAGGTTGAGGTAGCAGTACCTAAGACTCCTTTCACAGTCATTAGAGCCTCCCCAATTGCTTATAACTCCCATGCATTTCCTTGGAATTATGAGCAGAATACTCCAGGTAAAGCAAGAGTGGCTGAAGCAGACGTCGCCCAAGGCGTCACCAGATCTGGGAGAATATATACACCAGAAAATTTAGCTCGGGGAAGTTCTAGTAAAAGCAAACCACCCGTGATAGAAATGGAGGAAAGTGGTGCTTGGAAGAAGATACAGGCTAAAGAATACTCTGTGATCGAACAGCTGAACAAGACCCCAGCTCAAATATCCATCCTGACACTGCTGCAGACTTCTGAACACCATAAAAATGCTCTGATGAAGGTGTTAAGTGAAGCCTATGTACCGTCTACTATAACATGGGGAGAGATGGCCCACATGGTCGGGCAGGTATTTGAGGCATACAAGATATCCTTTCACGAGGATGAGCTGCCACCTGAAGGAAGGTCGTACAATAAAGCCTTGCATGTTACAGTGCGTGCAGCATGGAGAAAGGGTTGTATCTCGAGTGTTGATTGATCCAAGTTCAGGTTTGAACATATGTCCTTTGGATACCCTGACAAGGTTGGAGGTCGATTTGGCTAAAATGCAAAGTTGGAAGATGAACGTGAAAGCGTTTGATGGATCCCAGCGAGATACTATTGGGGAGATCACATTGGACATGGTAATGGGTCCCGTCACTTTTCCCGTGACATTTCAGGTAATGGACATCCCTGCTTCCTACAACCTCTTGCTTGGTAGGCCATGGATTCACATGGTAGGTGCAGTTCCCTCCATACTACACCAATGCCTCAAATTCGAGTACGACCACCAAGAGGTTGTAATACACGGTGAAAGAGGATATCCCGTCTATGCTGTCGAAGGAAAGGAGGTTCTTGATAGAGAAATGTTTCACACGTTAGAGATGGTTGGAAACGTGGAGGAAGAGCTGAGTTGGAAGAGTAAAGGAGAGAGAATGCTCAAATCTGGATATGAGCCAGGTAAGGGTCTTGGGGCCAGATTGCAAGGAATAATTGAACCCATATACCCTTTTGTGAAGAATGACACTGCTGGTTTGGGCTACATGGACGAGGGCCAGACACCCGATCCTTCGCTATCATTGTATGAAATTTTCCACTCTACCGGGTTTCTTGATGACGGTGAAGATGAAATACTGGAAAGTTTGAAGAACTTTTTTTTGACTGAAGCAGAAAGAGAAGATTGTAACGTCATCATCAGTGAGGAGAGAGGGGGCCCTAGTCAGAATGTTGAGCAAAAGTCTACACTCAGCAACTGGACTGCCACGCCTCGCCGAGTGCTTGGGTAGATTTGAAGATTTTTATTTTTCATATTATTGTTTGAAATAAACAGACTCGATTTTGAGCTAATTTACGTCTTTTAGTTATTTTGTTATGTTTGGAGACATTTAAAGTTATTTGAGTTAATAAAAGCTTTCTTTTCATCTTTTATTAATATTATTTATTTCTGTTTCTTTCGGCAAAATCACTTTTAAAAATGTTGAATCTGAGATTGTGACACATAATGAGACTACGCAACATAATATAAGTGAATTAGAAGAGGTGGAAGAAAGTGAGGTGCCCGAGGAATTCGTTAGTAAGGTTGAAGATTTTGAAGATAAACCCAAGGCAAACTTTGTAGAGTCAGAAATAGTAAACATAGGGAATTCTGAGACAGTAAAAGAAACCCGTGTTAGTATTTATATGCCAAAAGATGAGAAGGAGGAATATATCCAGTTTCTGAAGAAACACCCGGATGTTTTTGCTTGGTCGTATGCCGATATGACAGGACTAAGCACGTCAATTGTAGCCCATAGGTTGCCCACTGATCCATCTTGTCCTCCCATTAAGCAGAAGCTGAGAAAATACAAACCCGATCTAAGTCTGAAAATTAAAGAGGAGATTTCGAAGCAAATTGAGGCCGGTATCCTCCAAGTAACTGAGTATCCAACCTGGATGGCCAATGTTGTACCTGTCCCCAAGAAAGATGGGAAGGTCAGAGTTTGTGTGGATTATAGGGATCTCAACAAAGCTAGTCCGAAGGATGATTTTCCGCTCCTGAATATACATTTGTTAATCGATAATTGCGCCAAGCATGAAACACAGTCATTTATGGATTGCTTCGCCGGTTATCATCAGATAAAGATGCATGAGGATAACGCTGAGAAAACTGCTTTTATTACCTCTTGGGGAACCTATTATTACAAGTTTATGCCCTTCGGATTGAAAAATGCTGGAGCTACATACATGAGGGCCATGACCGCTTTGTTCCATGACATGATCCACAAGGAAATTGAAGTATACGTGGATGACGTCATCATTAAATCCAAAAAGGGATCAAGTCATCTGGACGACCTGGAAAAGTTCTTTAACAGACTAAGGAAGTACAATTTGAAGTTGAATCCTGCTAAGTGTGTCTTTGGGGTCCCTGCTGGAAAATTATTGGGATTCATTGTCAGTCGACGGGGTATAGAATTAGATCCAGCCAAGATCAAAGTTATTCAAGATCTTCCGCCTCCAAAAAGCAAGAAAGAGGTAATGAGCTTCTTGGGTCGCCTTAACTATATCAGTCGCTTCATAGCTCAGTCTACTATTATTTGTGAGCCGGTTTTCAAGTTTCTGAAGAAGGATGCGGCTATAAAATGGACAACAGAGTGTCAGCAGGCATTCGACAAAATCAAGGATTATTTATCAAATCCTCCCGTTCTGGTTCCTCCCGAACCTGGTAGGCCATTATTGCTATATTTGTCTGTGATGGATAACGCTTTTGGTTGTATTCTGGGGCAACATGATAAGACAGGCAGAAAGGAGCAGGAGATTTATTATATGAGTAAGAAATTTACATCGTATGAGACTCGGTATTCCTTACTGGAACGCACGTGTTGTGCCTTAACCTGGATAGCTCAGAAATTGAGACACTATCTCTCAGCATACACAACCTATTTGATCTCCAGAATGGATCCTCTGAAGTATATATTTCAGAAACCAATGCCTACAGGGAAGCTAGCTAAATGGCAAATATTACTGAGCGAGTTTGACATAGTCTATGTCACGCAGAAAGCTGTGAAAGCGCAAGCCTTGGCAGACCATTTGGCTGAAAATCCCGTGGATGAAGAGTATGAGCCCTTAAAAACTTACTTTCCTGATGAAGAAGTAGCATTCGTAGGTGAGGACATCTCCGAAGAATATGATGGCTGGAGATTATTCTTTGATGGAGCTGTAAATTTCAAAGGAGCGGGTATTGGCGCCGTTTTGGTCTCAGAGACTGGTCAACATTATCCTGTGTCGGCCAATTTCAGATTCCCCTGCACCAACAATATGGCTGAATATGAAGCTTGCATTTTGGGGCTTTGTTTTGCAATCGATTTGAATATCCAGGAAATATTGGTGATCGGAGATTTGGATTTATTGATTCATCAAGTACGAGGAGAGTGGGCCGCAAAAAACACAAAACTCCTACCATACTTAGATTGTATATAAGAGTTGTGCAAGAGGTTTCGCAAGATAGAATTCAAGCATGTTCCAAGAATCCAGAATGAGTTCGCAGACGCTTTGGCCACTCTGTCTTCCATGATCCAGCATCCAGACAAGAATTATATCGACCCCATCCCCGTTCACATACAAAAGCAGCCTGCATATTGCTTTCATGTAGAGGAAGAAGTGGATGGAAAACCATGGTACACTGATATACAAGGATATCTGAAAAGTGGAGATTATCCAGAGAATGCAACGAGTACTCAAAAGCGCACCATTCGGAGGTTAGCAAATCAATTCTTCTTAAGTGGGGAAATCCTGTATAGGAGGACTCCCGATCTGGGTTTACTAAGATGCATCGAAGCTAGGGAAGCATCCAGGTTGGTCGAGGAGATACATGCTGGAACATGCGGACCTCACATGAACGGATTTATGTTGGCAAAGAAGATATTAAGGTCAGGTTACTTTTGGTTGACCATGGAGACCGATTGCATTCATTATGTGTAAAAGTGTCATCAGTGCCAAACTCATGCCGACATGATTCGAGTTCCTCCCAACAAACTCCACGTCACTAGCTCCCCTTGGCCCTTCGAAGCTTGGGGCATGGATGTCATCGGTCCTATTGAACCATCCGCGTCTAATGGACACAGGTTTATTCTTGTTGCAATTGACTACTTCACTAAGTGGGTTGAAGCCACTTCTCATAAGTCAGTCACAAAGAAGGTTATAGACGATTTTGTTTGAAATAACATTATTTGTCGATTTGGAGTACCTGAGTCTATCGTCACAGATAATGGGGCCAACCTCAATAGTGATTTGATTAGAACAACATGTGAGATGTTCAAGATCAAACATCAAAACTCCATAACATATAGACCACAAATGAATGGGGCGGTGGAAGCTGCCAATAAGAATATCAAGAGGATACTTCGAAAGATGATAGATAATTACAGGCATTGGCATGAAAAGTTACCTTTTGCCCTGCTAGGATACCACACCTTATCTTTTGGTTTATGGTAGTGAAGCAGTGATACCTGCTGAGGTAGAAATACCCTCTCTCAGAATCATTCAGGAAGCAGAATTGAGTGACGCTGAATGGATACAAGGTAGGTTCGAGCAAATGGCACTTATAGACGGAAAGAGGATAAACGCAGTCTGTCATGGTCAACTCTATCAAAATAGAATGGCCAAAGCTTTCAACAAGAAGGTTAAACCGAGGCACTTCTCGCCTGGGCAGTTGGTTTTGAAAAAGATCTTTCCGCACCAAGATGAAGCAAAAGGTAAATTCTCACCGAATTGGCAAGGACCTTATGTGGTTCATCGGGTTCTGACAGGAGGAGCACTCATACTTGCCGAAATGGATGGCAAAGTTTGGACCAAGCCTATCAATTCAGATGCTGTCAAGAGATATTATGTTTAAACTTTATTTCATGCCGTCTTACCTTGTAATTGGAACTACGTTTGACCTGATTCCCGTTTAAGAGGGATACGTAGGCGCTCCTTTGGAGTTCGGTCCTATCATAATAAAATTTTCTATTTTCCCTTTAAAGCATGTAACTGGGGCAGAATTTTTGAGGGGATCTCAAAAATTCCATGAAATAGCATTTGTGCAACTATGATACTGACTCAAAAATTCACAGCAAGAAACTTTCACCTATCAAAGCAATCAAATCTACACTGGGGCAGAAATTTTTGAAGATCAAAAATTTCTAAGATATTCACTTATAAAAAGTTGCGTTGTCTCGAAATGTGTCGCAATCAATGATTCAAAATATTTTGATCTCCTTTTCATGTCTCATTTTTTTCAAGAGCAAACATTTTCGAAACGTGATTCTTAAAACTTGCTTTATTTCTACCCAAGTAAAAGCTCAGACGAAGCCTATTATCGGTCCATAATATCAAGCGAGGAGGAGGCGCGCCAGTCATAGCAGAGGCACAAATCAACCTCCCCCTTTACAAACTTACATTCTTTCTTTGAGTGCAGAAACAACAGGTACAAATGCAGCGGCTACTTTGCAACACCCGAACAATCATCATCAAAGAAAGCCCACTATGCATCCAACATGGGAAAGAAGCTAAGCTGCTCTATCCTCTCCTCAACATTGCATGGCTCCTGCAAGGGTCAATATTGCATGGCTCCCGCAAGAGTCCACACCGCAGTGCATCCAAGAAATGAACATTGCACGGCTCCTGCAAGGGTCAACATTTGTATGGCTCCCGCAAGAGTCCACCCCGCAGTGCATCCAAGAAATGAACATGGCACGACTCCTGAAAGAGTCAAAAAATTGCATGGCTCCCGCAAGAGTCCACACCGCAGTGCATCCGCAGAAGTGAACATTACACGGCTCCTGCAAGGGTTGATATTGCATGGCTCCCGCAAGAGTCCACTCCGCAGTGCATCCACAGAAAGGAACATTACACGGCTCCTGCAAGGGTCGATATTGCATGGCTCCCGCAAGAGTTCACTCCGCAGCGCATCCACAGAAATCTACATTACATTGCACCTGCAGAATCCGCAATCAAGTAGACAAATTGCATCAAGTAGCTAAACTACATCAAGTTATGCCAGATACGCTTTCTTTAATCATTATTTAATAACCCTAAGGCGTCATAGTTCAAAGGCACTATCTTCATAGCCTGCGAATATCATTTCATGGCCTAAGGATTTACTTTTGCTTATCATGCTCCGAAGGCGTCATGGACTAAAGGCGTCATTTTCATGGCCTGCGGACATCATTTCATGGCCTAAGGATTTACTTTCTGTTTATCATGCTCCAAAGGCGTCATAGTCTAAAGGCGTCATTTTCATGGCCTGCAGACATCATTTCATGGCCTTAGGATTCACTTTTCGCTATCATGGCCCTAAGACATCATGGCTTAGAGACATCATCCTTGTCATCTCAAAGCAAATGCTCATGGTCTAACGGGGAAATTGCATCATGTTTAAATAAATATTTACAAACAATTACTTATTATTTATTTTATCCACATAATCTAAACATTTTAGTAAGTAATACTAGAAGCATGCAGGCAACGAAGGAAGAACGAGTCAAAATGGGAGTAACTCTCACTCCTATTTCCGAGATACAACTTCACTTTCTCTCTGTCACTCCAATACATCTTGCAACACGTTCACCTCTCATTCAAAATTATTTTGAATTCTACCTACTCAAACCTCATCGGCTCACACTACCTTTATTGTCGCCCGTATACCGTATCATTGACATTCTTTAGGAATATTATTCGTTCCTAAATCTAGAACTACACACGGCTTGATTCTCGTAAACCCGAGATATGTAAGCGACTTGAAACCTAAGTCTCGGCCACATCCTTTTAACAATTCTCTCTCGCTTTTCGATTCCAGCAAATCATCTTTTCGGTCGGACAAAATTGGCTACTACGTCAACTTTCGTTGCTCGAAAATTCTTCTATCTTTCCCAAGCAACGAAGGGGCAGCTGTTGACACCCAATTTTGACCTCCCGATATTCCCTCCAGGTTGCTATTTATCAAAAAAAAAATTAGTTTTTAAACTTCTAATTATTATTTTGATATCAAATTTTTTTTAACATTTCGTATTCATGATTTAAACGTATGCAATTTATTTTTAGAATTTTTATTTTAAATTCTTATATAATATACAATTTACTAATTTAAATATAATATTTTACATAATTTTATAAGTATTTATTAAATTATTTCCACAAATGTGCATACTCATAATTCAAACACATGGTCTATTACTATTAATATTCATTAATTATATTATTATAATTATTATTATTATTATAGTGTTATTATTAAAATTCGTATTCATAATTTACAAGTACATAATTTATTTTAAATTATTATTTGTCGCCAATTTTAAATAATATATTACGTGTCATTATTGTTACTTATGTAATTTCTTCATAATGATTTTACAACATTGACTAATTTATTAAATAGCAGTCTAATTCCATTTCCCCAATTTATTTAACTTTTAACCATTTTTGTATCCAATTTTGTGCCAATTTTAGCTTAAATTGATTTTAATTTGACCCCAAATTGAAATCCCAAATTCAATTCCAATTGACCCAATTTAAAAGACCCAATTCTGACCCAGATCCGACCCATCTTATAAATTTTTATCCCAGCCGTTGATATCATGGGATCAACGGCTGAGATCAACTATTCTTTTTCTTTCCTTTTTTAATAAAATTCATCCCCAAACCCTAATTTCCAAACCACAACCGCCCCCCCTCTTTCTCTTCCCTCTCCCTTACTCCATTCCCTCTCTAACCCACCACCATGAACCAAAACATACCCCCACCACCGGCGAAGACCCCCACGCCGGTGAACTCACTAGCCGGCCAACCCTCTCTACCCTTTCTCTCCTTTCTCTCTCAACCCTCACCTCCGAAACCCTACAAACCAGCCGCACTCTCTCTCTCACTCTTCGTCGACACCACCACCGGTGCATCTAGGCCGGTGGACGACTCCACCACAGCGCCGCCTCCCCCTCTCTCCCTTCTCTCTCTTTCTCTCGATCTGTCCCTCTCTCATACCACTGCCGCCGATCTTCTCCATCACCACCGCCGGCGAACCACGCCTCACGCCCTCACCATCTCCGGCGAAGGCACAGTCAGCAACAACCAGACCAGACATCATCTCTTAGCCTCATTTTTGTCGATGACCAACTCACCGGAAATGATGGCCGGTGAGACGCCATTAACAAACGGACCCATGCCCCAATCGAAGTTCAAAGAAAATCAATCACAAATCGCTAACAAAGTAAACCCCCTCGGGTTGGACAAGGTTTAGTGTTCGGGTTATTTCATTAAGCCTATGGTTAATTTCTCTCTGGTATGTTCCTTCCCAATTGTGTTTGCTGTTATTTGGACAGATTATAAGTTGTGGAATTCATGATGTTCGGAGCATGATCTTGACTTGATTATTTTAATTCTATGTTTACCTTCATCTTTAGATTTGAGATACATGAAAAGCCCCAATTTCTACTAATCTTGGGCTAACCCTAATTTCGAAATTGGCTACTGATTTTAGTAATCTTTTCTTTCAAAATGCTTGCTTGTTGATCGATTGTTATGAAATGTTTACTATGGGTTCAAAAATATTCATCATGTTACATGACTGTTACGACTAATCGGGTTTTCTTATATGGTAAACCCGATTGGTAAATTAGCTGTTATGTATTCGGGATGAACCTCGACTAATTACCCTAGTATATTTTGCATTATTTAAATTAATTCAGTCCCTTATTTAGAGTGAAAACTACCGGGCGATTATGCTATTTTTGGTGAGTTTTGCTTGGGTTATTTCCTCCCTTTATGTGACCATCCTTGGTGAATCCTTCATATCATACTATTGCCTTTTTCTCTAACACATGACAACTTTAGTATTTAGTTAATTATAGAAAATTTGATATACAAATCAATTTGTCTCCCATCTCTTTAACTTTTATATATATGTGTTACTTATATTTTTGGTACTTTGGCCCTAATTGATTTTCTGTCCATTACTTATAAAAAATATCTTCACTAACTGATTCTTGAATATTTTTTTCTCATCTTCTCTTTAGTTTTACTTGACTAATTATGGTAGTGAAATATATTTTTCTCTCCTTAATTGATCTTACGTAGTGGTTAAAGGAAAGATTTTATTAATTGATTTTAAAAAAAAAAATATTCTCCCTTCCTTTTATTTTCACAACCTCTCACAATTCTTTCACTATATAAACAAGCATTTCCATCATTTTAAGGGGGCTTGAAGGAGATACTCCCTCTAAAAAATATATCTTACGGTTATTATTTTGCTTTCGCCTCGGAAGCATCTACTCCCTATACAAAATATAGAGATATTCTTAAAGTCTCTTTGGCTGCTGGCGGAGAGTACTGACTCTGGGATTTCTTTTATTCTTATTTATCATCTATTCACTGCCTAACCGGTTAGCCTCTTAAACATCTCTTTCTTTTGTGTTATCTGTTTTGTCCGAAATTTGTGTGAACTTAGTATGCATACCCGCTTTATGACCAACACAAAATAATATGTATCCTATATGCGTGACTTGAATTTTTGGTCTCTATGGTTGTTTGCATGTAATTTTGTGTCCAAACAGGAACTTTAACTCACATATGGGACTAATTGAAGAGTTGCCCGGAATGAGGAAGCCAAAGGAATTTATCACCCAGATTCCATTTTACTTCAAATTTAATTTCGTATTCATAATTGGTCTGTATAATTATTTGTACAAACACTATACATGTATAATGAAATATTGGGGTGTTATGGGGTAGGGATTCCATGATTTGATTATTTTATCACCTAGATATCATGCCTATAGGGTTGTTTAATAGATTTTATGTGTTAGTTTGATTATGTTATCACTTAGGCAAATAATCTAGGATAATTAATTAATTATGTTTATCGCTTAGAAATCATTTTAGATCATTAACTGACTTTTGGACTATTGAATTAATTTTGAATTAATTGAAGCGCGTTCTTGGCATGCTAAAACTGATTTTTTGTATATATAATTTAATTCCGGCATGTTTACTTAATTTTCAGCATGTTTATTCAGTTTTTCAGAATGTTTAATTAAAAAAAAATAATATTAATTTTTAGCATTTATGTAAAATAGTTTTCAGCAAAGCTTAGATAATTTTTTAGCATATAATAATTAATTTCTGGCATGTTTATTTAATTTCCAGTACATAAAATTAATCTCCAGCATTTTTATATTATTTTTCAGCACTTTAAATTTAAATCCCAGCACCTTTTATTAATTTTCAGTATATTTCTCCAGCCTTTGGAATTAAATTTTCAACATTTTTATAATTTTCAGCTGTCTAATTGGTTAACATGGTAAAATTACCGTTTTAGCACTTTTAAGTTTTCAGCGTTTTATTGAGTTTCCTGCAAGATTAAACAAATTTTCGGCATATAAAAAATAAATTTCAGTATTTTTAATTAATTCCTAGCACTCTAAAATATTTTTGGTATTTTAAATCAAGTTCCAATACTTTTAATTAGCTTTTAGTATTTTAAATTAATTTTCCAGCATTTTTTCAAATTAGTTTTCTGCAACTCGGATTAATTTGCCGCACCTTAAGTTGATTTTCCCGCACCTAAAAATATTAATTTCCGGCATATTCAATTACTTTACAGCACCCAAAACATTAATCTTCAGAATATTAAATCACACTTTTCAGCAACTTAAATAATAATTTTTAGCAAGTTTTAGACAATTTTAAGCATTAAAGAATATATATATATTTTTGTGTATCTTTCAGTAATTTCCAGCAACTTTTTAAAATATTTTTTTTGCAGGTTTTAAATAATTTTCAGCATTTAAGAAATTATTTTCAGCAACTTTCAGCATTATTAAATCTATTCTTTAGTATTTTTTTTATTAGTTAAGTTTCAACACTTCTAGCTAACTTTTAGCATTTATTAATTTTCTGTAACTCAAAGTCAATTTCTGGCATTATTAAATTTATCTTTTCAGCATTTTTTAATTAAATTTCAGCATTTGTAACTAAAATTAAATCTTCGGCACTTTGATTAATGCGTCTCACCTAGAAATTATGCCTATAGGTTTAAACCATGTAAAATAAATATTTGTCCCTTTATTTTAAGCATGTTAATCACCTAATTAACTTTAATTAATCAAGAGGTTTTCATGAAACCATCATGTGCTATTTGTAAAGTCCTATCTGTTTTGTATGACGTAAACCTCGAGTCTAATTAGGTAGCCTAGGCTTTTCTTGTCTAGAACCAAACCCCAAATAGTAAGTCCAATGCCTCTTGGACATTAAGTTGGGACGGGTAGACATTTTAGGAAACGTTAGTTTTATCGCTTTTTTTTTAGAACGCCTCTAAGACTAATAACTCAACTAGGTGGGGTAGGTAGGAAAATCGGAAATGATGTAAGTCGCCCCGAGCAAATTCAACAATGCAACATATGACATTGTCATCCGTTAATAAGCCGGGCGCTGATCCGAATAGGCTAAAATTAACCCATTGTCTAAAAGCTTTTCTAAATCGGCTTTTCTTTATCTTAGTTTCAAAATGTTTAGATTATTTGGGGTAGTTTAGGTTCGTTATTATTTAAATAAATCATTTGGTTATATAATTATGTCCTTCTCTCTTCTTGCTTATCTAATATTTTATTTTTTCCTTAATGTATATCATTTAGATAAATAATTATTTTCCTTGTTTAAATGCTTAGTCACTATTAGGTTAGTAAATTAATTAATCGACCCTTGCTTATCACATAGGTTTACCCACATAATATACAAGTTCGGTCAGGACCCACCTTTGTGGACCTCGAAAGGTGCCTAACACCTTTCTTTCGAGGTAACCTGAACCCTTACCCGAATCTCTGGTTGACATAGGTTAATAGCTAATTAATCTTAATTAGTCTAGAATGGTGCCCTAACGCACCTTAATTCGTTAGGTGGCGACTCTTCACTCTTTAAATCCCAAAAGAGTTTGTCACGTCGAATCCCGCTTTTCGCGAGAAAAATGGGGCGCGACAATAAGTATGGAAAACACAAGCAACCAAATGCTTTGAGATAGGAGTAATCGGGCTTGGAACAATGAACCAGTTCATATGGATATAAGCTTTGTGTAGAAACTAAGGGTAGGTGATTTATGAGGAAAATGATAGATTCAAAGGCATATTGCCAATAACGGGCAGGGGTCTTGCTATGATCAAGGAGTCTTAGGCCCGTTTTAACAATGTGTCAATGTTTTCTTTCAACTTTACCTTGTTGTTCATGAGTATGGGGATAGGAAACAAGATGAGATATATCGAGATTAGTGAGAACTAGAGACATTGAATGAAATTCCCCACCCTAATCTGATTGAATGACTTTAATGGTAGTATTAAATTGGCGTTCAACAAGAGCTTTAAATTGATAAAATAAAGTTAGAACATCAGATTTAATCGCAATCAGATACCCCCAAGAATAACTAGTGAAATCATTGACAAAAACAAGAAAATACTTGTGTCCTTGAGAAGAAAATAGAGGTGCAGGACCCCAAACATCAACATACAATAATTACAAAATAGAAGAAATTTTATTAATGCTCAAAGGGAGAGACAATTTTTGTGATTTGCCTAATTGACAAGCTTCACAAACTGTTTTAAAGCTAAAACTAGAACTAGAACAAGGTAAACTATTTTCTAAGAACTTGCTGAAGAACTCTATGATGCGGATGTACAAGATGGAGATGTCAGCAGGAGGGTGAGAACTTGACTGAGTAGAGAGCTGACAGATGGGATTTAATTAGTGAAGAAGATGATTGTAATGTGTAGAGACCGCGATCACTCTAATCTGAAAGAAGAGATCTCCTGGTATCCCAATCTTTAACAAGAAAATAATAAGGGTGAAATTCAAAGAAAACAACATTATCAAGAGCAAAGCATTGAACAGAGAGTAAATGTTTAGTGATTGAAGGGACGTGAAGAATATTTTTAAGGGAGAAAGATCGTAAAGGAGTGTGGAGGAGAGAATCACCAATGTGGTGAATAGGAAGGCCATTGCCATTACCTACATGAACTTGATCTGATCCTTTATAGTCATCAACTTGATGAAAGTTGGTGAGATCTGAGGCAATATGATGTGTAGCACCTGTGTCGGGGAACCATTGTAGAGTGACAAAGATAGGATTTTGATATGATAAGTAAGCGACAACGCTCATATTAGGGATGTTTCATTGCAAATAACTTGAAGCTTGATGGTTAGTGCCATTGAAAATTTGATACTTTTGACAATGATCTGGAGACAGCCATGCTTGCACGTTTGGTGAATAATTTCGTGAATTATAGGAGCGACCACCTCGGCCACCCTGTCCTCTATTAGAACTGCTATGACCCCTATGGAAACTGGAATTGTAGGAACAATAAGAGGTGTTGCTGCGTTGGGTATAGTTTGGGGCCTAATAACTAAACTCAACTATACTTTTCATATTTATTAAATCTAGCGACACTTTCTCTCCTCTCTCTCTCGCTCGTCTCTCATTTGCCTCTTTGCTTATCTTATCCCTCTCCTTTTGTGTATCTGTGTATCTCTCCTTCTCTGATCCCTCTTTCTTTGTGTATTTATGTATCTCTTCTTCTGTACATCTGTGTATCAGGCACATGTAAAGTCCACCAACATAGATACATGATGTTTTACATCTATATTTATGATATTAATGTTTGAATTGCTCAAGAAAAATAGACGAAGAAGAGAGGATTCAAAAGTGAAAAGACTTTGATACATATGATACAATTTGTATCTATGACACAGGCTACTTTACAACTATATCTATGATGTAATGTTTGAATTTTTCAAGAACAATTGAAGAAGAAGAGGAATTTCAGAAGCCAAGAAGAGTTTTGATCCATTCTGAGATTTTTTCTGCTACCGTCTGTATCTATGATACAATGTTTGAACTTCTCAAGAACAATAAAGAAGAAGAGGAATTTTCGAAGCGTAGAAAAGTTTGTTACATTTTATGATTTTTTTGATACAACTTGTATCTATGATACATGGTGCTTACATATTGTATCTATGATATAAATATTTGAATTGTTCAAGAAAAATCGAAGAAGAAGAGAAGATTCAAAAGCGAAAAAGAATATGTACATCTGATATAGTTTGAGGTTGTATCTAATACCATATGATACATCTCTATTACGTAGGGGTGTATATAGGTCGGGTTGATTCATTTTTAAAAATTATTATACAAATTGTGTCTGTTTATTCAATCTATAAACCAAATCAAACCAACATAAAGTAGATTTTTTGTTTCTGATTTTAATAGGTTCTTTCAGTTTCTTTTTTTTTTTACAATTACACTATAAATAAAAGTGTAATTGAATTATACAAGATTTGGAAAAAAAAAATAGAACATTTGGAAAATCAAGAAACTACTAACAAATTAGAAAATAAATTCTAACAAATCCAATACATACAAAGGAGCAGTAGTGCATTAACAACTACGCCAACAAATATTGCAGGAAGAATACTACATAAAAACTTCTTGAAAGATATCTTACTTTGTACTGCAATGACTAAGTTCTGTGGATTCTCAATTGGAATGACAAAAGATCCAATATTTGTACGTAATTTATCTAAACTACTTTAAAAAATATTTACAAAGCATATTATAATTAATATTTTTTATGTATTAAATAATTAAAATTATATATGTATTATATTAGTTTGGTTTGGGTTCGATTTGACTTTCTTTTTGTTAATACCAAACAAAGCCAAGAAAGATTCATTTTTTTTTCTATAGCCAAACCACAAGCTTATTTTTTTTCGGTTCGACTTGGTTCATAGGTTCGATTTGGCTTGATGGTTTGGCTTGTACACCCCTACTCTCACGATTTCAAAGCAGTCTGTATTTTGTATCTGACTACTTTATACATCTCTATCATAGATTTTCCCAATTTTCAACTTTACATATGTATCTATGATACATGTTTCTTTACATATGTATCTATGATACATGTTTCTTTACATTTGTATCCATGATAGAATGTTTGAATTGCTCAAGAACAATCGAAGAAGAAGAGAAGATTCAAAAGTAAAATTTTCAAAATTCTGCTCAATTAATCAAAGCAGTTTATTGCTCGAGAATAATTTTTCTGATACATAGATACAATTGATTGTATCCATATGTATCAATCGAAGAAGAAGAGAAGATTCAAAAGCGAAGAAATGTTTGATATAATTTGCTTTTCTATTTTTTCTGATACATAGATATAGAAAGCATATAAAATTTTATTATACATTGGTCGTATCAATATGTATCAATCGAAGTAGAAGAGAAGATTCAAAAATAAAAAGAGTCTGATACAGTCTGTTTTTCTCTTTTTTCTCATACATAAATACCAACAAAATTACAATTTTTCAGATATATAGATACAATTGGTTGTATCTATATATATCAATTGAAGAAGAAGAAGATTTTTCAGATATATAGATACAATTGGTTGTATCTATATATATCAATTGAAGAAGAAGACGATTTCACATTCTTCTATTTGCAATACTTGAGTATGTTTAGGAAGACAAAAACAAGAAAATTAATGACAATTTCAGAGAGGGAGAAAGGCAAGCGAGAGAGGAAGAGATTTGCTAAAAGTCGTAAGTACAATTATGTTAAATAAAATTTTAAAACTATAGCTATGTATGATAAATATACTAGCTACGTTTGCCTAGTTAAGTAATTTTTCATATTTTAATACATTCTATATATTTTTGGTTTAAAACCAACATGTTTTTTTAAATTATTTTACTTGAGAAAGTAACTTTTCTCGTTTGACAAAAAAGATATATAAGCTACATATTTTGACACTTGAAAAAGGTATAGAATAACTTTTTCAACTGGTAGCGAAGGTTGTACTAATTCAAAATTTTCTTCCTCATATTTTAAATGTCATGGTGAGAACTGAGAAGAGGAAAATAATTAATATATTTAGTCTTCATTGTAAAGCGATGGTGCTAGAATATCGGCAAACTGTAAGTGTATAACAACATTTTGATTTTAGGTATTACAAAAGTAAGTTTGTATATGGAGTTAGAATATTAGCCCGTTTGTTTCAGTTTCTGATAAAAAATAGGTAATTTCTTCCCTCATTTCATTTAGCTTTCTTTGTTATCTCTAATTTGTGCTCAGTAATTATGGATTATGTCTTTCTTACATGCTTGCTAGGTTTTGTAAATTGGTATATGTTAGCATATTTTGGGGGGTTTACATGACTGTTGTCTTCTTGAATTTATTTTGATACTCTTATATTGATTGTGTGGCCGAAATTGTGTTCTCCCATTCTTTTCGCAATCTTTACATATTTGAATTCTGTATTCCATTTGCATAGATTGGTAGTTAAATGCTGCATAAATTGCTAAGCTATTGCCCTTATAAAATTATTGCCTTTTGTCCAAAATATGAATGAACATATTCTCATGAGTTTGAACTATCTTTATGTCACGACCCAAAATTCCTTGGGTTGTGATGACACCTACCCCAACCCACCATGATAGGTAAGCCTAACTCACCAAAATACAGTTCATTTTAAGTAAAGGTAAATAATGAAATAACACGTCTAATATCCAATAATAACCCAAAACAACATTAAATGAAAGAAAATCGAACATAGTACTCCAAAGACCTCCCAAGACTCAGCTGTCATGAATATAAGAGCATCTCTAATACAGACTGTCATAAATACAAAAGCAACACTATTTGGAAAAGTAAATTATATAGAAAATAAAGGATAGATGAGGCCAAATCAATATCTGAAGGTAGAAGCTCACCACAACTTCAAATGATATAGGAATGAGCAAGCTCTAGCCACAGGGTCCACTCATATCAGGATCTGTATCAGAAGGATACAAAAAAAGTAGGAGTGAGTACGATCCACTTGTACTCAGTAGGTATCATAGGCCGACTAAGCTCAAGTAGAAAACTATATCGAATAAAGAATACTAAAGTAATTATGCAAGCAGAAAAGTTCCAAGAGTAAGTAATATCACAAATATCTCAATTACAACCACAATCCAAAAGGGGATGCAATGCAACGCAATAATATGGTATTTTATATAATGGCCAATGCGTACCAAAATACACACCTTCCGAGAATTTATCGCTTCCAAAATAGGACCCATGAGAGATTCGTGAGATCCATATATCATTTTTGGACTCAAATCGGGACTTCCATATATCTATATATCAAGATCCGGATTCAAATCGGAACTAAATCAATATCACATACCCAGACTCGAATCAAGATTTCAGTAAGTCTTGCTCAGACTCGTACCAGGACTAAATCAATATCACATACCCAATCTCAAATCGAGATTTCAATAAGTCTTATTCAGACTCAAACCGGGACTAAAATAATTCATTGTTTCAAAATAATTCTTTCATACCATTTCTTTCACAATAAAATCATTCAAATCTTTTCTTTCAATTTATAGTTTCTATAGTTCATGAAATGTATGAACATGAAGGTAAAATGAACCAGGAACAATAATATACCAACAAATCTCATAATCAATGTCAATTTGTGCACATAGGCAACAAGCGTCGCTACCAAACTAGGGATCCATGGCCCACATCACAAAATAGTATAAGCAATAATTTGCATCACAATAATACTCCATCTCGTTAGTTCTCAAATCCATAATTTCATAGCACTAGCATGGTATTTTACAATCCTTATTGTAATTTTTTATTTTTTCTATATTTTGACCATCTTCCCTTCCTCGTGGTTGTTTTATGTCATTTATGAGTTGTAGGGATGGTTGGAACGACCCTCGAAGCATTCGGGAGTGATTTATATGAGTGAGGTTTTGAGTAGCCTTAAAGTGAGACTTTTGACTATGGTCATTATTTTGTGATCTGAACACCGGATGATGATTCTATTAGTTCTAATAGATCCGTAATGTCAATTTTGGGTTAATAGCGAGGTTAATTTGGGTTCAGAGTCTTTGTTTTGATTTTTGAGCGATTAGATGAGAAGCTAGTTATTTTAGCCTAAAAGGGTTCTCGGGGGGGGGGGGTAATTTGTTGAAAAAACCTTCTTTTGGTGAATTTGATGGTTCCATTGAGTTCGAAAGGTCAAAATTATCTTAGTAGATTTTTATTTTATTTTTGTGGGTACCTAAACGGATACCGAGGGTTCGTTCAGAAGTTTTTTTTATCATTTCCCTTAGCTGAGTTGTTGTCTACTAGTGTAGACCAACTCTTTATTCTTGTTAGAGGGGGTTTCTTTGTATTTGAGGTGAAGGATTTTCTTGGGTATCACGAACATGAGGTGGTGGCCGAGTTTGCAAAGAGTAATCGGAGTCGGGTCAGGTCTTTTGTTCTTTGCGACCATGCCACCGCATTCGCAGTAGGTTCGGGTTGCTAGCCTTCGTGAACGTGAGGGGTTGACCGCGTTCGTTGGTCACTGTTCACAAAATAATATAAAAACTCCATTTTCGCGATTCTATTTCTATTTTCACCATTTTTGAACCTTGAGATCTCAGGATAGGCGATTTCAAAGGGGATTTTTCATCAAACTTGTTTGGGTGAACTTCTAAACATAATTTTTATCATTACCCATTGATTTTATCTCAAAAAAAACTTCAAAACTTGGATTTTAAACTTGGGATTTGGGGTATTACTCGATAAAGTGAGAAAATAATTTTTCCATGATTTCAAGCTTGTTGTCAAGCTGTTTTTCGATGGGTTTTCATATTTAGAACCCTTAGAGTATGGTTAACATAATTCTTTATTAAAATTCTAGTTTTACCCTTTTTATTTTGGGGTCAATTTTTGAATTATTTTTGGACCCAAAGCGAAAGTGGCCAATATGGGTATCATTAGACTCCTTTTGACATGTAGATTATGTTTTTGATAGATTAGGTACGTTCCAAGGCTACACAAAAAGGAAAGGCCTTTTGTTGGGGGGTCCAGGCTAATGTTTCGGCATTCGAGGTAGGTTATGGCTTAACTTTCTTCAGACTGGGTTGGGTAGTTAACCATTCATGTAAAGTATACTATGGGTTGGAGATTTTATCATGGTATTCATCTTTTAAGATTATTAGTTTATCATGTTGCCCATGTGAGGGCTTTTGTGAATCTTATTATTAACTTGAGAGATTATTATCGTTGAGATGTCCGTGCGGGGATTGGTATTGGTCTTGTTTGATCATTATTTGTTCTTTATCATTATTGTGATTCCCGTGTGAAGGAAAGGTCTTTTGTTGAGGGGTCCAGGCTCATGTTTCGGCATTCGAGGTAGGTTATGGCTTAACTTTTTTCAGACTGGGTTGGGTAGTTAACCATTCATGTAAAGTATGCTATGGGTTAGAGATTTTATCATGGTATTCATCTTTTAAGATTATTAGTTTATCATGTTGCCCATGTGAGGGCTTTTGTGAATCTTATTATTGACTTGAGAGATTATTATCATTGAGATGCCCGTGCGGGGATTGGTATTGGTCTTGTTTGAGCATTATTTGTTCTTTATCATTATTGTGATTCCCGTGTGGGGTTTTTGATTGATATTATTTGATGTCTTACATGATTTTTCACTATTGTGTTGACATGAGATGGCTTGTATCATGATCTATTGAGATTTGAGGTGACTTGAGCTTATTTATACCATTATTGAGTTAATTCATTATATGATGTTGAACTGGTTAAGAGCATGCATCTTCATTTCATTCATCTATATTTATGGAGCTGGTACTCTTGAGAAATACTGTTTTTGAAATAAATGAGACACTTTATAAAATGCCTTAATTGAGGAATGTGCCAGTAATGTTGATTGATGAGATTGTGATAGTATATGGATTGCGAACCCCTATAGGTCCTCTCTTAGAAGCTTATGCTCGAAAGATGTATACAAGGTAACATTGAGACATTGCATCCTTGTCATATCATTGCTTTACATCACTTGCATTTCTCTTATTTAATTGTTATCATGTAATTTAGTTTTTCTTTTGTATATTTATGAGTAGTTACTCTTATATTGTTATTATAGTTATATCATTTATATTCTTAGTAGTTGTATGGCTTGAGCTGCCATTGGAAACTTTTCTGTATGCAAGTGGAAGCGTTGCTCATAGTTTCTTTTATATGTTTAGTTTTCTACTTTGGTTGGTCGGCCTATGATGCCTACTGAGTACAAGTGGACCGTACTCACTCCTACTTTTTATACCCTTTTGGTGCAGATCCCAGTTTGAGTACAACCCATGGAGCCTGAGTTCATGCTGACTTGAGAGTGCTTCGGAGTACCGGTGAGCTCCTCATCTGGATCATGTTCCAAACTTCCTCTTTATTATTATTATGTCTTTATTTTTCATTTAAAGACAGAGTTTTATGTATTTTCATACACTATGTCAGTTTTAAAGTGCTCTTTACTCATGACACTAGATTTTGGGATTGGAGTTGTATCTATTTTAGATTTTGGAGTTGTTTTATATTATTGACCTGACTTTATCCTAAAGTCTCGTATTTGATTGTTATTTATCTTCTTTTTGCCTTTTCATATTTCTTGTGGAGTTAGGCTTACCTACTAAGGTTGGGTTGAGATAACTTTCGTCATGAGCTCGAATTTTGGATTGTGAAAAATTGATATCAGAGGACTAGGTTCGCCGATCTCAATAGTAAAAGAGTAAGATGTCTAATAGAGTCCGCGAATCAATACGTTGATGTCTTTTTCTATCTTTGAGAGGCTCTAAGACATTTTTAGGAAAACTTCTCTAATTTTATCCCTATTGTACTTGTTGTTCATGCAAAGTATTCTAAAGTTGTATTCCACCTACGCAGATGGTGAGAACTCAATCAGGAGTTATTGAGGATATCGAGCCAGCACCATCTGTAGAAGTTCCAGTCTAGGGATGAGGCAAGGATTGTGACCAAAATCGAGGAAGAGGCCGAACATGAAGTGAGGCTCCAGCTAGAGGGCGAGCTAGAGAGGCCTCTCCTGAGTCAGATATTAATCATGTTGAGGCGGCTTATCAGCCAGAGGATATGGGACCAGCTCAGACCCCTCAGGGTTTTGTTACCACCCTAGTGTTATAGGATATTCTGATTTAGCTTTTAATCCATTTGAGTTGCACCTCTCAGGCAGGTATTTTATCGGGTACACCAGATGGTTCTTAGATAAGAGAGGGTATTCAGCCACTAAGGCAGGTTCCTATTCATAGTTTTAAGACTCACAGGGCATAACCAACTGCTGTTGTGGCCTCACGTGTTGAGGTATTACCTGCCAGACTTGTTGTTTCGCCTGTAGCTCCTGGTCCAGTGATGTTTGCTAATGTGCAGAAGAGGTTTGAGATATTTATACGATTATCCCCTCCTAAGTTTAGTGGTCCTATTGGTGAGGATGCTTATGAGTTCTTGGTCAACTGTCAGGAGAGGTTGCATAACCTCAGTTTGCTTGAGTCCCATGGTGTTGAATACACTACGTTCTAATTGGCTGATGTGGCTAAGCAGTGGTGGAGATCTTTTGTCAATTGTAGACCAGTGGGTTCTTCTCCTTTGACTTGGACCCAGTTTTATGAGATTTTCCTTAAGAGGTTTATAACCTATAACTTAAGGGACAAACTAAGGGATGAGTTTAATAATTTGGATCAGGATTCTATGCCTATTGTTAAGTATGAGGCTCATTTTAATGGATTGTCTATGTATGCCACAACTAGTATCTCCACTGAGTTTGAGAGGATCTGAAATTTTATTAAGTGCTTGACTATTTCTTATTAGTTGGCAATGGCTCAGTTAGTGATTTCAGGTGGCTTCTTTTAGAGACTATTCGCCTGGGTACTCAGAGTGGTGGTGATAAAAGGGGACACTGATAGGGCAGTTTCAGTGGTCATTCATCCTGAGGTAGGGATTTCTTAGACAGAGGTTCTCATGGTTACCACGGTAAACTGATTCAGGCAACTTTGTAGAGTTCAGTTAGTGGGTTTAGAAGTTCTGAGGTTTCGAGTGGTCAGAGATTAGGTCGTGCAGGCTAAGTGTCTCATTTTGGTTCATTAGGTTATAAAGGGTGTTTTGGATCTTCTGATCCCTCACATCGTGATTTATCTAGTAGGAGATTTTTTATGTGTGATGAGCGTGTACACTTAGCGAGGGATTATCCCCGACGTGTGATGAGTCCTCTCTAGTAGGGTTTTTAATTTTAGATTTGTCGGATGCTAGTATTAGTAGTTAGAGAGGGTACACAGGGCAGTAGAGGTGGATCTAAAAGTACCAAAGGTGGAGCTCAAGGAGCTCGTAATAATGAATGAAGAGTTGCTCAGTCCGGTAAGAGATGTAGTTTGTGCTATGCTTTTTCTGGGAGACTTGAGGTAGAGGCCTCTGATATTGTGATTATAGGTCTCATCCCAGTTTGTCATTGTCCTTCTTTAATATTGTTTGACCCTAGGTCTATGTTCTCTTATGTTTCTGTATATTTTGCTACTGGTACTAATGCTATGTATAAGTCCCTTACCGTACCCATTTGTGTATCTACCCCCGTAAGTGATTATTTAGTGGTGGATTGAGTGTACCGATCATTTGTGATGACCTTTTTGGGGCATGAGATTTGGGTAGACTTGGTTTCCTTGCTATGGTTGACTTTGATGTCATTTTGGGTATAGATTAGTTGTCTCCTTACTATTTGGTTTTGAATTATTTTGTCAAAATCATGACCTTAGCTATTCCGGGTGTACTGAGGTTAGAATGGAAAGGGACTCCCAGTTTGTGTCTAAAAGGGGTTATATCCTTTCTACGTGTTTGTCGCATGGTAGGGAAGGGGTGTCTTTCTAATTTAACAAATATGCGCAATACCAGTGTCGATTCACCACCTCCCTTGGATTCTGTGAGAGTCGTGAAAGATTTCATGGGCGTGTTTCATTTGGACTTACCTGGTGTTCCTCCGGATAGGGATATTGATTTTTCTATTGATGTAGAGCAGGGCACTCAACCCATTTCCATTCCTCCTTATAGGATGGCCCCGACAGAGTTGAAGGAATTGAATGAGCAATTACAGGATTTGTTGGGTAAGGGTTTTATTATATCGAGTGTGTCTCCTTGTGGTGCTCCTCTTTTGTTTGTGAAGAAGAAAGATGGATCTATACGCATGTGTATTGATTATCGAAAATAAAACAAAGTGACTATCAAGAACAAGTATCCCCTTTCATAAATTGATGATTTATTCGATCAGCTTTAGGGTGCCTCAGTGTTTTCTAAGATCGACTTGAGATCTGGTTACTATCAGTTAAGGATTAGAGCTTTGGATATTCCAAAACAGCTTTCCAAATGCGGTATGAACACTATGAGTTCTTAGTTATGTCTTTTCGGTAGACTAAAGCCTTGACGACATTTATGGAGTTGTTGAATAGAGTATTTTGACCTTATCTTGATTCTTTTATTATTGTGTTCATCAAAGACATCTTGGTTTATTTCAATAATGAGGCTGAGCATGTAACGTATTTGAGGGTCGTAATTCAGAGGTTAAAAGATGAGCAGTTGTATGCCAAGTTCTCCAAGTGCGAGTTTTAGTTGGATTGTGTTTCTTTCTTGGGTCATTTGGTGACCAAGGATGGTATTATGGTCGATCTGGTCAAGGCGGCGGTGCGTGATTAGGCTAGACCTACTTCTCCTACTGAGATTCATAGTTTTGTTGGGTTAGCAGGCTATTAGCGACGGTTTGTGCAGGGCTTCTCTTCCATTACGACTCCCTTGACTTAGTTGACTCAAAAAAAGTTATTTTACTATGATCGGGTGATTGTTAGAGTATCTTTTAAAAGCTCAAGGAGTTATTGACTTTGACTCCTATCTTGACTTTGCCTGAGGAGGGCGTGGGTTTCACTGTGTTTTGCGATGCTTCCGGAGTTGGCCTGGGTAGTGTGTTGATGCAGAAGGGTAAGATGATTGCCTATGCTTTGACAAAGTTAAAGGTCCATGAGAAGAACTACCCTACTCATGATTTGGAGTTAGCCACAGTTGTGTTTGTGTTAAAATTGTGGCATTATTACTTGTATGGAGTTCATTGTGAGATTTTCTCCAATCATTATAGCCTTCAACACTTCTTCACTCTATGAGATCTTAATATGAGACAACATAGATGGTTAGAGTTTCTTATGTATTATGATCTCACTATTCTTTATCATCTGGGCAAGGCTAATGCGGTAGCGGATGCCTTGAGTCAGAAGGTGGCGAGTAAGGAGAGTTTGGCTTATCTTTTGGCAGAGGAGAAACCTTTATACTTAGACATTCAATCTTTAGCTAACCAATTGGTTCGACTTGATATTTCAACACCTGGGCATATTTTGGCGTATGTTTAGGCTAGATCCTCATTAATGGAGCATATTCGAGCTCAACAGTTTGATGATAAGAGGTTGAGAGTGATTCTTGATAAAGTGTTGAGTGGTGAAGCAAAGACATCATCATTTTTATACCGAGGGAGTTTTGAGGATTACTGGTCATTTTTGTGAGCCGAGAGTTGGTGGTTGGATTAGACTGATCTTGGAGGAGGCTCATTGTTTGAGCTATTCTATTCATCCAGGAGCAACAAAAATGTATCATGACTTAAAGCAACACTATTGGTGGTGTGGGATAAAGAAAGACATTGTAGAGTTTGTGGCCAAGTGTTTGAGTGGAAATAGGACCGGATCACTATGGACTTTATGGTTGGTTTACCCCCAACTTTTGGGAAGTTTGATTCATAGGTTGACTAAATCGATGCACTTTGTACCTGTGAAGGTGAATTATAATATGGAGAAGTTAGCCAAGATCAGCATTCAGGAGATTGTTCGGTTGCAGGGTGTACCTATCTCAATTATTTCTGCTAGAGGTACGCAGTTTACCTCTAATTTTTAGAGTTATATACAGAGTGAGGTGGGTACTCAGCTTGATATGAGCATAATTTTTCACCCTCAGATGGATGACCAGACAGAGTGGACCATTTAGATGTTAGAGGACATGTTTTGAGCGTGTCTTGTGGTTTTTGGTGGTCATTGGGATTAGTTCTTTCCCTTAGTGGAGTTTGCCTATAACAACAGTTACTATTCCAGTATTCAGATGGCGCCTTTTGAGGCTTTGTATGGGAGGAGGTGTAGATCCCCCGTAGGATGGTTTGATTCATTTGAGGTTAGGCCTTGGGGCATCGATTTATTGAGAGAATCGATGGATCGAGTGAGGTTGATTTAGCAGAGGCTTGTGGATTCCCATAGTAGGCAGAAGAGTTACGCTGATTGATGAGTTCGTGCTATGGTATTCATGCTTGGTGAGTGGGTTTTGTTGAAGGTACCGCCCATGAAGGGTGTGATGAGGGAAGCTTAGTCCAAGGTTTATTGGACCTTTTGAGACTCTTGAGAAACTTGGAGATGTGGTCTATAGGTTGGCTCTACCTCCCAACCTATCAGCGGTTTATTCAGTATTCCATATTTTGATGTTGAAGTGATACCATCCTGATGATTCTCATATGATCCGGTGGGATTCGATTGCATTAGATCATGATTTTTCCTTTGAGGAGAATCCTATTGCTATTTTGGATAGGCAGACTAGAAAGTTAATATCCATGCATATTGAATCTGTGAAAGTCCAGTAGAGACATCCCCCGATTGAGAAGGCTACGGGAGATTGAGTCTGATACACGGAGTAGATACCCCCAACTTTTAATTGATTCAGGTACTTTATTTACTTTGTTGTTCGAGGACAAACGCGTATTTTAGTGGTGGATAATTTAACAACCCTCATTGTGATTTTGAACTTTTTATGTGCTTTAACCACTTTACCCTTCCCCATAGTTGCTTTATATCATTTATGAGTTGTAAGGATGGCTGGCACGATGCCTGAAGCATTTTAGAGTGATTAATATGAGTTTGAGGTTTTGAGTAGCCTTAAAGTGAGACTTTTAACTTTGGTCAACATTTTGTGATCCGAGCATCGGATGGTGATTCTCTCAGTTACATTAGATCTGAAATGTCAATTTTGGGTTAGTAGATAGGTTAGTTCGGGTTCAGAGTCTTTCTTTTCAGTTTTGAGGACTAGATGAAAAACTAGTTATTTTAGCCTAAAGGGTTCCCGATGGGTATGATTTGTGGTGGTTTTACAACACTTTCGACGCTTTAAACATGAAGAGTATGCTAGTTTTAAAGGCACGTTTATGTGGATATGATGTGTTTTATGGTGTTCGCAGGGAACACAGGTTTCGGGAGTTCAAATTTAAAAAACTGGTAAAATGCAGCCTAAGTGCATTAGACGAGCATTGGGATGACCCATTGGATCTGAGGATGGGTCGTTCCAGGCTGTCATGGGAAAGAATCAGAGGAAATGAAACTTAAAGTGTTCAGAATGACAACATCCCATGACTTGTTATGAGATACAATGAGCTTGTCTTGAGGATCGTGGGATGAGATCCTGAAAAAAGCAAATTCCATGTCAGAAACAACGATCACCTACAACGAACCGTCCCATGAAAGGATGAGCCATCCTGAAGAGGTGTCCTAAAGACTTCAGAGGACCTATAAAATTGATCATCCAATAACGGCTATAAGGACGGATCATCGTAGCATTGCATGAGTTGTCCAATCACTTTATCTGAGCTGCCGAAATTACAATCCAATTCTTTTTAGGATGGGTTTTGTTTTGTCTATAAATACCTTTCCTAGGTTTTCTTTTATTCTTTACACATTACAACTACTTCTTGTGAGTTGACATACGCTCTTCGGAGGCTTGAAAAACATATTCGCTTGGAGATTAATCATAGTTTAGAGTTTTAGTTTATTCTATTCTTCTTGTACTTGCATGGTTATGATTTATTCTCTGAATTGTTGTTGTGTTCTTGCAATTATGCATAACTAAACCCCACAACTAGGGTTGTGGGAACCATAATGGAATAACGAAGTAGGGTTTAAGTACATAGTGATTCTAAACCGGTGTGAGTGCATGCATTGTTATTCCTTTCGCTTTGATTGCTTTCTAATTGTGTAAAACATTAAAACTCACTTATATTCTTTACTTGATTGAACCTAGAGAAGTAGAGATTAGGAAAAGGTAATCAATAATAGAGACTTGAAGCTATCAATCTTCACTTAATAACTTGAGTTGTGGTCGCGGGAAAGCTAATCTGGAATTAAGGATAAGGGTTAGATTGTAAAACTCATGAGACCTGTTCTGGTAATTGGGGATAGTCATCTAATAGGGGCGTACAGGCTGTTTAGGTGAACTTAACTTATCAATTCGGCATGCTAAGCACCGGGATAGATCACTAGTACATAGAACCTACGGAGTTATGAAATCATGGGGAACACAATCCTAGTGTCTCACTTTTATTGATCACAACCCAGATAATTTGATAATTGTTACTATTAAAATATTTAGTTATTACTCTGAAACCCCCATTCAAAAATAGTAGATTAAAAGGTACAAATACTTACTTTGACCTAAGTCCTAACCATATTCCTCATGGGATCGACCCAAACTTTGGTTGGGTTCTATACTTAACAACAACCGCATTGTACTTCTTTTTAATGTGTAATTTGGGTGACATCAAATTTTGGCGCCGTTATCGGGGAATATGGCTTAGGATTAGATCATTGTAATTATTCCACTTTTAATCCATATTTCCTATTTTTACTTTTTATGTTGTTTTTGTTTTTTTCTTAGGGTGCACACCGGTGCATGCACAACACCTGGAGTCAAGGCAATCCCCTGATTCCACTTGATCTAGAAATGGAAAAAACATTAAGAAATTTGAGGAGAATAGATTATCAAGGCATTCAAGAGACTCCAAAGCAAGCTACAATACAGATGGTAGCTGAAGAATATGAGAGACAAGATGAAGTCGCCCATCAAGCTATTGCTGATGCACTAGCTAGGTAGGAAGAAGTAGCCCGTCAGGCTACAGCAGATGAACAAGCTAGGCAAAGAAGGAATATGGGTTGTGATCATCAACCCCATTGATATGTCCCTCAGTTTGATGATGATGAGGATGATGCTGACCTTGATGATGCAGGTACAACAGGTGCTATTGTTCCACCTGTACTGCCCGCTGGAGACAAGTTCGACATTACCAGCATGATGATACAATTGCAGAACATGAAATAAGTATTCACTAGTCATGCTATTGATGATGCAAACTTGCATTTAATGAACTTTGTGGGGATCTGAAAAATCCTATAAGCTACAAGGGTGGGTCAAGAAGCTATCCAAATGCATTTATTTCCTTTCTCATTAGCTGGTGAAGTAACTCTATGGCTGGCAGAATTACCAAATGACTCAATCACTACCTGGAGGGAGCTAAAAGGGCTTTCTTGGAAAGGTTTTTATGTCATCCAAAATGTTGTAGCTCAAGGACAAGATCTATAACTTCAAGAAACTACATTCAGAGGCTTTGTATGAGACATGGTTGAGATTTAAGAAGAAGTTGCAACAAGTCACAAATCACAGAATAGCTGAACATAGCTTGTTGGAGATCTCTATAGATCCTTGAATGCAAATAATAAGGTTGTAGCAGACACTGTCATGGAGGAAAGTTTATGATTCATACTTGGGCCGATGTATCAGTTATACTTGATATAGTCACCAAAACCAATAGAGCTTGGCACACATGAGAGTCTGACGTTCCTGTTAGCACTTATGCTATATGTGCATTGCTTAAGAAGTAGCAGAGATAAGAATGGAATTGTTTCTGATTGCAAAGCATATCATAGGAGCAAGGGATGAAAAGGTAAATGCATTCAGTTCACAGGAAAAGCACCAAGACATGATTATTCTGCTTCTGATAAGGAGGCTAACTACTTAGATGATCAGGTAGTGGGTTTTTTTTGCCAAAACCAAAGGGTCTAATCAAGACTCTTAACGCCAAGGTCAAGGGAGTCAAGGTCAGAACTTCTACAAAGATAACAACTACAATTGGTCAGGTTATAGAGATAGAAGTAAAGGCACAGATGGAGATTGGAAGAAAATAAATGGTTACAAGAATGACAAAAGTGGTTTATACATTTCTCCTAGGAGTCACAAAACTAAGTCAAGTAATGCTAGGGTGGAAGATCTATTGGCCAAAGTGCTAAAATGGGTAGAATCTAGTGATGACCACCTTAAGGAGATTCGAGCTGATATTTTCGAGATGAACCACAAGGTGGAGTTATATGTTAATGCAATTAAGCAGCTTGAGCAACAATTCAGCCAAAATTTTTGTAGCTTTGAACAAACATCAGAAAGGTACACTTCTGAGTAACACTGTTCAAAATTTGAAGTATGATAGTCATTGCATAGCTGTGACTACTAGAAGTGGTAAGATGACTACCGACCCTCCTATGCCATTTATTGTTGATAATAAGGCCGAACCTGATATGATTTATATTAAAAGGTAGCTGAATCTAAAGATCAGGTTATTGATGAAAATTTGACTGAAAAGTTATCTCCAATTGATAAAAGAGAGACCAAGACCAAAAAAGGGAAAGAAAAGAAGGTCCCATAGATTTTGACTCCTATTCTACGACCTCTTCCACTTTCCCGCAGAGATTGAAGAAGGGAAATATCATAAGTTTATTTTAATATTGAAATAATTGTCTGTGAATATCCTTTAGTTGAGGTACTTGATCAAATGTCTGGCTATGCCAAGTTTTTGAAGGATCTTGTTACGAATAAGAGGAAGTGAGTTTTAAGCCTGTTGATAACTTACACCATTGTAATGAAATTGCTTCTCGGTATTTTGTGCAGAAAAAGAAAGATTCTGGAGCATTCACCATTCCACGTACCATTGAAGCGTTCAACTTTCCAAAGGCTTTGTACGACTAGGGTGCTAGTATTAATCTGATGCCGCTAGCAGTAATTAGACAGTTGGGGTTGGAGACGCCCAAACCAACTTTGATGAGACTTCTTATTGTGGTTCACACTGTAAAAAAGTCGGTGAATGTTTTTTATGATGTTTTAGTAAAGGTTGAGTCGTTCATCTTTCCAACTGATTTTTTCATTAGAAAAAATAAATCCTGGAGCATTCACAATTCCATGTACCATTGGAGCATTCAACTTTGCAAAGGCTTTGTGTGACTTAGGTTCTAGTATTAAACTGATATCGCTAGCAGTGTTTAGACAGTTTGGGTTGGGGGTGCCCAAACTAACTTCAATGAGACATCATATGGTGGATCGCACTATAAAGAAGTTGGTGGGTGATTTGTATGATATTTTAGTAAAGGATGAGTCATTCATCTTTCCATCTGATTTTTTCATCCTAGACTGCGAGGTTGATTTTTAGGTCCCATCATCTTGGGGAGACCATTCCTAGTGATCAGACGAGCATTAGTTGATATGGAAACTGGACAGTTGAAGTTTCAGTTGAATAATAAGAAAGTGATATTCAATGCTTGCCAATCTATGAAGCAACCAAATGACATACATGTGGTCTCAGTTATTGCTATAGTTGATGAGGAGGCCCTGCCAGTTCCTATTGAGGAGAAACTTAGTGTTGAGGAACTGATAGTTGTGATCATAAATTTTGATGGTGATGATATAGATGAGTATGATGAGATGGTGATGATATAGATTATTATGATGAGATGGTGAGTGCACTCACTAGTATGGGGTCACACACTTATGCTCTGAAGAATTTAGATTTGGATTTAATAAATTGGGAGGCTCCACCCGCCAAGCCTTTTATTAAGGAGCCTCCTATCTTAGAGCTCAAGGCTCTCCCATCCCACCTTCGCTAGGCTTTCTTGGGAGCCAATAACACTTTTTCCAATCATTATAGCAACAGATTGGTAGAATGGCAAGTTGAGGCTCTAGTATCTTTGTTTAGAAAGTTCAAGAGGGCCAGTAGATGATCCATTGCTTACATTATTTGTACTCCACTGGGAATCTGTTCTCACAAAATCCAGCTCAAGACCAATTATATTCCTAGTATTGAGCATCAACATAGGCTGAATCCACTTATGTAAGAGGTAGTCTAAAAGGAAATCATAAAATGATTGGATGCAAACGTGGTTTACCTTATTATAGACAATAAATGGGTAAGCGCAGTCCAATACATACTGAAGAAAGGTTGAATCACTATGGTCTCGAATGCAAAGAATGAGCTTATCCCGATGAGACCAGTCACAGGTTGGCGAGTATGCATGGATTATAGGAAGCTGAACACATGGACTGAAAAAGATCACTTTCTGATGTAATTTATGGATCAGATGTTAGACCGTCTTGCTGGTAAAGGATGGTATTATTTTCTTGATGGTTATTTGGGAAACAATCAAATTTTGACTGCTCTCGATGACCAAGAGAAGAACACTTTCACTTGTCCATATGGAATGTTTGCCTTCAAAAGAATGCCTTTCAAATTATGTAATGCACCATTAACCTTTCAGCAGTGTATGATGTTTATCTTCTCACATATGGTGGAAGACACTATCGAGGTATTCATGGATGATTTTTTGGTGGTAGGTGATTCCTTTGAATATTGTCTATCTCATTTATCTAGTGTTTTGAGGAGGTGTGAAGACTATAATTTGGTGCTTAATTAGGAAAAGTGTCACTTTATGGTAAAAGAAGGGATAGTGCTTAGCCATAAGATCTTAAAGAAGCGGATCAGGGTTGATAAAGAGAAAATTGAGGTGAATGAAAAATTGCCTCTACCAGTTTCAGTGAAGGGTATTCAAAGCTTTTTGGGGCATGTTGTATTTTATCATTGGTTCATTAAGGATTTCTCTTAAATTGCACATCTTTTGTGTAAATTATTGGAGAATGAGTTGAAGTTCGTGTTTGATGATGCGCGTCTAAAGGCATTTGAGTGCCTTAAGAAAAAGTTGCTATCGGCCCCTATCATGGTTTCACCTGATTGGTCCATGCCTTTTGAGGTTATGTGCGATGCTAGTGGAGTGGCGCTAGGAGCAATCCTAGGCCAACGGCGTCAAAAGATACTTCGCTAGGAAAACACTTAATCCAGCTTAGAAGAATTATACTGTGATGGAATAAGATTTTCTTTCGGTGGTTTTTGCTTTTGAAAAGTTTAGATCTTACTTGCTTGTTGATAACGATCAAATACACCCTAGAAATGAATGTACATGATCATTAGCAATATATTTATCCAACTTTGAGTCGGGGTCGATCCCACGAGGAACAATGTGAGTAGCGATCGAGAAAGTATGGAATGAAAGCAACTTGTTATAATCCAAACAAAAGATACAAATGTTTTGGGGATTTATAATATAAAAACATATCACAGATAGAAACAAACTATAATATGAACAAGTTTATCAATAGCTTTCACAAATGATGGGAAATAAAGGGAAATGATAATGGGGAATCAATTCTATCAATGATGTAAAGTATTTAAATCAACTACTTATGATTATTCATGGATTAGAAAATTAGCCTTGGAACCTTAAGTATCCGCCATGTCTTTCGATCGATTGACAAATATTTCTTGGCTAAAGTCCGTCAAATATTAGTCAAGTGTCAACACGAATAGTTTCAATCTATGGCTATACAAGGATTTGACTATGTCTAGTAGCAAATCCATTTGATGGGTCATACGTCCCAAATCACACTCAATTAATTTTTTCCAACTTTAATTAGCTCTTTCAAGCATTAATCAAAGTAGATGGGCAGTTCCCACTCTAATCTTCTCTTTCAAGCTCAACTAGAGTAGAAATCAATAAAGCACAAGATTAATTTAGACAAGCAACACCCATTTATAAATCAAAAGTAATCAACTAATAAAAAAGCATGAGATAAAATCAAAACCCAAATCAAAAACATAAACATTACATTGTGTCCAATAACAATATCCAAGTATGAATTAATCTACACCTGAATATTCTATACAAAGCGAGGAAATAAAGAGAAGAGTAAGGATTTATCACTACAAATCTTTCAATCTTCAAATCCAAGGGTGTTTAGTCAAGAACCCTATCCTCCAAAGTTAAGAATATGCCAAAGATAGACTTGGAAACTTTAGGGATCGAGTTTGTATGGATTAGGGTTGAAATCGTGAAATTTTAGAACTACCCCAACACCTAGCCCTTTTTCTTCTTCGCGTTCGCGGTCAGGGAGTCATGTTCGCAATCAAGGCATCGCATTCGAGATGGTTAATGAAAGTTGACTTATGTCTTCGCGGTCAGTTGGTCGCATTTATAAAGTCTGGAGCTCACATTCATGGCTGGAGCTCCGCTTTCGTGAAGCACACTTGTACTGCTAGGTCATTTTTCTTCATTTTAGCTCTGTTTTGCCTTGATTGCACTTCTTTTCATCAGAACTTCCTGTACACCTCAAATTACCTAGAATCAACACCTTTCAAATGATAATTAGCCTCATATTATGGATTAACAACAAAAAATTATATGCAAACAGACACAAATAAGTGGTAAAATCGCCACTTTTTACTTGGTACAAAAGTGATTAGACATATTGACCACGTAGCTCTTAGGTACCTTATGGAGAAGAAAGATGCAAAGCCTAAGTTTATTCGATGGGTGCATTTTAAAGAATTTGACTTTGAGGTTAAAGACCAAAAGGGGACTGAAAATCAAGTGGCTGACCACTTGTCATAACTTAAGAAAGAGGCAATGCTGAAATTGAAAGATGTGGTCACCTTAATGATAGTTTCCATGATGAGCATGTATTGGTTGTATCACAAGATTTGATTCCATGGTTCATGGATTTTGATAATTTTTGGTGAGTGATGTGGCACCTTTAGACTTGTCTTTTCAGCAGTGACAGAAGTTTATGTTTGACGTGCAGAAGTTTTTCTGGGATGAGTTGTTCTTGTTCTATATTTATACGGATGGTTTGATTCATAGATGTGTCCCAGAGGTTGAGATGATGAGTATTCTTAAGGAAATCCACTCATCCCTAGTTGGGGGTCATCATAATGGTGTGCGTACGGCTCACAAGATTTTGTAATGTGGGTATTATTGGCCCATAATTCTACAAGATGCTTATGACTATGAAAAGTCTTATGATCAATGCTAGAGACAAGGGAACATCTCATGAAAGCATGAGCTATTATTGACCTCAATTCTTGAGATTGAGCTATTTGATGTTTGGGGTATTGATTTCATGGGCCCATTTGTGAGATCATATGGTTTGAAGTACATCTTGGTTATTGTGGACTATGTTTCGAAGTGGTTGGAGGCAATTGTGCTTCTAGACAATGACGGAAATAGTGTTACAGCATTCCTGAAAAGAAATATATTTTCCAGATTTGGTACACCAAGGGCCATCATCATTGATAGGAGTTCTCACTTCTATTATCGTCTATTCAAGGCCTTGCTTGAGAAATAAGGTGTGAAGCATAAGTTGGTAACACTTTGCCATCCTTAATCAAGCGGGGAAGTAGAGGTCTCCAACCAGGAGATCAAGACCATCCTTGTGAAGACTATGAATTCAACTAGAATAGATTGGTTTATAAAGTTGGACAACGCATTATGGGCTTACCATACAACATTTAAGACTCCTATTGGTGCTTCTCCATATCAACTCGTGTTTGGTAAAGCATGCCACTTTCCTGTCCAACTTAAGCACAAGGCATTTTGGGCACTCAAGAGATTAAATTAGGAATGGAATATTGCTACTAAGTTGAGACTTGAGCAATTGAATGAGTTAGACGAGTTCAAGCTTAGAGAATATGAGAGTGCAACTTTATACAAGGAAAAGATGAAGCAATACCATGAACAGAAGATTGAAAAGAGAGAGTTCACTGCTGGTGATATGGTTCTATTATTTAATTCTAGGCTTCGCTTGTTCCCTGACAAGCTAAAAGTATTTCCTTATGGTGCCATTGAGCTTGAAAATTGCGATGGCAAGAGATTTAAAGTGAATGGCCAAAGGGTGAAATAATACCTCAAAACTGTTGAAGATGTCAAGGTAGTGTATAAGGTGTATATTGATGAAGTCTGAGTAATTAAGATACCTGAGTCGTGCCGTGATATTAAATTATGTGCTTTATAAGAGGAAACCAATTAGGGTATCCTGGTGAAGTCTGAGTAATCATGATACCCATATCATGCCACAACGTTAAATCAAGCCTACTTGGGAGGCAACCCAAGCTTTTGCACTTTGTTTTCTGTTCCCTTAGATGTAGGAGTAATGTTTGCTAAAGTGTGCAGGGATGACTTGGACTCGAATTTGAAAATTGGTCAAGAGCAGGTACCACGAGCACTGGCACGACCTGTTCTATTAAATGATGTCTCGTGGTCCTACTCATTTTGAAGAAGCACAGTGAACAATTTTCAAGAGTTAGTCTAATGGTTGAGTACCAAGAATTGTACCATCATAGAATGGGTCATGGAATTCTCCGTTCTGACAAACTCTTGAAACTCAACATTCAGGAGTTGAACCTACAAGCATAAGAAACTGATCGTGGAATTATACCACGACCCGTCCTAAGCTCCTTTGTTTCCCAGGTAAGCTTCCTAGGTATTTATGGGATGAACATATAGAATGGACCATGGTCATATACAACAGCCCATGGGATGAGTCATGGTTAGCATTTTAAATTTTAACTAATGGAGACGACCCGACCCAGCTCGCCCAAGCCCTTTAATCTTAATATCCCTTTTTACCCAATGACTCGACCTAAAATCACCCCTAAATCACTCCACAGTACTTCTTACTAATCATTCATCATCATTAAACCTACATTCTCTATCAACAAACTCAGTAGTACCCAATTTCTATGCAAAATTCAGTGATCACTACCTCTATTGTCGAACTCAGTGCTCCATTACCAACTCTAAGCATCTTCATTGTTCAAGAACTCTATGAAAGTAAGTCATGCTACCATTTTTTTAAATTATTTGTGCTACTTGAAAACTAAATGGAGTAGAGTTAGGATTACCTTGTGCTTGGAGCACCATAACTGATGTTCATACCTTGAATGAACCTTGAGTTCTATAAAATGGATTTTTGAGGGAGTACACTCTAGAAAAAAGGCATTGTCTGTGTGTTAAAGTTTTCAAATAATGGTTTTGATGGGGTGAAGTCTGAGTAACCCCCAAATATGTTAGAATCTTCGATAAATTTTTGATTTAAATAACTGAAAAAGAGAGGACAGACTTTACGAGCCAACCAACGACCCATTGTGTCTTACAGCGGCTTGTTGGTTGGATCGTTAGGGATATATAATGACCTTTTCTATAGGTCACTCAGGAGGATCCACTCTATGATCGTGATATCTCACTATAAGTCATGGTAGGTAATCATCCTCAGAAAGCTACTTGTCCAGTTTCTAGACTTCTATAAAACTACCCACAAGATAGGTCATCCTTGCTCAAAATGACCCATTTTGAGGATCATCCTGAGAATATACGTATATTGTTTTGCTGAGTTATTTTGCGATCATTAGAACTAATAGTTTATTCCAAAGGTACCATAGCTCTAAAAGTGAACAAGAAACAACAAGAGGAGGAAACCCAAAAAGACATAGCTTCCAAGAGGAAACTAAAGGACCAACCAACCGACTCTTGAGTCTGAATTCGAGGACTCTAGTGGTTCGAAGAAAGAGTATGAAATAGTCTCTGATGAATAACACGAGCCTCAAACCACTAGATAAAAGGCCAATACCAAGTCCAAAAAGTAATAGTGATCATGGCCACTCCCATTGTGTCTCCACAGTCTGAAGAGAGAGGCAAGTCATCAAGCCTAATAGGAGTGAGTCTATAGCTGAGGAAGCTGATGAAGAAGGAAACTTTAAGAGTGAAGAGTCAGAAAAAGGTTCTGAAAAAGCTAGTATGAAAGCTTCTGAAAAAGCTAGTGTAGAAACATGTCCTCCACAGGGATTAGATAGAATTTGATGGGGTATTCAAGGTTTTCGATCCTAATACAATGATGGCTTGTCCATCACCCAAAAGGGGAACCAAAAGTAGAGCTTCCAAGAGAAACCCCATATTCTGATCGGGTCATTAAATAAAGTGCCCGAGCTGGGGAGACTGTTTCATAAATATGGTTTTGGATGGATGACAAAGACTCCTGAAAAGTATAGTGCCGAGATTATTCGAGTTCTACACCAACTACGTAGATATCTTGGAGAATATGACTCCTTCAATAAAGAAGAAGGATATATGAAAGCAATCAAGGTTGGACATATTGATGATTCGGTAAAGAGTTGTTAGTATCTTTGAGTAGACCATCTCGAGATTTTTATATAGTCTAAACTTTGTGGCTCCGAAAGCCACTCCCAAGTATGACTACCGAATAGGGGAATTGAAGAAAGTCAAACAGTTGGGTATGGATGACAAACTAATGCATTTTAAATGTTTGCCGAACTACCTAGCTAAGTCCAAAGAGGATGCTGATTGGGTGGCTAATGGAAAGTCTATTGCGAAGGCTTCATTGACTTCCTTGCCAAATCTTGGTGGACATTAGTCCGACATCGGTTAGCACCGTCGGGCAATAATAACATCTTGAGTGCTGAATGAGCGGGACTTATAGCATCTATGATGTCAAAGTTCTATCTGAACATTTCGAGGATCATAGACACCGAGATTAGGGAGTAAGCCCTCCTATCTAGCACTACCATCCCATTACCAAGTCTCATATTTCAGTTGTGTTGGGACTATCAGGTGTGCTTCTTGACGAATTTGGATCGGATGATCACGCCGACAAAGATGACCAATATTGCATTGATCAAGGACTACATGAACTTTGTCACCAGATTAGAGTTCCATTGGAAGGATTGGGTCTGAGGATAGTTGAGGGGGCTGTCTATATTGATCCGAGCAGCAAGATTCCGGCTACTGAGGCCAGTAATACAGCAGCCATACCTAGTGCCATCACAGCCTCTTCCTCATAGCCATCATTAGTCCCTTATAGTGCACTTTAGCCTGTACCCGCAGGCTATGTATTGGAACCTAGGAGTTCTTGTAAAAGGTTCGTAAATGGTTGGCTGTGGCTGAATGAAAGATCAAAAAGCTACATGAAGGGTCAAGCCGTGGGTGAAAGAAGAGATTAAAAAAATAGTGCATGGGATGCAGACTAGATTTGATAGGTTTGAGGTGCATATGATTGATAGGTAGGAGGGTGTTCAGGCACCAGATTTGAGAAGGATCATGGCTGAGCTAGCCCCATTTAGGGCAGTTGTTCAGGAGTTATCTTCTAGGCAGTTCCCGATAGTACAGCCTCTTAGCATACTAGTGATTGAGGAGGTATTTGATGATATTGAGGACCCTGATTTCTACACCCAGGTTCCGACACATGTAGATAAGGTAAAATATATATATATCGCGTCGAGTGAGGAGCTGATCCAAAAGAAAAGAAAAGAGAAAACAAAAGTTGATTTGAAACAAGTTGTGGAAGAGAGCAAGCAAACCTCTGAGCTGCACTTGACTGAGACGAGTGAAAGGGTGAGAGGAGTAGGAAGCTCCACAACTAGTGAGGTCCTGATGGATGTTGCTATCACTGTTGCTAAGAGCGGTGGGGGTATGATAGTTGCCCCCACAATTTCTACATCATTGAGTGCATCGATCACTGCTAGCGCCTCGAGATCTGAGGTTGGAGTTGCAGTTGAGAGCCCTTGTCACGATCCAAGTCTACACCCTGGATATAACATGATTCTTAGAGCCATAAGTGGCCCCAAGCTAACTCATGGCCTGATATAATACTAAGAATACTGAAATAACTAAATATACTGGTGCAGAAGCTAACTGAATATATAAAAATGATTATCCAAAATCAATGTAAGTCTGAATAGTCAATGATACAAATGTTTATCTAACATAAAATATAAAGCTGAAACATCTACTGTCTGTCCGAAAGCCTTTACTAACTGGTGAGTTGCTGGGACAGGTTTAGCTAACTCTAAATGTCTGAAACTGAAAAGAAATACTAAAAGAAACAATATTAAAATCTCATCCTAAGATGATGAGGACTCACCACTATCTGCTACTGAGATGGCACCAAATTTCACTAATCATGGGGCTGATGCTGAGCGTCGAAACCTATATCATAAGATAATACAACGCAAAACAAGGTATGCGATCAATACTTTGAATGGACTGAGTATGTGAGATATGCAACTGTAAAGTAAGCTGCATATGCTGAAAATTACTGATATGTTGAACTAAAATGCAATACTAAATGCAAAGTTGAATTGAGTACAATGACCCTATTATAGATACATGTAAACTGATATGAAGGATAAAAATGAGAAATCATAGTCTGAACTTATGGTCATGTACACTTTCTAAGTCTGAATCTGTAACTGTGGGAGAGTCTGTTAACCAACATAAACTAGATGAGCTAAACATGGAGTCTGATGTATAATACACCTTATCAAAAAGGCCCAAATGTCAGGGTATAAAGGCATGGTTGGCATGATCACTAAAATGATGCCTAATTGGGAGGGCTAAGCAACCTATGGGGACACGTAGTTCTGGGACTTGGGTGCACTGAACCCCAGACCAACTTGATGCTAAGTGCTACTCCCATACTGGTTTATACTGATAGCTCATGAACTGATATACTGAAATAGAGTTAAAACATACTTTATCTGAAAGCATTTTCAATAACTGAAATTAGTTGTAGGTCTGTAAACTGAAGCTAGTTACATTATTATGCTAAAATCAACAATTACTAGCATCGTGTGTTCATAACACGCCAAGCTTTCTAAAACATAGGTAAATGATGTGGAAATACTATATATCATATCAACTAGTAAAATAATGGAAATACTGAGTAGTGCTAGGCATATAGTCATGATAATCGTGAAATCAAAATATGAGAGTCATAAGGAACTGAAATAAAATGGGAATTCATAAACTTAATTAGAACCTTAACTTTGATTCATCGTAAAACTGAGAGTTTCTGAGTTATTTAGGACTCAATGGGTGAAAGGATACCAATTGATGAAATCCCACATACCAGAAAGGTGAATTCCTTCTAAGGACTTAAGAGATTCTGAACTTGTTAAGGAACCCTAACTTTTTTCTGGTTTGAGGAGATGAATCGCTCTTCTGAAAGTTTTCTGTGTTTTGGAGAGAATGAGGGTAAAGGGTCGACTAATCCATTTTAATCCCTCTTAAAGAACACTTAAAATGATGTAGTGTAAGTCTAGGGAAAAAGGAAACTACCAAAATACCCTTGGAAATCCATTTTTAAAAATTGCTGAACATGACAGACAAGTCTCAGGATGACTCACCGTCACCCACAATAATTATCATTTGAGTTGTTGTGAGGGGACTTGTTCTGGGAAACCTAATGATGTGATACAATACAAAATACGTAAAGACAAAGAAACCAAGAAAACAACGAAACACGGATACGAAAAAATGAAGAAACTATGAAAACGAAGAAAACAAAGATAGAAAGTAAAAAGGATAGATAGATAGACATAATGAATAAAAGAGAGGACAACAAGAGAGTATATTAAACCCTCAAACATTCCTTTCGATTACTTCAAAGCACTAATCTCTTATGAAGACTGAAAGAGGAATTAGACCTCAAACAACCAACGTTTCTAAGCAACAAGAAAGCTCCCAACAAACAATCGTAAGCACTCGCAAGTGTATTCTTCATTAAAATTCATCTACATCTAAAATGAAAAGGAAGTTAACTATTTATAGCCATGGGCTTTATTACATAATGGTCCCAAAAGTGACCCTAAATGCCATATGGGCCCAAAAATGACCCACTATAAAAAGGTGGCCCATTAGGCACTTTTAACCATGCACCTCCTATGCTCCAAGCTATCATCAAACACGATGTTGCTCGATGGGCCCTTGGAGTTCATCATCGAATATAGTTCTTCTTGGGTGCCAAGCTCTCATCCAAACACGCATTTGCCCCCTTGAGGTGGTCATTGCTTGGACTCCCTTGTGTTGACTTCAAGATATAGGCCTTAGAAGGTTAACGCCGATTCGTTGTATCATCCTCCCATTCTTGAAAAGGATTTGACCTCGAATCCAAATCTTTTATCGACTTGCCATCACACTTTTCGATTTCGGAATCCTTTGGTAAGAACTCCGTTAGGCCTTCAAGCTTATCTTTATGAAGCACTCTCCTTGCTTCCTCTTTCGGACAAAGTTGTTCATGATCCTGTACAAGAGAAGGAGGGGTACTAGGTAAAATGCTAGTATCGTAGTTAGTGGACCTAAGATGAAAAGGGTCTTTGCATAATTGGATTTGGAGTGGTCGAACAACGTTTTGTGGAGCTCGAGTCTTATTGGATTGGGGTGATGGAACATGCAATGGAACATGTTCTTGATGTCTTAGAGCACAATTTTGATGGACGAACCCCAATGTAGGAATGGTAGTTTAGACATGGGGTAGAGGAGTTAAATTAGAGGGCTTGAAAGGATCCCTAACGTTTGCCACCCTACCATCAATACTTGACAACTTCTCATTCATGGGTGACATTCGTCCAATCATTTTATCCATATTTCGTTGTAACCCTAGGAGTGCCTCCAAGATGGTATCAAGAGTTACTCCACCCATTGTCTTAGTACGATTGGGAAAAAGTATGAAGTAAATACGGACGACTCGATTAAGAGTTAAAGGAAAGACTCGATTGAAATCAAAAGACTTGACTCAAGAAGTTAACTAAGAAGGAAAAACGACAAAAGCACACAAAGAGAAAAACAAGAAAGAAAATGAACTTAAGAACTAATCAAAAACTAAGTAGGATGATTACTAGTTGAAAATTAGTTTAAGAATCAAAGAAAAATGATTAGGAATTAAAGAAATAAAACAAAGATGTTAGAACCTGAGCAAAATCAGTTTTGGAGTGCTTAAGGTGCGTTGGGTTGACCTGTGGGTGCAGGTGATGACCTGCCCTCGCAGGTGGAGGGCGCAGGTGAAATCAGTGGGCTGCTGGAGTGACCTTTGTTGGGCACGTGTGGCCGCAAGTGCCACCTGCGTGGGCAGATGGTGGGCCCAGGTGCTCCGAACAGCAAGCTGGAACTCCGTATTTTTTGCTCTTGTGGGTCCTTTTGCACCCTCTCTCTTGGAATATTCCCTTTTCTTTTGGGATATTCTTTTGTACCAACACCCAAACACCTTTCTCTTTCTTCCTTTTTAGATCAAACACGCCTTTTGGATGATTCTTCTTCAACAAGATATGAATTTATGAAGAACACCAAGAACAAGATGAATCTTCAAAAATCCATAACTCTCTCAATTTAGCTCGAATTCGCACCAAATTTGAGATCCAAGGTCCTTATGGTATGGAAAGCAAATACCAATACCTCTCAACCTTCAATTTCACTCCAATAATTTCAGATTTGAAGACCCATTCTGAAAAACCTTCAAGATTCAACTCAACAATGGTAGGGACTTCAAAACACCTCCGATTCAGCTCAAATTCGATATATAGACTCTATTAGTGTTAGGGAACAAGAATCTAACACCAAAAACACAAGAAAAACCAAAATTAAAAATTCAAAATTGGGCTAACCCCAAAAACGTGAAACACCAATTTTTTTGTGATTTTTCAATTTTCTTTTGATAACACACCCAAGACTAGAATCATGGGAATGATTCTAAGCTCGGCTCTAATACCAAATGATACAATACAAAATACAAAAATACAAAGAAACCACGAAAATAATGAAACATGGATACAAAAAGACGAAGAAACTACGAAAACAAAGATAGAAAGTAAAAAGGATAGATAGATAGACACAATGAATAAAAGAGAGGACAACAAGAGACTATATTAAACTCTCAAACCTTGCTTTCGATTACTTCAAAGCACCAATCTCTTATGAAGATCGAAAGAGGAATTGGACCTCAAACAACCAACGTTTCTAAGCAACAAGAAAGCTCCCAACAAGCAATCGTAAGCACTTGCAAGTGTATTCTTCATCAAAATTCATCTACTTCTAAAATGAAAAGAAAGCTAACTATTTATAGCCATGGGCTTTATTACATAATGGGCCCAAAAGTGACCCTAAATGCCATATGGGCCCAAAAATGACCCAATATGAAAAGGTGGCCCATTAGGCACTTTTAACCATGCACCTCCTATTCTCCAAGCTATCATCCAAACACGATGTTGCTCGATGGGCCCTTGGAGTGCATCATCGGATATAGTTCTTCTCGGGTGCCAAGCTCTCATCTAAACACGCATTTGTCCCCTTGAGGTTTCCATTGCTTAGACTCCCTTATGTTGACCTCGAGATATAGGCCTTAGGAGGTTAACGCTGATTCGACTTGTATCATGATGGGAGGTCACCACGGCTTATAGTGACCCATAATAACTCACCGTGAGGGGTCGTTGTCACTGGGTAAAGTTTTCCACTTTCAAAACTTTAACTGGATTTCTTTAGGATGAGACAGACGATGATTCATTATGACAGACAACGACTCATCATTATAAGTTATTGCTAGTTGGATGAATTTTCCATCCTTCAGGATTTTTGGGGACTATACTTAGAATGAGGGTTGGGATGACCCGTCATACCTGACAATGACTCATTGTCAGAGTTGTCTTATGGGTTTTTCTGTTGGTTTCAACTGGTTTTTTATGCTAAGTATGAGACATGATCTTAGGGACTTTTGGGGTGTTAAAATATCTCCCCCTTGAGAACATTCGTCCTTGAATGAAGATCACTAAGCTAAAAATTTAGGAAAAGAATGGCAATCCCAAAATTGAGTTCTAAAAGTTGATTACTGACATAATAACTAATTTTGGACTGAAACATAGGTTTAACTAAATTCATGAAACACGCATACATACTAATACATGAGATAGACTGAGGGACATGAAACTGAATGGAATACTAAGAAGGAAGTTATTACCTTAGCTGGAACTGGATTTGAAAGAAAAAAGTGAGGGTACTTGATCATCGTATCTGCTTCTACTTCCCAAATAGCTCCCTCGACTGCTTCCAAAGAACTTTCACTGAAGTGATTTCTTTGTTCCTCAACTTGCAAACCTAATAGTCGAGAATCATAACTGGGACCTCTTCGTAAGAGGGACTATCTTTCACGCCCACACTCTCTAAAGGCACAACTAAAGCTGGATCACCAATGCATTTCTTCAATAGGGATACGTGGAAGATTGGATGCATTGATGCTATATCTGCAGGTAAATCTAGCTCATAGGCCACATTGCCAATGCGCCTCAAAATCTAATCAGGACTAATATATCAGGGACAGATCTATTTCCCTTTCTTGCCAAACCTCATCACCTCTTTAATAGGTGAAATTTCAAGTAAACCCAATTATCAAGTACGAACTCAAGCTCTCTTCTCCTCATATCTGCATAAGATTTTTGATGACTCTGAGCTATTTTTCAGTCTTTCTCTGATTAGCTGAGATTTCTCTATAGTCTCATGAATTGAATCAGACCTTATCAAAGTAGCTTCACCAACCTCAAACCAACCAATAGGAGATCTACACCTCCTACCATAAAGCACCTCAAATGGAGCCATCTGAATATTGGAGTGATAATTGTTATTATAGGCAAACTCGATGAGAGGTAAGTGATTATACCAACTACACTTAAAGTTGATCATGCAAGCTCTCAATATATCCTCTAAGGTTTTAAAGGTCCGCTCTGCCTGACCATCTATCTGTGGGTGAAAATCTCTGCTAAGATGAACCTGGGTACAAAGACACTTTTGAAAAGACTTACAAAACTGTGAAGTAAACTGAGTACCACTATCCAAAATGATAGTCAAGGAACTCTATGCAACTTGATCAACTCTCTAAGATAGAGTCTAGCATTGTCATCGACTAAATCTACAGTGTTAACTAGAAGGAAATTTGCAGACTTAGTCATTCAGTCAATAATAACCCATATAGAATTATGATGTCAGCACCTATGAGATAACCCTATAATAAAGTCCATAATCACTTCTTCCCACTTCCAAGCAGGAATACTGGTATTCTGAGTCATACCACTTGGTCTCTGATGCTCAACCTTAACTTATTGGTAATTTGGACACTTAGCCACAAATTCCACAATATCCTTCTTCATTCCATCCACTAGTAGACTTCTCGTAGGTCACGGTACATCTTGGTGGCACCTGGGTGAATAGAATATCGAGAACTATGAGCTTTTATCAGCATCCACTATCTCAAGTCATCTGCATCTCAAACATATAATCAGCCTTGACAATGAAGAATACCATCTCCCCTTTAGGATAAAACCATCATTTTTTAACTTTGGACTGCTTTCTTCAACTTAAGCAAAATAGGATCTCTATCTTGCTTTGCCTTCACCTCTACCACTAAAGAAGATTCTGAACCATTACACTATATTCAGCTGAATCGAATAATCGAACTCCCAATCTAGAAAGTCTATGGACATCACGAACCAATTCTTTTGTTTCATCTTCTATATGAGCAGCACTACCCATTAAAAGTCTGGTAAGTGCATCAGCCACTATACTGGCTTTACTCGAATGGTACAAGATGCTCATATCATAATCTTTCAACAACTCTTGCCATCTCCTCTGACAAACTTTTAGGTCCTTCAGATTGAACACATACTCAAAACTTTTGTGGTTGGTGAACTCATCCACATGAACTCCATAAATATAGTGCCTCCAAATCTTTAAGGCAAAAACAATTGTTGCTCACTCAAGATCATGAGTCTTGTAATTCCACTCATAAGCTTTGAGCTATCTAAAGGCATAAGCTATGACCTTCTCATGCTGTATTAACACACAACCGAGGTCATCTTTAGAGGCATCACAATAAACAACAAACCCTTCTAGACCTTCTAGTAGAGTCAAAAGTGGATCAGAAGTGAGTCGAGTCTTCAACTCCTAAAAACTCTTCTCACATGTGCTAGAAAACTAAAATTTGACTTTCTTTTGAGTCAATCTAGACATAGGAGAAACAATAGATTAAATCCTTCAAAAAACAATCTATAGTAACCGGCCAAACCTAAGAAACTCCTAATGTCTGATAAAGAGATGGGTCTATGCCAGTTCCTAACTGCTTCAGTCGTTTGAAGATTAACTTGAATGCCCTCACAGGAAATTATATGACCAAGGAATGCAACTGACTTCAACCAGAATTCACAATTGCTAAATTTAGCGAACAACTAGGGATCTTTAAGAGTCTGTAAGATAATCCTCCAATGGTTGTATGTGCATCCTCACTTCGAGAATAAATGAGGATGTCATATATGAAAACACTGATAAGCATGTCTAAGTAATGCTTAAACACCCTGTTCATCAAGTCCATAAAAGTTGCAGGAGCATTCACTAGTCCAAAAGACATAACAACAAATTCACAGTGACCATACCGAGTCCTGAAAGTTGTCTTTAGGATGTCACATTCTCTGAATCTAAGCTGATGATAGCCGGATTTGTGGTCTATCTTTAAGAAGCAACTGACACCCTAAAGCTGGTTGAACAAGTCATCAATCCTAGGAATGGGATACTTATTATTGATTGTGACTTTGTTCAACTGACGGTAATCGATGCACATTCTGAGGGAACCATCTTTCTCACACATAAAAAGAACTGGAGCACCCTATGGAGAGATACTGGGTCTATTGAAACCTTTGTCTAAGAGGTTCTTTAACTATTTTTTCAATTCTTTAAGATCAGGTGGAGCAGCTCTGTACGAAGGAATTGATATAGGTTGGATATCTGGAAAAAGATTTATTCTAAATTTTATCTCCCGCTCGGGAGGGACTCCGGGTAGATCTTTGGGAAATACTTTTGTAAACTCATTCACAACTGGAACTTACTGAAGAGTTGGGGTTTTGGACTTAGAATCCTTGATCCAAACTAGGTGGTAGATACAACCTTTAGAGGTTATTTTTCTAGCCTGAGGTAAGAGACAAATCGACCTATGGGCGCTGAAGTACTACCCTTGCATTCTAAAATAGGTCATTCGAAAATTGAAACTTAATGACTCTGGTTCTACAGTCAACTGAGGCATAATAGGAATGTAGTCAATCCATGCCAAGAATGACGTCAAAATCAGTCATTTCTAATTCTACTAGATCAACTATGATGATTTTTTGGGAAACTGAGATGGGGTAATTTCTGTATACCCATTTAGCTAGAACTGAGTCACCAATAGGAGTAGAGAATGAGAAGAGTTTTGTAAGGGTTTCGAGACTAACATAAGAATCTACTGCAGTGAAAGAGTCACAAAGAAAAGTGTGGCTCCGATATCTAGCAATTTATATACATCAATATGAAAGGCTTGTAATATACCAGTGAATACATTTATCAAGCTCTCCTAATCCTAAAGAGAAGACAAGGCATAGAAGCGATTATGGCGCTGAATACCACCCATATCTGAAAAAGTACCCTACTGAGTCGGGCGACTTGAAGGGGCTACTGAAGTAGTAGACTAAGCCTTATTACCCCCATTTCCATTCCCAGTAGAAGGGCACTGTCTCAACCTGTGGACCATCTGACTACTTCTAAAACAACCCTCCTTGCTAAGACAGTACTCACCTAGATGGTTCTTACTAAATTAGGACATGCTGGAAAAGTGTGCAGCTTGTAATACTTTCCTGAGACTTAAAGCCTGTTGTTCTATTCTTCTGATCATGACAAGGCCTAAGGGATGGTGCACTAGCTGAAGAAGGTGCTAGAGCTGAAGACCTCTACCAAAACTGAGAACAGTTACCACTACCCGACCTCTGCTGAGAATAGTCAAAGATACCAGTTCTAGCTCTCTTATTCTCCCTTTCCTTCTTCTTTACCTTCTACTCCTCAATCTACTAGGCATGAGTCATAATCCTGGAGATATCCATATCCCCAACAAGCATAATAGTTTTGCACTCCTTGAATACTGACTCAGAAATTCCTGTAACAAACTTCCTCATTCGAGCCCTTAGCTATGCAACTATCTCTAAAGTATACCTGGAGAGCTGGGTAAACTTTAAAGAATATTCCTTTACTATCATATTACCCTGATTCAGGTTGATAAACTCTTCAACCTTAGCTTCCTTCAGCTCATGAGGAAAGAATCTATCCAAAAAAGCAGTCATAAACTCATCTTAATCAACTGGGCCTGCATCCACATGTCTACTCTCTTTCCACTATTTGAACCAAGTCTCAGCCACCCTTTTCAACTGATAGGTGGCTAAATCTACACTCTCAACTGGAGTAATGCCCATGATTTAATTGGTCTTTTGAACCTCATCAATGAAATCTTGTAGATCATCATCCACGTTTAAACCATGAAACTCTAGAGGATTCATCCAAATGAAGTCCTGAACTCTTATAGTATCTGAATTTCTTTTGGATTAGTAGGTACAACCACCTGTTGATTAACCTTGTCGGTCATAGCCTGAGCAAGCACTTGAAAAGTAGCCCAAAATTTGACATGAGTAACTTTCTCATTTAAGGGATCTGCTGGGGCTAGCGAAGCTTGCTGATCTCCATTACCATTACTTTATCCTTTAGCTTTTTTGGAGGCATTTTCTATAAACGCATAGACCACAAATTAGAAGAAGATTAAATAGAGTTTACACTACATCACACGATATAAACATAAAAGAAGTGAGGCTTTCCTAAAATGTTTCATAGCCTCTCCCTCATAAGTGTGGCATTTTTTTACACCCATGAACGAGACTCTACTTATCCTGGCTTTTAGACACCCTTGGATACTTTAAATCTGAGGCTCAAAGTTTGTCATGACTCGAGTCTACATCCAAGATGTAACATGGTGTTTAGAGCCACAAGTGGCCCCAAAATAACCCATAGCCTATCATATTACTAAAAATACTAAAATAACTAAATATACTGGTGCAAAAGCTAACTGAATATAAAAATGATTATCTAAAATCAATGTAAGTTTGGATAATCAATGAAACAAATATTGTGACTAACATAAAATATAAAGTTGAAACATCTATTGTCTGTCTGAAAGCCTCTACTAACTGATGAGTTGCTGGGACAGGTCCCCAGCTAACTCGAAATGTCTAAAACTAAAAAAAATACTAAAAGAAACAATACTGAAATTTAATCCTTGGATGATGAGGACTCAACACTATTTGCTATTGTGAGGGTACTAGATCATACTAATCACGGGGTCGATGTTGAACGCTAAAACCTATATCATAAGATGATACAATACAAAAGAAGGTATGTAATAGTACTTTGAATATACTGAGTATGTCAGATATGCAACTGTAAAGTAAATTGACTATGCTGGAAAATACAGATATACTGAACTGAAATGCAATATTGAATTATAGTAAAATGACCCTATTATATATGCATGTAAACTCATATGAAAGATAAAGTTGAGAAATTATAGTTTAAAAGTAATCATAACCTGAACAGAGGGTCATGTACACTTTCTAAGTCTGAATTTTTAACCGTAGGAGAACCTGTTAACTGACATAAACCACGTGAGCTTAACATAGAGTCCAATGTATACACCCCATCAAAAAGGTGCAATATACCTTGCCAGGGGATAAAGGCATGACTGGCGTGATCACAAAATTGATGACCAACTGTGAAGGCTAAGTAACCTATGGTGGCACGTAGTTCTGGGACTTAGGTGTGTTGAACCCTAGTCCAACTTGGTGCTAAGTTCTGCTCCCTTACTGGTTTATACTAATAGCTCATAAGCTGATATACTAAACCTGAGTTAAAACATACTTTATCTAAAAGTATTTTGAAAGTCTGAATAACTGAAATTATATTGTAGGTCTATAAACTGAAGTTAGTTACATTATTATGCTAAAATCAATAATTACTAGCATCGTGTGTTCATAGCATGCCAAGATCTTTAAAACATAGCTAAATCATATGGAAATAATATAAATCATATCAACTAGTAAAATAATGGAAATACTGAGTCGTGCTAGGCATAAAGTCATGATAATCATGAAATCAAAATATGAGAGTTATAAGGGACTAAAATAAAAAGGGAATTCATAAATTGAATGAGAACCCTAACTTTGATTCATGATAAAATTGAGAGTTTCTGAGTTATTTGGGACTCAATGGGTGAAAGGATACTCATTGATAAAATCCCACATACCTGTAAAATGAATTCTTGTTAAGGAATTGAGAGATTCTGAACTTGTGAAGGAACCCTAGCTTTTCTCTGGTTTGAGGACATGAATTGTTGTTCTTAAAGTTTTCTAAGTGTTTTGGAGAGACTAAGGGTAAATTTTCAACTAATCCCTCTCAAAACACACTTAAAATGACATAGTATCAGTTTAGGAATAAGGAAAGTACAAAAATACCCCTAGAAAACCATTTTTAAAATTGTCAAATGTGATGGACGAGTCTCAGGATGACTCATTGCCACCTAAACGACTCATCGTCTGAGTCATTATGAGGGGCCTAGTTCTAGACAATTTGATGATGAGTTGTCACAACGAGCGTCATGAGGGGTTATTGTCACTGGGCAAAGTTTTCAACTTTTAGAACTTTCATTAGATTTCTTCAAGATGGGGCAGACGACGACTCATTGTCATGAGTCATTGCTACTAAATTGGATTTTCCATCCTTCAGGAATTTTGGGGACTACACTCAGAATGAAGGTTGGGTGACCCGTCATACCTGACAATGACTCATTGTCAGAATCCTCCTATGGGTTTTTCTGCTAGTTTCAACTGGTTTTCTGTGCTAAGACTAGGATATAATCTTAGGGACTTTTGGGGTGTTACACCCCAGTAGTTGGAGAGCATGGAGGGGTTGCTTCTACAGCCCCCACTGATCAATCAATTTCAGGCGCCTAGTGTGCCACAAGTATTTGCCTACCCTATGCTTTACATTTTTATTCTTTTATATATTGAGGACATTGCACTCTTAGTTGGGGGTGGCATAGTACCAACACCCAAGGGTTTTTGTTGCCGTGTTTCTTTTCTCTCAGGTGGTCTATCTAGTAGAACCAACATGTTTAGAATTATGTTATGTTGGTAGTTCGTATTTGTGTTGTGTGTTTAATTAGGAGAAAAATAGGAGAACTTAGCACAGTCACTTAGCAAAGTCAATTAAAAAGGGTACATGTAAAAATATTTTTCACTTTCATATTTTAAGGATACCCCTCCTAAAAATTTTGTGATTGTGTTGTATGTCTATTGTGAACTGTGACCATTGTAGATCTTCTTATGGCATTACCATTATGGGAATGATAATTGTAGCTTAACTATACATGAACCGGATAGTTAACAATTGATAATGTAGCCCTGAGCCATGTGCGTATGAGGTACTTACCTAGTTCGGCTTTATGTGTTTGATTTAGAACTTTCCCAATTTGTCTTGCCTAGGTTGTAGGATAGTTGGTTAGGAAAGAATCATAGGTCATTCTTGAACAATCCACTTTTAGCCTAAATTCCCTACCAAATGGAATAGATATCCCTTGATCTGAATTTTAAGTCTAAATAGACCTTTTCTTTGACTAGCCATTTACCTTCCTATTTTTATTATAATGAACCTGCTTTGGCCTTGGTCCCACCTTGGACATTGTGTACCTCAACTCAGGCAAATTGTCTAAGTTGAGGGTGGTTGTTGTAGGGGTGCATAAGAAACATTGGGTATGAAGAAGAAATTAGTAATCAAAAAAGGTTTTGTGTGTTAAAAAAAGTGACAAAGAAAATACAAAATGAATAAAGCTTGAGAAAAGTAAAAGAAAAAAATTGTAAAAAGAAACTGCACCCAAAATCTAAGAAAAAATAAAGGAGAATATGGGGAAGAAAAGAGAAGAAAAGGGGTTAAATAGTGGACCCAAAAACAGTATAGTGTCAAGGAGGGTTGAGTCACTTTATCCATATCTACCATACCGGTCCACAACCCTACCTTATAAGCCAATAAAGGTCCTATAATGATCCTAATCCGACTGTCCAAAAACTAAGGCATAGAAAATAAGGGCAAGCCTATGGTATTTCACACATTGTTTGACCTTCTTTGGGAGAGTGAGTGCTTCTATTCAGTACTTGTTTTGATATGCACTATTATATTGTGAGTGCGTGGGACTTCTTTGTTGTAGAGGTGTATGGGTTTCATTGTTAGCTACTAGTTGTTTTGGTAGTGTCATTAATACACACACTTGGTTGTCTGTTGATATAGTGATGCCATCTCTTGATCCTTTTGTGTCATGGTGAGGAACTTTACATATACACATAGTGGTGTTGATTTTGACTGTATAGGAGGGGCTTGAAAATGCTTAAAATACTTGTGTTCCAACTAATGATATGACTATTGTAGGTCTCCTAGTTAAGCGTCGTGTGTGTTTGGTTTTGTTTTTTTTGACTGAGGTCACACAAATATTCTATGTTGAGGGTGTTGATGTACTATGGTTTTACGTCACTTTTGATGCTTAAACATGGAAAATATGTTATTTCTAAAGGTACTTTTATATGTATATGATATGTTTTGTGATATTTGCAGGGAAAATAGGTTTTGGGAGTTCAAATTCAGAATACTGGGAAAATGGAGCCTAAGTGCATCAGACAAGCCTTGGGATGACCCGTTGGATCTAAGGATGGGTTGTTCCAGGATGTCGTGGGAAAGAATCAGAGGAAGTGAAACTTGAAGTGTTCAGAATGAAAACATCCCACGACCCATTGTGACATACAACAAGCTCTTTCTGAGGGTCATAGGATGAGATCCTAAAGAAAGAAAAATCCAAGTCTGAAATAACGATCACCTACAATGAGCCATCCCATGAAAGTAAAAGTGTCCTAAAAATTTCATAGGATCTATAAAATTAATCATCCAACAACGGCTAGAAAGGATGGATCGTCGTAGCATTGCACGAGTTGTCCTATCACTTCGTCTGAGCTACCAAACCTGCAATCCAATTTTGTCTAGGATAGATTTTTTTTTTGTCTATAAATACTTTTCCTAGGTTTTCTTTTGTTCTTTATACATTACAACTACTCCTTGTGAGTTGGGATACACTCTTTGGTGGCTTGGAAAACATATTAGCTTAGAGATTAATCATAGTTGATATTTTTGGTGTATTCTATTCTTCTTGTAAGTTCATGGTTATGATTTCTTCTCTGAATTTTTATTGTGGTCTTGCATTTATTCATAGCTAAACCTTACAACTAGGGTTGTGGGTACCATGATGGAATAATGAAGTAGGGTTTAAGTACATGGTGATTCCAAACTGGTATGAGTGCATGCATTGTTATTCCTTTCGCTTTGATTGCTTTCTAATGGTGTACAATGTTAGAACTCGACTTTATTCTATACTTACTTGTACCTAGAAAAGTAGAGATTAGGAAAAAGGAATAAACAATGGAAACTTGAAGTTATTAATCTTCACTTAATAACTTGAGATGTCGTCGCAGGAAAGTTAATCTAGAATCAAAGATAAGGGTTAGATTGTAAAATTCATGAGACCTATTCTGGTAATTGAGGATAGTCATTTAATAGGGGTGAACCAACCGTTTAGGTGAACTTAACATATCAATTATGCAATTCTGCATGCTAAGCATCAGGATAGATCACTAGTACGTAGAACCTACAGAGTTATGAAATCATGGGGAGCACAGTCCTAGTGTCTCACTCTTATTGATCACAACCCAGATAATTTGATAAATGTAACTATTAAACTATTTAGTTATTAGTTTGAAATCCCCCATCTGGAAATAGTAGATTAAAAGGCGCAAATACATACTTTGATCTAAGTCCTAACCATATTCCTCATGGGATCGACCCCAACCTTGGTTGGGTTCTATATTTGATAGCAACCTTATTATACTTTTTTTGGAGGTGTAATTTAGGCGATATTAGGGTAACTTTTGAAAGCGACTTCTTTTGGTAAATTTGATGGTTCTATTGAGTTCAGATCGTCAAAATTAACTTAGTAGCATTATTGATTTATTTCTATAGGGTCCCAAATAAATCTCGAGGGTCCGTTCAAAAGATTTTATATCATTTCCCTTAGCTGATTTGCTATCTACTGGTGCAAACCAACTGCTCTTTGCATTCACAGGGGTCTCTTCGCTTTCGCTGAGAAGAATTTTCTTAGGCATTGCGAAAGCGAGGTGGTGGCCGCACTCATGAAGAGTAATTGGGTTCGGGTCAGGTCTTTTGTTCTTCGTGTTCACGACTAGGCCACCATATTCACAGTAGGTCTGGGTAGGTAGCCTTCACGAGCGTGAGAGGTTGATCGCGTTCATGGGTCACTGTTCACAGAAAAGTATTAAAACCCAATTTTCACGATTCTAACTCTATTTTCACCATTTTTGGACCTTGAGATCTTGGGATAGGCAATTTCAAAGGGGATGTTTCATCAAACTTGTTTGGGTAAGCTTATAAACCTAATTTCTATCATTATCCATTGATTTTATCTAAAAAACAACTTCAAAACTTAGATTTTAAACTTGAGATTTTGGGTTTTACCTGGTAAAGTGAGAAAAGGGGTTTTCAATGATTTCAAGCTTGTTTTCAACTTATTTTTCAATGGGTTTTCATATTTAGAACTCTTAGAGTATGGGTAACAAGATTCTTTATTGAAATTCCAATTTTACCTTTTAAATTTTGGGGTTAATTTTTGAAGTGTTTTTAGACTCGAAATGAAAGTAGCCAATATGGGTATCATTAGACTCCTTTGATGTGTAGATTATGTTTTTGATAGATTGGGTTCATTTGAAGGCTGCACAAAAAGGAAAGGCTTCTTGTTGAGGGGTCCAGGCTCGTGTTTCAACTTTTGAGCTAGGTCATGGCTTAACTTTTTTCAGATCGGCTGGATTGTTAACCATTCATGGAAAGTATGTTATGGGTTGGGTATTTTATTATGGTATTCATCTCTTGAGATCATTATTTTATCGTGTTTCCCATGTGGGGTTTTATGCATCTTATTATTGACTTGAGAGATTATTATCATTGAGATGCCCATGCGGGGGCTTGAATTGGTCTTGTTTGAGTATTATTTGTTCTTTATAATTATTTTGATGCCCTTGTGGGGGCTTGAATTGATATTATTTAATGTCTTACATGATTCTTCACAATTGTATGATCTATTGAGATATGAGGTGACTTGAGCTTATTTATACCATTATTGAGTTGATTCATTATATGATGATGAACTGGTTACGAGCATGCATCCTCATTTCATTCATCTATATTCATGAAACTGGTACCATTGAGAAATACTTCTTTTTTTTTGAAAGAAATGAGATACTTTATAAAATACCTTAATTGAGGGATGTACCGGTAAGGTTGATTGATGAAATTATGATAGTATATGGGTTGTGAAACCACCATGGGTCCTCTCCTGGAAGCTTATACTCGGAGGATGTATACGAGGTGACATTGAGACTTTGCATCCTTATCATATCATTGCATTGCATCACTTGTATTTCTCTTAATTGATTGTTATTGTGTAATTTAGTCTTTCTTTTGTATATTTGTGTGTAGTTACTCTTATACTATTATTGCAGTTGTATTATTTATATTTTTAATAGTTGTACGGCTAGAGCCACCATTGGAAAGTTTTCTATATGCAGGTGGAAGCGTTGCTCATAGTTTCCTTTATATGTTTAGTTCGCTACTTTTCTTGATTGGCCTATGATGCCTACTGAGTACAAATGGACCATACTCACTCCTACTTTTTGTACCTTTTATGTGCAGATCCCAGTTTGAGTGTGACCTGCGGAGCTTGAGTTCATGCTGACTTGAGAGTGCCTCAGAGTACTAGTGAGCTCCTTGTCCGGAGCATGTTCCAAACTGCCTTTTTATTATTATGATGTCTTTATTTTTCATTCAGAGACAGAGTTTTATGTGTTTTCGTATACTTTGTCGATTTTAGATTGCTCTTTACTCATAAGACTAGATTTTGGGATTAGAGTGGTATCTATTTTAGATTTTGGGATTAGAGTTGTATTTATTTCAGATTTTGGAGTTGTTTTATATTATTGGCCTAACTTTATCCTAAAGTCTTGTATTTGTTTGTTATTTATATTATTTTTGTCTTTTCATATCTCTCGTGGAGTTAGGCTTATCTACCAAGGTTGGATCAGGGTAGGTGTCACCATGACCTTGGATTCTGGGTCATGACAGGTATAAGCTCCAATCTGGGCATCATAATAAAAAACCATATCAATTGTTATGATAAAATACTAAGTCACCCAACTCATATCATGCTCTACACGAAAAGTCTCCACCCAAGCAAAGTTTCAAAGAAGTTAAGTCATAACCTACCTCAAAGCCGATGAAACGCACCATGAACCACCACCAAAGTATCTTTTCTTCAAAAACAACCTCAACTCACTCTCAATCTATCAAAAACAAGTTCTACACTTAAATACGAGTTCATCGATACTCATATTACCATACTTTTATCCCGAGCCCAAAAAATCAATCTAAAAGTCAACATTGAGCCCACAAGGGCAAAATTGAAATTTTATTGAAAAATTAATTTACTCATAACTTTAAAATATCAAATCTTAAATTTCATGAAAAACGAAGTTGAAATCGACCTTGAAATGATCAATGTATCAATCTTTAACTTTACAGAAAAAACCTCAAATTTCCGTATTCAAACGCAGTTTGAAAATGGGAAAACTATTGATAAACTAGTATTGTTGTAAAAATCAGTTTACCCACACTACAAAGGCCATAAATTTCAAAAATTAATAAAAACCAATCACAAATTGACCCTCAAACATAAAACTTTTGATTTCTTAACTTTGATGTTTCAAATCTCAACTTTATGAGTTAAAATCATGAAAAGCAAAATGGGTATTATTGGAAAATGAGTAAAATGAAGGTAAAAACAGATGATCAATTTTTATACGATAAAAATGCATAAAAAATTGCCTCAATTGGAGCTTCATAGCTCCAAAAATATCCAAAATATGAAATCCCCAAAATTGTCCTTTTTATACAAAAACTGACAGCTTTAGTAGCGACTAGTAGTTGCTATAAAAAGACCCTTCAGCAACAATTTTTCACTAATAAGGACATAACTCCCTCATACAGACTCTAAATATGTCGATTCTTTTTGCGTTCGTTCCAAAATTTCAATGGTACCATCTCCGAACACCCAAAATAGCTCATTCAATTTAGGTGATACTATTAATATTCAATGATGAAAAACTCCAAACTTTGAATAAGTACCCAAAACTCATCTAAGACCTCCCGAACACAAACCAATAGTGCAAACAATTTGTAAAACACATTGCAGAGATAATGGAATCGTCAAAACACCTAAACAAGTTCATCTTAACTAGATGTTGATCGAAGTCAACTCTTAACTTAAAAATCTCCAAATTTCCAAACAACCGCTCAAAACTCATCTAGTAGCCTCGAGAACTTAACCAAACCTCCAACTAGACTAAATATCACCCTCTAAACCTAGTGAAATCATAAAAACTTGAATATTACCTTTCTAACCTCGAACGTTGACTTTGGTCAATTCTCTTAAGTTTCTGACTTTCAAAACTCAAAAACTCTTCAAAAACTCATCTAAATACATCGAGACTCGAACCAACCCAAAAATCATGTTTCAAACTGATGGCACTGACGGAATTTTGATATGAGCTCAAATCTATAGATGTTGATTAAAGTCAACTATATCAACTTCCAACTTTTTAAAATGAAAAACTCACATAATACTCAATCAACCACCTCTAGAATCATGTCATCCACTTCCACAGAACACGACTACCATAGTACAACTACTAGGAGGGGTAAAATGGTCAAAATGTACCAAAATTCAAAAATCACAATGAGAGTTGTTACTTCATCCACCACTTAAACATCGCTTCATCCTCAAACGGGCAAGAAAGTACCAAGATTGTCGATTAACTGTAAATATCCAAAGTAGACCTCATACAAACATTTCCAAACAAATATATCTGTGGCACCACTTGTTCACCCTAACTGTCTAAAATCCTCCTTTGTTTTAACTATTAAGACTATATCTCTAGTATCCAAAATCAAAACTTCTTCAAAAATCCATTAGATCCATATTTCTAAACTGTCTCTATACACAACAACTTAGTTGATAGTAGTCATTGTTCTGACATATTCTATTCACTGAAACCCATTATAGTTACCACAAGTCGATAATTGAATCCAAAATCTAGTGTCAAGTTTGAACCAACAAAATACTACGACCTTACAAATTTTCTATTCACACTTCCAGAAATGTCATTAGTCCTAAAAACCCTTAGAAAACACATTGTCACTCTCCAACTCTGAATTATGAAATTTTTTTCCTATAAAGAACCTCTCCTCGTTTCAAGCCTACACTAATCATTTTCTGTCAGAACAAGCCTTATCCAAGGCTAATATGCTAATTTCAAGCCTGATAATACTGGTTCTATGAGTTGAAGCTACTTAGTCAAAAACTTATATCAATTCCATACAAATTTCCAAATGTCATGCTTCGACCATTATCCAAACAATCATAATCTTATGTCAAAACTTAGAGAAAATCACTAATCACCCTAAAAACTTCTTATACCATAAGCATGTACCCTCTATACGTCACCTAATATCTATGCAATTCCTTATAATAGATTGTGAAATTTTCATCGATAAGGTAACATCATTCGACCCAGAATCCTTAGTAAATATATAGAATCATACATACTTTCGGTAAAACCCATGTAAGAAGCCTGTCATAAAATGAACAACTCAATCCAGTGTAGATGTGTGAAATCACCCATATATCACTGATTATCACCTCAACTAACCAAATCTTCAGAAAAGGCACTACTAAGCCCTTTATAAGTATGTGCCAAACCATTCCACCTTCCACTAAAGAATGTTCCAATGTGTGTTGTCGTTCCTAAACTCAAAGGCTGAAATCCACACAAATTTTCAACTTTGTACCAAGGATCTATACAGGATATCTTTTTCTTCATATTTCTCAACTTGTACTGATCATGCCATACTTCTAGGACTTTGAATTTGAACTCGTACTCAAGACAATTCTGAATACTTTAAATTCTCCAATATATAAGCTTTTTATCCCTTTCCTTAACTCGTCCACCATTCTGTATTCTTCGCCCCAAATCCCATGGTATATTACCTCATACCCTAAACCAAAAGCTATGAATGAAATACTTTATTATGCTCTCTAACATTCCAAAGTAATAAATTTTGTAACCCAGGTGCCTTTTATGCACAAGTCCTTCCAAGTCCTCTATAACCGACATGCTCAATCATTTCTTATCTTAACAATCCATACCCTGACATAATCCACTATCAAAAATTTAGTCTTACCGTAGAAAGTTCAAATTTTGATCCAAACCATATAGAAAACTCCCTTTACCAATCAACCTATCCATTTCCTTGAAGATTCTATGAAATTACATACCTTAGTTCACCACCAATAATTTCTCATCGATCCTATCATGTCCGTTGTTTGAAATCTAAATTTTACCAATTACCAAACTTGAAACCACCATGGAGCTTATTAAAACACTTGACCCCAACATTTGTAGACTTTATTCTCTAAGCATCCTCAGTAGTTTACAACCTATCTAAAAAACATGCGATAATATCCCCAGTCTCTGAACAAGACCCACAGAATCATGTCGTTTTGAACCCAAGTTTAACTTCCTAAAGATGAATCCTTAGCCTTACAAATCAAAATAGCATTCTTATTTTCAGAATGTCATATTCCATTTCCAATCACTTTTACCATTATGAGTTGAAAATTCCTTAAATTCTACTAGAGGAGTGTTCCAAAATACCATAAGTTTTTTCATATAAACCAAGCCAATCACCCAAGTAGTAACAAACCATAAATCCTAGACACCTGAAAGTCTTTCCTATCTTACTAGAATCTTTTAACCAAAAATTATCATGACCCAAACAGCTATGAGTGGCACCAACACTAACTCTCCGGTGGGAGAACCATCAACCCGAACCATTACCTAATAATTAGTCATTTTTAAGATAGAATATTCAATAAAACAATGATAATCATAAATATCTCGAGAACTACTAAATAAAATACGGAATTAATTCAACCTAACTATTACAATTCCCAAGGACCCAAAAGTCACTATACAAGAATATTCTAAACAAAATAGAAGTCTAAAACAAATATCCAAAAACAAATAAAATAAGAGTATCACTATTCGAAGGAATGGACATGATCTAATAAGATGATACAACAACTGCTTGAAGGTAGATGCTCACCCTTGGATCGAAAGATGCTGATCAAACACTATATTCGAGGTCTCATCTCAATTGCTGAAACACTGCCTTCACTTAAAGAAAGAAGAGCACAGGTAGTATCAGTATAAACAGTATGTACTGGTAGGCATCATCAGCTGACTTAAATCAGACCCACACTTAAACATAAATCAAATATGAGCACATTAGCATTCAACACATAACAAGTAATTTCAATCAACCAATACCAATCCACATATAATCACTTAGTCAACCCATAACCTTAACTAGACCATCCTTTATACACATAAGTTTAATAAGAAAGATGAGGATCTATGACTCCTTTAAATGCCACAAGTTTAAATATATCAACCAATTATCACCAATCCATCTCACAAGAGTAGACTTATGCCACTTTGATTTCAATACAACATGTTATGAAATGCAAATGAACAATCAAATGACTATGAGCATGTGACACTATATCAAACCATCATCACCTCATCTCAATCTGTACATACATATTAAATGAATTTATCTTCCCAATAGTCATGACCTGTAGGAGACCAGTTTTGTCCATGTACCATACCAGCATAGTACTCGATCCTCTGAGTATCAATAGATAAGTAACATGTATCGATCTGGTTCCCGACCTTCCAAATATCATAATGCATGAATGTAAATTCAAATATCAACCAGGATATAATGTAGTGCACTAAATATGTAGGTATACACTTTGTCTAGACACTTGGTCAAATTTAGGTTCATCATTTCATGTATACAACTAATATCCACCAACTCATAGAATCACAAGTATGCATGAAGGCCAGTTCATAAACACTTGACTTATGAATAGGCATGAAATTCAAATCAAATCTATAACTACAAATTTAAACCATAACCTACCTCAAATGCAAACATAAATACACTAATCCGCTAAAGCCTTGCCTTTTCTTGCAACTTCGAATTGTTCTCTATCTAAAAATAATAAATAAGGATTAATTAACAGCTTACTCACCACTTTTAAGCATGAGGAACTAAAACCCATTGATTTTACCCTAATTCATAGGCTAAAACACAATTTCAGGGGTTTTCACTTTTTAATCCACCTTAATTCCCCATAAGTCACATTAAAGGGAAGTAATTCTACACTAGGAAGTATAAACTAACATCCTAGAATCATTATCAATCACTTTTAAGGTTACCCATGATAACTCTCCCTAATTTACATCAACATGGAACTAAACTCCTAAAATTCACCCAGAATACTTATTTAAATGATTCTATGAACTAAAAAGAGTAATTCTATGTTAGAACAGTGTAATAACCTTACCTCAATAATAGAAATTTCCCAAGTAGGAAGAAAACCACCTCTCTCAAGCCCTTAATAAAAAATACAGAAGTTTTGAATGAAATAAGGGTAAATATCAGAGTTCTAGTGCTTTTTAACTACTGGTGCCTACTATAGCAGACACAAACCCACTACAATGGTCCTACTACAATGAGTAGTGACCCGTTACAGCAGATTAAGACCCACTATGATGGTACTAATATTTCACTAGGGGTTGGCTCTTTTCTACAACAGACTCGCTATGATGAGTAGGGTCTCACTGCGGTGGTGACTAGAAAAATGTTAGGAGAGGTTCCAAAACTCCTTCATTTTGTAATACAACCTTGGTTTTCCAATAATCCAGATATAACCCACCGCAAAAAAATCCATAACTGAAGTTGTACGAACCCAAATACTATTCTGAAAGTTTCTTTGGATTGCTAAATCTCTTATCTATCATGCCACACCCATAAGGCCATCAAACATATCACCAAAAGACACAAGTTGTCTCTAACCCACACAACACTCAATTTCCTTCTAAACTCACTCTAGCTTGAGATTTTCACAACTCTCATCCTAAGAAAAACTCCACCCTAAATTTTACACCGCAAACAATGCTATAACAATGGAATGAGTTTTTACAAAAATCCTTCCAAATTAGTTGCATCACAATTACAAACCATCACAAACTCTTCTCATCAAATTTATTTAGTAGCTTGGTTATTCCACAAATTTGATCTTGTCATTTACATGATACCTCAAACTAGAAATACATTAGTTAGCTGGAGTTGCTTAAGGAATATAACATTTCAATTCTTTACCATCTGGGCAAGGTAAATATAGTAGCAGATGCTTTGAGCCAGAAGGCAGTGAGTATAGGGAGTTTGGCTTTTCTTATAGCTAAGGAGCTACTATTGGCTTTGGACATCTAGTCCTTAGCCAATCAATTCATTTGACTTGATATTTTTGAGCTCTAGCTAGTTATTGCTTGTGTGGAGGCTAGATCTATACTATTGGAGAAAATTTAGGCATAATAGTTTGAAGATGAGAGATTGAGGGTAATTCAAGATAAGGTATTGAGGGGAAAGGTTAGGAAAGTGACATTGGATCTAGAGGGTGTTCTGAAGATCAAGGGTCATATCTACATTCCTAAAGTTGGAGACCTAATAGATTGATTAAGAAAAAAGCCTATTATTCTAGATATTCTATTCATAGGGGATATCCAAGATATATTGGGACTTGAGACAGCATTACTGGTGGTGCAAAATGAAGTGGGTTATTAAAAAGTTCGTGAATAGGTACTTGAACTGTCAGCAAGTAAAGTACGAGCACTTGAGACCTAGTGGTATGACTCAAAGGCTGCCCAATCTTGACTAGAAGTGGGAGCGAATAGCTATGGACTTTGTGATAGGATTATCATGTATTTTTCAAAGGTTTGATTCTATTTGGGTCATTATTGATAGGTTGACTAAGTCTGTTCACTTCCTACCATTTTAGACTTTCTATAGTTCAGAGAGGTCATATCAGATCTACATTTATGAGATAGTCCATTTGCATGGGGTTCCAATTTCTATTATTTTTATCTGTGGTACTTATTTCACATCATCCTTTTGGAGGTCAATTCAGAGAGAGTTAGATACCCGAGTTGATCTCAATATAGCTTTTCACTCTTATGTTGATAGTCAATCTGAGTAGACTATTTAGGTTCTATAGGACATGCTTTGAACCTATTTTATTGATTTTGGGGGTCAGTAGGACCAATTCTTCGCCTTGACAGAGTTTGTGTATAATAATAGCTATTATTCAAGTATTCAGATGGCTCTCTTTGAGGCATTTTATGGTAGGAGGTACAGGTCTCTAGTGGGTTGGTTTGATTCTTTTGAGGTTAGATTATGGGGCCCCAATTTGTTGCCCGATTCTATAGATTGGGAATGGGTAATTTAAGAGAGACTTTGTACAACTTAGAGCAAGCAAAAGAGTTATGCCAACCGAAGGGTGCAAACTTAGAGTTCTTAGAGGGTGATAGAGTGTTTCTTTTATTATTGTCCATAAAGGGTGTGATGAGTTTTAGGAAGAAGGAAGATCTCAGCCTTAGGTTCATCGGTCTATTTAGGATATTACAATAAGTTGGTGATGTGGCACATGAGTTAGCTTTGCCTCCAACTCTTTTGGGTTTCACCTTATGTTCTATGTGTCTATATTGAGGTGTTATATTTCAGATGAGTCTCATAAGCTTCACTGGAAGTTGGTTCAGTTGGATGAGAGCTTAGTTTCTAAGGAGGAGTCGGTTGCTATCTTGGATAGGTAGGTCAAGAAGTTAAAATCTAAGATGATTTCGTTAGTTAAAATATAATGGAGGCACTATCCTATTAAGGAGGCTACCTGGGTGACCAAGAAAGACTTGCAGTCTAGATATCCTCACCTTTAAGTACTTTCTATTCCTTGACTTGTGAGGATGGAATTCCTTTTTAGTAGTGGATGATATAATGACCCTCCAGGTAATTTTCATAATTATCATCCATTTCTCTATTTTAACCCTTACGGTATTTTCTATAGGGTATTTATGATATATTGGGATGGGTGGTTCAGTTCCTGGGGAGTTTGGTTGGGTTTTAGGCGAGGTTTTCTGTTTTGAAACTTTTAATGTTGAGAAGTTTGACTTCTGTCAACATTCTTAGCAAACGGATTCGAATGGAAATTCTGACAGTTTCTTTAGGGACCTTTGGTTTAGGTCCTGAGGTTTTCGAACTCATTTATAGCACGTTGTTGGGATTATGTAAATTATAGAAAAGTGCTGACTTAGCTCAAAATTTCAATGATACAATCTCTATTGGTTATTTTGTCAATTCCATTAAGAACTGAATGCCAGTAACTACCCTTTCCTATTATTACGAGTAAGTCTAGTGTACCAAAATTTAGATTAAGGTTTTCCCCGAATTGGAAATTAAAAATTTCAGGCTAGGCTAGTCCAAAATCCAAGCATGGTATGATCTAGGGAAATCTGAGAATGGATTGGTTAAAGGTTATGTAATTCAAGGTAATTTTGTGTTAGACAAGTCGATAAGGAGTCTGTAAGATCTTTCAGAAGTGAATTCAAGTGAGTAGAACTCTTGATATCGAACTTGACGTAAAGGGGTTGGTTTGGGATGTCAAAATCTGAGGATGAGTTGCAAAAAAGGTAAAAACGAGAGCAATCCTGAGTTTCTACCTCACCTATCCTGCTATAACTGGTAGTAGGCCACTGCTACTGCTCTACTATAGCAGAAAGTTTTCCGTTATAGCGGGAGTCAGCTTTGGTCAATCCCGCCATAGCTGGAGGATCCTGCTATAGCGAGGCCGCTACAATGAGATAGGGCCGCTATACCGGGATATACACAGATAAATGGAGAAAACACCCTAAAAATATTATTTTCATCATTTATTCATCTAAGGGCTAGGAGTGGAGATTTTAGGTGATTTCTACCTGTTTTCCATCGAGATTTTTCATAAAGGTAAGTTAATCACTACCATTAACTAGTTTCTTAATTTTAAACCTTAGAATTGCTAGTTTATGGGTTTTGGGGAGGATTTAGCTTAATCTAACTAATTTTCTAGTACAATAAGGCGAATTGGTTGTAAAACCCTTGGGTTTTGGTCAAAATATCACATGTGGTTCCTTGAGTGAACCGAGGTTATGTGTGGATTTGTTATATTGGTTCCTTGAATGAACCAGGCTTATGTGTTTACTTGTTATATTTGGTTTCTTGAGTAAAACCGGACTCATGATTGTTTGATATTGTTGTTGTTGGAATATATCCTTGAGTGGTCCTGGTTAAATTACAATGATTTGGTGCTTTCTTCAATGTCTACTTACTTGTGTAATTGAGACATAGATAATATATTGTTGTTGAGTCATGGTTTGTTGACTTGGAGTCTTGTTGGTAGTCATGGTTTTGACTTAAGTTGTTTTCCATCTTAACTTGTATTTTACTGAATTCATGGTGTTGTGAACAAGGTTAAGTGTTATAAGCTTGAGGTAAGGTTACATGGAAGGTGTTCATGGTTTTTCATGCTTTACTAAGTTATGGTTACTTTCATATATCTCATTTTGGGTTGGCCGATGACCCTATAAGTACACCATTATTTCTTGTGTACTGATACTACACGTGCTCTTCTTTTTGCTGAGTACAGATCATCTTCTGGCGACTATTTTGAGACCTCAGCAGTAGAGCGGATAGCATTCAAACTCCAGGATGAGCTACACCTTTCGGGCTGCCATGAGTTCTTCACATAGTTTCTGGTCCATTATTTCAGTCTTGGATATTTTCAGTTGTTTTGGGGGTTGAACCCTTTCTTTGATATTTATAGTATTTTGGTATAATGACATTCAGGTTCTACGGGATTGTTTAGTTTCTGCTATTTCTGCATTTGTTTTTGTTAGATTATTAGAGACATTATTTTCTTTGATGAAAAGCGGTTAGTTGCCTTATTTTGGCTAAGTATTGGGTTGATGATTGGGGTCATATGGTTCTCCTACTAGAGAGTTAGTATGGATGCCACTTACGACGGGTTGGGGTCGTGACAATGTCATTTCTAGTAGGGTGCGTATTCAGTTTGCTTCACAGGGTTTCAAAAAAATCTTAAGGGTCCATTCAGAGATATTTTTGACTTAGGAAGTTGCTGGTTTTTCATTTTTCTGGTGCAGGGTATTTTACCCTTTGCATATGATGGGTCCTTCACATTCTCAATGGGTTAGTTTCTTGGTCTTCCCGATCGTGAGTTGGGGACCATAATCACGAAAAAGGGACTATTGGGTCAGGGTCTAGGTCGTTCTTTGCCTTTATAAAGTAACCCATTGTGATCGCAATGGGTTAGACCAGTGTGGTCTCGCAATCGTGACAGGGGTCCTCACATTTGAAAAAAAGGACTCCTAGGTAGTATATATTTCCCAACTTTGATTTTTCTCTCGGTTTTCATACAAAACTTGATCCTGTGAGCTGTGGGAGCAGAATTTTGGTGGATTTTTCATCTAGGGTAAGTTCGGGTAAGTTTGTTATGCTTTCCTCATATTATTTCTGTATCAATTATGCTTATTTTCGTCTAATTCAAAGCTTGATTTCTTAAAATTCTCTTTGATTCTTCATTCTTTCCGGGATGTTTTATGCCTCAATTTGAATTCTATCTTCGTCGAACTTCTGGGTACTGGTTTCTTATCCTATGATAGGATAATTCTGAAGAAATATTCTACTTCCATCAACGGGCCCTGAGGGTCGATTTTTGACCCAATGTTCGATCCAAATTGTAAATTTTCAATAATGGTACCATTGTTCTTATCGTAATGAGTAGATTACTTTCTTGATAGTGTGGCAGTCATCTGAGGTTATACCGAAGGAAAGGAAGCTCTGTGATAGTCTGAGTTTGTTGTTTGGTACTGAGGTAGGTTACTATCTACTTTTCACTAGACTTAGCTTGGCTAGACTGTATATTTTATAAATTGCATGTTGGGTAGGGGATTTGTAAGGTAGGGTTAGTTTTATTTCAATATATCTGAATCTACTATCCTTTTTGGGGACTTTAGAGTAGTATTCTCGCATGAGCCTTAGCTTAGATTACTTACATAGTTTTGGGCTTAGAATATGAATCCTTAGTCTAGGTTCGGGATAAGATGAGTTCTCTTATAATTGTTTTATTTTAAACTGTGATATACCATGGTTTCATGGCACTTTCAATCCTTAAAAATGAGGAAAATATGCAATAACTTGGGTATGTTTGGTAGGTATGATGCATTTTCTATTCTATATTGCAGGAGAAAAGGTTTTGAAGGCAAAATGGACAAAAAAGGAAAGAAGCATGCACTAGAATGAAGTATTTGAAGACGAAAGAGAAAAAGTCAAAGTTGGAGGAGTTACCTACAGTTGTGAATCACGGACTGTAGGTCGACGTACGAACCGTGGGTCGGTTCTGTGAGTCACTTCGTGAGAGTTTGCATCAAGGCCTGATTCCTATAGACTGAAGCCACGGTCCGTGGGTTAAACCCACCACCTCAAGTCACGGTCTGTGGAAAGTTGCTGACTTTTTTCTCCTACTTTGTTTAGGATAGGATTCACTTTGTATCCATAAATACCCTTAGGTTGTCCTATGTTTAGGAGTTAGTCATTACCTTATTTTGAGTTGTCTTTTACATTGATCTTGTAATCTCAAACATCGATTCTAGGGTTTTGATTTATATTGAGATTTTGAAGTTTTATTCGTATTTGTGAGTTCATACTTATGTTATCATTATTGAATTCTTCTTGTGTTCTTGCAATCATGAGTAGATAAACCCCATAACTAGAGTTGTGTGAACCATAAAAAATTAACGAAATGGGTTAAGTGCGAAGTAATTCTGAACCGGTGTGACTGCATGTATTTGTATTTCCTTCGTTATAATTGATCTTCTAACGATTTCAAACTTTAAAAACTCACCTGTATAATAAACTTGCCCGAGAGAGAGGTAGAGATTGGAAAAAGGAAATAACAACAGAGATTTGAAGCTATCAACCTTCATCTAATAACTTGAGCCATAATAGGGATAGTTAATCTGAGATCAAGAACAAGGGTTAGTAGTGCGACACTTGGAGACCGAGAGGAGAAGAGTGAAATTCATCCAACTAAGGTCGAGAGATGTTTAGATGAACTTATCTTGTTAGGTTTTGCATGTAACGCAACGGGATAGTCTGCCAGCAAAAGTAACTGGTAGAGTTAAGGAATCTTGGGGATCACAGTCCTAGTGCCTTTCTCGTATTGATCACAAATCCGACAATCAACAATTGTTACTGTTACTGTTTGTTTACAAAACTCTCTTTTTTTTACTTACTTGCCAATTACTCAGACAAACACTCGATAGAATTTCGTCCTATTCCATGTGGGATCGACTCCAACCTAGTTGGGTTCTATATTTGATTCAACGACCACGTTATACTTTTATGGTGGTATAGTTTGGGCGACATCAAACTGCATGACATCCCTGTATTGTGTATACCTATACGTATGTGTATATATATATATATATATATATATATATATACTTGTATCTAAGCATTCATATTCATACATACATACTCATGGACTATGGTATGATTTGGAGGACAAAAACTACCTTCAATTTTTAAGAGGATTATACCACCCTTATCACTGATTTTTGGCTTTCGAAAGAGATTGTACCATCTTTTACTATTTCATCTGAGGTAAGATTCCTGTCTATTTCTACTACTGCTTAGAGTGAGGTAAGATTCTGGTCCAATTGCACTTTACTCTATTGTTATGTTAGAGGTGAGTTTTCAGGCGGCCCGAGGTAAGATTCTGGGATTCATTACATTGGCCACATATTGCACTACATCACTTGATATAGAATAGCATCACATTCGGTTACGAAGTTGTTGACTTTGAATTGTTGGAGTTGATTGGTTTTACTTTTCTGTCTTTTGAGGGCACAAGCCGGTGTATACCCAACACTAGAAGTCAAGGAAATCCCGTGATTCCACTTGATACAGAAATAGAAAGAACGCTAAGGAATAATCGAAGAATGGTGAATACCCACGGAGTTCAGAACCCTGCATATTCATAACCAACCACCAATTCATCTAACTGGTCATGAAACTGCTGAGCAAATCACTGCTCAATTAATGGATGAAGAGAATGCGAGACAAGCAGATAGAGATCATCAAGGAATGCAAGAAGCAGCACAACGTCTTGCCCCACTTGAAGAGAGACAAAGAAGATTGTGGGTGCAACAACTACCACAAAGACCTTATGTGTCAGTTTATGATAATCCTAAAGAAGAGGATGTGTCTTATTTTGAGATAGTTGAGACTGGTGCCATTATTCCACCAGAGTTACCTCAGGGCACTAAGTTTGACATTACAAGTACCATGATCCACCTGCTAAACTTGAAAGGGGTGTTCTCTGGTCTTCCTACAGATGATCCGAACATGCATGTGATGAACTTTGTGGAGGTTTGCACTTAATATAATTTGCTTGGAGTTGACCAGGAGGCTATTCGATTGAGATTATTTCCATTCTCCCGAACAGGAGAAGTGACTTTGTCGTTGGCCGAGTTACCACGAGATTCCATCACTACTTGGCAAGAATTGAGAAATTAATTTCTGGAAAGATTTTTCCCACCCTCTAAGATGCTACAGTTGAAAGATGAGATTTACACTTTTAGACAACTACATTCTGAAGCACTTTATGAGACTTGGCTTCAGTTCAAGAAAAAGTTGCAAAATATTCCAAACCATTGGATGAATGGTTGAAATTTACTTGAGATCTTCTACAGAGCATTAAACGCCAATACCAAGGCTATCGCAGATACTATCACTGGTGGAGCATTTATGAGTCTGAGATTGAAACAAGCTTCAGAGATTTTATATCATATCACTAAGACCAACCGAGGATGACATACTCGAGAGGCAGCTACACCAACTCAGATGTATGTTATTGGAGCCTCAGTAACATAATAGGCTTTGGATGAATCTGTAGCTCAAGAGGTTACACAGTTGAGGATAGAAATTGGCTTGTGTCACACCTCAAATCCCATTAAGATGTGACAAAAGTGGTATCAGAGCAGGTCATCCTAGGGAGTCTACAAAGACGTGTTTATGTAGAGTCTTGCTTATGGTGTGTTGTGCACCACATCCATAATTAGGAGGCTACAGGATATTTAGGAGTTATTTCTTTTTACTTCATTTCTTAGATCGTGCGATAGAGCTAATATTGTAGATGGGATTGTATTTAACCTTTGATTTTTTTCTCATTATAGTAAAGATGTTGGTTACAAGAAGGAGTAAGAATACAGGAAAGCAAGTAGATGTTGCTACCGGAGAAGGTATCGGTAAGTCACTACCTAGACAAGCTAACTAAAGCTAGGATCAGGATGAGTTTGCATCATGGACTTCTTCTACTCCTCCATCTCCAGAAGAACTAAGAAGGAGAGGAGTACCCCCAGAATCACCTATTAATGATACTGAGCAAGATTTAAGAAATGCAGTGCAATTATTGACTTGCATAGATGCTGGACAAGGTCAAGGACAAGCTGGTCCGACTATGGCGACTAGTGGTATGGATAGAGCAGCCAGTCTACGGACACAAGATTTTCTTAAATTAGACCCTCCCACATTCACCGGGTCAGATCTTAACAAAAACCCATAAGACTTTATTGATCAAATCCAAAGGTATTTGGATGTCATGCATGTATCTGGTAAAGAGATGGTTGAGCTAGCAGCGTATAGATTAAAAGGGGAGGCTATATTATGGTATGAAGATTGGAAACGATCTAGGGGTATAGGTGCACCTTCAGCTAATTGGGAAGTGTTCAAATTGGGAAGTGTTCAAAGCAGTATTTCTGGATCATTACCTTTCATTTGAGATCTGAAAGGCCCGATCAAATCAGTTTTTAAATCTTTGCCAAGGGAATATGAGCGTGAGAGAATACAGTCTTCAGTTTAACTCTTTGGCCAGGTATGCTCCTAATGTAGTAGCTACTATGAAAGATAGAGTTCATCAATATGTGGATAGATTGGATCCATATCTAGTTAGAGATTGTACCATTGTTGCCTTGAATAAAGACATGGATATAGCAAGGATACAAGCTTTTGTACAGAAAATAGAAGATCAAAGACAAAGAAGAAGGACATAAGAGCCAGAAAGAGGGTACTCTAAGAGGGCTAGGTCTGTGGGGCAGTTTATGCCATCCCAAAGTGAGTTCAGGCCTCGATTTCTAAATAGTACGCCTAGGCCACCATCTTTCTACTTTACAGCAAGTGCTCCACCCCGATTTCAAGGGTTTAGGGGCAATCAATTTGGGCAAAGAAGTGAAAGCTAAGGTTCAGTTGCGTGAAACCAAGAGCATAGAAGCATAAGTAAATCAAGACCTCCTAGACAGCCTTGTAAACAATGTGGGAGACATCATCTAGGTGCATACTGGCTTAGGACAGATGTTTGTTATTGGTGTGGTACATCGGGCCATATGATGAAAAATTGCCCTCGAAGGGGCATAGGTGGTATAGTACAAACTACTGGATCATCTATTGCATCATTATCATCGATGCCTCCTTTAGGTAGGGGTCAATAGATGCCTACTGATCATGGTAGAAGTGGTAGAGGAGCAGCTAGTTCTAGCGGAGTCTAAAATAGAACATATGCTCTAGAAGGTCGACAAAATTTAGAGGCTTCTCCTGATGTGGTTACAGGTACATTGTCCATCTTTTCACATAATGTATATGCATTAATTGATACACTCTCTACACTATCATATGTCACTCCACTGATTGCTGGAAAGTTCAAAAGAACACCGAAATCACTGGTTAAGCCATTTGAAGTGTCTACACCAATTGGAGAGTCTATTATAGCTAGAAGAGTTTATATTAATTGCATAGTAACTGTTTGTGATCGTGACACATTAGCTGATCTTGTTGAGTTAGAAATGGTAGATTTTGATGTTATAATGGGTATGGATTGGTTGGCTTTTTGTTATGCCACAGTAGATTGCCGAGCTAAGAGGGTGCATTTCCATTTTCCAAAAGAGGCAGTCCTTGAATGGAGAGGTAATATTGGAGCACCAAGGGGTAAGTTTATTTTTTATGTTAAGGCAAAGAAGATGGTGTCCAAAGGGTACATATGTCATTTAATGAGGGTGAGAGATATAGAAGCGGAGCCACCGACTCTTCAATCCATTCTAGTGGTAAATGAATTTTTTGATGTGTTTCCTGAAGAGCTTCCTAGTTTACCTCATGAATGAGAAGTAGAGTTTGGTATTGATGTGGTCCCGGGTACTCAACCTATTTCTATTCCTCCGTATAGAATGACCCCAGCAGAATTACGTGAATTGAAGGAACAACTTAAAAGATTTGTTAGAAAAGGGATTCATAAGGCCTAGTATATCTCCTTGGGGCACACCCGTGTTATTTGTATGTAAGAAGGATGGCACATTAAGAATGTGTATTGACTACCGACAACTGAATAAGGTGACAATTAAGAATAAATATCCCCTCCCTAGAATTGATGATTTTCTTGATCAGTTATAAGGTGCTAAGTGTTTCTCAAAAATCGACTTGAGGTTAGGTTATCACCAAGTGAAAGTGAAGGAGAAAGATATACCCAAAACAGCTTTTTGAACATGGTATGGTCATTTTGAGTTTTTAGTTATGTCATTCGGCCTAACTAATGCACCAGCAGCTTTCATGGATCTGATGAATAGAGTGTTCAAGCCATTCTTGGATGTGTTTGTGATAGTATTTATAGATGATATTCTGGTGTATTCAAGATCAAAAGAAGACCATGCTAATCATTTGTGACAGGTGTTACAGATTCTTCGTGATCGTAAATTATATGCAAAGTTCTCTAAGTGTGAGTTTTGGTTAAAATCAGTGGAATTCTTGGGGCATATTGTATCCGATGAGGGGTTAAGGGTTGATTCTCAAAAAATTGAAGCCATGAAGAACTGGCCAAGACCCACAACACCTACGAAGGTTCGTAGTTTCCTAGGCTTGGCAGGTTATTATAGAAGGTTCGTTGAGGGGTTTTCTTCCATTTCTTCCCCAATAACCAAGTTAACACACAAAGCAGTCAAGTTTAAATGGAATGATGCCTGTGAAAGAAGTTTTCAAGAGCTGAAGAATAAGTTAACTTTCACACCTACATTGGTACTTCCAGAAGGTACAGAGGGGTATGTAGTGTATTGTGATGCTTCAGGAGTGGTTCTAGGATGTGTATTGATGCAACATGGTAAGGTAATAGCCTACGCCTCAAGACAGTTGCGTCCACATGATAAGAATTATCCAATATATGATCTTGAGGTAGCCGTGGTTATATTTGCTTTAAAGATATGGTGCCATTAATTGTATGGGGTCTATGCTGACATATATATTGACCATAAGAGTTTACAATATATCTTTAAGCAGAAGGACTAAAATCTAAGGCAGCGAAGATGGCTTGAACTATTAAAGGACTATGATATTAATATCTTGTATCATCCGGGGAAAGCAAATGTGGTAGTTGATGCTTTAAGTCGTAAGATAATGGCAAGCACTTATGGGCATTCCATGGAAAGATAAGGGATAACTAAAGATCTATATCAACTAGCTAGCTTGGGGGTTCGCCTTCTTGAATCTCCAGATGAAGGAGTTATTGTGCAAAATACGGTAGAATCCTCATTGATAACTAAAGTGAAAGAAAAGCAGTATGCCAATCCTATTATATTACAGCTTAAGGAGAATGTACAACAAGGTATGAAAAAGGCATTTGAGCTTACGCAAGAGGGAGTACTTTGGTGCCAAAACAGATTGTGTGTACCTAATATTGATGGACTAAGGAAGAGGATTATAGCGGAAGCACACCATTCAAGAAATTCTATCCATCCAGGGTCAACTAAAATGTATCATGACTTGAAAGAATTGTATTGGTGGGGAGACATGAAGAAGAACATTAAAGAATTTGTAGCTCAATGTCCAAACTATCAATAAGTTAAAGTAGAGCATCAAAAGTCGGGAGGTTATATACAGTGTATTCAGCTCCCGATTTGGAAGTGGGACATGATCAACATGGATTTTGTCATTGGTTTGCCTCGTTCCTCTCGAAAATATGATTCCATATGGGTAATAGTTGATAGACTCACCAAATCAGCACACTTCCTACCGATTAAGACCACTTACACAGTTGAAGAGTATGCAAGGTTGTATATTAAAGAGATAGTTCGGCTACATGGAGTCCCAATCTCTATTATATCTGATAGGGGAGCTCAATTTACTGCAAACTTTTGGAAGTCATTTCAAAAGAATTTGGGAACGCAAGTGAGTCTAACTACAGCTTTTAACCCTCAAATGGATGGTTTGGCAGAATGTACGATCCAAACACTTGAGGATATGCTGCGAGCTTATGTATTGGACTTCAAAGGTAGCTGGGATGATCATTTGTCACTTATTGAGTTTTCATATAAAAATAGTTATCACTCAAGTATCAAAATGGCACCTTATGAAGCTTTATATGGGAGAAAGTGTAGATCACCAATTGGGTGGTTTGAAGTGGGTGAAACTGCCTTATTTGGGCCAAATCTTGTTCATCAAGCTATAGAAAAAGTTAAGGTGATACAACAACGGCAAGAAACAGCTCAAAGTCGACATAAATCATATGCAGATATTAGAAGAAGAGGGCTAGAGTTTGCTATAGGAGATTGGGTAGTCTTAAAGGTATCACCAATGAAAGGTGTAATGAGGTTTGGTAAAAAGGGAAAACTGAGTCCGCGCTATATAGGGCCATATAAGATTATTCAAAGATTTGGCCAAGTTGCATATAAGTTAGAGCTTCCCCAAGAGCTTTCAACAGTACATCCAGTGTTTCATGTCTCAATGCTCCAAAAATGCATAGGAGATTCATCTCATATTACTCCTACTGAAGATGTACAAGTTACATAAGAACTTACTTACGAAGAAGTGCCTATTGCTATTTTAGATGGCAAGTCAAGAAATTAAGAAATAAAGAAGTAACTTCTGTAAAAGTACTTTGGAGGAACCAACAAATAGAAGAGATCACATGGGAAGCCGAGGAAGCAATAAAATCCAAGTACCCCCATTTATTCACACCTGAAGTAAAAGTCCAAGATGCTGAATTGGAGCATTAACAAGTAACTATAAAAGTGCAAGTGTTATGTGGTAACATGAATATTAAACTTGGTTTTGAACTTATTTAAGCAGGCTAATTATGCTAGCATTCGAGGATGAATGTTCCTAGAGGGGGAGGATGTAACACCCCGTATTTTGCGTGTACTTGTTCTATTGATATGGGACTTGAGGTAACCTTGTTATATAGGAAATGAACCAAGTTTATTAAGTGATTAGTGGTGGTTTAAAGAGGATTTAAAAGATATTATAATAGCCCAAGCATTTCAGCATGTATGCGCCAAGTTAACCCAAACAGAAGTGCTTAAACGTGAGATAGTAAGGTGGTATTCTACCTCAAGGATTAAAGTGTCCAAGTGTATATAAGTATTAAGTTAACATAGGGGGTTAAGACTTAGAATATTGAATAAAATAAGTGAGTTTCTTGCTTGACTTAAATTAAGCTAGTAGGTGACAAGTAGGTGCATCACCTACTTTGACTTATTGACCAATATAAGAACCAAGTAGGTGCATCACCAACTAAGACTCCTTTGACCAGATTATTGGTCCAAGTACACTACCACCTACTTAAATAAATTTTGGCCCAAGTTAAAAGAGAGGAAAGGAGAAGAATGGGCAGCCAAGGCCCAATAGTTTCAGATCCACAAAGGCCCAAGTATAATGGGAAAGTAGGTGCACCAAATACTTGGTATTTTATGGCCAAAAATGGACAAGAAAGTCGGCCAAGAGCTTCTCCCTTTAAAAGGATTGAAAACAGCGCATTTTATTCATTTTAACTTAGGCAAAAAAATCAGCTTTTTAGGGTTTTCTCTCTTCTCTCTAGTAGCTTCTACAGCAGCCCTATAATTCCATTAAGGTTCTTGGGATTTACCTTCCTTCCAAGCTAAAGGTAAATGAACAAATCATGAGTTTATCTAAAAAAGACTATGGAAATTATGTTCTTCATGTTTAAATTATAAGGCAACCCTCTATAAGTTTGGCAGTCCTATTTTTCTTGGTTAAAGAGATTTTTCTCTTCTCCTTTGGTTTGTGTGTGAAGGAACCAAGATATTGAAGAAATACAAGTTGAGAGAATAAACTATCACAAAATTAAGGTAAGGCTACTACCCATTTTTTCCCCTTCCTATATACATGTCTTGGTGGAGAATTGTGTATATATTGTTGTCAAGAACTCAAGGGATGATGAGTTCAATATTTGGTTGCTATGATAAAGGATATTGGGGATGTTTAAGGACTTGTGTTATGTGTATATATTGGGGACAGCTTGGTTGATGTTGGGAAAGGATGTAACTGACTTGTATTGAATTATAGATGAAGGATATGGTGATACACCACCGAACTAAATATTAGGTAAGCCTACTACCCACTCCACTTTGTATACCGTTTTGAGGGTGTAATGAGGCTAAAGTTGTTTCGTTGGACGTTATAAGGATTTGTATGGTATGTGAATGTAATTGGAGGAGTAAGGGTTGAAAGAACACCCTTGAATAAATTAATTACAAGCTTACTGCTGGCTACTATTTTGGTGAGGTTAAGTGGCTTAAATGTGTTGATTAGCTACTAATACTAGTTTTACCACTTACTTTATTATAGATAAGTAGTCCGAGAGGCAGGAGTTTAATTTGGGGTAATATCGGAGTTGTACAGCAAGGTATGTAAGGCTATTCGATTTTATGTTCTTTGGCATGAAATCTAATACATTGATGTTACATTTGCTCCCTACGTCATTGTTACCGCCTTAAATGCGTATTAATATGTCTCTCACTACTGGTCCATAGTTTAAAACTCAATAATGCTATGACCACCAAAAGAACTATCTCAACGATTGAAGAAATGATGTAAAGAGAACTTATATATTCTTGGGTGGTATCCCAGGGGTGGAAGGAACACCTAGCATGGGTCGATCCCAATATCACGGGTGGTATCCCAGGGGTGGAAGGAACACCTAGCATGGGTCGATCCCAATATCACGGGTGGTATCCCAGGGGTGAAAGGAAAGCCTAGCATGGGTCGATCCCAATTTGTGTATTTATGAGGACCGTATCCCAGGGGTTAAAATACCTAGCATGGGTCATCCTCTTTTACCACTGATCAGCTGGTCATTTGTATCATATGTTTTACAATTTCATAATGCAAAAAAGGATAAAGTAAAGTAAAAGATGTAATGTACATGATCCCATAAATACAAGCAAATGTGGTCTTTAATTCTTATCTATACAATTATGTATTGATCTCTGATGTTATTAAGATCTTGTCTTACTTATGGTCACTTTATGCCTTACATACTCAGTACATTCTTTTGTACTGACGTCCCTTATGGGGACACTGTGTTTCATGCCATAGGTACTCCAGCTAGTAGACCTCCTCAATAGGATAACAGGACACTCAGCTGTGATTGGGGAGCTCCAAGTTGATTTGGGGCTTTACCGAGTCTTTTATATGTGTATTTTGGTATTGTATAGTAGTTTTGTAAGGTGGGGTCTGTCCCGACCTAGACTATGTCTTCTATCCTATAGAGGTTTTGTAGACTAATGTATGAAGTTCAAATATGTTTAGTCTCATAACAGTTGTGGCCAAAATAGTCAGTCATGTATATATGGTTTGGGTCTATCCATTTTGGTCTTTCATTACTATAGCTTATATATATGTGTCAAAGTTTCATGATTCTCATAGTTATATGCATGGAAAGCACAGGTTAAAGTTGGTTCTCTCGAGTCTTTAGGGCATCGGGTGCCTATCCATCTCAATGGGATTTGAGGTGTGATAGCTTGCTAGCCAAACAAATTACGGCTAGGGGTGCTAAGAAGGTGCATGCCCTAGGTACACAAGGCAAAACACCTAGGCATGACGATTATGAATCTGATGAGAAGGCAAAGTACTTAGAACGAGAGGTGGTGGGATTTCGAGCCAAGGGCCAAGGGTCTAATCAAGACTCTTGGAACTCGAGGCAAGGGAATCAAGGTTGGAACTACTATGGAGACAATTACAATAAGTTAGGATATCGAGATAAAATCGGGGATCGTGGCGGTGATTGGAGGCGAAAGAATGATTACAAAGAGAAGAGTGGTGCATATGTTCCACCGGGGAACCGTGACGCTGATTATGGAAATTCAAGAATGGAAGCCCTTCTCAATAAACTTGTTAAGAGGGAGGAGAGTCAAGAAAACTATCTGAAGGTGATTAGGGTAGACATTTTGGGAATAAGTCAAAAGATTGAGTCTCACTCGACAGCCATTAAATAGTTGGAGCAATAATTCAGGCAGATATCTTTAGCATTGAATAAGCATCAACAAGGTACACTTCCAAGCAACACAACCCAAAACCCAAAAAATAATGCTCATTGTATGGCTATCACAATGAGAAGTGGGAAAACTCTTAGTGAGGCACCCAAACAAGTTGAGGGTGTTCATGCTACACTAGAAGAGAAAACGAATGCCACGAAAAGGTTAATGAAAGCTCTAAAGAAATATGTTTCATTCCCAAAACTTCCTCCACCTTTCCTTCAACATATAAAGAAAAAGGTGGATGAAAATAAAATTATTAGTGGGGAGATCATAAAAGGAGTTGAAGAGCCTCAGACTGATGAACACAAGGTGAATGCTGAAAACGAGAAAGAAAAGGAAGCCCCATAAATGCTAACCCCCATTTCTAAGAGACCATCTCCACTCCCTCAGCACTTAAAAAAGAAGAAGGAGGATGGAAAATTTCATAAGTTCATGTCCATATTGAAGAAACTTTCTATAAATATTCCATTGGTGGAGGCGCTGGAACAAATGTCGGGATATGCAAAGGTCATGAAAGAGTTAGTCACGAAGAAGAGAACTCTCAGTTATGAGTCTGTTGGTGATTTACACCACTGTAGTACAATTGCATCCTGTTCTCTTGTGCAAAATAAAGATGATCCCAGTGCCTTTATAATTCCATGCATAATTAGGTCAGCTAACTTTGCCAGAGTTTTGTGTGACCTAAGTACGAGCATTAACTTGATGCCACTGGCAGTATTCAAGAAATTAGGCTTAGGATCCCCCAAGCCAATAAAGATGCAGTTATTGATGGTGGATTGTACGATCAGGAAGCCTGTGGGCATATTATTTAATGTTTTGATCAAAGTTGAAAACTTTATCTTTCCTACTAACTTTTTTGTCTTGGACTGTGAGGTCGATTTTGAGATGCCCATAATTTTGGGGAGACCATATTTAGCCACCGGCAGAGCATTGGTAGATATGGAGAGGGGTGAGCTGAAATTCAGGTTGAATAATAAGGAAGTCACGTTCAATGAACTATGAAGCAGCCAAAGGATATGAGGGTGGTTTCAAAAATAAATATTTTAGATGACCCTGGAGGCCAATCCAAGGGATATCTTGAGTAATTCTGAGTAATCAAGACACCCGCGTCGTCCCGCGATGTTAAATCAGGCGCTGCTTGGGAGGCAACTCAAGGTGTCTTACTATTTCTATATTTGCTTTGATTTTTGTTATTTTGATTGACATTAGACCCACGCATCTATGGTGCCACAGGTATATTCCTAACTCCCTTATTTTACTTTGGTCTAATGCATTAGAGATAATGCATGCTTATTTGGTGAGGACGGAGGTATTTGTGGGTCTATACATCCTCTTGGGGGGTTTTGTTGTCGTGTTTCTTTTCCCTCAAGTGCTATCATAGTAGAACCGGCATGTTTAGGTTTTTGTCTGTGTTTCAATATGTGTTTTCATGTTTAGTTAGGAGAAAAATAGGGGAACATTAGTGCAGTCCAATTTTGAACAAGCTTTTGATAATGTTTTTGGTGTTTAAAGGATACCCCTCCTGAAAATTTTGTTTTGGACTGTGTGTGTCGTTATGATAGTTTGTGACAGCTGTTAGATCTTGTTATGGCATTAGTATTATAGGCAGAATGAATGTAGCTTAGCAATGCATGAACAGGATAGGTAGTAGTTGATAGTATAACCCTATGCTATGTGTGTGTGAGGCCATTACCTAGTTCACTTTGTATGTGCAATCCAGAACTTGCTCGGTTAGTCTAGCCTAGGTTAGAGTATAGTGGTTAGGAAAGGATCATAGGCCGTTTTTGAATAAGTTCACTTTTAGCCTAAATACCTGACCAAATGAAGAAAATATCCCGTGAATCCAATTTTGAGCCTTAATTGACCTATTTCTTTCATTAGCCTATTCACCTTCCCATTTTGACTTACAATGAACCTGTCTTGGCCCTGGTCTCTCCTTGGACATTGTGTACCTCAACTCAGGAAAATTGCCTAAGTTGAGGGTGACTATCATAGGGGTGCGTAGCTTGATATGGGTATGAAGAAGGGGTTAGTAAAATAAAAGAGAACAGATTTGGGTGGAAAAAAAAAGAGACAAAAAAGAATATTGAAATCATAAAGAAAAGTACACCCAAAATCTGAAAAATGATTGAAGGAGTATACGGGAGAATAAAATGAGAATGGCTGGAAAGTGGAGCTAAAAATAGTGTAGTGTCAAGGAGGGTTGAGTCAACATATCCATGTATACCACACCCATCCCTAAGCCTACATTATAAACCGATAAAAGCCTAGTCCAACTGTCCGAAAAACTAAGGCATAGAAAATAAGGGCAAGCTCATGGTATTTCATGCACACTGTTGGAACTTCTTTGTGAGAGAGAGTGTTTTGATCCAGTCCCTATGTTGATATTCATTAGTATACTGTGAGTGTATGGGAATTCTTTGTTGTGAGAGTACATGGGTTGCATTGTTAGCTGCTATGTGTTCGGATAATGTGATTTGCATATATACTTAGTTATTTGTTCATAATCTGATGCCATCACTTGATCCCTTCTGTGTAACGATAATATGCTACAAGTATACACACTGTGCTTTTGATTTGCAAATAGGAAGTGGTCAAAATTTTTGGTACCGAAAGCAATGAGTCCAGTGTCGTAGGTCTCTTAGGTTTCTCTTAGTTAAGCATCAAATGAGTTTGTTTTGTTTTGTTCGCCTGAGGACATGCAAATGTTCTAAGTTAAGGGTGTTGATGTGCCATGGTTTCAAGGCACTTTCGATGCTTAAAAATGAGGAAAATATGCAATAACTTGGGTATGTTTGGTAGGTATGATGCATTTTCTGTTCTATATTGCAGGAGAATAGATTTTGAAGGCAAAATGGATAAAAAAAAGAGAAGAATCATGCACTAGAACGAAGTATTTGAATACGAAAGAGCAAAAGTCAAAGTTGTAGGAGTGACCTACGGTTGTGATTCACGGACCGTAGGTTGACGTACGGACCGTGGGTCGGTTCTGTGAGTCACTTCCTGATAGTTTGCATCGAGGGCTGATTCCTACGGACTCAAGCCACGGTCCGTGGGTTAAACCCACGACCTCAAGTCACGATCCGTGGAAAGTTATCGACTTTTTTCTCCTACTTTGTTTAGGATAGGATTCACTTTGTATCTATAAATACCCTTAGGTTGTCCTATGTTTAGGAGTTAGTCATTAACTTATTTTGAGTTATCTTTTACATTGATCTTGTAATCTCAAACATCGATTCTAGGGCTTTGATTTATATTGAGATTTTGAAGTTTTATTCGTATTTGTGAGGATACTTATGTTTTCATTATTGAATTTTTCTTGCGTTCCTGCAATCATGAGTAGATAAACCCTATAACTAGAGTTGTGTGAACCATAAGAAATAAACGAAATGGGTTAAGTGCGAAGTAATTCTGAACCGGTGTGACTGCATGTAATAGTATTTCCTTCATTATAATTGATCTTCTAACGGTTTCAAATGTTAGAAACTCGTCTGTATTGTAAACATGCCCGAGAGAGAGGTAGAGATTAGGAAAAAGAAATTACAACAGAGATTTGAAGCTATCAACCTTCATCTAATAACTTAAGCCGTAACAGGGATAGTTAATCTGAGATCAAGAACAAGGGTTAGTATTGCGACACTCGGAGACCGAGAGGAGAAGAGTGAAATTCATCCAACTAAGGTCGAGAGACGTTTAGATGAACCTATCTTGTTAGGTTTTACATGCAACGCAGTGGGACAGTTTGCCAGCACAAGTAACTGGTGGAGTTAAGGAATCTTGGGGATCACAGTCCTAGTGCCTTTATCGTATTGATCAAAAATCCGACAATCAACAATTGTTACTCTTACTGCTTGTTTACAAAACCCCCCTTTTTTTACTTACTTACCAATTACTCAGACAAACACTTGATAGAATTTCGTCCTATTCCCTGTGGTATAGACTCCAACCTAGTTGGGTTCTATATTTGATTCAATGACCGCGTTATACTTTTATGGAGGTATAGTTTGGGCGACATCAAACTGTATGACATCCCTATATTGTGTATATCTATACGTATGTGTGTGTATATATATATATATATATATATATATATATATATATATATATACTTGTATCTAAGCATTCATATTCATACATACATACTCATGGACTATGTTATGATTTGGAGGACAAAAACTGCCTTCAGTTTTTAAGAGGATTATACCACCCTTATCACTGATTTTTGGCTTTCGAAAGAGATTGTACCATCTTTTAATATTTCATCTGAGGTAAGATTCCGGTCTATTTCTACTACAATTCAGAATAAGGTAAGATTTCGGTCCAGTTGTACTTTACTTTATTGTTACGTTAGAGGTGAGTTTTCAAGCAGCCCAAGGTACGATTCAGGGATTTATTACATTGGCCACATATTGCACTACATCACTCGATATTGCATAGCATCACATACACGCGCGCGCGCGCACACACGTACACATACACATAGACACATGCATATATATATATGTATTTTTTTGATGTAGTTCATTGTACGAATCATTGATGAGCTGTCATTTTGAGACTCATTTAGCCTAAAATGGGTAAGAAATCAAAGTCTTCAATGCCATTTTGAGCTAGTTTTAATGTTAGTTTGTTTGATTTTCAGGGTTGAAGCCAAAATATCACCAAAGGAGCTTAAAGAAGGCAAAAAAGTAAAAAGATGGAGACAAAGATCTAAAAAAAGAAGTGACATCGCCAAGAAAGTTTGGCGCATCGCCGAACCGCCTGGCATATCGCCAAAGTTCGGATTTTGTCGCCAAAGAAAGCAGTTTGGAGAGGCTTTTATAACAATCCTCGTGGTGATTTTTAGGTTTTGTTGCATTTTGATTATATTTTCCTTCCCTGTAGTTGCTTTATCTTATTTATGAGTTATTGGGATGGTTGGCATGGTCCCCGAAGCATTTGGGAGTGATTTATGTGAGTTTGTGGTTTTAAGTAGCCTATAAAGTGGTATAGTTGACTTTGGTCACTGTTCTGTGCTCTGAGTATCGGATAAGAGTTTTGTCAATTCCATTAGGTCTGTAATGTCAATTTTGGGTTAGTAGCATGGTTGGTTAAGGCTCCAAGGTTTTCAGTTTGATTTTGATTCTTTAGACGAGAAGTTGGTTTTAAGTTGTCTAGAGTTGATTTTGGGGGTAATTTGTTAATAATGACATCTGTTGGAAATTCTGACTGCACTGTTGAGTCTGAAATATTGGTTCCAAGGTATTAGCATATTTGGTTTGTGTTTGGGAGGTTCCAGATGAGTTTTTAAATATTTTGGGTGCTTTGGCCCTGTTCAAGTAAAATCGGTCGACAAAAAGTTTCATTATTAGTTTTAAAGATCGAAAAATTATTTCAAAACTTTTGAAATGTCATGCATGAATTATAGGATTGATCTGAAAAGTTTAGTGTAATTTCGATAAGTCGACATCGAGTTTTTAATGTGGAACAGGAAATAATTCTTTAATGAGCAAAAAAAATATATGACTGGGCAAAAGTGCATAAAATTGAATTCCGACTGATGAGTAGATTCGTACCATTATTAGAAATTATAGAAAAAATAATTAGTGCATTTCGCTATCGTATGAGGGATTTATGGCTTTTTAGTGAAAACAAGAGTTGTTGGTGCAAAAGGTTGCTGGTGCACACCTTTAAGGACAGAAAAATAGACTTTTAGTGATGGAAAATGGGCTTTAGCGATGGAAATGGCACCTGGACATACTATAAATTTAAGACTTGGTCCTTTCACTAAAAATTGACTTTTGGGAGCTAGAAAGCTCCATTTAAGGTCATTTTTGATGTGTTTTTCTCTTATAATCATTAGGTATGTGGTTCTACCTTAATTTTATTCATTTTCCATGATTATTCATCTCGTTTTTCATGATTTTAATTCACAATATTGAGATTTAAAATCCAAATTTATGAAACCAAAAGTTCTTAATTTGAAGGTTGATTTGGAATGAGTTTTCATTGATTTTTGGGATTAAAGGTCCTTGTATCATAGGTAAACTGATTTTAACAAAAGTTTTCCATAACTTCTCATTTTAAACAGCGATTGATGATGGAGATTTGGAGTTTTATCGATAAAATAAAATGTTAATATTTTGGTGATTTCCAACTCGATTTCTACTCAATTTCCATTGGTTTTTAGATTTAGAACCTTTAAAGTATGGGAAACATGATTCTTAAATAAAATCCTGATTTTATCCTTTTGTTTTTGGAACTAATTTTTGAAGTGATTTTAGACACAAAAATAAAATATATCGATACAGGTATTGATGGACTCCTTTTGACTTGTAGATGTCATATTTGATTAGATTGGACGTGTTTAGTGATGATTCGAGGGAGTAGAGCTTCCGGTTGATGCTTCGTACTGTGTTTTGGCTTACGGATCTTCTTTAAAGGCAATTTGAGATGTACCTTGACTCTTTTCTAAGGTGTTTATGTTTTGTATTCTTATTTGCTTGTATTTTGTGAATCGCTTAGGAATTGGGGTTCCTCTTAGATGATAAGGCAAGCATCTCCACAGGTACCAAAGTCTTTTGATGTGTTATAGTTATATTAGTAGTTTATCTTATTTAGTCTTGTTACTTGTGAATATGCTTAGAGTAGATTGTAGATAGATAACCTTTTGATCTTGGGTAAATTGATAGTGGATACCTATTTAAGAGCTTGAACCAAGGTTCGTGAATAGTTGATGCAATTAATGAGGTTTAGTATCTCTTAGGATATGACTAATGGTAATATAGATAAGCATTTTAAGATAGAAATCTTGGCTTAGATATGAGTAAGCAAATGAAGACGAACCATGGAGTATGTTGTTAACTATTGTAGCTCCCTTTTTAGTTACTTAGTCTAATGATGTCATTTTTGAGAAAGGTGAGACTTATTTTTTGGAACAAACTAGGTTTTGGATAAGTTCGCTATATCTGTGTTGTTTGGATTATGCATTATTATTGTGTTGCCTGTGTGAGGGCTTATATGCATATTATTATTAACTTGAGAGATTATAATATTGTGATGGACGAGGGAGGGGGTTGATTTGATATCATAAGCCTATTAATTGACATTATAATTGTTGTGATGCCCATGTGGGGCCTTGAATAGAGATTATAGGCCTTATTTATGCATTATTTTCCTTATTGTTATCGTGATGATCGTGTGATATGGGGGGCCTTGAATAGATTTTATAGGCCTCATTTGAGCATAATTTGCCTGTATCATTATAGTGATGCCCTAGAGAGGGGCTTGAAATGATATTATTTATGTCTTACATGACTATTTATTCCAGTGGTACCATGCGATGGCTTATATCATGAATTATTATCACATTGAGTTGATTCTGAGCTTATTTATACTTGTATTGAATTTACAATGATCTTCATACTAATTGGTTGTGAGAATTACATCCTCATTTCATCCATACATATTCATAAGATTGGTACCACTGAGAAATACTAATTTTGAAAGAAAAGACATTTTACAAATCCCTTGGCCGAGGTCATTTGCCGGCAAGAATGCTTGAGACATTTTGTAAAATCCTTGGCTGAGGTCATTTATCGACAAGGTTGATTATGATATTTTATAAAACCCTTAGCCGAGGTCATTTACCAGCAAGGTCCTTGGCCAAGGTCATTTGCTGGTAAGGTTGACTGAGACTGTAAAAGTATATGGGTTGCGAACCCCCCATGGTTACTATCCTGAAGTGCTGAGGTTTGGAAGGTGTATACAAAACATCCCACCATCATAAGTACATCACTTGCATTGCATTGCATTGCATTGCATTTCTTGGTATGATTTGACACTGTGTTTGAGTATTTACTTTTGTATTAAATTATCGTGATTGAACCTTGTTTTTGATATTATGTATTCTGCATTCATTTTACTACATTACACCATATTATACAACCTCTTGGTTGATTAGGGAGTTGAGATATTATGAGATGTGGGGTATGGATATGGCTTGATCAGTGAGACATGTAGTGTCACACCTATTGGTAGTATGATATACACATAAATATACACTCTCACTACTTTATCCCAGATTATTGGTTGAATATGATAATCGAGCCTGATATACTCTATTAGTGAGTGTCCCTTATCAATGACTTCTTCTTACTTGTTGATCATAAAAATGACTAGTGTTGACTCACCTGGATTAATTTACCTACCCTGTATATTAACATTCCTATGATTGTTGTGTTGGGTTACCCCGTTAGGATGAAGGCGTGTATCTGCTGATTGAAGATTATTTGGGTGATTTGGGTAGTTGGAGGTGGTGGTCCTCGCCATCACTTTGGATTAGGGTCGGTTATCGATGATGCTTGCTGAGTACACGTGTTTCATACTCACCCTTGCTTTTTCTTTCCTTTTTCTTTTCTTCTGCACCTCGTGCAGATATTGGTTCTAGTAGTAGATCATATATTATGTTCCCTTAGTGTTGACATTACAGATATCGAGGTAGTGGCTAACGAACCTCAGAGCTTACCCGGATCTCTCCTCTTTATCTTGTACTTCATTCGCATTTAAGATATTTTAGACTAATCGATAATATTTTGTACTAGAGGTTTGTACTAGAGACAACCAAACCTGGAATATATCTTGAATTATTATTTCATCTTTAATTATTTTGGGATTAGTTTAATCTTCTTCTTCCGCTTTTGATTTACTTTGAGTATTGAATTTGAGTTGGCATAGGTTTACTTATACCGGAGGATGTGACAGGTGCCATCACGTACTCTATTTTGGGTCGTGACAGTTTTTAAGATAGCAGTTTGGCGAGCAACATTAAGGTTTGGCGTATAGCTAAAGAGTTGGACAATGATGAGGTTCTATCGCTAAACTCAGTAGAACTCAGCACTGAAGCTCAAAGAATTATTGATAGTTCCTCAATACTATGCATATTCAGCACATCACCGATGAGTTCGGCGACACGACTCAGATCACCGAACTGACACGGTGGCATTTTTGTAAATGTTTTGTCCCTAATTTGGTTCAGCTATACATAATATTTTTTGACTTCAAACCTTAACTTATGCTGATTTTGAGATCTAGAATCTTGTAATCTTACTCTTAAAGTTTGAGATTAGCTCTTACATTAACTTTCTACATTGGAATTCATCAAATCTTGTGTGGATTATTGAATCTAATAGCGGAATTGAATGAGTAGCAAATATTTGCCTTCCTAGTTGATTATTTTTATTGGGTTTAACTCTTATCTCATGTTTTAACTCATAATTGAAGGTCGCAAACTCTAGTTGAGTGTAATCCTTTATCTTGCTTGAGAAAGGGGATAAGGGTGAGACATAATGGTTAACAATGACCTGATTTATATCATTTAATGGTAGATTTTAGAAATAAGACTACTAAATTGAGGAATTGGATTGATTATGATGGAATACATGGAGGTTTGAGAAAACCCACATATGATATTTGGTGTCTAATTGAGAAATTGACATCAATACCTATAATCTAGCTTACTTACAACTCTAATTGAATCTAGGCAAATATTATTTACCCATGCATGAAATCTCTTCCCATGATAACTCATCCCTAAGTTACTTTCATTATTGATTACAACTTTCAAGTTTCATCTAGTGCAATCAAACTCTCTTACATAATAACTACGATTGAAAGTGTTCTACAAACCCCCCATTTTACTTATAGAGTTTTAAATTAATACGTACAAATATTAAGTGAGTTAACAACACTATAAGGTGAACTTTACAAATTTATTTTCTCTGGATCAACCCCTACCTCAAAGTTGGTTAAAAATATTAACAATGACCACAAACACTTTTTTAGGGTATAATTAAGCATTATCAAAAAATGGCGTTGTTGTCAGGGAATGAAAGTACGAGTTCCTTTATTGAAGTGTTTTAAATTACTTGTGTTTAGCCATAGTTTAAATTTATGTTATTAATTGCTTTTTATTGTGCTTTAGGTGAAAACATGAGTCAACATGGTAGCGAAACCTCTACCTACGAAGGATACTTTGATGAGAATGACCACTTGGGTGATGCTGAGAGGGCAAGTGCCATTCGCCTACCATCTACGGTAAGGAATGCCACCTTTCATGTTACAAGTAAAATGCTCCATTTGCTATAAATGAAGGGGTTAGTTGGTGGTCAAACACATGAGGATGTGAGAAATCATCTGAAGAACTTTATTGACATTTGAAACCCCTTCGACATAGAAAACATTACTCAAGAGTCTATCTGGTTGCGGTAGTTTCCTTTCTCTTTAACGGGGAAAGCTGTCATTTGTCTTAGAGAATTACCTGAAGGATCAATCACTTCTTGGATTGATCTTACTGAGGCATTTCTTGATAGGTTGTGTCCTTCTTTTTGGATGCTTCAACTTTGGGATGAGATCATAAATTTTTGACATTTGAGTGGTGAGTCCCTTCATGATTCATGGCTCCGATTCAAGAAAAAGTTGCTACAACGTCCAACTCAAGAGCTACCAGAAAAATTATTGCTACAAGCTTTTTACCATTCATTGGATTCCTTGAACAAAACTGTGGCAGACAATTTAGCTAGTGGTTCCTTGATGAATCAAACTTTTAGGATTGCTCCGGGCTTGCTCGATCAAATGACTAAGAAGAATCGTGCTTGGCACACCCGAGAGGCTGAGGCAGCAGTAGGTGATCCCTCCTCCTCTTTGGTTACCCAAGAGCAAATAAAATGAGATAAAAGCGTGATTAGAACATGGCAAAAAAGATGACTCAAATGGACCTTTAGACAAAGCATGTCATGGGTTCGGGCCCCAAAAGTGTGAATGTCGTGGCTACTAGAGGAAGTAAACTCTATAATGTTAATTTGAATGAATCATATGATGAATAATTCAGTTTTGCAAACTAACCAGGGGGGAGGGGGGGAGGGGGTTCGACCTACCTACCTAAGGCAATGAGGGAACCAAGGTTAGAATAAGGATAGGGATCGTAATTGGCTAGACAAAGATAGAGAAGGGAATTGAGATGACTGAGATAGGGATTGGTGAGATCGTGATAGGGATCATGATTGGAGAAACATAGATCGTGATAGGGTTCATGACAGAGATAGATATATTCCCCCTCATAATCGGCCAAAAGCCAAATAAACCATTTCGAACTCGAAAAGCTATAGAACTGAAGACATGTTTGTAAGAATTCTCAATTGGGTCGAAGGTAGTGACAAGGTCCTTAAAGAAATGAAGAGTTACCTCTCTTTGTTGGATCAAACACTCAAATCTCATACAGTCTCCATTAAAAAACTTGAAACACAATCGATTTAAATATCATCCCACCTAAATCCAAGAAAAAAAAGGTAGACTTTCTAGTGACACGGTGGTGAATCCAAAGAATAATAATGCACATTGTATGGAAATTGTCACTAGAAGAGAAAAGGTACTTGTGATGATATGGATGAAATTGATGTAAATCCTAATGAAGAGATGATTGAGAAGCAAAGAAATATGAAAAGAAAGCTTATTGAGAAGCCTCTTGAGCCTAATATTGAGGAGTTGAACCTCGAAGAGTTGAATCTCGAGGAGCCGATAGTATTTGAAGATGCAAGTTCCAATGATGAGAACAAAAGATAGTTGAAGAATAAAGTCCAAATTCGGATGAAATTCCATCCGTTTCAAAGCCAATGATGAAATTTCCTCCTCCAGTCCCCAAAAGGTTGAAAAAGAAAGCGGAGGATCTCAAGTTCAAAACGTTTCTAGCCACGTTCAAAAATCTCTCGGTCAACATCCCCTTGATGGATGCATTGCTTGAAATGCCCAGATATGCTAAATTTATGAAATACTTGGTGACTAAGAAGAGGAGTATGGATTTTGAAACCATCAAAGTCTCGCACCATTATAGTGCAATTATGTCAAGCAACTTGGTCATAGAGAAGAAAGATCCCAGAGCCTTTACTATCCCATGCACAATTGGTATGTATCAACTTGCCAAAGCCTTGTGTGATTTGTGGACAAGTATCAACTTGATGCCTTTGTACATATTCAAGAAATTGGGCTTGGGAACTCCTAAAGCTAATGGTGGACCGGTCAATTAAAAGACCAGTGGGAATTCTTTATGATGTGTTGGTGTGATTTGAAAAGTTCATGTTCCCCTCGAACTTTGTCATTCTTACTTGTGAAATCAATTATGAGTTTCCCATCATCCTTGGTAGTCCTTTCCTTGCTATCGTGAGAGCTTTGGTGGATGTTGAATGTGGGAAAATAAAATTTAGAGTGAACAATGAAAAAGTCATCTACAATGTGTGTAAGTCAGTGAAACAACCAAGGTATTTATAAGTCATTTTGGTTATTAATGAAGTAGTTGCTTGCACCTCAAAGGTTGGTTTTGTAGGTAATCATTGGCAGCGGTATTGTGGAATTATGGTAGTGAAGAGATAGTAGACTATGATGAAGTGGTGGCATCATTAACTAGGTTGTTACCTTTCCTAAGAACCCAATGAAACTTGATCTTAATTTGAAGAATCGGGAAAGTCCATCCGCCAAATCATCCATCGAAGAGCCACCAAAGCCAGAACTTAAGCCTCTTCCTCCCCACCTTTAGTATGTTTTCTTGGGGCAAGATAGTAATTTTCCTGTCACCATAGTGGTTGATTTTTTGGTTTTAAAAGTTGAAGCTTTGGTATCTATGTTGATAAAGTTCATAAGGGCCATCGAATGGACAATTTTTGGCGTCATCAAAATCCCTCTTGGAATTTGTACCCATAAAATCCAATTAGAACCCAATTGTGTACCTAGCATTGAGCATCAAAAAAGGTTGAATCCTCCAATACAAGAAATGGTCAAGAAAGAGACTATAAAGTGGATTGATACAAGTGTTCTTAACCCAATCTACAATAGCAAGTAGGTGAGCTCGGTGCAATGTGTGCCTAAAAGAGGAGAATCATCATTGTTCCTAATGAAAAGAATGAACTTATTCCCTTGAGGCTAGTCACAAGGTGGTGTGTTTGTATGAATTATAGAAAGCTAAACTCATGGACTGAGAAAGTCCATTTTCCTATACCCTTCATAGATTAAATGTTGGATTGACTCACAGGGAGATGATGGTATTGCTTTCTTGATAGCTACTCCAGATTCAATCAAATATCTATTGCTCCCGAAGACCAAGAAAAGACAACTTTCACTTGACCGTATGGTACCTTTACATTCAAATATATGTCTTTTGGATTCTGTAATGCTCCCGCTACTTTCCAAAGGTGTATATTTTTTATCTTCTCGAATATGTTGGAAGACACAATGGAGGTGTTCATGGATGATTTCTCAATAGTGGGAGATTCTTTTGAAGTGTGTTTGATCATTTGAGTAAAGTGATCCAATGATGTGTAGAAACTAACCTTGTGATCAATTGGGAGAAGTGTCATTTATAGTAAAAGAAGGAATTATGCTTGGTCACAAAATCTCAGGGCATGGCATTCAAGAAGATCAAGCGAAGGTTGAAGTGATAACCAAATTACCTCCACCTATCTCCTTGATGGGTTAAGGAGTTTCTTAGGGCATGCGGGCTTCTATTGGTGGTTTATAAAAGATTTTTCTAAGATCGCCCATTCATTATGCAAGCTTCTTAAAAAAGAAGCAAAATTTGAATTTGATAAAAGTTGTGTGAGGGCATTCAATTGCCTAAAGAAAAAGCTTGCGTCGGCACCTATCCTCGTGGATCCAAATTGGTCCATTCCTTTTGAACTTATGTGTGATGCTATTAGAATAGCATTAGGAGATGTTCTTGAGCAAAGAAAAGACAAGTTATTCCACCCAGTATACTATGCTAGTAATTCTTTGAATGAGGCACAAAAGAACTACACAGTCACGAAGCAAGAGTTATTGTCCATGGTTTATGCTTTTGAGAAGTTTTATGCCTATTTATTAGGCACCAAGGTGATTGTCCATACTGATCATGCTTCCATCCAATATTTGATAGTAAAGAAAAAGGTAAAACCAAGGCTAATCTTTGGATTTTATTACTCTAAGATTATGACTTTGAGGTGAAAGATAGGAGAGGTTGTGAGAATCAAGTCGTGGACCATTTTTCTCGCCTTGAATAGAATGGTGAAAAGTTGGGGGAGATAGACATTGATGATTCTTTCCTCGATTAACTTGTAATGGTTGTTTCAGGAGATGTGGTGCCTTGGTATGTTGATTTTGCAAATTATCTTATATGTAGTATTCTTCCTTACAAGCTAAACTCCTATCAAAGAAAGTGGTTTCTTAATGATGCTAAAAGATACTATTGGGATGAACCTACTTGTTTAGGGAATGTGCATATGGTGTGATTCATAGATGTTTTTCTGACTCAAAAATGCAACCCATACTTGAGGGTTTTCACTCCTCACAAGTTGAAGGGCATCATGGTAGAATAAGGATGGCTGCCAAAGTCTTTAAAAGTGGATTTTATTGACCCACTCTCTATTAAGATGCTAATGACTTAGTCTGATCATGTTTCCCAATGTCAAATGCAAGGAGAGATCTCTAGGAGGCATGGAATGCCTTTAGACCTAATCTTGAAGTTGAACTATTTAATGTTTAGGGGATTGATTTATGGGCCCTTTTGTGAGTTTGTTTGTCAATAAGTACATATTGGTGGTCGTCGACTATTTATCAAAATGGGTCGAGGTAGTTGCATTACCAAAAAATGAGAGCAAAAGTGTCACCCACTTTCTGAAAAAGCATATATTCATGAGCTTCGGGACTCCCTTAGCTATCATTAGCAATGGTAGCACTTATTTTTACAATCGGGTGTTTGGTGCTTTGCTAGAGAAGTACAGAGTCAAGCATAAGGTTGTTAAGCTATATCACACCCAAACTAGTAGGAAAGTAGAGGTGTCGAATATAGAGATAAAGCAAATCTTGGAAAAAACGGTTAATGTGAGTCGAACTAATTTGGCAAGGCAATTAGATGATAAACTTTAGGCGTACCTAACAGCTTTCAAGATACCCACTGGGATGTCTACCTACTAACTAGTTCTTAGAAAAGCTTTCCATCTACCTATTATGCTTGAGTATAGTGCTCTTTGGGTGTTGAAGAAACTAAACATAAAATAGGATGATGTCTCTAAGTCAGGAGTTGAGCAATTGTAAGAGATTGATGAATTTCGCCTTCGCGCATAAGAAATCTCCACTTCTACAAGGAGCGAATGAAAAGGTGGCATGATGCCAAGATCTTGAAGAGAGAGCATAGAGTTGGGGATGATGTGTTGCTTTTTAATTCAAGACTCAAGTTCTTTGCTGGCAAGCTCAAATGAAAATGGACGGGGCATTCAAAGTTGTGCAAGCTTATCCTAGCGGAGCGGTTGAGTTAAAAGGCCATGATAGGTCAAGTTTCATGATTAATGGCCAATGTTTGAAGTAATTCATTGTTGGTGGCCCAAAGTTTGCTAAGATTAAGGCATTCCACCTCAAGGACGCTTGACATGAACGAAGATACTATCGTGCCACGGCGTTAACTAAGACGCTTCGTGAGAGGCAATCCAAGTTTTATTTTATGTCTATATGAATAAAGTTTGTTTCATGGTGCAGGTGTATGAGAGGTATGGACTATGAAAAAAATGTCTCGATATAAGTTGGAGAAAGGAATGATTGGCGAGTCACTTTGGTGAATCGCCACTCACTTTGGTGTATCGCCGGGTGATCGCCAAAATTAACAAAATAGATGCCTCGAACCTAGCTCCAAGGGAGACACTTTAATGAATCATTGATTAGTTTGGCGTGTCACCAAAGTCCTCCACCAAAATGGGGCTCATATGCCCTCAGAATTGGTAAGTTTAGTGCTGAAAAGAGATTTCAGCTATGCACCGATAAGTTTGGAAACATCTTCAACATTGACTGAACTTTAAACATAAAAGAGTCAAACGGTTTGACTTCTACACCCTTCCTTTTCCACTTAAACCTTTTCTTTTACCTACACTCTGTTGCTTTCCTCATAAGCACCACCACAATAACTCACACACACATACATACTCACTCAAATCTCACCATTGCACTTTGTCACGACCCGAATTCCAACGGGGCGGACTAGCACCCGAAGCCAATAAGGCCCGAGAGAACCAATCTTTACTCATGTCCATTCATATGCATGCCATAAGAAACATCACCACCACGTAAGGACGTAAAATGCTAATAGCGGAAATCATAGAACATGTGATACATATATACGTGAAACTTGGCCATTAGGGCCATCAAGTCAAGATGGACATACGTCTCTTACATTCATATACCCACATATGTCTACAAAAGCCTCTAACAGAAGCACATACATAACCAACCCAAATTCGGGACAATCCCCGCTTTACACAACATTTAGAATACCAAAACCAATGTACAACTGTGACTCGAAAAGCCCCGAACCAACTGGAGCTCACCAAAGATCAATAGATGACCCGCAGCTTACTGTGGAGGTCTACTAGTACCTGTGCCTGCAGCAAGTAAGGTAAGTCCCACCAGGGACGTCAGTACGAAGAATGTACTGAGTATGTAAGGCCATAAGAAACTATATGATACATAAATACTTCAATGGAATCAATATAAGTGAATAACCAATATGGATGAGTCACCATTCTATATTTATGGAAATATGTACATTACGTGGATTACTTTCTTTACTTTTATGCTCATTCATTCTTTCATCACTCACTTCTTCATTCACTACTCATCCTTCCATTCTTACAATGCCCGGGCCCCAAGCTGATCAGTGGGCAATAATCAACAATTATTTGGGATCGACTCATGCTAGGCTTTTCTTTTACCCCTGGGATACCACCCGTAGTAGCGGGATCGACACATGCTAGGTGTTCTTTTCACCCCCGGGATACCACCCGATATATTGGGATCGACCCATGCTAGGTATTTAACCCCTGAGATACTACCCAAGAACACTCAAACAATTATACATTACGTCATTTCTTTACTTTTGATATATTGGTGATTGTACATTATTGGAATCTTGGAACACAACATTATTTGAAACTTGGAAATATTAGTCAATGAACATGAGACATGTGAATCACAATTGATCAATGAATAAGGAACATGTGATTAACAATAATTGATAACCAGAAATAGGATACCTTAGAACATTTCGGAATAGAACAAGTACAATGACAAGGTGAATACTACATGCTGTAGAAGGATACAGGAAGAGTAACCTTACATACCTTATCTTCCCAATATGAATATACAATCCTAAATGTGCATACAATAGTCTAGCTCCTTCCTTACGTTTCACTCTATAACACAAGTACATAACGGAGTTTATATTAACCACCAACTACCTTACAAATGCATATAACGATAATGAGTTACATGATTGCCTTAACATGACATTTCCCCCTTGACAATACCATTTATGAAATTATCATACCAACAATACCACATCATTCCATACATTGACCAATACATCATAAACCAATAGCATGTCACACCAAGTTCATACTTTACACTTCTCCATCACCACAACACCACAATTACTCCATCAAGTTACCTCAATACACTTCATAACAAAATATCGACAACAATCCCACAATTTACACTTATAGAAAAATGACAAGTTAAGGAACATAATCACACCATACATCTTGATGTTTCATCCGCACCATTCACTTTCATCAAAACATCAAGTCTCCTTTCAAGTTCAAATCACATGGATGACACATCTTTTACAAAAAAGCAAAAGTGCACCACTTACACTTTTAGACATAACCATCATGATCTACATACTCTCCCATTCATATAATATATTAAACCATAATATTAAACACTTACCCAAGCTTGAAAAATGATGATCTTGTCCAAAGAGATGACTTAGGGTTTTGAGAGCTAAACGGGATTTCTTGGAATTGTCTAGAAAAGCATGTGGTTTGTATGAATAAAAATCTGATTTTTCCTTGTCTTATATAGCCTCTCAAGTCATCCTTAGCCACTTCTTTGGGAATTTAATGCCATGTCTCTATAGTCAATACAAGAATGGGTCATTTTCCCCTTTGGGCCTTGCATTTTGACTTCATTTTGGGCCTCAAATTGAGCCCATTAACACATATTAACTTAGCCCACCAAATTCGATGCATGATTCACCATATATCTCATGTTTAAATAATTCCATAATGTCACGACAATATTCAACTCACGAGATTCATGTTCGTAGCCTCAATCCCAAGAATAAGCAACTCTAGCCACTCATGGCTTAAGTGAACATAATTTGGTAAACTAATTATGACGACGACTTAACCCCAACTCGGATGCCAAACTTACTCAAGAGTAGTCCTACTATGATGTAATAATGATACCATAACCCAAGAGTCCTTTTTATAGACTTATAATCGTAGAAGAAATCGGGCCAAAAGCACCCCGGCATGCCCCCAAGCGCCCCAAAGACTTAGAGAAAATTTCAGCATTTGAAAGGTGTGCAGGGGAGGCCTGGCACACCCTTGGGCGCGCCCCCTTTCTGCCTGTGCCACAAAAATTTCAGGCCAAAGCGGCCTGGCACGCCACCTGCAGCGCCCCACACTTAATTTTTGATTTCGACTTTTCTTTGCGGATTTGGTTGGATCTTTCAAGTCCCAACCTTTTGCTTGCCTCTTATCTTTGAGATCCTTTGCTTGGATGTCCCTTAAACCTCAATTTTCACCCCACAAATGCTCCACAAAGTCACAAACACCACCTACTACAAAGGTCTAATCACATTTACTAGCACAATATCAAATGTTTCATCAATAACAATGCAAAATACGTACTTATTGCTCTCGAACCTAGGGTAAACATGGTTCAAGGTTATCAAGTAGGGTCGGGAAGGTACGGGGTGTTACATGTTATTTACCACTGCACCGCCATTTCTTGTTGTCCTCGCTACAACCAGAACTCTCTTGTGACAGTTTCTCTCCGAGTCATTTATCCATTTATGTGATTTGTTCTCTTGAAAGGTTAAAAATTCATGGTTAACTTTTACCTTGTGGTTATAGATATGGAGTTTCTTAATAACTCTATTTTATTATTGTACAAAATCGATGAGATATGGTTGAAATGGTGAACTTGTTAGTTGAAATTGATAATGTCGATCGAAATTCTTTAAATTGAGCATGCCTAGAGTTGTTTTAATTTTTGAATTCATCTAATACATGATAGTGTACCAATAATAAGGTTCACATAAACCTCCACACGAGAATCATAATAATGATAATCAATCAAGTCAATAAAAAGGTTCACACAAGTCTAAACGTAGGTATCACAATAATGATAATCAATCCAAATAATGTAAAAATTGAGGATTCACTCAAATCATAACATGCTTTACATGATAAGTGTCCACCTTTCCCCAATTATGACACAAGTATACCTAAATATTAAACAGGGATATATACTCGTCAACAAGAATGTTCAAAAGTTCACTTTTATTCACATTACATCATAATTACGCCAAGATTCCTCTTCTTAACTTCTAATATATAACTAAAATCTCTTTATACCCTAAGTGATTACTAAACTAAAATCATTCCATCGAATTCCACTAAACATGATTCATACTCTTCAAGTAGATACTCATTATCAATTTATTTATGATCAATAAGTCATTTATCCATAAATTATCATAAAATATCAACAAGTAAAGAGAACAGTCCATTTTATTACTTGAACCCATCAATAGACTCTGGTACCGGCGGAGATGCTCGGCATCTCATTTAGACGGGACCCCTAAACCCTTAGTGATTCATAAAACACAAACAATAAGCACATAGTATATTACCTTAGAAAAGAGTCAAGGTAGATCTCAACTTGCCTCGAAGAAAATCTGCAAAGCCAAAACAAAGTCCGAAGAATCACATAGAAGCTCTACTTCCTAGAATCACCATCAAACATTTCCAATCTAATTAAATATGACAAATACACATAAATACAAGACCAATGATACCCATATTGACATACTTTGATTTGGGGTCCAAAATCACCTCGAAAATTAATCCCACAATAATAGAATAAAACTGGAATTTTAAAAGAAAATCATTTTCCCCATAATGTGAGAGTTTTAAATATGAAATCTCATTGAAAATCGAGTAGAAATTGAGCTAGGAATCATCGAAATACTCATTTTTTTACTTTACGGGGTAAATCCCAAAATCTCAAGTTTAAAAGCCAAAATTTGAAGATGATTTTACAATTTAATCAATGAGAAATGATGAAAATAAGTTTTAGAAACTCACACAAGGTTTAGATCTCAAAAATCCACTTGAAATTGCTTCAATCTGAGTTCTTAAGCTCTAAAAATGGTGAAAATGGGGTTTCAAATCTCAACTTTGGATACAAATCATGATAAAAGAAATATTTATCCTTCGAAAATAAGCAAAATGAAGGTATAATCACATAAAAATGACTATATGATAAAAACACATCAAGAATTACCTAAATTGGAACTTCCTAGCTCCCACAATGTCAAAAATACGAAATAGACATGGTTAGGACTTAAACTCAACGATTTGTGCTTTTGCAGACGTTTACTGGCTTAAGAGGCATCGCTTTAGCGACCCAACCTTCACTTAAGCGCCCATATCACATAAGCGACCCATTTCCACACAAGTGGACCCACTTAAGCAACTAGTTTCCACTTAGGCGACACACCAGCACCAATAACAACAAACTTCACTAGAAAGGGCATAACTTCCTCATACTGACTCAAAATTTGTCGATTCTTTTTTGCATTGGTTCTGAAATTTTGATATGGATCTAATGGTATCATCCAAAAACCCAAAATAGCTCATTAAATTTAGGTAATACTATTAAAACTCAACAACGTAAAACTCCAAACTCCGAGCAAGTACCCAAAACTCATCCGAGACCTCCTAAACACAAACCAATAGTACAAACCATTTGTAAAACATATTACGGACATGATGGAATTATCAAAACACCCAAACAAGGTCATCTTAACCGGATGTTGATCAAAATCAACTATAACCACTTAAAAGCTTCTAAAAATTAAAAACTCACATAAAACTCTCCCGAACACTTCGAGAACCGTGGTACCCACTCTCACAACTCACAAATACTATAAGGCAATAACGGAAAGGGACAAAATTATCAAAACATAGAAAATGTAAAAATTATTACGAGGATTGTTATAGAAGGTTATTAGGCATCATAAGGAGGTCACTCAGTTCTTAGTCAAATATGGTCCAATTTCCCTTTGGAGGACGACACTTGGATTGATGTACGTTCCTCCCTCACCAGTCTCTAAACTTTGTCCTTGAGGACAAGGAAATTTGACCGGGGAGGACTTTTTATGTACTAATTGTAACACAAGGGTATATTAGTTGTTTCAGACGAAAATTAATGAGCAAGTTGTTAAAGGTTGTCAGGATCGACTGCATTGTTAGTTTAGCAATTAGAAAAGATTAGCAGCTCGCTAATCACTATACATAAAATAATTGTATTCTTGGATTGACGTTGATGAATAATATCTTTTTCTTCTCCTTTCTACATTCAACTGCTTACTTTCTTGATCTTGTATAAAGTTTTGAAGCTATTCTTCTTCATTAGCTTCTTAAGCTTACAAATTTATGCTTAATTTTCATAAGCACGTAACACAACGTGCTCCTTTTTTAATTTAATGATAAATTAAAGATTCCTCATTTTTGTTGTGAGCGGAAGACTAGCAATCATGAGAACATGTATAATCCATGACTTATTTTCTTGAATAAGTTTCATACAACTTTGCTCAATCTTCAACTATTTCATATGTTTTTGTGAGTAAATAATTTTGAATATAAAATTATAAATTCAATTTCTTATAATTTTTACTTGTAAAAGTTTATATTCCAGTACTATGCAAGGTTTTCAAACTCCAACAAAATATGTTGGAATTTCACATGTAAAAAGTTTGAAACTCCAACATATTATGCTGGAGTTTCGCATATAGGGAGTTTCTTTGTGTGCTTAATTTTCACGTATAAGAGATTTTTTTTTGTGTTTGAGTTTAACATTTAAGGAGTTTTTTGCCCACTAAAATTTCAAATGTAAAGCTTTCGAAATCCAGCATATTCAGGGGTGGAGCTACGTTGTAGCAAGGGTGGTTAGGTGAACACCCTTTACTGAAAAATTATACGATGTTTATAAGTAAAATGCTGCTTTAAATGGTTAAATTTATAATTTGAACACCCTTGACACGCGAAGGTGTTGTAGCCCAGCGGTGCTTGGCGCGCAGGAAAAGGGCAGCCTCATGGCATGTGCGGTTTTGATTCCAGGCAGTTTCTCACCTTTTAAACCTTTTTCAAATATTAAGGAGAGCTCCTATTTTATTACTACTCATTAAGAAGAATAAATTAATAACCAGACCTTTTAACTGTTTATAAGAACAATTAATTATTTTTTTTTAAATAGTTAATAAATCTGTAATTTTTTAAATAATTCAAAACTAATACTCCTTAATTATTGAAATAATTCTTAATAAAATACCTACAACTTAAAAATCTAAGAAAAAAATTTAAAGATTAGTAGACAGTGAAATTTCAATCGATTTGACTTTGTTTTCTTTTTCGTTTTATTAAACTTTTAAATAAAACTAAAAAGTAAATATTTAATTTGAAGTTAATAAACAAACACTAAAAAATTTCTATAACACCACTAAAAGCAAAAAAGGCTCCACATAGAAAATTTTTTTTTTAAAAAAAAACCTCGTTTGATTCAACTCTCTATTTTTCACGTTTGGTTGTTATTATTATTGTCAGCAGAGGTCGGTGACAGCTTGAAGCGTAAAAGTGATTTATTTCTCTCTTTTTTTTTGTTCTGTTCGTTCACTTCATATTATATTAAACATGAACATTAAAGTTAAATATTATACAGTTTGATTTTAAACTTCTTTCATAAAAAAATAATTATTAAAATCACGGTGTTTGATTTTAAATTTCTTTGTACATTTTTTCATAAAAAAATAATTATTAATATTACGTAGTTTGATTTTAAAATTTTCAATGCACCATTCGTCAAAAAAAAAATCTACTTATGCAATGCTTGAACACCCTTCGTAAAATTGTTGGCTCCGCCACTGAGCATATTATGCTAGAATTTTTTCGTGTTTTAACAAGGATTATTGTTATCCATTTTTATTTTTTTTTAAAGTGACTTTTTTTTTCTCAATTAAGTACATTTTAAATGGTGGCTAAACTTCGAAAATTGGTTAAAAAAGTGGCTAGCCCAACAATTTTTACCTTGAAAATGAATAAAATCTCAAATGGATAAGTGAAGAAGGTAGGCCCAAGCTTGAACTCCGGAGCAACAACCATCTTCGCCCCTTTGGTTTTAATAATGAGGAAGCTCTTCTCAAATTAAAATTAGCATACTAAAAATGGAGGGCACTCTTAGCTTTCGGAGTTGCTCTCAGGCTCAGCTCCCTTTACAACCCACGTCTTTCCCTCCTCAATTCCCCAAAAAGTTCCAATTCTTCGTTCGTTCTTTCTACTTGCCTCTTAATTTTACTCATTCATTTATCTTCTTCGTTTTTATTTCTTTATTTATCTTTTCAATTTTCTTCGCAGAAAACGAAACCTTTGAACTCAGCGCAGTGTTATCAACGCTTGGTGATTGCGAAGGCGTTGGAGACGGGCGATAATGGACAGTTTGAAGATTTTCCAGCTACACCTAACAAGATTTTTATGGAAGAGGTGGGTATTTATTTGCCTTTACTAGCTTATCTCTGAACTTTTCAACTTTATTGCACCTATATTTTTTCTGAGGTTGCTTCTGATTGCTTACGAATAGTATTGTGGTTATTTTCTTTTGTAATTGTAATCCTGTTTTTTCATTCATTTCTCTGTCCGAAAACTAGATTGCGGTTTCAAAATACAAGAAGCAGAAGGTGAAATATTTCACGTAAAATGCTTATATTTAAGCTAAAATTTACAAATCTAGAGACTACACAAAATATTGTTCCCAAGAGGATTGGTGAATGGTTAAGGATAGGAGTAAAAACCCGGAGGTCTCAAGTTTGGATCCTATTTATACGACTTAGTGTTAGCCCTGTGCTTTAGCCTCGTTGGATAGAGCTACTTGGTACCTGTGCTCATTGGATGTGACATGTTTGCCCATTGAGTACTCGAGATACATGCAGGTGGCCCAAGCACCATCATAATTCAAATAAAAGACTAAGGGTAGTTTGGTAGGGTGTATAAAAATAGTGCAAGATATGGTGTATTAGTAATGCTTGTGTTAGTTATGCTTGCATTAGTAATCCTTGCATTTTTCTTATGCAGTGTTTGGTTTGGTGTATAAAAAATAACATGAATTGCATAATTTCAAAAAAAAAAAAAAAAAAACAATTTACAAAAATAACTTCCATAAATATAGTGGAAAAGATTTTGAGGGACAATTGTGACTTTAACCATACTAATGCATTAGAATCCATTGCATTACTAATACCATGGATTCTTTTGCATTAGTAATACACTCCTTAATACTAAATAGAGTGTATAACTAATGCAAGCATTAGTAATACATAGGATGAAAAAGTGTACCAAACAAGGTATTAGTAATACACAAAACTAATGCATGCATTATTTTTCTTAATACACTCTACCAAACGACCCCTAAGTTATTGTATTTATAGTTAAAAATAGTTAGAAAAATGTTTGAAAGAACACTTTGACTACCAAATAGTTATTTTGTTGTTCAAAATGGGACTGATGGGGCATTTGTTTGTGTTTATTGGATTTTGTAGGCAATTGGTGCCGAATACGGAGAAGGTTTTGAGACATTTAGACCCAATGGACTGCTCAAAGTTGATGTGGTAAGACCAGAAGTTTAAACTTGTTAACAGGGTTTATCAATCTTTGTGCCTTTTGGTGCTACTAGAAAAACATCTGTACTCAAGGAGTTCTTTTTTTGCATTTAGGATTTTTTAAATGATAGACTGCAAGAGGGTTTCCTGCGAAGAATCCGTTATGCGATGAAGCCTGATGAAGCTTATGGCCTCATTTTCTCTTGGGATAATGTGGTGGTAAGACCTCAATCTTCGGCCATCTGGTCTAATTTAAGAGTGGTTACCTGATTTGTGAACTGTTACCTGCTCTCTGATCAACTGGATAAATGAACTTCGTCTCTGACCTGGCTGGCAAATTATTGTGTCCATATAAAAGGAAGTAATCTTCTGTTGTTGGTTTGCCCTATGTTTGTGCTTCTTGTTCCCGTTTAAAATTGCATGCTAATAAGGAATTCTTGAAGGGTGCTGGTTTTGTTACATTCAAACTCAACGTCCGAATCTTTGATGACCTTGCCTTACAAATTCAAAATCTTCTTTTTTCAATCTTTTTTCCTGCGCTCTAATTTGGTTCTTATATGGGAGATCTTTTTAAAAAATTAGATGTGGAAAACAGATTAGAGAAGTTCACTCTCCTCTCTCCCTATGTGTGTCTCTCTCTCTATGTGTGTGTATGTATGCATATATATGTCAAGGAACTTTGCTTTAAATCCAAATATGAATAGGAATAAGCTGCAATAGAAGTACAAGTTCCCCAAATTATGATGTTTAGTCACGCACCCTAGGAATTGATGCTTTAAGATGACAACAACAACGTCTCAGTTCCAAACTGGTTGATGCTTCATGATATGACTCCTAAAGAGGAGAGGTGGCTTGTTTTGTATCAGACAAAGTATTAGCTACATGGACTGGAACTCAGACAAAAGGCAACAAGAACTTGGGTTCATGTTAAGAGAGAAGAGAATTTTATGGATATGTACAATGTATATCTTAATCACATATCTAAATATCTGGATATAGATATGTATGGGGGGAGAGAGATATAAGATAATGTTTGGATTAATTTCCTCTAGTCATGTTGCTGAAGATAATATGTAAGATAATTGTACACCAAAGATGTGGTAAGATATTAATGTTCCAATAATGAAGCTCGCAGCATTGCGTTGCTGAGTTCTTTCTTGTACTTGAGTGGAAGTCAGAACACTTGATTCTTTGTTGATAGTGACTTCCACCTCATATTTCTCAGGCAGATTCCCGAGCTCTGAAGTTGGATGCCTGGAAACAAATTGCCTCTGAAGAAGGTGAGTGACTAGCCAATTTTTCTGGCTATGTGTAATCAAACTTCTTTACTTGGGTTTCATGCAAATATCAATATTATTTCAGCTGTATAGTGTTAGCCAATCCGAGTGGGATTGAAATTACATATGTTGCTCGGACTTTTCTAAAATGTCGATGGGTGCGTATTGGATCCTCCAAAAGTAGTGCATGTTTGGAGGATCCGACACGGGTGTAACAACATTTTTAGAATCATACATTTGTTTCTTATTGGTTGTACAGTGAAATTATTTACCCTTCATTTATAAAAAGAAACATCCTTTGAGTGGGAAATGGATTTTTATTAAATATCTAAAGTTTTGTTGGGCCCCGAAAAGCAAGAAGGAAATGGAGAATGTGATAGGATTTAGCTGTCTGCTGCCAATACACATGATATCTGAAGTGCCAGTGACATGTCATCTGTACATAATCTGGAATTCTGGATCTTATTGGCATTTTTTAGCATCTCCATATATAGTTGAGACAGTGAGAGTGGTAACTGTTTTTTTTCCTTCAATTTTTAGTGAGATTCATAAAGATATAGGTCAGATTCTTTCTGACTCTATCAATCCAAATTCACCTATATCAGAGACCAGGGTGATATTGGCTTTACTAATGTGTTTATCTCCCGTCACAGGCTGAATGGAAGCCTTGATATTGGGAGAAGGGAGGGGGGTAGGAAAGGTGATTAATCTACCCCCACTCCACCCCAGCCCACACCCCCAAAAAAAAAAAAAAAGATAAATAAAATTCTGAACATCCAACGGTGAGCTGTCTCAATGTTCATCCTACAGAAAATGAGCCCTTGTAAGAAACTTATGGTCTCCATTCATACAAGAAGCACAATCTTAAGGACCCCTAGGTTTGCAATTTTAAATAATTGGGAAGGTTATGATGTAACAATTTATGGGAGATAAAGAAATAGCTTAAAAATGATCTTGACCTATAAAAGACAATGACTACTTTCCTCAGTTTGTAGATGCACATTACTGATTCTTTTAATTTTGGCTTTATTTTGTTAAATAATATAAGTTATTTATCATTTGGTTATGTGCAGGATTAGAGATTCCAGAAGATGCTAGTGTGCAGCGGCTGTTACTTTATGCAGCTGCTGATCATGTTCTGCATAAGGTCTGGAGTTAATGATCAATTCGCGACAACCTATTATTATTTGAACAATGAGTGTGGATAGTGTCCATCCTTATTTTTGTCCAAGTCTCTGGTCCATCAATTTTTTTTTAACTCTTTTGTTAGATAAATGATTGTTAAATCCTCTGAGACATTTGCCTCTATATGCATATGAGTCTGTGTACATGCCTTTTTGATTGGAGAAATAGTGGACTATCAGGTTTGAGTTTGCTTGTAGGACTTTTTTGGTAGGTAAAATACAACTTATCTCTATAGAAAATCGCCGAGATAAAAATAGCATTGATCAAGCTCTCCTGGAAAAAAAAATAAAAAGGTTGCCGGTGTGTGTGGGGTGGGGTGGGGTGGGGTGTTTGATGTAAAGTTCAAATGTCATCTCCACAAACTTATAGGTTTGAATGTACAAGTCCCGTTTACTTTGGGAGATTGTTTTCTAGTTTTGTAGAATCCTTTCTTATATATTCAATGCCCTATTAAAATGTCTATTTCTGGGGGACCCTATGCAATTATAGGTGCTGCCAAGGGAGAACAATGAAGATGATCGAGATCGATTGAAGATGAGGCTTTCCCAACTGTATTATGACAATCTTCTCAAAGTAAAGCATTTTTGCAGAATGAGATGCTTTGTTTTTCAATGAACTCAAAAACATCATTATAATTCTCCTCTTCTTAGATTTCAGAACCAATTGATGGGTTGAAAGAATGGTTGGATGCTCTATCAACTGCTCGTATCCCTTGTGCTGTTGTGTCAAGTCTTGATCGCAGAAATATGGTTGAAGCCTTAGAGCACATGGGGCTCATGAAGTACTTCCAGGTAGTTAATTACATTCTCTTAGAGATGATGTATACAATGTGGTCGGCTATTAACATGTGCATGTTGTTGACCGTCATGCTGTTGATGCAGGCAATTGTGACAGAAGAGGACGGAATGGAGTCTATAGCACATAGATTTCTTTCTGCAGCTGTGAAGGTAAGGCTGAAGTGTATTTTGAGTGTTGGACCGATGCAATTCTAAAACTTTAAGAATACTAAAACCATATTAAGCTTACTGTCTCATTTGGATTCTTTGGGGATGGGGGCTGCTTTTAGCACATTTTATTTCTTACTAGCATATGAGGGGGAAGAATATCGAGAAGTGTGGTGTGGACTAAAAATGCTTAAGTTTCTCTTTTAATATGGTGTGGCAGTTGCAATTTTTTGTTTAAACTTACATCTGCATTGATACTAAATCCTAGCAATATTGACCTGCTACACCACTTAAATGATAGATTAACTATACACTTTCTACTCTTTCCTCTATATGGTTTTTAAGTGCAGACCAAAACCCAAACCTTCTTTTGGACTCTCTTGGTTTTATTGGAGCTTACCTATTGAAAAAAAAAAAAAAAAACTTCTGCAGCTGGACAGAAAGCCTTCAAAGTGTGTGGTGTTTGAGGACGATCCTAGGGGCATAACTGCTGCTCACAACTGTACAATGATGGCTGTAGCACTTATTGGTGCTCACCCAGCGTATGTATTACTGTTTTCTGATTTTCCCCCTTATTGTTGAAGCTCTTGATTCTGTCTTTTTTGTTTTTCTTTTTGAACTGTCTAATTGTATTATGTTTGGACACAAAATGTTCTTTGCTGCCAAAAAGGAGTCCCAGACCTTCATCCCTCTAGGGGCGGGGGAGTGGGTTTGGACTAAGCGCTTACTTCAATATCTGTTTTAAGTGTTGATATAAATACAAGTTCTGGATGTTCTTGCTATTTTAATTTTCTTCAGACACAGTAAGTATGTCACTGTTTCTCCTTGCAAATTTTTGTTTAGGACTTTGAAACTTGCAGGTATGATTTAGGGCAAGCTGACCTTGCTGTAGGTAGCTTCAGTGAGCTTTCTGTGATAAATCTCAGGAGATTATTTGCACATAAAGGCTCCAACTTTATGGACCTAGAGAAGCAAATAGCGGAAAAGGCACCGCGCAGAAGGAAGCTTACAATTGACACCATTTTCTGAACCAGTTTGGTACAACAGTCTAGCTCCTTTTCCTACTTGTAAATGCCCTTTTAGTGTAGATTCTGCAGGTCTTGCCGTCCCTTGCTTTAATTCATTCTTTAGATAAATACAGCTGGCAGAAGATGATTTACCTTGGGGTAATCTGAAACTTAGAAATCCTTTTCTTGTCTACTTTTTCTCTCTTTTTTTTTTTCCTTTTTTTCTTTTTCTTTTGGGGTTTTTGTCTGTTCGTGTGATCAAGCTGTTTAATTCAAACTGGTATCTACCAGCAGGGGCGGTGGAATTACGATCAATGTAACAACTAATAGTTGCATGCAATATTGTAACTTCTTACAAGTATATATATAAAAAGATTTGTTGCTTTTTCCTTTTACATTTCAGTTTGAATGAAATTGTTGATCTTCAACTTGTGGCGTTGGGGTTATTGTTTACCCCCAGAAATGTATAGTTGAATTTGTTAGTGAGGTTTAAAGGATCAGAGGTCCTGACTTGATCGAGCGTAGCAAAAATAAGATATAATGTTGTAAAGTAAAATCAAAGCAATATAAGTTATAAATAAGATGAGGGATGATGGGGCAAAAGCTGATGAAGATTGTTTGGAATCGTAAGTAGCGTGAAGAATATCTGGTTAAAGCTGCTATGCTTGGAGGAGACTTGCAGGTTATCAAACGATAACAAAGAGAATAAATTTGTAATAGAACTTAGAGAATGATGAGTGTTTGTATTCAGACAGTTCTTGATGTTGTTGTTGTTTACATGATCTTATATGGGGCTCAGTTCCAATGGTCGGATTCTATACATTAAACCCCCTAATTGTCATCTAAATAAATGTTGTTAAATGATAAGAAATAGCATACGGCTTTGTACGAGGGTCGATTTTGTAACGACTATCAATGGCTAGTGTATGAATTTTCGCGGTGTTTGGATCTTGGCGATGCCGGGTGTGTGGCTCGGTTCTGATTATTTTGGTCCACGTAGTCGTAACCTGTCATTGATTTCTCTCCAGCTGGCAATATGTGACATACTTCCATTCGTCCACGTGTCAAGGCTATTTTTGCCTATACAGATAGTCCCACGTTTCTCGGATTTGATCTTATGTCCGAGGAACGTAAATGAGTTGTTTCCTGGATCTTTGTGGCACATCAAATCCCTGATTTTACTCCAAGATGAATCTTCTGGAGGAAGGAAACAAAGTGTCATTTTGCATTAGATGCCTCTTACACAAGTCATTCGCTCAAATCTTTTTCGGACAATGTGGCGGATACGGAACCGCCGAAAAAGTTTCTTGCCTTTCGAACTCTTGTCGATTGATCAGAAGATCTATGATGGGATATCCTTTTTTCTTTTTTTTATCTCCTTTTCCCAAGGAGCCCTTCTTTCTTTCAAGGTGTCCTTTGAGAGTCGTTTCCTTCTACGATTCTGCTATAAAAAAAACCTTCGTATTTCACTTTGTTTTCAACAAAGAGAACATCTTCCTCGTGCTATGTTCTTCAGAGAAAAGAAAAGAGTTTTGTTCTGTGGTTTTTGCCTTCCTTTGGTTCGATGGTTGAGCTTTGTGGCTCATGCTTTGTTTTTCCTCCGGCTTCTGCCTCATCCTTGTCTCTGCCTCCTTAGTCGTTTTCGTTGACTGCGAAGGGTCGCCGACAAGGGCGAGGTAGAAGCCAGGTGTGGAGTTGAGGATGAGATTGATGGTGCCACATAATTACCTTCATTTCGGCTTTCTTGGCAGTTAAGGGATTGCCGTTCATTTTGCATAGGGTAAATTGGTTTTTAATGAAGATTAGGCCGACTCGGGTCGGGTAGCATTGGAACCGGCACACTATGGCGTTATCCCGGGAAGACAATTGAGATAAAACAACGTCCTCTCTGGCAAGAAAGGAATAGCTCGAGACTAATAAGCGATGGTGACCGCACATGAAAGGACAGACAAAAGGACAGTGTGTTAGGGCTTTCAGGTGCACAGGCGACCTTAGGCGGAACCTCGTCAGACACGCGATATTGGGCTGACATTCTCAAACAGCTAATCGGCAGGTGGCTATTGGCCATTGGTTGTTGTACTGTAGGTGTCAAATGACGCTCTCTTATTGGTCAAAGGCAGCCTATATACCCTATAAATAGGCACCCCCTCCCCATTGTAAAGGGATCTGATTTTGCTCATCTCTATCCTCAAGCAATTTATAAAAATCTTTAGCTATGCTCTCAAGTTTTCTCTATTGTTTTAGTTATCTTTGCCTATTACGCTCGCTACCTAAGTAACATAACAGTGCGATTAAGACTGACTCGTGGCTAAGGAACTGTGGACTATGTTGTCGTTCTAGATTTGATTTCGACCTCTATTTTGCTTATAAGTTGTATTACTCGTATTTGCTTTGTCTATTTACCATCTTGCAAACTATATTTACTAACTTGAAGCTAAACCGTAACGCGTGCTCTTGACCCATCTACAAATCTAACTGTCCTAATCGACGGTAAACACATTTCATGCTGTGATATTTAACTGGAAACTTTCAGAGCTGAAGGAATTTCACTAGACACGACGTCTATTGGAAGGACCAAAATTGATTAGTTCAGTCGAATCATGTTTTATTATTAAATACAACATTTTGGCAGTAGCTTATTATCTATCAATTGATGTTACAATGTTGTCAATTGTTATTGCTACTTTAGGTCCTTCATGCGCTCCTTCAAAAGTTTGCAATCTCAATGGCTAAATATATCCGCTACCAAGATGACAATGTAGCTCAAGCAGTTAAGATATTTGATGCATGGGCCAGTGAGCTAAGGCCTGTTGATGTTGAAGAATTTTGTCTGCCTTCTTTAACAAATAGTGGATTCGGTGAAACTAACCCATCCTGATCTCCCACTGATTCTTTAGCAAGTGGATCTGGTGTCTTGCTTGAGAGACCATCCGTGACAGATTTAGATGTAGTAAGCTTGGATTAGACAGTTGATATGGCTGATGGAAGGGGACGACTCGGTCCTAATGTGGCCGTACAAGCTAATGTGGATCCTGGAGTGTCCTTTTTGGCTCAAAGGAATTTATCACCAATCGAATAAATGATACTCTCAAGAAAGCTGATATAGGGAAACATATTTTGAACCTTGCACATAGCATCAAAGTAGGCACACCTGAGGAAAATGTTTCTCACTTCTTTGAGATTGCCAAAGGACTTGGGTATTAGAATCACATTAGATGGTTACTCATCTTAACTTGTTCCCAATTTGACAAGAGCATTTCATGTTTTTTCTATCCATTTTTTCATTTGTCATTCTGTATTAAACGCTTATGTGGATGGGAAAGGAGATACTTCAAAAGCATTTTTGTTGAAATGAAGTCTGCTTACTCTACTTGAGACTGAAAGTTAAATTTACGCGTTTATTGTTTTAGTAACCGAGCTTAAACATTGAAAAAAGTTGGCTCGTTGTGATACTTCAACTTCACCTACCTTGCTTTACAATGGAAAATCTGTTTTCTTTATCTTTTGGTTGTTGCTGCTTCTTTAACCTTTCTTCTCTGCTGTTCACTGATTTGCTTTCCATCTGCCACGCATCTCTTTAGGATAGGGATGAAATAATTAAATATCATAAGGGGGTCTAGTGCTGTCTTCTATAAAACCGGTAAGTCAAGTTTTGGCCAATGGCGATTAGAATATAATATTATCCATTTTTTCAATAATGGAGCTGTTAGGTGTTTCTGGAGTACCGGACAGGTGGTGGCTTATCAAACTGATGGTACAAGTTTTGCAGTAGTCAAATTTCTTGGTAGATAAAAATATTTTGCTAATTTTGGTGCCCATAATCAAAAAATGGACAGATGAGTGTGAAGATGAACAAACTGTCAACCAGTTGTGACCAATACAAGACCTACTTTTTGTTTAAGACTGCACCCTTTTTCTGTTTTTTAAAATTCTTCACTCATTTGGCTTTGGGGCCAAATAGTGAGCCGAAATTGGCCCCTCTTACCAAATCTCCACCAACCCATGCCTACCCCCATAAGAAAATACAGTGGAGCAAAGCAAATTATTTATACTTATGATCCCGTTACTCATCGTTTACCATATTTTCATTTAATGGCTCATTTCTAGTACTATTTTTTTAAAATTTAAAAGCACTCATTTATAAAAGTGCCTTCTAAGATATTAACTGTGTGGTTTGAAAATTGACCATAAGATTACTAGAAATAAAGGCTTTTCCTATCATAAATTAATGAGAAATTTGTGTTATAAAACATAATTTTCTCATTGATTCAATCAAAATATGTGTGAGAGTAATTATTTTCTTTATCAATGTAAACTGACCAAGATGCTACCAATGTGTCAGTATTGTTGGAAAAATAGTACAATATTGATAATGGACAGGAATTATAAATAGTAAAAGAATAGTCACAAATACTGTGTCGTGGCAAGCCACTGCCTTGAAAGCGATTTCGGCCCGATTCCGATGCAAATCCTTCTAGCCGGTCGCTCCCCAAGGTTCCACAGCTACTTCCAAACACGTGCACTCGGGGCAAGAAGTTTAGAGGTTGCCCAAACCAATTGTCCAAAATAATTCAAAAAAAAGAGGAAAGGAGGAAGATGTTTTCTTTCTTTCTTTGCTGTGATGTATTTAATCTTCTCCAAAGACACCCTTTATATAGAATTTGAAAGAGATGTTGCAAGAAGGAGACTTAATGGTATTAAAGAACCATTAATCTACATGTTACATAATTCATTCTTAAATGGAACTGATATTTAGAATAGACAAATCCATCTCCTTTATAATCTAGATATTTATTATTCTTTGCATTACACTAAATGCATTAATGTAGAATTAATTCTACAAGTATGTCATGTAAAATGAGGACCAGTAGACAAATTTGGCTAATGACACATTACGATAGGGACTACTAAATTAATTGATTGCCAATTATTACTTGCCTCGCGAATTTTCTTAGCAGCAAATAGATGCATGAAGAGTTGAAGATTCACTGGTTTAAATGTAATAAATAAAAGGGCAGTCAGGTGCACTAAAGCTCCCACTATACGCAGGATCCAAGGAAGGGCCTGATCATAAGAATCTATTGTACACAGTCATACCTTGCATTTCTGTCAGAGACTATTTCCAAGGCTTGAACCTGTGACCTCCCGATCACATGACAACAACCTTATCAGTTAAATATAATAAATAGTTTCTCGAAAAAAGGAAAAACCTGAATCGTGATACTACCTCCACTATAGGGGTAATTATTTAAAATTTAAAGCACAAGGAAAAGATAGATGATGGTGAACGTCTGTAACATTTCACAATTCTTTGTCCACCCCCACCCACCCCGCCCCCAATTTTGATTGGGAATGTGAGGCGTGAGGCATATAGAAATGGTCCTGTCCTGTGGTAAGATAACGGAGTCTACACGAGCTAAATCTTTTTTGTGGTCTCTAATGCAACTTTGAAAAATCATAGTGCCATCGAACAAAATTTGAGCTTATGAAAGAGACTAAAAGAATAGGCGAACACAAATACAAAAAAGCGGTTCATGGGGACCCCAAAAAAAGGGGATAGAGAGCGCTTCAAATCATGGCTTATTTTGTATTTTTTTTTTTCTATGACTAACATTTTAATTTTAATTGGACTTGTCTTTAAACTGTATGTACAAATGCTCTTCAATGTTTCATCTTTTTTTTTTCTTCTTCGGTGGACGGGTCAGTTGATTGGCGAATAAAATTGCTCCGAATAAGGCTACCACGAAGGGTTTTCAATACAATGTGAAGTTTAGAAAAATTTAATAAGGAAAAGTGTGACTTAGAATAATCATTTTGAAGCTTTCAGATAAAAAGAGAAGCATGACTCAAAATAATTAAAGCTTTCTCATCTTCCCCAATAAGCTGTTCAATACTTCTGCACAAAAACATTTGTAAAAGGGATTTGTCTGCAATATTCTTTTCCCTCCGATCCTAAGCTCCTAGCTCCTAAGGAATAAACTTATATAGATGCCTAGGATCTAAAGGGTCGTTTGGTGTTTAATGTAAAACAAAATTTAATTTTTGTATAATTTTTATTACTTATGCAATATTTAGCTTTTGGTTTCACATCCTACATAATTAATATAAGCCCCTATAACTAATATAACTTCAGATTTGCGGTATTGAAACTCATATAAGTTATGAGAAATTTAATATTGAAAACCAAATGTCGTATTACAAATTTTCTAATGTAATTTATACACAATCATGACCAATATTTGTATGAGGTAAAATATGGAATGGGGAAAAGGCAAAATATATCCCTAAACTATTCAAAATGAGTTAGTTTTATCCTTCATTACGTTTTTGGCTCAATAATACCTTTACCGTTACGTTTTTGTTTCAAAAATACCATCTAACTATTAAAATAACCCAAAAGTATCCTATTTCGAATAGTTCAAGAGCAAAATTGACCTAATTTTCATTGTTTTGAAGCAACCATTAAGAAGGTATTTTGAGCTATTTAGATAGTTGGAGGGCATTTTTGAGCCAAAAATGTAACCTTAAGGATATTTTTGAGCCAAAAATGTGACGGAAGGTAAAACTGACCCATTTTAAATAATCAGATATATTTAACCCTCTTTCCCCATGGAATAAGAAAATTAACACTACGTGGATAAAAGTAATTAAAGACTAAAATATTCTTTAATTCGACAATTTGTACATAATAATCCGTATATATTCAGGGCATAACCAGGGGCGAATTTATGTATAAAAAATGGGTTGCACGAACCCGTGGGCATCCGACTAAATTCGATATATTATTTGTATAATTCTTAAAAATATATTAAATAGTAAGTAAAGGAACTCATGCTCAAAATATCTAGATGGTTCACTTGTTGGAGGGCTGCTCTGTAAGTTCTTGATCGCGGGTTCGGTCTTGAGCAGACGCTCCATCCGCACCCTTTTTTTTCAATTCAAATCATTTTTTTTAAAAAAAAATTCTAAAGCCCTAAAGGCTAAAACTCGAATGGCGGCCTTTCTTTTTGAAAACATGGTGTTTTCTTTTTCAATTTAATAGCAACAATAGTCTCCTTTTTCTTTTTATATTTCTACCAAAAAAAAAAACTTAGAATTTCTCATTGAGCCAAGACCCACTGTTAACAAGTACCCACTAAAATCAAATCAGAGAAATCTTGTTTATTTAATTATGAAGCTGAAGTTTATTTTGCATGTTGCTATTACAAGTGTGGAAGGAGCATTCTCCTCAATGAAGCTCATAAAAAAATGATCTACGTAACAGGATTAGTGATTTTTTTTTTTGAATGATTGTTTAGTTTGCAAAATAGAGCGTAAGACGTTTGCATCCGTAAGTAATGATACTATTATAGATCATTTTCAAAACATGAAGTCTCATCGAGTACAATTGTAAACTGATGATATTTTTTGTGATAATGTAATTAATTATCTTTTGCTCGTCAAGTTGTTGTCTTTATAAAATTTTATATGTTATCTTTAAAATAATGATGCACCCGTATTCTTAAAATCTTGAATTCGCCTTTGGGCATAACAGTCCTACATCATTATTTATCACATGATAATTTTTTGTATTATTAATTACATAAATAATGTATGAAGTATTATTCCTCCGTAACTCTTTTTTTTTTCTTCAAAAACAACTACTTTATATATTACTTAAAATATGGCTTAAATGATTGTAAGACGTCAAAGCATCATTCATAACTCAATTTGGGAAACTAAACTCCCAAGAATTTCTATGTGAAAGTAAAAGAGAAAATTTAGCTAGATTATTGGTTAGAACATTCCACGTACGAGGGATATAAATAAATTAGTTGATGTCTTTAAAGGAATTCATCAATCTTCATATATCATCATGAGTGATTTCTAAATCTCAAGATACTATCATCTCTTTTTGTAACATATATACCACATTCTTTGCATGTGATGTAGTATATGAATTTTGACCAGTCATTCTCTAGTGCTCTTTCTAATGCCTTCAAATTGCTGGTGCTTCAACGATTATGATTTTTCCTACAAATTGAATAAGAGTGCCAAAAACATGAAGTAAATGTCCACAATTATTCATAGACGTCATTTCAATTCTTGCCTTTTCTTTTTCGACCTGTACGCCTGTATCTGTGAAAACAACAAATTCATCTTGTAACATACTCCAAATCTGGCCTCATACTTACCTAATTTGGTTCAATGCCATATAATTTTATTTATAGTTCCTAAAATAGATAATGGAGATCGACAAAACTAAATTAATATCATTAGGACAAAAATAACTATAAAGGTCGTGAATATTCCATTTATGATTTTGTAATATGAGCCCACAACCGTAAATTGCATGTCTTTGTCCTTGGAGGGATTTAAAACCATTTCAATTACAAAGTCATGAATCAATCCAAATCTTAACATTGTTTCCGTCTCCAACCACCTAATTTCTTGTTTCATTAAATTTCTTCCCCAAATAATACTTTTCCAAATCCAATAACTCGATAAGGGACATTCTGTAATAAGAAAAAAATATTTGCAATTTTTTTTTTTTTTTTTTTTAAGCATATTATAAAGTAAAAAGTCCTCTTGGATTAAAATTTTCCGCGCAAGCTTAGCCAGCAAGGCTGTATAAAAAGTTTTCGATCTCTAAAATAAAGACCTTCCGTAAATTTTGCTTCACAAAACTTCTACTATCAATTTTCGTAGTACTTCATTTGTTTTCTCCTCATTTTGTCCCCACCAAAAATCAGAAAAAATAATAGTAGTGTCAAGCTATGTGAGAATTGAAAATATGTATGACAATACATATGAAGGGACCAGCAGAAAGCACAAAATTGAGCATCACTTGTTTGCCATCTGAACTTAAGAATATGCTATTTCCATCCTTTTATTTTAGTCAAGTCTTTCTTTTTATATTCCTCGGTAACTGGACAAAAGAGTGGCTGTTTGGTGTAGGTGTCCAGTACGTGTCAAGTTACAATTGCTATATTTTGGCCGATTGCAGGAGCCTACCTACTTTTCACTTGCAGACAATTACATTTGAGATTTAAGTCACAGAGCTTGTTCTTTTCCTACACACATTTTTACGAACAGAGCTTCTATTGTTCTCTCAGCCTCGAATCGTCCGTCCGTTGTTGTATTCAGGTTTCTTTCCTTAACCCATTTTAGGTTTTTCTTCTTTTCCAGTCTCTCTTTAATTTTTGGTAATTTGGATCCGTTTTCGTTTATTTTCTTGTGAATCAATTATTCATGTCGGAGAATTCGATGAATTTTATACATTTATAAGTTGTAAATGTTGTGTCTTGGGTAAGTTAGGACATTTTGAATCTGATGCGTGTGTTAAGTTTTGAGAAACAGATGAAGGAACGGATGAATACACCACTCCAGTAAACTGAGAACTCTATTCACCTCTTAAAGGTTGAAGAAAAATGAGTACAAAAGTTGATAACTGCTACACCCTAATCCACTATTTATAGTTGAAATTAACTAGCTAGCCACAACTAACTTCCTCATTAATTTAACTAATCGACTAATGCTAACTGCCAGCTGTATAGTGCTGAGCTGATTAGTGGACAGCTGTACATTTAACCAACTGCTCAACATCCTCCCTCAAGCTAGGTGTATGAAAAACATTTTTCATTCCTAGCTTGGTGAGCAAGTAGACATGCTGTATACGAGTGAGACCTTTAGTGAGTAAGTCTGCGGGTTGCTCTGCTGTGTTCAAATACATTGGATGAACCATTCCTTGCTGAACCTTTTCCCGGATAAAGTGACAATCAATGTCTATGTGTTTAGTACGTTCATGGAAAACTGGATTTGCAGCAATCTGAATGGCTGACTTGCTGTCACTATATATAGGCACATGGAGATTTACATGCACTCCTAGCTCCTTAAAGAGACCAACTAGCCATACAATTTCAGCAACAGTGGAGGCTAGGCTCCTGTACTCAGCTTCTGTTGAGCTCCTTGAGATGGTGTTCTGCTTCTTGGATTTCCATGATATCAAGGAGTTTCCATAAGTAACCAAGTACCCAGTGATAGATCTCCTATTATTTGGACATGAGGCCTAGTCAGCATCACAATATGCAGTCAATTGATTTATAGCAGTAGATGTCATGAATATTCCTAGTCCTGGTGACTGTTTAACATACTTAATCACTCTCATTGCAGCATCCATGTGTGATGTCTTGGGATTGTGCATGAATTGACTTAAGAGCTGGACTGCAAAGGCAATATCTGGCCAACATGATACAAGATCAAGTCCACAACACACAAATATGCAACAACCAGCCACGAAATCAGCCCACCAACAACAACAAGATGAACACTCCCACAAGAACAACAAGTTGAACAACAAGTGCTAGTGAATCGAAAGAGCCCCACACGGCTTCACTAGACTTCAAGATTTCAAAGACAACAACAACAAGATAATAAAGGATAGTTAACTTGACATATAATATTCAAGAGACTAAGAACCCTAACATCAAGAAAGGACCCTAAGACTAATGAATATAAACACCAAGTTCTTACTTAGACCAAGAGGAACTCAATGACCTCAAGATCCTTGTTTCTAGCCAAGATGCAACACAAGTGTAACTCCACTTGTGAGTTTCGGTTTTGGAGCTTCTCCAATGGTGAGAGAGAAGTCCTTAGTGTTACAAGAGTTTTGTCTTCAAAAATATAATGAGTGAACTAGGGCTAATAACACTAAGATGGTCTATTTATATTACATTCAAAATGAAAGATAAAATGACAAGTTTAGCCCTTGGGGGCAGCCGGCCTTGGAGTGTCCCATGTGGTCCTTGTGACTTACACTTTCAAGGTCCCTCTTCACACTTTAAAACATTTAGATCCTTAGGTGGTTCAATCACCAACTCACACACGGCCATTTGCATGAACAAGGCTTGGAGTTTTTGTAATTCCCGAGTTTGGCTTCGTGTGAATGGTCGGGTACTCGTTGGACAGCTTGTCCCACCCGTATCATCCTCTCCATCTTGAGAGGAATTTGACCTCAAATTCAGCACTTGGTCATCTTCAACCGCCTCCACGAGAGAAAGATCACAAACGTTGAAAGCGTTGTGCACTTGATATTCCGGTGGAAGGTCAATCTTGTAGGCGTTGTCATTGATTCTCTCAAGTACTTGGAATGGACCATCACCCCTAGGCATCAATTTGGACTTCCTTTGGGATGGAAACCGACCCTTCCGAAGATGCACCCACACCCAATCTCCCGGTTCAAGAATGAATTTCTTTCTTCCCTTGTTGGCCCTCCTTGCCATGTCTTGGTTTTTCTTCTCAAGTTGAAGCCGCACCTTCTCATGTAACTTCTTCATAGAATCTGCCCGCTTGCTCCCATCTAAGCTAATCATGAGATCACTTGGCAAAGGCGTTAAATCCAAAGGGGTGAGGGGGTTGAGGCCGTATACACACTCAAAGGGAGTCATTCCCGTACTTGAGTGTATGACACGGTTATAGGCAAACTCAATCAATGGTAAGTGCTCTTCCCAAGAAGTCATTTTTCCCTTAACCATGGAACGTAGCATAGCACCCAAAGTCCTATTTACTACTTCCGTTTGGCCATCGGTTTGTGGGTGGCAGGACGTAGAGAACAATAACTTGGTACCAAGCCTACCCCACATGGACTTCCAAAAGTGGCTTAGGAACTTAGAGTCCCTATCACTCACAATGGTCCTCGGGACACCATGCAATCTAACAACATTATCAACAAATAATGAGGCCACGCTAGGGGCGTCATCACATTTAGAGCAAGGAATAAAGTGCGCCATTTTAGAAAACCGGTCGACTACCACAAAAATACTATCCCGGCCTCGACGAGTCCTTGGCAGCCCTAACACAAAGTCCATAGATATATCAAGCCAAGGACGTAGAGGAGTGGGCAGCGGGGTGTACAATCCATGAGGTAGGAGCCGAGATTTGGCTCTCTTGCATTCTACACATTGGCCGCAAATCCTAGTCACATCGGGCCAATAGAATTGCTCCTCCAATATTTCGAGGGTCTTTTCAACCCCAAAATGACCCATTAGACCGCCATCATGTGCTTCCCTCACAAACAATTCTCTCCAAGAGCTAGAGGGTACACACAATCGTCTACCTTTAAATAAGTAACCATCAAACTTGGCATAGGGATTTGAACCCCTAGCGGAATCCCACTTGTCCCTACCCAATTCTTCGCATTCCCTAAAGATAGGAGCAAAGTGAGGGTCCTTGGGATACAATTCTCTTAAACTCTCAAAACCCATCAACTTTGATGACAAGGTGGACACAAGGACATGTTTTCTAGACAAAGCATCGGCCACTACATTGTCCTTACCCTTTTTGTATTGGATAACATAAGGGAAGGTCTCAAGAAACTCAATCCATTTGGCATGCCGTTTGTTAAGCTTGTCTTGGGCCCGAAGATGCTTTAAGGATTCATGGTCCGTTCGGATCACGAACTCCTTAGGCCATAAGTAGTGTTGCCAAGTGGCCAAGGCTCTAATCAAGGCATACAACTCTAAATCATACGTGGAGTAGTTTAGAGTTGCTCCTTTGAGCTTTTCGCTAAAGTAAGCAATGGGTTTCAAATCTTGCATCAAAACAGCCCCTATGCCTACTTTACTCGCATCACACTCGACCTCGAAGGTCTTATCAAAGTTGGGCAATTGTAACAAAGGTGCGGAAATGAGCATAGCTTTCAAGGCTTCAAATGCCTTAGCTTGCTCGACACCCCACTTGAAGGGTTGTTCTTTCCGAATGACCTCGGTCAAGGGGGCGGCTATGGTGCTAAATCCTTTGACAAACCTTCTATAAAAACTAGCCAACCCGTGGAAGCTTCTTACTTCTCCAACGGTTTGTGGGATTGGCCAATTTTTGATAGCATTTATCTTGGATTCATCCACTTCGACCCCTCTTGAACTAACAACAGAACCCAAGAAAACAACTTCATTAACGCCAAAAGATCACTTTTCCAGATTTGCATACAACTTTTCCTTTCTAAGGCCATCAAGCACACATTGTAAATATATCATATGCTCTTCTAAAGACTTACTATACACCAAGACATCATCAAAATAGACAACAACAAACTTTCCAATAAATGGCCTCATCACATGATTCATTAGCCTCATAAAAGTACTTGGAGCGTTTGTTAGGCCGAATGGCATAACCATCCATTCATAGAGACCAAACTTGGTCTTGAAGGCGGTTTTCCATTCATCACCGGGTTGCATTCTTATTTGGTGATAGCCACTCCTTAAATCAATCTTGGAAAACAAACATGAACCATTCAACTCATCTAGAATGTCATCTAACCGAGGAATAGGGTGGCGATATTTTACCGTAATTTTGTTGATGGCTCGGCAGTCCACACACATGCGCCACGTTCCGTCTTTTTTGGGCACCAATAGCACCGGAACAGCACACGGACTCATGCTCTCCTTGACATACCCTTTGTTGAGGAGCTCCTCAACTTGACGTTGCAATTCCTTGGTGTCCGTAGGATTGCTCCTATAAGCCGGCTTGTTTGGCAATTGTGATCCCGGCACAAAATCAATTTGGTGCTCAATTCCCCGAAGCGGGGGCAATCCTTGCGGAAGCTTCTTAGGAAATACATCCTCATAATCCTGCAACACACAAGAAATCAAAGGGGAAATGGAAGAATTAGTGGGGTTAGTATTAAAACAATGAGCCAAGAGTAACATAGGCGTGTCCTCATCATGATCCACGAAGAGTTCCTTCTTCCTAACTAACATCACCATGTTTTCCGTCCCCTTTGCCGTTGGGGCAGCCTTGGATGACCCCACTGCCCCACCTACGAAATTCCCTCCCTTTTCTCCCTTTTCGGATTCCTTTCCCTTTTCCTTCAATTCCCTCATCCTTTGATGCCACTCATTTACTTGGGAAGGCGAAAGAGGATGAAGAGTAACCTTTCGGCCATCCTTCTCAAGTGTATATCGATTGGACCTCCCATCGTGTTTAGTAGACCTATCATATTGCCAAGGCCTACCTAGCAACAAGCGACATGCTTGCATTGGTATCACGTCACAAAGCACTTCATCGTGTTAGTTTCCCACCTTAAACCGTATCACACATTGCCTTGCGACCCTTAACTCACCACAATCATTCAACCATTGTAACTTGTAAGGACTAGTGTGCGGGGTAGTTGGTAACTTCAAGAAATTTACCATAGCATGACTTACAACATTTGTACAACTACCACTATCGATCACCAAGGTACACACACTCCCCTTTACAAGACATTTAGTATGGAATAGATTTTTCCTTTGGCTTGGATCATCTATTGCCTTACTAATCATGACGCGCCTAACCACAAAGTTTGGAACCACACACTCCCCTTCTTGCGGATAAACATCTTCACCATCATCACCATCATCATCATGTGGTCCATCATCGGTTTCCTCTCCATCTTGAGGCTCGGCCTCATCTTCTCCCCTTTCGGGACCCACCTCCTCACCAAGGTAATACACTCTCCCTTCCCGTAGGATCACATTGCGTCGGTTTGGACATTCATTGGCCTTATGCCCCCAACCTTGGCACTTGAAACATTGGAATCCCTTTGGGTTAGGATACTTGTGAGCCTCCGGTTTCGGAGGGAATTTGTGGACTGTTTTGGGCTCGGGCAGCCTTGTAGTGGCGGGTTGGTCCTTGTTTTTGGGCCAACCCGAGGGGGTTTGTCCCCTTGCCTTAAAGATGATCTCTTTTTAAGTTTCCTTTCAATCTCAAGATCCGCTTGGAAAATACCGTCAACGGTTTCAAACTTGTGAAGTGTTAAATGAGTGGAGATCTCTTTGTTCAACCCACACTTGAACCGGATGATGTCGTGACTGATTTGCTCCCCACGATGATCAAGTTTCAACATGAGTTGTTGAAACTCATCAAAATATGCCATCACACTCTTGTTACCTTGACGCAAGCCATACAATCTAGCAAGCAACTCATGGCGATATCTCTCGGGAAGGTATCGTTGCCTCATCAAGTACCTCAACCGATACCAAGGTGGTGGCTGCCCATTAATTAGTTCATTACCAAACCGCTTGACATACTCCCACCAAGTGTTAGCATAACCCTCGAAATGAGCTATAGCATAGCAACCATTCTTTTCCTCCGAGATATCATTAACTTGGAAAACTTTGTCACAAGCCGATTCCCAAGCTAAATAGGCCTCGGGGTCCCTTTCACCTTTAAAGATGGGTAGGTTCAACTTGATGGTGTTGATGCCTACATCTCTCTCTTGGTGTCGGTTTCCCCTATCTCCATACCCTCGGTATCTCCTTGGATCTCCACGACCCCCTCTTATCTCCTCCTCCCTCATGTAAGCATCATCAAAGGCTCCATATCCTTCATACTCCTCTCTACCATATCCTTCAAAGGGGGCTGGTTGGTCTTGGGCATTTTGATTCGGAGGAATTGGATTTTGTGGCCTTTGGTTTAATGGAGCTTGGAATGGAGGGTTCAGATTTAGTGGAGGTACTTGACGTCCAAATCCCTCTTGTGGAACTTGAGGAGCTTGGGAATGTATTGGTCTAGTGGGGTCACGGTTTGGAGGGAAAAATGTGGTTTGGCTTGTGGAATTTAGTGGAGCTTGAGGTGCATTTAGCATTTGGTGGACTGTTTCGGGGGTGATGGTTGCGGAGGAAGTCCTATCATGTCCATTGGTAGAAACATGTAGAGGAGTAGAAGGACGAGAGTTCCTTTGACTCTCCACTTGTTCTAATCTCCCACTAATAGTCGACACTTCTCCCTTGATTGCTGCCAAGTCCCCTCTCACGGCCCCAAATTTCGAATTCAACCTTTCAAGTGTCCGGGTAACGGCCTCAAGAGTGACCCTCATAGAGTCAAGTGCATTAGTATCCACGTTATGGGACGTGGTCCCTTCCATTGTCAAGGTATTATACTCTTTAGATCACCACACGCTTGAGTTCCACAAGTGTTGTAAATTGGCTAGTAACCGTGAATCCTTTAAGGTATGAGTAAGCTCTTATCCGGAGTGGATTCTTGTTTGAAGACTCAAAGAATTCTTGTCGGACTAGAACCAAAAATAGCAACGTATTCAAAAGATAAAAGGCGCTCAAGTAATCGTTGACACGAACAAACGGATTCAAAGGACTAATCGACAACCTAGTAGGAATGTACTAGTTTGTTAATTAGTTCTAGAACCAAGTAAAGGAAACCAAGAATCAACAATTAGCAACTAGAAGAATATCCAAAGTTGAGCTTATAGTGACATGGCAGCATGTAAGTGGTCCCACACGTTTTTGCTTCTTCCTTCCTTCCTTGTTTTTTTATTTTTTTTTTTAATCTCAAATCTGAAATTTTTAATACTCACACAACTTGTTATAGATGACAATGTGTTTTGGAGGGAAAGTAAAAGTCTTGTAGTCTTTCAACCTTTCAAACTCAAAAAGGTAAGATTTGACTAGGCTAATCCCACAAAACAAGGTTTCGTGTTTATGGAAAAGTGGTTGTCAAGTCTTGGAAGAGATGTGTGCAAGTCTTCCTTCACCAACAACTTTATGACTTTTGTCTTACAACATGAACTCAACTTTCAACAAGATGAACAAGTTTATAAGATGGACATCTCAACAATCTCAACACCTTCATGAACACAACATCAACTTCTTCAAGCACATCACACAAAACCACCAATTGTCTTCAACAACATACAACCTACGGTCCACCTTTCAAGTTACCACAACAATGGTCAATATTTTAAGCTCAACTTTTAGATCTAGACAATTTAGTGTTGGTGAGAAAGAAACCAACACCAGAAACACACTAAACAAGTAAACAACACCTAGATCTATACACACAACAATATTTTCGGCCAAAGGCAACAATGGACAGATTTTGCTCTTTTTTTTTTTTTTTTTTTTTTTTTGGCCGAGAGCAAGCCCAAGATGGGTAGTGTTGGAACACCACCGGTCTTGCTTTGATACCAAATGATACAAGATCAAGTCCACAACACACAAATATGAAACAACCAGCCACGAAATCAGCCCACCAACAACAACAAGATGAACACTCCCACAAGAACAACAAGTTGAACAACAAGTGCTAGTGAATCGAAAGAGCCCCACACGGCTTCACTAGACTTCAAGATTTCAAAGACAACAACAACAAGATAATAAAGGATAGTTAACTTGACATATAATATTCAAGAGACTAAGAACCCTAACATCAAGAAAGGACCCTAAGACTAATGAATATAAACACCAAGTTCTTACTTAGACCAAGAGGAGCTCAATGACCTCAAGATCCTTGTTTCTAGCCAAGATGCAGCACAAGTGTAACTCCACTTGTGAGTTTCGGTTTTGGAGCTTCTCCAATGGTGAGAGAGAAGTCCTTAGTGTTACAAGAGTTTTGTCTTCAAAAATATAATGAGTGAACTAGGGCTAATAACACTAAGATGGTCTATTTATATTACATCCAAAATGAAAGATAAAATGACAAGTTTAGCCCTTGGGGGCAGCCGGCCTTGGAGTGTCCCATGTGGTCCTTGTGACTTACACTTTCAAGGTCCCTCTTCACACTTTAAAACATTTAGATCCTTAGGTGGTTCAATCACCAACTCACACACGACCATTTGCATGAACAAGGCTTGGAGTTTTTGTAATTCCCGAGCTTGGCTTCGTGTGAATGGTCGGGTACTCGTTGGACAGCTTGTCCCACCCGTATCATTGTTATTGTCAGATAAAGCAGTCTTTCCACAAGTTTTTGATATATACCAGAATCATCCAGTAGTTTGTCATTACTATCAGTAGGAGGAAAGTGTAAATCAAATTCTGCTGTTGAAAGCTTTTGATTCAATTCAATAGGAGCTCCAATAGGCTTTGAACCAGACAATCCCATATCTGAAATTAACTCAAGACAATATTTTCTTTGATGCATGATTATTCCTGTTTCATTTCTGGCAAATTCTATCCCCAAGAAGTACCTTAAGTCACCTAAGTCCTTGATCTTGAAATTGTCTTTAAGAATCTTCTTAGAATCCAGGATCAACTTAGGATCATTTCCTGTGATTAACAAATCATCAACATAAATCAATATCACCACTAAGCTGTCACCTTGATGCTTTGTGAATAGAGAATAGTCAAAGTAACTGTTGAAAACCAGAATCAATCAAGGTTGTAGTTAATTTGATGTTCCACTGCCTACTGGCCTGCTTGAGTCCATATAGTGATTTTGTGAGCTTGCATATTGTCCCTTTCTCACTTTGATGAACAAAGCCAGAGGCAATTCCATATAAACATCCTTATTTAGATCACCTTGAAGGAATGCATTAAAGACATCCATTTGATGCATTTCCCAATGATGTGCAGCAGCCAAAGAGATAACAACTCTGACTGTAACCATTTTCACAAAAGGGGAAAAAAATTCTTGGTAGTCTAAACCTTTTTTTTGGTTGTACCCCTTGGCCACCAGCCTAGCTTTGAACCTATCAACCTCCCCTTCAGCCTTGTACTTTATTTTATACACCCATTTGCACCCTATTACTCTCTTATCCTTAGACAATTGAGTGATCTGCCAGGTGTGATTGTCTTCCAATGCCTTTAGCTCACTTTTCATAGCTTCAATCCATCTTGAGTCTTGTATTGCTTCCTGATAGGATGCAGATTCCTTTTCTTGAGAAAACTTAGTAACAAAGCTTCTATAATTTGGTGAAATGTTGTGATAGTCTATCACATCTGTAATGGAATACAAGCACTTTCCATCAATCTTCTTCTTTGATGTAATATAATCTGCATGCCAAATTGGGGGCTTGACAGACCTATTTGACCTTCTGGCAGCAACAGGTGATCTGGTTGAGTGATCCGGAGAAGGAATGCTATCTGCAGGGCTTGCTGTATTTTCTGTGACACCAAGATCATGGTGAGCTTGCTGAACATGTTCACTGTATAAGTTGTTATCCATGTGATTAGCAATAGATGGCACAGTCTCTGGCATACTATCAACAACTGCTGGTCTAGATACAATGCATGGAGCAGGTTCACAACCATCAACATGTGAGTGAGAAATAAGAAAGTGCTGATCATCTGCTTCTCCAAGGTTTTGAGACTGAAATGGAAATACATCTTCATGGAAGACAACATCCCTACTAACAAATATAGTTCTTGACTCAATATCCAACAGCTTATACTCCTTTTGACTAACTGCATAACTGAGCAACACAACTTTTCTTGCCTTTGGGGCAAACTTATCTCCTTTCAACAAGTTAGTGGCAAATGCAAGATAACCTGTCACCTTAAGGTGTGACAAGGAAGGTTGTTTGTTATAAAGTACCTCATATGATGTCTTATTTCCCAGAACAGACAAAGGAATTCTATTTATTAAGTATGTTGCAGCTTCTATACATTCTCCCCAATACTTACTTGGCAAGTGCCCTTGGAATTTGATAGCTCTGGCTGTTTCTAACAAGTGTCTATGCTTCCTTTCCACTACTCCATTCTGTTGTGGAGTATGTGAACAAGACCTCTGATGAACTATACCATGCATCACAAACAAATCATGACAGTTAGAATTAAAAAATTCTCCTCCATTGTCAGATCTGAACACCTTAACACACCTTCCAAATTGATTGATTATTATTAACAAAAATTGCTTCAAAACTACAATTACATCAGACTTTAGAGCAATCAAGAAAGTCCATGTCCATCTTGACTTATCATCAACTAGAGTAAGAAAATACCTCATTCCATGATGAGTAGCTACTCTATAGGGTCCCCAGACATCCATATGGACTAAGTCAAACATATCATCTGATTTAGTAGTACTGACAGGAAATTGAACTCTAGTTTGTCTAGCTTGAGGACAAATAGTGCACTGATCAATAGTAAAACTACTACAATTATTAAACTCCTTTATTCTTCTAAGAACTCCCATGGGAATATGTCCTAGCTTCTTATGCCAGAGCCTGTCAATGGCGGCTCAGTGACGATCGATCACAATCATCCGCTTTACTTGAGTTCCTCGAATGTACCCGGTGCATTATCTGTTGGGATTCAATTAACAGGAATGGAAAACTATACATTGTGGAGTCGAGCTATGGAAATCGCACTACTGATGGCTTTGTTCTTCGGAGCGATTATGATGGAGATTTGAAGAAAATTTGGGATCGCTGCAATGCGATTGTTATCTCTTGGCTTACATGCAATGTAAGTAAGGAATTACTCAGTGGTATTCTGTACTCATCAACTGCACATCAGATATGGTTGGATCTCAAGGAGCGATTTGATAAAATAAATGGTTCTAGGTTGTATCAGTTGCATCGCATATATTTATCCTAACACAGGGGGTGTCGACTATTTCTACTTACTATACGCAATTGAAAAACCTGTGGGATGAATATGATTCCATTTTACCCCCACCTAGTTGTGATTGTCATAAGGCCAGGGGTTTTGTCGAGCAGATGCAGCATCAACGTTTGTTACAGTTCCTAATGGGGTTAAATGACAGTTATTCTCAGGCAAGGGGCCAAATTCTGATGATGCACACTTTACCTACTGTCAACCAAGCTTATGCTCTAGTGATTCACGATGAGAGTCAAAAAGTATTGCAGGTACAATTCATGAAGGGATGGACTCTGTGGCTTTGTATACTACAAGGACTAATAGACAATACCAGGCCAACAATAAGTCAAATCAGTTTCAGAGGAAGAATTTTAACTCACTTTACTGTGACTATTGCCACATGAAGGGACATGTTCGTGCAGACTGCAACAAACTGAAGAGGTGATCATTGTCATGCAACAGGTCATGTGATGGATGACTGTTTTCTATTGATTGGCTACCCAGAAAATTTTAAAGGGAAGAAGAAGGTTAATGCAGTAATGGGAGGTACTCTGGCTCCCGTACTGCACCAGGATCATATGCACAAAAGGGCAAATACAATTACAGCTATGGGAGAACAGTTGTACAATGATCAAATTTCACAGGAGCAATTGCTGCAACTGATTAACAAATCCTCACCAGAACAATTACAACAAATTCTCAATGTGATAAGAAAGAACAAAAACATGGGAGAGTTCTCAAGTAGTGCTAATATGACAGGTAACTCCAACATTAATACTTTGAAATGGATTGTAGATTCTGGAGCAACAGATCATGGTCAATAACTCCAATTATCTGTTACATGAGAATGTGATAGGAAATATAGGAAAAGTGCAGCTACCCACAGGTGATTCAGCCACAGTTTCTCATGTTGGAAGTTTTCAGCTGAATGAAGGTGAAGTGATCCGTGATGTGTTGTGTGTACCAGCTTTTGAGTTTAATCTTTTGTCTGTGAACAAGCTGACAAAAGAATTGAACTGCTGTATTTCCTTTTTCCCTACATGCTGTGTATTTCAGGACCTCTTGTCTGGGAAGGTCAAGGGGATTGGTGAGGTAGAAGATGGCCTATATGTGTTGAATTGTAAATCATTGCAAAAGGAGAAGAAGCAGATTAGAACAATGTCTGCAGTTGGACAGTCTGATGATCCAGCACTCTGGCATAAGAGGCTAGGACATATTCCCATGGGAGTTCTTAGAAGAATAAAGGAGTTTAATAATTGTAGTAGTTTTACTATTGATCAGTGCACTATTTGTCCTCAAGCTAGACAAACTGAAGCTCAATTTCAGCAAAATCTCTCAATTTACCGTCGAAAAATGTGCGATAGACCCCTAGATTCGCTCTCCTTGCTCTGATACCATGTTAAGTTTTGAGAAACAGATGAAGGAACGGATGAATACACCACTCCAGTAAACTGAGAACTCTATTCACCTCTTAAAGGTTGAAGAAAAATGAGTACAAAAGTTGATAACTGCTACACCCTAATCCACTATTTATAGTTGAAATTAACTAGCTAGCTACGACTAACTTCCTCATTAATTTAACTAATCGACTAATGCTAACTGCCAGCTGTATAGTGCTGAGCTGATTAGTGGACAGCTGTACATTTAACCAACTGCTCAACAGCGTGAATGTTTTACCTTGTATACTCGAATTTGTGATTCAAGTATTTAGCATACCAGTTGTTCATGTTTTCCTTTTTCTTTTTGTTGGCCCCGAATTTTGTGGGTGGGATGGTATGGGAAGAAGTATTTCTGTTGAGGTCTGACGTCTGAATGATTTCCTTTTTGTTTGAATGAGCTCATGCCAATTCTCCATTTGATCTGACAACCCTTTGTTATATTTCATCAGTCCATTTTTTTTTTTAAATTTTGTATTTAATGTATCATCTTTCTGGTAAAGAAGGGGAATTGAATTGGTTTTGCTTCTTTTCCACACACCCCCTCCCTCTTTTCCTGATCAGTATGCTGGTCCAGGATCAAGATATAAAGAATCTAATTTTAGATTGAGAAACAGATCTTGCCTAATAATTCATCTTGGTAAGTCATATTTTGGCCTTGTAATAGAACATGTCACCTCTTCTGTTTGAATTTTGTAGTCATTTTTATGGAAGTAACATGTATCTATAATGACCGTTTATGCTGCATTAGTGGTGCCATAGTTGAAATGTGATCTTCTAGTATCATATTTGTTTTTTTCTTTCTGTAATGGGTATCATTTGTAATGGGTATCATTTTCTCTTACTACTGGCTCTTCCTGATGATTTTAGGTAACTTTTAATGTACAGCTTTTCGGGAAATTTCTAAACGAACAATTTCAACGAAATCTTTTAATTTCCTTTTTCGCTATTACTTGTAATTTGGGCATCATTTTCTTATCTATCTCCAATTTTCCCATTTTGCATTTAAGGTAATAATTATTAAGCTCATAGTGATATGTTCTGAGGTTTAAGGCTTTTTTTCTTACCTTGTGATTTTCAGAGCTCTGAGACATATCACTGAAAGCAATATATTTGAGATGCAGAAGGATGGGGTTGAACAACAGCTCTTGGCTCTTAGACACCTCTGATTTTCCATCTGCATTGGGGTTAATCTGTTTTCTACATGATGATTTCAAATTTGCAGCTCATAGAGCATTTAAGTTCTCGTGCCAGATGCACAATGAAACAACTGTGCTTAAGAATCTTGTCGTGCTGAAGCACGGCCTTGTTGCAGACGGTTGAACACTGAAACAAGGCCTCCTGCCCGCAAAAAAGAGAATTATCATATCAGCAGGAGAGTTATTTAGAGTATAACGTAGGATTGTTGGTTGAAAATGGAGAAGAAAGGAAATGTATTGATGAAAAAATATGAATTGGGGAGATTATTAGGTCAAGGCAACTTTGGTAAGGTTTATTATGGAAGGAATCTGAAAAGCGGACAGAGTGTAGCCATTAAGGTAATTGAGAAAGAGAAAGTTCAGAAGGCTGGACTAATAGAACAGACCAAACGAGAGATATCTGTTATGGCACTGGTCAAACACCCACATGTTGTGCAGCTTTACGAGGTCATGGCAACTAAGACTAAGATTTACTTTGTGATCGAACATGCCAAAGGCGGTGAGCTTTTCAACAAGCTGGCAAAGGGGAGGCTCAAGGAAGATGCTGCTAGAAAGTTATTTCAGCAACTGATCAGTGCCGTTGAATTTTGCCACAGCCGAGATGTTTATCACCGTGATCTCAAACCGGAAAATCTCCTGCTGGATGAGAATGGAAACCTAAAGGTCTCAGACTTTGGATTGAGTGCATTGGCCGAGTCTAAGCGGCAAGATGGGTTACTCCATACAACCTGCGGTACACCAGCATATGTTGCTCCTGAGGTGATTGGTAGAAAAGGATATGATGGTGCCAAAGCTGACATCTGGTCTTGTGGGGTGATCTTATTTGTCTTTTTGGCTGGTTATATTCCATTCCATGACTCAAATCTTATGAATATGTATAGGAAGATAAGCAGGGCGGAGTACAAATGCCCTAATTGGTTCCCACTAGAAGTGCGTAAACTTCTCTCTAGGATCCTCGACCCAAACCCCTATACAAGGATTTCGATAGCCAAAATTAAGGAAATCTCCTGGTTCAAGAAAGGATCGGAATCCAGACATGTGAGAACCAAACAACTAGTGAACCAAAATGTTATTACAGATGGCGATGCTGTTTCCAGTTCAAATTTGGAGAATTGTACCTCCTCCGACACCAAGCTAGAGTGGGCAAAACCTGCAAACATTAATGCATTTGATATCATCTCTCTTTCAAGTGGGTTTGACTTGTCTGGTTTATTTATAAGAAATGATCAAAAGGAGGAACTGCGATTCACATCAGTGAAGCCTGCCCCAGTCATCATATCCAAGCTCGAGGAAGTTGGCAGGAATCTGAACCTAGAAATAAAGAAGAAAGAGGGTGGATTTTTTAGATTAGAGGGATTAAATGAGAGCAGATATGGAACTCTGTGCATTGATGTGCAGATATTTGAAATTACTGAATCTTATTACTTGGTTGAGCTGAGAAGGTCATGGTGGGATGCGATTGAGTACCAAAACATGTTGACGCAAACTATCAGACCAGCTCTTGAGGAAACTGTTTGTGCTTGGCAAGGTGTACAATCTCATCATTAGTAAGTAGAATCACTAAAATGAAGCTTCTGATTTCCAGATGCTCACTCTGTGTGCTGATCATACTTTATCTTAGTAGTTAAACTAGTTCTGTCTCTTTGGTGTGCTAGTTCTAATTGTCATTTTAACTATGTATCCAGCCTATTTCAGCACCTTCTAAGAAAGCATATCTGCAAACTTCAATTATTTTCCCAGAGTTGTCTCCCCTCTCTTATTTTATTGCTTCAGTTCTTGAATATTTCTGCCTTATGCAATCTCCGAGAAATGCTGCAATAGTATCATGATCAGTTCTAGTTTTCATGCTCTCGTGGGATAAATTGTGGAGATCGTCTTTATATTTATTTTTGGAAATTTGATCTCAAGAACATACTGAACCCGAAAGAATCAGTGGAACAGCAACGGGGTATGTCGATTCCAGTAGGCAAGACATCATAGTGTAGTTTAATCTTTTGGAGTATGATTTAGTGGTGAGAACTCTTTGAATTAACTCTGACATGATACAGATAATTTCTCATTGACTTGTTGGCTATCTTGCTTGAGGAATTGTTTCTCGAAACTGAAAATTGTTCTATATTTGTTTCTGGATTTATAAGAAAGCGATATATGAAATTCGTTCAGTTTTACTGTGCATCCAATTCGCTTACTTTCTCCTCTCTTGCAGTTGTCAGTCCAAATCCACTTTCTCTGGACCTTACATTTTATGTATTGGAAATTTGGGTGAAAAATCAAATCAAATATAATTGAATTGTGTGCGCGCTCTTAACTGTTCGAGTTTTTACTCTACATAGAAGTGCAAAGTTCATTATTTATTAACTAATGCTAAATAAATAATGCAATTAAACCTCTAGCTCCAGCCTTCAAGATAACGTAAATGATATTCTGGGCCTTTTCAAACAAATAAAGAGAGAGATTTCAAATGGAGCACTCTTCAAGTGTTGGATATTATACTTGGATTTCAAATTCGAACTCCACTAGTTTTATGCACACGTGCTTGAAGTTTATTAAATTTTTACAGCACAGTATGTTGAACCCTTTTTGTGTTCCTATCTAATTATGTGATTTGAGGATTTCCCATTTGGAAAAGAAAACAAAGGAAAAGAAGAATTCCATTTTTGTGGGACTAGTTTTCCATCTCTTTGAAGCTAATTGATTCGTCTATAAAGCAGAGAGGAATAAAGGGAGGAAGAAGAAAAGATGAAAATAAATGAAAAACAGCTGGAGTCACCTTTTTTTTTTTTTTAGAAAAATAAAATAAAATAAAATATTAGTAGTATGAAAAGTAAGAAGTATATGAAGTATTTTATATGGCATGAGATGGTATGAAAGGGCAATTAGAGCAGTATTTTATTATGTGCAACATCCGCAATATATGTATGTGACCGTCATATTGTATAAGTAGAAAATAAGTCTGCTGTATGGCACTAGCGTTGAAGAATGAGGAACAAAATCATTTATGGGTTCTTTCTCTTAAAGCATACGACGAAATTATGAACAAGCTAAGAAACAAAGTGAACAAAATTAATAATTCCATATATTGTATTTTTGTTATGATGAAGCCATTCTTATGGATGCCCCATGTCGGCCACATACACTATATACTTTCTCTATAACAACTTTAATTTTCTTCTTTGGGATACCTAAATAAAGTCTCCAGTCTCGACATATGGGAGGTCCAAAATAGATTGTATTTTCGTGCTGGCCCAAGCTTTCGCTAGTAAGTTATACTAGTCTATCACAAAGTTGTATGTGTAGCAAGTATTTCATCTACTATCTGTGTAGATTGTTGGATTAAATATTTATAGATAAAGTATCGTCAGAAATTGCATATAAATTAGGGAAAATTTCATAAGTAACGCTATTTAACGTCCATTTTTGCAATATATAATGAGATTTCATTTTTTTCAAAACGTAGGAACATTTTCTTTTCAAAACGTAGCAAAAAATATTGTATCCATGTGCATGCAATATCTAATCCTAACTGAAATATTCAATATCTTATTTTAACTGTATGTGTATGTATGCGTTTTCAAAGTAGAAGCTGGATGTATAAGCATGTATGTGAAGACATCAACTGAATTCGATATATCACGTGCTTTCACTATATGTACAGGCCAACTGTATGAGAGGCCAAACTGTATGTTGCATGTATGTCATACATGTACATCAGGGTTTCTATTAAGAGAGTGCTAGTTGCTCTCTGCTAGGGTTTTAAGATACACGTATGCTGAAAAAAAATATTATTTAATATCTTTAAAAGAATTATTATGTTTACCACTACAATTGTAAGACAATTGATTCTACATTGGGTTTTATTCATCCTCCACGAGTTATGTATCACAATATCATATAGATGAGCCTTTATTTCTATTCGAGCCATTACCAATTTATAACCATTATGTAGTCATTATACTACCATTTATTGTCATTATTCTTTCTTTTTATTGTGCTGAATTTTGAGAAAATGGCATCCCATTGATGGATCAACATAAGTTCTTATTCTTTGTAAAAGAGATAAAATACAAAGTCTTCTTACCATATTATAGAGTGTTGAGTTTTCTTTCTTAATGAATCTTTGTTAGTTTATGTACTTCTAGTTTTATATTAGAAGAGCTTGTTGAATTCTTATGTGCTTCTAGTTTTATATTAGAAGAGCCTGAGTGATACACCTGTACTGGGTAAAATATCCAAATAGTGACAGTGAGTACACGTCTCAAGCTATAAGAATTCTATACAGATTCTATGATCAAGTATTTTTTTGTAAGATTTGCAACAACAAATATGTGTATATCTACTATATATGATGTCCCTATGTTTTGTATATCCTTAAAAAAGTACCACTATAAAGAGTAACAAGGAGGCAAAACCTTTACATCTCAGGTCATTAATCCTATAAATTATAAATGATACTTGACTAGTTTAGGCAATAAAAATGTATGAGATGGTACAATAAGTCGCAACAACAATGAATATAAGTATGCATGCAATTAAACTTGTTGTGACATGCATATATATGAACTTATGAAGTATAGATAATTATATGAAGTAATTTTTGCATATGACTACTTTCTTGCTAGCAAATGAAGAGAATATATTAATTATGAGATAAGATGAAATGAGAATGTAAGCTTTGTCCTAGAGTAAATGCACTAGCTGTTAAGGTCTAATTTTGATGGTTGACAACTGTGCAGGTAAATAAGGAAGCAAAAGAAGTCAAGGAGCTATTTCGGGCACAATCAAATCAAATATTCTCTTGAATCAAAAAGGAAGAAATCTCAAGATTATTCAAGGAATCAAATCATGTCTGATAAGGAAAGAAGTACCACCGCTCTCGCTATTGAAGGAAGTGATCATAATTATGATCCAACCTTATTCTTGGAAAAAGGATATTTCACATCCAATTTCCAAGGATCAAATCTCTTGGGTTGTCCATCTTTTAAAACCCTTTCAACGGCTAGTACAAGCTCTCCTATTTAAAGGGTTGGAAGCATAAGGAAGAGATATAAATTTGTCTCGACCTTCTCTAATTCTTTACTCTATTTTTACTAAGCATTGTATTCTTTATAAGTTTACTGTATATTCAAAAAGAGAGAAAAGAAAAACATAGTTGGTGAGGCTTTGTGTCAAAAGAGAGAAAAGAAAAGAAAAAAAAGTGAGTACAAGCCAAAAAGCTTTACTCAATCTTTGTATTACTTTGATTTCCCAAAAGAAGAGCTAGTAGAATCCCTTGCAACTCAAGGGGACTAGAGTAAGACCTATTAGGGATCCCAACCAGTATAAAATATCTGGTGTTATATTTACTTTCAGCATTTTCATTCTTGTGATCGTTAAAGTTTTCTCATTATTGCTTATAGTAGTCGACTGACCCTGTAAATTGACTGACAAATCGAGAAAGAGTAATTCACCCCCCTCTTACTGCTTTCAATTGGTATCAGAGCCTCTGCTCACTAATAATTGCCTAACAGCAAAGTCAGAAAAGATCATGGCTCAAACTATAGCTGGTGCACTATTTTCAGAAGGTACATCTCAAACTAGACCTCCTTACTTCAATAGGAAGCACTTCTCTCGCTGGAAGATAAGGATGAAAACCTTCACAAAGTCCTATGATGTGAAGGTATAGAAGGTGATCAAGCTTGGTGATCTTCCACTTGTTCCTGCCAAAAAGAATGGAAAGAAGTCAGATGATGGTCAAACATCTACTGACAACACTCCAACTTTGGAGGACTACACTGATGAACAAATGGAAATCATTCAGATCAATTCAAAGGCAAAAAATGTGTTATACCATGCTATTAGTGGTGAAGAATAATGAAAAGATCTCATGCTGTGAAACTGTCAAGGAAATGTGAGATAAACTAGAAGTCACTTATAAAGGAACTGAGAAGGTCAAGCAAACTCTTGTAAGTTTATTGGTCTATGACTATGAACTTTTCAAGATGAAAGATGGGGAGTCCATTAAAGAAATATTTGCCAGATTTGGTAAATTGTTGGTGAACTCAAACCTGCAGGAAAAACTTATCCTGTAGCAGACCAGGTCATCAGGATTCTCAAAATCTTGCCTCCTTAATGACTTTCTAAGGTTGTGGCTTTTGAAAGTATGAATTTAAACAAAATGACTTATGATGAAGTAAGAGGAGATCTCATTGACTTTGAAAAGGCTCACTTGAATAAGAAGGATCAACTGCAAGATGAAAAGAATAAGATTGTGGCTTTTAAAGCTACAAATGAAGAAGAAGATGAAGCTTTGGATGAAGATGAACATTCTCTCATCACCAGGACAGGTGTTGATAATTACAGGAGATCTAGAAATCAAAAAAGGGGAAAATCAAATTATTCAAAATTAAAGCAAATTACTGAGTACATCAGGAATGAAGGTAAGTGCTATAATTGTGGTAAGTATGGTCATATTGCTTATGATTGTCCAGAAACTAAAACAGGACCCTCCAAAGGAGGTCAAAAAGCTTTCAGTTGTAGGGGTGATGAAGACCAATCTGAAAATAAAAATGACAACCTTGGAGATTGCTGCTTCATGGCTATTGGGGAATCCATCCAGGAACACCACTCAAAGCCTAAAGAAAAATAGTATCTAGATAGTGTGTGTTCAATTCACATGACAGGGAACAAAAGTCTATTTAAATCTATTACTGACTTTGATGGAGGTGACATATGCTTTGGAGACAACTCCAAAGGAAAAGTAATAGGTATTGGTACTACCTCTTTTAATGATTCATGTGATATCACTAACATTTATTTGGTTAGAAACTTGAAGTATAATCTACTGAGTATTAGTCAGCTATGTGATGCTGGTTTGGAGGTAAGATTCAAGAAAAATGGTTACATAATTGAAAAACATGGTAAGCCATTTCTTCATGAAAATAGACATAGGAATGTATATGTCCAAAATTCTATCAAAAGGACAGAAGAGCACATCTGTCTAGCTTCCATATCTAAAGATCCTTGGATTTGGCATAAGAAGCTTGGTCAAGCAAGCATGCGACTGATTGAAAAACTAAACAAACATGAGCTAGTCAGTGGTCTTTCCATAATTGATTACAAGAAGACCCATATATGTGATGCATGTCAACTTGGTAAGCAAACTAGAAACTCTTTTCCTGTCAAAGATGTTGTCTCTACAACTAAACCACTGCAGCTACTTCACATGGACCTTTTTTGTCTCACTATAACTGCTAGCATTGGTGGTAAAAGGTATGCTTTTGACATTATTGATGATTATTCTTATTTTACGTGGGTTATGTTTCGTGCTAACAAAGGTGATACTTCAAGGAATTTTGAAGTTTTCTGTGAAAAGGTTCAAAGGGATAAAGGTTACTATATCTCTGCTATAATAAGTGATCATGGAGGAGAATTTGAAAATAAAGGATTTGAAACCTTCTGTAATAATCAGGGTTACACTCACAACTTCTGTGCTCCAAGATCACCTCAACAAAATGGAGTTGTGGAACGCAAAAATAGAACTCTTCAAGACATGACACGAACTATGATTTGTGAACATTCTTTGCCTCACAAATTCTGGGCAGAAGCTGTAAGTACTGCTTTTCACATCCTGAACAGGTGCCTTGTAAGACCTATCCTGAAGAAAACTCCTTATGAGCAATGGAACAATAAAAGACCCAACATTGGGTATTTTCACTCTTTTGGTTGCAAGTGTTTTGTTCATAACAATGGTAAGGATAACATTGGTAAATTTGACCCCAGAAGTGATGAAGATATTTTTATGGGCTTTTCTAACTCTAGTAGATCTTATAGAATTTTCAATAAACAAACTTTCTGTATTAAAGAGTCTGTACATGTTTTTTCGATGATTCTAATCACATTGTTGAGAACATTAGTATTGTAGATGAGAGGATGAATAGGTAAAATCTACTAAAGTCTTAGAAGTCAACTCTTCACCCAAGTCAACTGACACCATAGATGATATGCCGACTACCACTCCAGATGATTAGTTTGCAATAGAAACCATTCCAAATGAATCGAGAGGTGAACCTGAATATCTAAAGAGATTCATCAATGGAGACCCCAAAGAAGGAATGAAAACAAGAGCTTCTAGCAAGAATAGTGCAAATATCACACTTATTTCTCAATTTGAACCTAAAAAGGTTAATGAAGCTTTGGAAGATGAAAGTTGGGTCAAGGCAATGGAAGAAGAACTTGAGCAATTTGACAAAAACAATGTGTGGTCCTTGGTTCCAAAACCACAAAACACCGTACTCATCAGAACAAAATGGGTTTTCAGGAATAAAATGGATGAATCAGGCAAAGTTATTCGAAACAAGGCTCGCCTTGTCGCTCAAGGTTACTCACAACAAGAAGGAGTTGACTATGACGAAACTTTTATGCTTCCCATAAAGGTTTTAAACTATTTCAAATTGACGTTAAAAATGACTTTTTAAATGGTTTTATTGATGAGCAAGTTTTTGTAAAACAACCTCCTGGTTTTGAAAATACTAAATACCCCAATCATGTTTTTAAACTTTCAAAAGCTCTCTATGGCTTGAAACAAGCACCCCATGCTTGGTATGATAGATTGAGCGATTTTCTAATAAATCATGATTTTACTCGTGGAAAAATTGATACTACGTTGTTCATTAAGCGTACTTTTTCTGGAAATCTTATTATTCAGATATATGTTGATGGCATTACCTTTAGAAGTACTAATGCTGCTTTGTGCAAGGAATTCTCTGACTTAATGTAAAGTGAGTTTGAAATTTATATGATGGGCGAGTTAACCTTCTTTTTGGGACTACAAATCCATCAGTCAACTGAAGGTATTTTCATATGTCAAAGCAAATACACCCAAGAACTTATTCACAAGTTTGGCATGGATGATGCCAAGATGTCAGTACTCCAATGAGTACTACATGCATTCTTGTTGTCGAAGATGGAAGTAAGTTTGTTGATGAAATAAAATATCGGGTTATGATTGGCTCCTTATTATATCTCGCTGCCAATCGATCATATATTGTGTTTAGTATCTGTAAATGTGTCAAGTATCAGTCAGCTCCCAAGGAGACTCATCTAACTGTTGTTAACGCATTATCAAATATCTTATTGGTACTACCTCCTATGGATTATGGTACCTGTAAGGCTAATGATTTTGAGCTCAAAGGTTTTTCAAATGCAGATTTTGCAGGTGACAAAAATGATAGAAAAAGCACTAGTGGAACATGTCAATTTCTAGAAAGCTCTCTTATTTCTTGGAACAACAAAAAGCAAAATAGTGTATCCATATCTACAATGAAGCTGAGTACATCTTTGTTGGATTGTGTTGTGCTCAGTTACTCTGGATCTCATCAACTTACTGATTTTGATATCCGTGTTAAACCTGTTAAAATTTTCTGTGATAATTCCAGTGCTATCTATCTGTTAAAAAATTTTGTGCATCATTCTAGGGCTAAACATATTGATATTAAGTATCATTTCATTCATGATCATGTTTCAAAAGGCGATATTGAACTATCCTTTGTTACTACTAATTTACAGTTAGCCGATATTTTTACTAAACCTCTTCTTGAAGAAAGATTTTGCAATCTTCAAAAATCTCTTGTAATTATTACAAAACCTTTTTGAAAAAGATTTTTCATGATTTATTTTCATTATGCATGTATGCTTAATTATGACAGTTTTTTGCGTGTTGTACTTGTATTAATTAATCTTCCTTGATTTATGTATTTTTACTCCCTTTTGGTGACTGTCACACGACTTCCCATTTTTAATCATGACACCTTATCAGTTTTTGTCGACTTTTCCTCTCTCCCATCTTTTCAAATCTTTTCTTTCCATCTCTTTGTCTTCCTCACATCTTTTTATATAGATTTTGTCACTTATTTCTCTCTGTCATTCTCTTCTTCCTCTCTCTCTCTCATGGCTAAATCTTCTAAGCCTTTTTTCATGGCTTCTCGCAAAAGCTCCTGCTTTAAAGGAAAGGGAAAAACCTCTTCTCCTGTCCCCATCGATTCTGAAGGCTCCGACCAAAATATCTTCCATGCTTCATCTGATTCCTCTCACTCTTCCTCTAGAAAGATTCCCGCTCATGTTGATGATTCTGAGTGCTTAAAGAAAAAGGTAAAATTTGACTTTCATAGTTCCCTCAATATCAAATCTGACTTTTGGCATCCCCCTAATGAATCATTATTTCATTCTATGAAAAAACTCTCTTTGGTTCATGGCAGAATTAATGATTTAGATCTGTTAGATCCTTGCATTGTCCTATTAAGCCTCTATTTAAAGCCCAAGGGTGGGAAAATCTGTTTTCCTCTACTCCTAAAATAGCGTATGAACCCTTGATTCGTCTGTTTTATGCTAATCTTCACTCCATCAGGTCTGATGAACTGGAAACTTTGGTACTTGGTAAACACATCTTTCTTGACTGTGCCTTATTTGACTCTATTTTTGGGATTTCTTGCACTGGTTTTTCTACCTTTTCAAAAAATCCTTGGCCATATGATTTTGATGTTCCCTTCGAACAAGCAAAAAGGTTTATCGCTTTGGAAAACTCTGGTAATCTTTCCTCTACTCTTTGTCCTAAGCATGTGTCATTTGAGATTAGGGTTATTGCTCACATTATATATACTACTCTCCTCCTCCGTGTCGGTTCTCACTCTACTCTTTCATAATGGGATACTCTTCTTACCTACTGTCTCTTATATAGACACAAAATTAAGTTATTCTCCTTCATTATTAACAACATGGTTGAAGCCTCTTTGGATCCCTCCAGTCTGTCTTATGGGCTTATCATCACTCAAATTCTTGAGTACTATAGCATTACTCTGGAAGATGTTCCCTCTGTATCGGTGAAGAAGTGCTACAACAGGAAAGCTTTCATTAGCATGGGCTATGTTCTCACTGATGGTGTGTGGCTGCCTAAAGTTGATGGTTGTGTTGCTGGAACTCCTTCCCCTCCTATTCCTGATACTCCATCTTCTGTGCTTAATTCAGACATCCCTGCTTATTTGGATGACATTGATTCTAAGTTGGATGCTCTCAAGGATCTCGTCTTGGGCTCTCATTTTCAGTTGGAAAAAGTTAAGGATGCTACCAAGGAGACAAACGCAGATGTGGCTCGAATTCATCTTAAGCTTGATCTGGTGATAAGGGAAGAGATAAAAGTTGCCACCAAGATTACTACTTGCTCTGATTCTCTCTCTACAGTCATCACAAATCAGTTCACAAATCTTAAGGATGCCACAACTAACACTCTGGCTTATTTCCTTAGCAGATTTGCTCCTCCCGATGCTGCTGGCCCCGTTAACCCTGATGCTTAATCTCTTTGTTCTTAAGACTTTTGTTTTTGGTTTGTACTTGAGCATAAGCTCCAACTATTTACTGTTTTAGACTTTGCTAGTTACTTGTTTTAGTTTTGTATGCATATGCTTTGTCTTGTGTCTCTGTTCTTCCTTTTTGATGGATGTCAAATGGGGAGAATATTTGGAACTTATAATGATAGGTTAACTAGTCGACTCAGATGATCACAAAGTCAACTACTCAGGGGGAGTCCATCAGTTCTATGAACTCAGGGGGAGTACTACACAGAAAAGTTGACTACATTATAAGTTTATGTTGTCATCCTCAAAAAGGGAGAGATTGTTAAGGTATAATTTTGATGGTTGACAACTATGCAGGTAAATAAGGAAGCAAAAGAAGTCAAGGAGCTATTTCGGGCACAATCAAATCAAATATTCTCTTGAATCAAAAAGGAAGAAATCTCAAGATTATTCAAGGAATCAAATCATGTCTGATAAGGAAAGAAGTACCACCGCTCTCGCTATTGAAGGAAGTGATCATAATTATGATCCAACCTTATTCTTGGAAAAAGGATATTTCACATCCAATTTCTAAGGATCAAATCTCATGGGTCGCCATCTTTTAAAACCCTTCCAACGGCTAGTACAAGCTCTCCTATTTACAGGGTTGGAAGCATAAGGAAGAGATATACATTTGTCTCAACCTTCTTTAGCTCTTTACTCTGCTTTCATTAAACATTATATTCTTTATAAGTTTACTGTGTATTCAAAAAGAGAGAAGAAAAATATAGTTGGTGAGGCTTTGTGTCAAAAGAGAGAAAAGAAAAGAAAAAAGTGAGTACAAACCAAAAAGCTTTACTCAATCTTTGTATTACTTTGATTTGCCAAAAGAAGAGCTAGTAGAATCCCTTGCAATTCAAGGGGACTGGAGTAAGACCTATTAGGGGTACCAACTAGTATAAAACATCTGGTGTTATATTTACTTTCAATATTTTCATTCTTGTGTTTGTTAAAGCTTTCTCATTACTGCTTATAGTAGTCGAGTGACAAATCGAAAAAAAGTAATCCCCCCTTACTACTTTCGCTAGCTACCTTCTTGTCTTAGAACTAGTTTAGTCAATCACATTAAATGGAGACAAAAGATATCAACACTACCTGGCGCCCAATTGTGTTTAGAAGAAGGAATTATTGGGTTTGAAATCGAGAGGGCGTCATGCGGAAGCTTATAGTTTGCAAACCATAGATGCGATAATTCAAACGAAAAGAAAAACTTATTAAAAACATATTATTAATATGGTTTGGTCAATCGACCTACATATTAAAAACTAATATTGAAAAAGCATAAAACTTATTGAGAAAAATCTCCCCCTAAATAAGACTCTTTAAAGACTACATTGTGGATGTTATTGTGTTTTTGGTATGAGAAGAGGGGTCTTCTATTTATAGAGTTCCAAAACTTTTCCTCCAAACAAGAAATAAACCAAATATGGTAGAGTTTTATATTTTCTTTTTAGGAAAAATAAAAGTAATTATGGTATTACTTTTATTTTCCTTCCTAGAAAAGTAAAACTTAAATTTGGTAAGAAAATCAGGGCAAAAACTCTAACAAATCTCCCCTTTTTGGCTGAATTTTCTTGGTAAAACTTGATCCTCCTTCTTTACATGTATAATCTTCGTTCTTCAGATAATCTTTACCATTGCTGCTTGGCATGCTTAAAAATGAAGCTTTTTTGGGTTAAAAATATATGAACCCTTTCGGGTTAAAAGTATTGGAGCTCTTTACAGGGTTAAAAGTGAGCTTTATTTTCAAAGATGTAACAGCAGGATTGTTGAAAATATGATTGACAACTGTCTCCACATGTATTTTTTTTAAGAAAAACTTTTTTTTTTTTTGGCAAAAAATAACTTCATTATCGTCAAGTTGGCTGCAACTTTGATCTTAACTTGTCCTCAATATGAACCATCGAACTCATAGTATCGTTGAACCGTAGGCTCTGAAACCACTTGTTGGGTTTGAAATAACTTCACTTTTGTTTGTTGTTTTTGTTTCCTTCAGAGTACAGGTTAGTGTATGCTGAATACCAGAAGTCAAGGACATCCTTTGGTTCCTCTTGATCCAGAAATTGAAAGAACGTTGAGAGCGCGAAGACGAATGGGTGATCAAGTTGACAATGCAGCAGCTCAAGCAGCCGCAGAAAGGATCCCAGTGCTGAACTTTGCCAGGCCTAGTCTGGAAAACGCATCAAAAGCTATAGTGAAGCCTGACGTCACTGGGAATTTTGAGCTAAAAGAAGGAACAGTGCGTCTGGTGCAAAATACGTGCCAGTATCAGGGTAAGCCTCATGAAGATCCTCATAAGCACCTTATGACATTCGTCGAGCTGAGCGAGAATTTTCATTATCAAAATGTCTCGGATGAGTATGTAAAATTGGCCTTATTCCCATTTTCTCTAATCGGGGAAGCTAAAGAGTGGTTGCAGAATGAACCGACAGGGTCTATCACTTCATGGCAAATCTTGTCGGATAAATTTCTTAACAGGTTTTTCTCATCGAGGTGGACAAAAGAGTTGAGAGGAAAGATATCCGGCTTCATTCAAAAAGATGGTGAATCATTGCCTCAAGCTTGGGAGAGGTATAAGGGTTATTTGCGAGATTGCCCTCATCATAAACAACCAAAGGAGATCGTCGGACATAATTTTATAGAGGGATTGAAGCCGGATTCTAAAGCACTGTTAGACGCTACTGCTCAAGGACAAATTTTGTCCAAAAGCTATGATGAGATTGAGGCCCTTCTTAATTTGATGTCATCAGGAAACCAAGATTATCAAGAACCGAGTCGGGTCTTTGCCGCACAGAAAACTCCAGGTGTACTAGAAGTAGATGGTGTTGCTGCAATAAGGTCAGACATTTCTCAGTTGGTAAATGCAATAAATAATCTGGTCACCAACCAGAGTGTTAGCCAGGTACAATAGGTACAACAAGTGCAGCCGGTACAACTAGTATGTGAGTCTTGCGGAGAGAATCATGCATATTCGGGATGTCCTTTGAATCCTGAATCTATATATTATGTTGGTCAACAAAATCGTGGTGGTGTTTTTCAGGGGAATAACTACAATCAAAATTTCAGAAACCATCCAAACCTCGCTTGGGGTGGTAACCAGCAAAGACCACACTATAACATCCAACAGCCGCAGGCTCCGCAACCAAGCAATTCTTTAGAAGAGACAATGAAACAGTTTATGGGGCAACAGACTCAAATTGTTAACGAAATGCAAAAGTCAATTCATGAGCTTGAGCGACAAGTGGGGCAATTAGCGGCAACACAGAACACTAGGCCACATGGGGCACTCCCGAGTAACACCGAAAAGAACCCGAAAGAGAATGTTAGTGCAGTTAGTCTGAGGAACGGAAGAGAACTTGAGGAGGCACCGCCTAGAAGAACAGACGCAGATTTCTCATCGGAGCCGATCAAGGGGCCCGAAGAGGAGGTCAATGAACAAGGTACAAAGCAACCAGAGGTAGTGGCAGTTAAGCCACCACCTCCGTTTCCACAGCGATTTCAAAAACAGAAAACCGACTCGGCCTGCAGAAAATTTCTTGATATCTTGAAGCAGGTACATGTTAATATTCCGCTGGTGGAGTTATTGCAGGAAGTCCCAAAGTATGCTAAATATCTGAAGGATATTGTGGCTAATAAAAGGCGTTTGACGGAGTTTGAAACCATCGCACTTACTGAGGAGTGCAGTTTTCGATTGAAAAGCAAGATACCGTAAAAGTTGAAAGATCCAGGTAGTTTCACCATACCCATTTTCATTGGCGACAAAGAGGTTGGGTTGGCGTTGTGTGATTTGGGCGCAAGTATAAATCTGATGCCAACCTCGGTGTTTAAAACATTGGGATTGGGTGAGCCAAGGCCGACAACTGCAACATTGCAGCTTGCAGATAGATCTTTGGCGTATCCAGATGGAATTATTGAAGACGTACTAATACAAGTGGGACCATTTATTCTACCGGTGGATTTCGTTATTCTTGATTATGAGGCTGACAAAAAGGTTCCTATTATTCTTGGTAGAGGGTTTTTAGCCACTGCAGATGCTGTGATTAGAGTCAATTCGGGAAAAATGTCCATAAATGTAAATGGTGAAGAGGCTGAGTTCGATGTTTTCAAAGCCACAAAGCTTCCATCTCATTATGAGGAGTTAAAAGCTATCACCGTGGTGGAACCTCAAATCACGGATGCAGAGCTTGACTACTTCCTCACATATAAGGACCCGTTAGAAAGAGCTTTGGTATATGGTGAGGAACTAATTGAAGCTAAAAAAGTGGAAGAATGTCTTCACATCCTTGATGCGACTTGTGCTTATGTAAGAGGAGATGCCCCATTTGAGGATCTTGAAAGACCGGTGACATGGAAGAAGCCAAAACCTTCAATTGAGGAGGCTCCGGTCCTTAAATTGAAACCTTTGCCATCTCATTTACGTTATGCATTTTTGGGCAGTAATGATACACTGCCCATAATCCTTTCTTCATTGTTGTCTGATGCGCAGGTTGAAAAAGTGCTCAAGGTTCTGCGGGATAGAATTAAGGCAATCGGTTGGAGCATAGCTGATATTCGGGGAATAAATGGGTCGTTTTGCATGCATAAGATATTGCTTGAGGAGGATGCTAAGCCTAGTGTTGAGCAGCAGAGACGGTTGAATCCAATAATGAAAGAAGTTGTCAAAAAGGAAGTCATAAAGTGGCTCGATGCCTGTGTTATATACCCTATTTCGGACAGTCACTGGGTGAGCCCAGTTCATTGTGTCCCAAAAAAGGGTGGAATTACAGTTGTGAAGAATGATAGTGATGAACTAGTACCCCAAAGAACTGTTACAGGGTGGCGGATTTGCATTGACTACCGTAAGTTGAACACTGCGACCCGAAAAGATCACTATCCCTTGCCATTTTTGGATCAGATGTTGGATAGATTGGCTGGCCATGACTACTATTGCTTCCTCGATGGTTACTCAGGCTACAATCAGATCATGATAGCGCCAGAGGACCAAGAAAAGACAACGTTTACATGTCCCTATGGCACTTTTGCCTTTAGAAGAATGCCGTTCGGACTGTGCAATGCTCCAGGAACCTTTCAGAGATGCATGATGGCTATTTTCACCGACATGGTGGAAAGGTATGTTGAGGTATTTATGGACGATTTCTCAGTATTCGGTGACTCTTTTGATGAGTGTTTGGAACATTTAGATGCTGTGTTAGCAAGATGTGTAGAGACGAACCTAGTATTGAACTGGGAAAAATGTCATTTCATGGTTCGGGAAGGCATTGTGCTTGGGCACAAGATTTCAAAAGCTGGAATTGAGGTTGATAAAGCTAAAATAGAGGCAATCGAAAAATTGCCACCACCATTATCAGTAAAAGGGGTGCACAGTTTCTTAGGGCATGCTGGGTTCTATCGAAGAATCATCAAAGATTTTTCGCAGAATGCGACTCCGCTGTGCAAGCTACTAGAAAAAATGTTAAGTTCTTGTTTAATGAGTTCTGCTATCGAGCTTTTGAGCCGGGTCAACAAGTGTTATTGTATAATTCAAGACTGAAGCTATTTCGAGGAAAGTTGAAGTCCAAGTGGTCAGGACCATTTGAGGTTGTTCATGTGACTGCACATAGCGCGGTAGAACTAAAACCAATGGAGTCGAATAAGACGTTCGTAGTGAATGGTCAAAGAATAAAACATTACTATGGAGGTGTCGTTGAGCGAAAACGAACATCTACTGACCTCAAGGATGATTGAGAGGACAAGCGTCGTGCCGCGACGTTAAATAAGGCGCTAGTTGGGAGGCAACCCAATTTAATTTTCTCCTTAACTTTGTGTTTTTTTTAATTTTTTTTTATTGTTGTAGGACTTGACGTGGATCGAATGCGGGATAAAATTCGGAGCTGCACAAGTTTTGAAAGACACTTAAAAATCTGCGCCACTACTTGTTTTTCAAGAGTGGCGCAAGGTAAGTAAAAAAAAAAAAAAAAAAAAAAAAAAAAAAAACCTTGTGTTATTTATTTTATTTTATTTTATTTTAGTTTTCCACTCTTCCCAACCTTACTCTTGCAAAAGGGCACATAAACTACCAAAACCCCTCACAACATTCTCAATAATTCTTCAAGTGATTTCACTTTTCACATATCAAAGATACAAGTAATTTTTAACCTTAATTCACCCATATTAATGTGAAGTTTTCATGATTTTTCATTACCTTTTTTTCCCCAAAGTGATGTGTTCTTGAACTTTAAGTGTGGGGTGAAGGTTTTGGGCATTTGAAGGAGGGGAAATCACTTGATTTTGATTGTAGTGGGCTGTTAGGAATAGAATTATCATTCCCCATGAAAGAGGGAGGGTTTTACAACCTCCATTGTTCTTGAAAAAAATGAATTAAGTTTCATGCCCACAAGGTGTTCGATAAATTGCCTTGGCCTAATTGTGAAGTGTTTTTGTGAATTCTTGAGTAGCAAAACACTCATTGAAAATTGTCGAACCCCTAGGAACCCAATTAAATCAAGAAATTGCAAGAAATTCAAGTCGTAGTTTATTTGTTTTATTTTCTTTCCATAGCTAGTTTATGTGTGTTTTTCTTAGTATGTAGATTACTTATGGCAAAAGTGTGGGGTGATTTAGACCCAGATTCCTTGTTGATGATATAAGTACTGATGTCGATTATTGCTTTTATGATTTCAGTATCATGGATTGTGCAAGGGGCAAGATTGTGGCGTCGTCTTCTTCCCAACCTCCAAGTAAGAAAAGAAAAGAGTCTACACTCCCAGTGGTCAAAAGAAGAAGCGCAAAAGGGGGTAGTAAAAATCCGGTGATGCCCATCCCAAAGCCTCAAGTGAAGACTGTTTACGGTCTTCGTCACGTCAAAGAATGGGGAAAAACATGGTACAAAAAGTTCGAACTCTCTGGGTATACTCATGAAAGGGCCATTGATGAACACACGTTAAAAAAGAATTTTCCACTGATCCATAGAGCTATTACAGACATGGGATGGTCTGAAATGTTTAAAAACCCCGGGCTGGCGAATCTTGATGTCGTTTTGGAGTTGTATGCCAATCTTTTTGCCTACCCTGCTCCGAGGGCTTATGATGATTTTGTGACGGTACGAGGTATCAAGGTAGAAGTTACTAAATCCAGCTTGTGTCGCATACTTGGAGTTCCAAACCGTCCAGCTCATATACTGGATGAATTCATAAAACGCCCTGACTACAAAGATATGCGGGAGGTGCTCTGTGGTCCAGGTTCTACACATAGGTGGGGAAGATTGAGTAACAAATCCCACAGCTACATGCACATGAGCGAGTTTCAGAAGCCTGCTAGAGTGTGGCTGAGATTGATTAACAATAGAATTATGCCGACTGATCACTACACTACTGTTAGCAAAGAGAGGGCATGTATGATCTACTTCTTCATGACTGGGCAGCCTGTTAACATCGGGCATTGGATGCTACAAGAGATATACAAAGTTAGGGAAAGTACAGGCAAGCGGTTGTATTTTGGCAACACCCTCACCGCTCTAGTCTTGCGGTGTACAACTGAAATTTTTGACCCCAAGGGAGACAGGATCCTTCATGCACCTACAGACACCGTGGACATCTCCAATGTACAAGGCCCCAGTGAGGGTCCGAAGAAGAAACTAACACTGGCCGAAGAAAGGGAGATGCAATCCAACACATTGGCTCGAATACACTATATGATGGAATGGCAATGTCATCAAGCAGGGATGGATTTCACCGAGATGAATGCTCAGTTTCCCTTGCCATCCACTTCACGGCAAATTGTGGAATATGATGGTGAACTCCCAGAAAGCGAGGATGTTAATACACAGGACCGTGTGGATAGAGCCGAAGAGGAGGGGGAAGAAGAGGAGTCAGCCGTACCTAGTGATGCGAAGGATGACGAGGAGCAGACTGAGGATGATGCTGATGTTGATAGCTCCGATGAGGAGTAGGCCCTAGAGGGCCGCAGGGAGTATTTCTTACCTCGCTTTTGTTTTGATTTTTGCTTTAAGTATGCATTGAGGACACTGCATGGATTAAGTGTGGGGTGGGATTCTTCCTATTTTTGTTAAGGGTGAAGTATGCTATAGGAGTTGCTTTATTTTTAGTTACTTGCTTTAGCTGAAAAAAAAAAAAAAGAAAAAAAAAAAACACAAAAAGATTTTTATTCAGTCTTCTAGATTAGAAGTTTGTGTTAGTCTTTATCTTTTTAGTTCTTTAGTAGAGCATACTTCGCCCACCCCTTGGTTTTTCTTTTCGGTTCTTTTCCGAGGGGAGGCCCTTTGAACCGACTATCCTTTTAATTTTTAGAAAAGTTTTTGTTTTATTTTTAGGAAAAATGAGTCATTAGGAGTTAGAGAGTCCTTAGGACCAATTGAATGCGAGGTGCTCTTGTTAGGTGTTGCACAAGACTGAATGATTCAAGTTGGCTTTAATTTCGAGCATGCTATGAAAATAAAAAAAATAAAAAAAAAATGAATGACTTCTTTTAAGACACCTAGGCTCTTGTACTTGACTCGTATGTGATTTTTAGCTTAAATGTGAACTCGCTGTTGTTTGCTTGATTGAGAGTCGGTATGGAGCCTTTTTGAGTTGAACATGTGCCATGTGTGTTAGGTGTTTGTTGATATTCCATGCTTTTATATTGATGTCTAGAACTTGCCTGGTGTGTTTGCAAAGCGAAATGAAGAATGTTGAGTTTAGGAGATGATATAGGCATTTATTTGATTAGCCTATTTTCTTATCCTTTGCTTTACCTACCTACAATGGATGATCCTTGTTAGCCCCGTTGAGACTTTAGCCTATTCTTTGGTAGCCACATATGAAGCTTAATCCTTTTCTTTCGATAGACCTTTAAGTTGATCCAAAACTCCTAAGCACTTTAATTATGAAATAAGAGTTAAAAGGAGTGAAAATTGAGAAGGAAAGTAGTTGAGGTGGGGAGCTTGTAGAAAATACTAATGGTGCAAGTGATTAGAATAAAGTATCTATATGTTGTTGGTAGGGAGTAGAAAAAGATCAAAAGAAAAAAAAAATAAAATATTTGAGAATTGAGTACTCCTTTCTAGTGGCATGTGAACTTGTTTAAAAGAGATGAAAAAAAAACAAAAAAAAACACACAAAGAAATCCATGGGTGAGAAGAGTAGAAGAAAGAGTTGGTTGATTTAAGAATGTGCGAATGATGAAGAATTGTGATGTATTAAAGTGCTTAGGAAAGTTAGTCACTATTTTAGCCAAAATAATTCCTACCCATCCCTTAGCCTACATTACAACCCAAAAAGTCCTACATGATCTTAGATTTGACGTTCTTATATTAGTGGAGTAGTACACTAAGGGCAAGCCTATGGTTCATCATCTATTGCATGTGAAATTCTTTTTGAGAGTGAGCAAAATCTTATTCTTATACCCATTCTTGTGTTAAATTGTATAATTGTGAGTGAGTATGGGTAACTCTCTTGTTGTGAGGGCACATGGTTGACGAAAGATAGGTGAAGTATTTGATCTTTTAGTTGGGTGAATTGCATGAGTTTGCTAATATCATAGAGTTGGTTCTTGAGGCTAGAAGGTCTTGGAGTAGTCGTTTAAATTTACGGTATGATTGAAGCATGTCTAATAAGAACTTGTCATCTATTGTAGTCGTTGTAGTCTTAGATTGAGTAATCTTGTTTCAATTGGTGTAGTTGTAGTAGAGTTTAAGTCATGGGTGTTTAGCTTTCTCGAGGACGAGAAAGGTTTAAGTGTGGGGTGTTGATGCGAGGCTAAAAACCACCTAATTTCACCGTCTTTCGCCTCACATTTGTTCTCTTTTTGATGTTGTCTTGTGCTTAAATGATGTGATTTACACTTGTGTTTCATGTCATGTGTATGTAGGTGTTTCTTGATGTACTTGGAGCTTAAAAGAGAAGGAAAATATCACCAAGGAACTAAAAGGAAACAAGGAAGAAGCAACGTTGCGATGCGGTGCAAAATGAGCGCGGAAAAGCCAAAGGACTTGTAACTCGCGCCACTGCTGAAACGCAAGCAGTGGCGCAGATTTTTCCTGCTGTCTGAATCAGCATCTCGCGCCACACACCCCAAAACAAGCTAGTGGCGCGAGAAATGACAACTCTCTGAACTTTCGGCTGTTCTCTGCGCCACAGCTCCGTTTCTGAGCAGTGGCGCGACTCGGGACTTATCCTAACCCGATTGGGATTGGTTTTAGACATTCTAAGGGTTCCTAAACTCTATATAAACCCCCCATCCACGTTTTTAATGGGGGACAACTGATTTGGGGAAGCCAAAAGCTAGGGCAAAGCTCAAGAACAAGGTCAATTTATTTCTTTTATTTTATTTTCGATTTTTGCCTTGTAAACTCATGAAATCTTTTCTTCTAAAGAGATTCATGAGTAGCTAAACCTCTTAATTTCTAGGGTTGTGGTTGAACATGAAAGTTGTGACTTGAACATCATATTTTCTATTTTGTTTTCCATCTATTGAGTTATTTATTTCTTCTTGCGTTAAATTATTCGTTTGATTGATCACCTTGCGAATATTATCTAGGGCTTGTTAGTTGGACTTGAGAAAGGGAACGACAAGTGTAAAAAGAGGAAATAGGGCTAGATTGTGAACCTTATAGGGAAAGGGAATCGATTCGTCACTGAGGATAGAAATATACCCTGTGACCTAGCTTAGTTGATACAGACGATATCTTTATGCACTTCACTATTAACCGACGACCATAGAAATATAGGCGTTAGGAATAGTCGAGTAGGCTTAGAGTTGTTGGAAAGACGCTCAATATAGCTACAATTAACCTGCAACTAGTAACTTAGGAAAGCAAATTAGACGAACGATTGGATAGCGCAACTAGATTGTCAAAACACCGCAACCCTAGATCTTTTCCCAAATCTGAATTACAACACAACCAATCTACGCTTTATTCACAATTGTTTTTATTTACTTTCAAAATACACATATCACTCTTATTATTGGTTACCGACTGAATCACTCACCTAAGAATTCGAACTAGACATCAATTCATCAAATCCCTGTGGGAACGATATCTGGACTTAAATCCTTTATTACTTGAACGACCACGTACACTTGCGTGTGCGAAAGGACGCAACAACGCCCTCTCGATTTCAAACCCAACAAGTGGTTTCAGAGCCTACGGTTCAACGATACTATGAGTTCGATGGTTCATATTGAGGACAAGTTAAGATCAAAGTTGCAGCCAACTTGACGATAATGAAGTTATTTTTTGCCAAAAAAAAAAAAAGTTTTTCTTAAAAAAAATACATGTGGAGACAGTTGTCAATCATATTTTCAACAATCCTGCTGTTACATCTTTGAAAATAAAGCTCACTTTTAACCCTGTAAAGAGCTCCAATACTTTTAACCCGAAAGGGTTCATATATTTTTAACCCAAAAAAGCTTCATTTTTAAGCATGCCAAGCAGCAATGGTAAAGATTATCTGAAGAACGAAGATTATACATGTAAAGAAGGAGGATCAAGTATGCTAAGGGTGAAGTATGCTAAAACTTGTTGCGTCCTTTCGCACACGCAAGTGTACGTGGTCGTTCAAGTAATAAAGGATTTAAGTCCAGATATCGTTCCCACAGGGATTTGATGAATTGATGTCTAGTTCGAATTCTTAGGTGAGTGATTCAGTCGGTAACCAATAATAAGAGTGATATGTGTATTTTGAAAGTAAATAAAAACAATTGTGAATAAATCGTAGATTGGTTGTGTTGTAATTCAGATTTGGGAAAAGATCTAGGGTTGCGGTGTTTTGACAATCTAGTTGCGTTATCCAATCGTTCGTCTAATTTGCTTTCCTGAGTTACTAGTTGCAGGTTAATTGTAGCTATATTGAGCGTCTTTCCAACAACTCTAAGCCTACTCGACTATTCCTAACGCCTATATTTCTATGGTCGTCGGTTAATAGTGAAGTGCATAAAGATATCGTCTGTATCAACTAAGCTAGGTCACAGGGTATATTTCTATCCTCAGTGACGAATCGATTCCCTTTCCCTATAAGGTTCACAATCTAGCCCTATTTCCTCTTTTTACACTTGTCGTTCCCTTTCTCAAGTCCAACTAACAAGCCCTAGATAATATTCGCAAGGTGATCAATCAAACGAATAATTTAACGCAAGAAGAAATAAATAACTCAATAGATGGAAAACAAAATAGAAAATATGATGTTCAAGTCACAACTTTCATGTTCAACCACAACCCTAGAAATTAAGAGGTTTAGCTACTCATGAATCTCTTTAGAAGAAAAGATTTCATGAGTTTACAAGGCAAAAATCGAAAATAAAATAAAAGAAATAAATTGACCTTGTTCTTGAGCTTTGCCCTAGCTTTTGGCTTCCCCAAATCAGTTGTCCCCCATTAAAAACGTGGATGGGGGGTTTATATAGAGTTTAGGAACCCTTAGAATGTCTAAAACCAATCCCAATCGGGTTAGGATAAGTCCCGAGTCACGCCACTGCTCAGAAACGGAGCTGTGGCGCAGAGAACAGCCGAAAGTTCAGAGAGTTGTCATTTCTCGCGCCACTAGCTTGTTTTGGGGTGTGTGGCGCGAGATGCTGATTCAGACAGCAGGAAAAATCTGCGCCACTGCTTGCGTTTCAGCAGTGGCGCGAGTTACAAGTCCTTTGGCTTTTCCGCGCTCATTTTGCACCGCATCGCAACGTTGCTTCTTCCTTGTTTCCTTTTAGTTCCTTGGTGATCTTTTCCTTCTCTTTTAAGCTCCAAGTACATCAAGAAACACCTACATACACATGACATGAAACACAAGTGTAAATCACATCATTTAAGCACAAGACAACATCAAAAGAGAACAAATGTGAGGCGAAAGACGGTGAAATTAGGTGGTTTTTAGCCTCGCATCAGGCGTCATGCGGAAGCCTGTAGTTCACAAACCATAGATGCGATAATTCAGACAAAAAGAAAAACATACTAAAAAACATATTATTAATATGGTTTGATCAAATGACCTACATATTAAAAACTAATATTAAAAAAGCATAAAACCTATTGAGGGAAATCTCCCCCTAAACAAGACTCTTTAAAGACTACATTGTGGATGCTATTGTGTTTTTGGTATGAGAAAGGGGTCTTCTATTTATAGAGTTCCAAAACTTTTCCTCCAAGCAAGAATTAAACCAAATATGGTAGAGTTATATTTTCTTTTTAGGAAAAGTAAATGTAAAAGTAATTATGATATTACTTTTATTTTCCTTCCCAGAAAAGTAAAACTTAAATTTGGTAAGAAAATCAGGGCAAAATCTCTAACAGGAATCTGAGTGTGTTGATATTTTTGTATTTAATCTATTATATACATGACGTCTGTCAAATATGGAAAACAAATTAAAGAGGACAACCTGGTTAATTAGTAGTAATTATCAACTCAGATAATACTTTCAGCTGTCCTCTTCAAGAAGCAAAATTAAAGAAGATTTTTTAAAAAAAAATTAAAGAAGATTTAAGAAAAAAAAAGACAAAATAGATATTTTCATTTGAATGGATTCCACTTCTAGATTGGTCTAACGGCACCAGAAAACAAAGAAGAAAAGGAAAAAGGACTCTCTCAAGTTAATCCAAAATACTAATGCAATGTATGCAATTATTTGATGGTGAGTGTTAGTACAATTCCCTTATTATTATTAAGTTGCTTTCAACTGAGTATAGTTGCTTTACTCCGTTTATTTGAATATGATTGGCCAATAGAGCCCACTAGGCTCAAGGGAAATTATGCCAGCAATTCACCAAATTAAAGGAGAAGGTATATATCCTCTCACTCAAAAGGTGATTGTGACACTACCCTAAAAGCTTATGGAGCTCTACATATACCCATACTCTCGGCCCGGCCCTTAGACTAACCTAAACTCTCTTCTTCTTGATACCTTGTTGCTATTAATAATAAATCCTTGGGGTGTGTTTGGTATGAAGTTTTAATTTTCTCAATGTTTGGTTGGTCAAATATTTTAGAAAATATTTTTCCTAAGAAAATAAGTTTTTAAAAAATGAGGGAAATGACTTTCCTAATGGAAGTAGGGAAAACAACTCCCATAATAATAAGTAATATTTCACGTTCATTTTCTCCTCCCCACTCACTCAACCCCCATCGACCTTGACCACCCACCCCCTGCCACTCCCAAAATCCCCACTCCGATCCCCACCCCATTCCACTCCCATAATGTTTTGTTAGATTACATATAACTATTCTTGGAATAATATGTTTTTGCTTATTTACCAAATACTAGAAAATAAGTAAGAAACATATTTAACTATTTTCCAAAAAAATATTTTTTATGAATTTCTTTTTCCTCAGTACCAAACATACCCATGATCTCCTTTTTTTTCCAGTTTAATTTAACCGTTCATCATTCAGAAATTTACAGGCCTGATTAATTTAAATATGCTCCAAATAATTCGGTTCACTAAGAGGGTAAAGGCAGTTTCCCTAACAAAAGTTTCACATTCTAAGTGGGATGAATATAGTCAAACCTCTTCATGATATTTTTCTAAATATTTCATGGCTGCTATAATGAGGTGATATGGTATATGTATATTAGCATTTAATATGTAAATCTCATTTAGTTATTACTCCCTCCATTCTTAAATAAGTGTTTCTTTTGGATTGGACATACCCTTTAACAAATTACTAACTTCTAGAAAATAAAAGATAACTTTACTAACTTACGCCTTATTAAATTTATCTCTTTCCAAGTTGACATTGATTACATTTTATCTAAACAAGAACAAACTTGGAAAAGCATGACCAATTTATTCTTGAAGACTTAAACAAACACTTATTTAGAAACAAAATCAAAAGGCAAAAAGAGCACTTATTTAGGAATGGAGGGAATATAAACAAAAACACACAAAAATTAGTTTAATGATTTTGCATCCCAAAAAGAAGGAATGCACTTGTTAACCAATTTAACCAAATAAATAGAACCAGCAGAGGCGAAGTCAGAATTTCACTAAGGGGATTCAAAATCAAAAGAAGTAAACACACGAACTAGCTGACAGGGGTTCAAAATCTACTATATATACATAAAAAATAATTTTAACCATATATAAATAGTATAATTTTCCGCCGACGAAGATACTAATGAACCACCTGGCCATAAGCTGGCTCTGTCCCTGATCTCCAGATAATAAGGTCGGAGAGGAGGTGTGTTGGGGTAGGGAAAGAGATCAGGAGAGCAAGTTTTGTATCGTCTTCGTACATGAAATGTGATACCGCTTAGTTTGACACAAACTCAATTTAAGGCATAAGTTTGATTTGTACATTACATATGTAGTTAAGGAAAAAATATTACTATAACTTATAGCTAAGTCATTATAAACAGAAAATATGTATCAAAACTCAAAGTTACTATATTTAATTATTATATAGGACTCCTCAAAACTAGTGAAAGTTTGTAAAATAAAAATAGAGAAAGTGATATAAATTGGATAGGCAAATAACAATTAAAATGCTAAGCTAAAGGAATTTAATTCGTATCATCCTATTTGTTTTGGCCTATTATTAAAGGTCAAAGCATCTGGAGAGCCACTACCCGTTCACATTAACGTCAACGGTTTACTCCTTTCGTGGAAATAAGTTAATTGAAGCTTTACCATTTGAACAAAGGAGAATGATCATATCAAAATTTTCTGTGTTCTAAGGTAAAATAAAGATCTTTCTTTATAAAAAACATAAATTTAAAATAAATTTGTGGAAGGAATGCATGTCGAGATATTTTAAGTAGCATGAGCCATGAAGTACTATGATTTAATTTTTAGTATATGTGGAAATGTATTATGTTGTGAAATTATTGGAGGCTCGAGCGGGCCAACTCTTAATGGGCACAAATTTTGGATATATGGGTTTTGTCTGCATTGACTTTGCTTTTACCAACAAAAAGTAGTTCTGGAAAGTGAAGTAACCTCACAAGATACATGCATGCCAATCCTGAATTTCTTCTTTGTTTTTGTTTTTCCCTTCTCTTTTGATTCTCCTTTTTTCGTTAGTCATCCAACGAGCTGGTGCACGTCGCTATCAACCCGCGGTAGGGGGTGAAGACTAGCAAACTGGAAAAAGAAAAAGACAAAATAAGCAGTATCTTATTCTCTTTGCGAGAATTATCAAATCCTATATGTACGTAGAAACATTCCTTGGATCTTTACAAAAGTAACTTTATATCTGGAGTTTTGATGCCATTAGCCCTCTCAAGTAGGGGGTGGGTGGGTGTGAGATGTTGAAATACACTAGTGGCTACTGGTACTATATATATTCTCACATCATATTTCACTAAACAATTTAGAAAGAAGGATTAATAAGCATTGGCCACTAGGCTTACGGCCCTTTAATTTCTAATCCAATTTGAGAGTGACAATTAAAGATCCCACTCCATCACAGTTTGAGGACCAGTCATAGTCCCCACTAAGTGAAATCTAAAGTATTGGAGTAGGGACATTAAACAAACACTCATTATGTGTGTATTTTATCAAAAGATGCTATCATTGAAACCGCATTAAGGTTATAGTTATGTTGGGATTCAGGACAGACCGTATGATTGAGTTTTAAGAAAATGCTTTGATTTCATTTTGGTATGCGACCTAATCATATATGATGTTGGGCATATTTTATATATTAGTTTAGTGTACGTGCTTTGCACGTCTGTCTCACATCAATCAATAAAACTATATGTAAGAAAAACAAAATTATTAAAAAATAACAATTGACGTTAAAATAAATGTTAGATCTATCAAAATGACAAGAATTTCATGTAGGAAGGTTAAAAAGTTAATTAAAAAAATGAACCTCTTTCTTTAATAATTTTAATTCTTTTATTTATTTATTTTGCTTACCATACTTTAAGACTTATATAAGGTAAAATATTAATTTTAAAGTGTTAAATGTTAGGACTTTTAATATAGTTCAAATAAAGAAAAATTTAAGAAGCAAAATTTTAGTCAATTTTAAAGTACGATATATTACAAGTTCTTATCTATTGCAAATAAGTAAATATTTAATAGTTATAACTTTAACTAATTTCAAATTTCTAAATATTAGGGTGATAGTTAAATGACACTCATTTACGAAAACTAATAAATGCCAATTTTACATCAACAAATCTAAGGACCTTCATGCTTTTAAAGTAACTAATTTATCCGCATGTGCGTTGCACGTGAGACATGTCGATCGTTGAAGTACCCATGTTGATCGTTGATCGTTGATCGTTGATTATGTGATGAGTTTTGTTCATGGCACTCTGTTGGAGGACGGAGTGCTTACTATTTGTGAAATGCGCGGCTGCAATGTTTTGCTGACTAATACAAATTGACAGGGCCAACTAATGTAAGGTCTGTACAAGTAGGAAATGTCGGTGCAGTACCAGTAAGGCTTTATGGTATTCTTTAGAATTAATTGTATTGAGGGAAACCACCTAGATGACCATTAGACAATCTATTCACACCTTTGAAGAATTTTGGGATTCATCTTTCTAGTTTCAGTCATGCATTAGTTTACTTCAATCAGTTGCAATGCTAGTTCTGCATTTACATTATATTTTTGTTCGTTGCAAATTTAGGCCAATGGACAAGTTGGAAGGTGTACGTTGAATTTTTGTATGTAGCATTTACTACTAAATTCAGATTGACATCTTAACTGCTTGATTATTTAACTTATATGCTAGGCTATTTCTCTGCAATTTAGGAAAAAATGCATAAAAAGGTTAAGACGTGTAACGACAAAAGACGATACGTCGATCAAAGGGATCATTCACCTAGCAGGGTCTTCCCGTTAAGTGTAGCATTAACACAACGATTGAGTAAGGCAGTAATACACGTAGAAAGTATAATATTAGTCTGTAGTGTATTGGTAGCCTTGAATGTTACATATGCTATAGAAGCATATTATGCCAATCACTCAAGAAAAGTTTAGGCAGTTTTATAGTAATTATACCAGTAAATAGTTTCATCGAGATACATTAATGTACCGGCCCAACTTTGATCTCTAAGAATTACAGGTTTTGTGGAGTTTTTTATGTCACCAATGTTGGTGCTCTACTTTGTAGCAAGTTTCCACAATATTTAAATCGTTAATAATTAGACATCTCATATAATATTACTCCCTCCGTCCCAATTTATGTGATGTAGTTTGACTTGACACGGAGTTTAAGAAAGAAAGGAAGTCTTTTGAAACTCGTGGTCCAAAATGAGTCATAGATGTTTGTGTGGTTGTAAATCATTTCATTAAAGGTAAAGTGGGTATTTTAAAGTTAAATTGTTACTAAATATAAAATTTTTGGGACTGACTAAAAAGAAAAATGTGTCATATAAATTGGGACAGAGGGAGTAATCTGTAGTCCCTATTTTCTTTTCTGGAATAGCTACGTGAAAGAATATTAAACATTACTTTTTATTGGAGAAAAGCTAATTTAATTTAGTATCAGCTTCTACAAATTCTTATCCAACTTTCCTATCTTGCACAAGCCATTCAATTCACTACGGTTTACTTATTAATTTTCTCCCCTTAATTAATCATTTACTTCGGACAATGCGAATGAGGAATTAATATCTATGCTACATTATGTAAGTTTTTATTTATGGCGGGCAATATCGATTGAAGTTCAAATAGAAAAGAAATTGTAGGCTAGGTTCGTGAAAGATGTGGCGTCAAGAGCCTGGTACATAAATTAAAGCATGTAAGAGTGAAAATCTGCAGAAAATTTACAAGTGTGTTATACCATGAAATATAGTAATCTGAAGGAGCCTTTAGAACTAAATCAAACCTTAAGTTTATCGAATAGATGGAATTTCACGTGGAATTGCCATAGGTGATTTTTTTTTTTTGAAGAGGCTGCAATGGAGCGGTGGCAATGCTTGTACAAGATGCTATTTTAGCTTAGTTTTGGATATGCAGTAGTATCGATATAATTTAAGCAAACTTTGAAATAAATAATTGATCGCAAAAAATAGAGCGGCCTCTTATTTAACCCTTTTAATGAAATTAATGATATCGTTAGGTAGTAAGGAAACGGTAGTTGAATGTGGATGATTATCTCGTCTCTTATTCACCCGAATCTATGAATACAACGAAATGAAAATTTAATTAGATACATGTAATTTATATATTTATTTGGATTTGATTAATTTCAAATATGTTAGTAATCGTATCTCACCTAATACTTCCTTATCGATGATATTCCTTGTGTATGTTCCTGTCTTTAGATCAGATTGTTCTGTCATAACCAATACTCTTATTGTGGCCATTGATATTCTTCTTGAAAGTGATACATAAAGTTGCCCATGTGAGAAAACATGTTGTGGTAGATACACTCCAACATTTAGAATTGTTTGACCTTGCGCTTTACTTATCGTCATTGCAAAACAAAGACATATTGAAACTTGTTTTAGGATAATAAAAGGATATCCTTCATTCTCAGATGGAGATAGTTATATTCTTGGAATAAACACATGCTTGATAGCAGATTGACCAGTTGTTATTTCAGCATGTATTGACATTGTTGACAACTTTATCAGTCCTATCTTGCCACTATTAAGAAGTTGTTATAAAAACTAGTGGGACCTTGCACCTACATTTTGTTGATTCTATTCAGTTTTTGCGTTGCAAAAGACTACATCATATTTTTTTGGTGTGGACTAATGTTGATTTGATAGGGTTGGTTAAGAGATCAAGGGCCATTATTTGAAATGCTTAATAATTACTGGGGCACCAATATAGTGGCAAAAACATGTCATTTTGGTAGTAAAGAGAAACATCGATTGATTTCCATTAGCGTCAATAATCTCCATAACACGATTGACATTGTACACAATTGAAATTGTAAAGAAGGTGGCGATTCAGGATTTTATTCTAAATATTAGTTTAAAAGTTATATATGTGATAACATAACATAAAACATATATTCGCATTCATTCTTTGCATGATGAACCTAGTAGAGCTTCTGTATAAATTTTGGTTCTCAGTTGTTCTTGTGTTTTCTCTAGATATTGAATCTGCATTTGGAAGATGTTTGTATGTGTCCGAACTATGGGCACCTCAGGTAGTTTAATGACTGTTTCAAAATAGAAAAGCTAAATTAAGTGTCATAAACTGCAAAGTTGTAAAAGTGTTTATCTTTGGTGTGAATTTATAGGGAGGAAGAATTTGACCGAAGGAAAAGTAAATATAATTGTGAATCACAGGGAGAAGGAACAGTGACTATGACAGTAATCTGGATTAAAAAAAAAAAACCAAAAAGAAAGACCTCCATCATTTTCTAGGTATTGTGGTCTATAAGAGTATGTGCTTATCTTATCAAGAAATTAAAAACAACAATATGGCCTACTAAAATATAATGGCATTAAAAGATCCATTATGCCATAAGTAAAAGCTTACTGGAAGAATTAACAACTAACTAACCTTGCGTTCATAGTCATCTAAAGGATTAGCATGTACATATACTTGCCAGAAAATAAAAGATTTAAAGTTTAAATATGCTGAAAATCTAAAACTGAAATTATTAAGCACTAGTTAAGATGATCCCCCTCTATAGTTGTAGGAAATGCTTACTATAATGTAGAACCAAAGATAAACATGATAAGAAACAAGGGGAAAAAAGCCTAATCTGAGAACAAAGTAGTATCAATCATAACAATGAGCAGAATAGAGCAGATATCCATCATAATAATTAGCAGAGTTATGCATTTTGTGATTTGAATATTTTGGAAAGAATTTAGAAGAAGTGAACTCATTAATGTGTTGATTCTAGACTAAAGATGAAGACACCTTAAATTCTATGCAAACTTGATAAAGAGAAAGCTTATGATCATGTGAATTGGGTGTTCTTTCTCAAAATGTGGAAAAATATGGGATTTGGAAGAAAATAGCCTGCTTTGCATGATTGGTTGCCAGGGATGCTTGTCTAACACAAGACATTCTGAAGAGAAGAAAAATGAAATTGTGTTCAAGGTGCTCTTTTTGTGGGAATGAAGCTGAAAGCGGTATCCTTTTATATTTACACTGTCACTTGCTAGACCTCTTTGGACTCTTTTTTTAAGCATGAAAGGATTTCATAGACTATGCCCAGGACTACTGGGTTGCTGGAATTTCACTGGATATTTGCTTACGTATAATAACGGTTGAAGACCATCCCATATATTGTGGAACATTAGGAGGGAAAGAAACAGAAGATGCTTTGAAGGAAACATCATCTCCTTATGGAAGCTTGAGTCGAATTGTCTTTCTTGTTCACTTTCGGTGTAGGGAAGATTTTATACAAGATGTTGATTTTCTGATAGATGTCAGATGATCCTAGAAATAGGGGATAGAATATAGCTATCCTCTTTTAAAATATGTATAGATAGCCCTAACGCAACATTTTTGCTACTTATATAACAGGTTACTATTCTAAAAAAAAAGAAGCTGAAAGCCAAGAACACCTAAGTTGTTCGGACTCTCCAAACACGATGCTGCAGCCGTGTCGGATCTTTCAAAAATACATTTTTTCTGGAGGATCGAACGTGCACCTCTCGATATTTTTGAAGAGTCCGAGAAACATAGAAGTAGACACTTGTAGTTGAAAGTAAGTAATCTGCCAATATTAAATATGACTAACATAGAGAAATTGGAAACAAATTAAGTAGAACTGAGAAGTTTTGGAAAGAAAGTCATTTTAAAAGTTCATTATCAGTTCGATGGTTAACCAAAAAAAATATTAGGACATTTACGAGTGTGTATCTTAGTTGGCTAAAAAAGGTGGGAACATACAACTCGTTTGCAATGGTCTAAAAGACTAGTTTTTTTAGGAGTGGAAAATCGAAAGGGACGTAGTACTAATGTTCATGCGAGATTACGGTTAACTAATTTTACAAATTTCATTATCATAAACAACATGAGAATTTGGTAACATATTAAGCAGAACAGAGAGTCGGGAGTATAAATTATATAGGGCTGAACTTACAACTTTTCTACAAGGGAGCAAAATTTTTCCGACGGAAAATTGAATTTGTAATTGTGATTTGCAAACAACTAACATAGTGTAGAAGATGTCTATAGATCAGACACGCAGTAAGTATGGTCAAGGAAGTAAAACAGGGAGTACCTATTGGCGCTTGTCCAGTTTGTTAGTGTTGGAGGCGACGACTATTCATTATAAATTTGATAGCATGTTGAGATTGGTATCTGTGAAGTTGCGTTCTGCCCAAAAAAGAAAAAGATGACTGTTTTCTTGTCGAAAGTTACTCCCTTTATATATGTTGGTTTAGATACATAAATCATAGACTAGATGTACTTCAAATTAAGGACTCTCTGTTTAGTAGTCAGTAGGATTGGAGCAAGAAATAGCGCTTAAAGAAGAAACAAAAGGGAAGAAAGAAGAGAGGAGTACATAGAGTATTGCATACAACAGAAGCAAGATATCTCTGTCATTTTATCAAGTGTCTGCAATATGTCTGCAATATATGCTTTTTTTTTATGGAGTGGAAAATAGGAAGGGATATAGTATTAATATTCATGTGAGAATGCAGTTAATTAAGTTTTACAAATTTCATAATCATAAACAACATGAGAATTTGGTAACATATTAAGTAGAACAGAGCCGGGAGTATAAATTAAATAGGGCAGAACTTAGAACTTATTTACAGGGGAGGAAACTTTTCCCGACGGAAAATTAAATTTGTAAATGTGATTTGCAAAAGACTAACATAGTGTGGAAGATGTTTATAGATTCAAAACACAGTAAGTATGGTTAAGGATGCGAAACAGTGCGTACCTATTAGCGGCTGGGCGCTTGTCCAGTTTGTGAGTGTTAGAGGCTACGACTATTCGCTATGGATATAATAGCATAACTGAAATTGGCGGCTGTCCAGTTGCGTTCTGCCCAAAAAAAGAAAAGAAAGAAAGAGAAGACTAACATAGTGTAGAAGATGTTTTGATTCAAAGGTAGTAAGTATGAATACGAGGAGTAGAAGTGCATAGCTGTTGGCGCCTATCAAGTTTGTGAGAGTTGGAGGCAAAACTCTTGCTAAGGATTTAATAGCACGTTAGAGATTGGCGTATGCCTGAGAGGTTAAAAGTGACGACTGTTCATTAAGGCCTGAGCAATGCGTGATTTTGTAGGGCTATGGGGTTTTTAAGTTGGAGGTACTTTAATAATTTCACTTTCAAGTTAGGGAGTTCATGCTTTTAACAACTATAAATAAATTACCATTAACAAACAAGACCAATGCACCTAAAGAGCACCTAATCCAACACAATCACCTTCTAGGAAGGATACTGTGAGTATTAGGCCACCAACAATGAGCTAGTTACAAGAAGACTCTCTCTAGAAGTTTACTACACCTCTGAGCTTTCGTAGATGTTCTATTTAAATCTAGTCTCTCTACTAAATTCCTTCTTAATTTCTGTCACAGTCAGTTCATTATTTACACTAATTCCTCTAAAAATTTTCAGTTCCTTGCTCTCCAAATATGATAAACTGCAGCACCCCATATTGCTGCAAGGATCTCCTTGTGGAACTGTTTCCAATGCTTGCCCTTTATCTTCCTTAGCACTTGACGAACTTTTCCAGTTGGAATTTGCATTCTAGGACACTGTGACAGTGAAGTTCTAACATCACATGTCCACTTACAATCAGAAAAAATATGAAATGAAGTTTCTTCAACCTGCTCATCGCATAAACAACAACTATCATTCTCCACAGGAATGTGTAATTTCTTTAATCTCATCTTAGTGAGCAGCCTGCACTGAACAACCAGCCAAATAATAAATCTGTGTCTAGGTTGAGAGATAGAACACTAAATCAATTCAGCAGTCCTCAATCTGCTACAAGGTCCCAACAAAGTATTATAACTCAGTGATGGAATAATCACCTCTAGGGTTTGGTGAATATTGCCCCAGAGCATACCAGCCTTTCATTTCCCCTTTAAGTGATTTACAAAGCTCACCAATTATTAACCAACAAAGAGGTTCAGAGAAGCACCAATTCATATATTAACTTTGTTCTTTCACTACGGAGAGTCTATATTTAATGAAAGACAGAAAGCCAAAATCAGAGAACTAAAAAAAAATCACCATCAAAGAATAAGACAAGAGGCTAACCTCTTTCTCACTGACCCAAACAGTATGTGCGGCTAGCAAATTGTTCTGCAGGAACTTGATATTCTCGAGATGTTTAACAGTTCCATTATCAACTCCTCGAGTTTCAATAATCAGTTGGTTTTCATATGGTATCTCTGCAATATGCTGAATAGTTGAGACATTAACGGTAGTAGAGTTGACAAATCCTTTAAACATTTATTCCTTAAACATTTATTCCCCTTGCATACACAATGTTTTTTCTTTTTCTCCTTTAAGGGCTGTTAGGTGTTGATTCAACATGTTTATCTGGAAGGAAATACTCTGGTTGACTACATAGCTAAACTGCATAATTCAACAAATATTTAGAATCTTAATTTGCTACTCTAAAATGAAAAATAGAGAAGTGAAAAGCCACAAACATATCGAAGTTAAATTCTTAAATGTACTGGAATATGACGAAATCATAAAAACTATATAGTCGCGAAAAAAACTCGATGAGGACTGTTGGGAGGGTGAAAAGAGCTGAACTTTACTACAGAAGTTTCATATAAAGAGACTTACGACTTGAATTCTAGAACCGATTTCGCTAATGATCTGCCCTAACTTTAACAATGGAACTAGAAGAAGTCTGAACATAAATAACACCGGCATTTTGTTTGAAGTAGATGAGTAATAACAAGAGATTGAAAGAATGGTGTTTGAAAAGCAATAGGGCATAACTGTGTGGTTAACATAGAAGAGGGAAGATTTTTGGGGCAGTGTCATGGTGTTTCTGGTTTTTAAAGAGATGAGCCGGTGAGATTATTGAGGACTGATCGTTAGAAGAGTCTGGTCGGAAGGCATTGTTGGTATTTATTTGGACTTCTGCAGCACCAAATTAGTGTATATTCATATTTTATAAAATGTGTAAAGTAGATTTCTAAACGCAAAAGCTTGAACGTTTCATTACTGAGAAGTAACAGGGCATACCGAGAAGATGGAAGAGAAGCTAGAAGTAGATGTCTAATCACAAAAACTAATATTCACTCCGTTTAAAAAAGAATGACCTACTTTTCTCTTTAGTCCATTTCAAAAAAAATGACTTTTTACTTTTTTGGAAACACTTTAATTCCAACTTTCCACATGGCATGTTTAAGACCACAAGATTCAAAGGCATTTTGGTACATTTGCCATAACTTTAATTTAGAACCACAAAATTCAAAAGTCTTCTTTATTTTCTTAAATTTCGTATCCAGTCAAACTAGGTCATTCTTTTTGAAATGGAGGGAGTAGCAATGTACAGAAGATTTGGTTGTGACTATTAGGAAGGAGTACGACTGTTCGGCTTGGGATCTTGTATGCGTTGGGTTATTAGTTTTTTCTTTAATTAAATAGCCTACTAAATTAGCAAGAGGGATAGTTTAGTAATTTCACTTTAAATTTTTTGAGTTGATGCTTTTAGTTTTAAGGTAGTATAGATATAGATAAGAGAAAAGACATAAGTATACCATTAAAGTTGTCTGAAATTTTCAAAAAGACACTTAAAATTTGTGGGGGTCCTATTAGCCCCCTAAACAATTTGAAAGTAATATTATTAACTCATTTTGCGTTCAACTCCACTTTTAGGAAAAAAATGATTTTCACGCATCAATCTTTGATTGTCACGTAATAAAATGTCATAATTTTTTAAAAAGAAAAAAGTATTAGTTTTTTTACAAATAAAGAAAACCTTTTCAAACCCCTCCCGCAGCCCCACACCCCCACCCCTCTTACTTCTTCCTTTTCCCTAACCCTCTTCACCAAATTAAAAAATATAGTACAGTACGCCATTTCCATGGCTTTCTGCAACTAATTTGTCATCGTTTGTCGTTGGAAAAAATATTTTCATTATTTTCGTTGAAAAAATCAAATGCCGATGGTGAAATTCACTATCGGTGCATGTTAAAGAAGCATCTCTTTGTCGTCGGGAAATTTATTTTCACCGGATAAAATGATGGCTAACAATGACCATCTCCTTCTTTATTTTTTCTTTTTATTGTGTGTTACCTTTTCGTCAATTTCATCGGAAAAATCAAACGTCGATGGTGAAACTCACTATCGATGAATGTTAAAGAAGCATCTCTTTGTCGTCGGAAAATTTATTTTGATTGGATAAAATAGTGGCCAACAAAATAATTCATTATTGGGCCCTATTTGGTGCATCATTTGATTCATTGAGGACGGAGAGAGAAAAAAATATATTTTTGATTGAAAAAGCTTCTTCAATGGCTATCAATGGTGTTTTTGGAGAAGATGGGAAGAAGGATTTAATTAATAAAGAAGAGAAATTAAATTGATAATGCCATGTGGCTTTTTTACATTGGTTTGGGGTTTTATTTTTACTTCTTCACGCGCCCTATCAATGTGAGAACACAGCTGGTGAGAAAATTGGTCAAAATGGTCTATTTACAATGGTCGTTAAAACTTTTGTGGGGTAATAGGTTGCCCGCAAAGTTAAAGTATCGTTTAGCAAATTTGGGACAACTCCAGTGGTCACTTTATGTCTTTTCTCTATAGATAATTAAACTCCCAATATTTTACACATACCTCTTGCCATATAATTTTCTCTTACCATGAGTCCTTAATTTAATTATATAATAATTTGAGAAAATATTAAATGACGATTTGTTTATTGTTTATTATTTTTACTTTCTCAAAAAATAATTTATTTTAGAAATCTTTTAATTTTTTTTAATCTTGTACATAGTTGTGGATCAATAATACGTGATTTATTATACAAAAATTTCATAGGAATAGCACTTGATTGAAAAGTTAAAAGGTCGTTCATTTTTATATAAGTACTTGAACACGTACGATGCATATAATTTCATGCAAATCATTATACATTTTTTAAATAGTTAAAAATTATTTACTCACATTACTCATTTATGAAAATGGTTAAAATTTTTCGGAACTTTGACATTTTATTGACAAAAAAGTGAACTCCTAAACCTACAAGCATGGAGTATTCTATATGTGTCTCCCTCATGCATGCGCCTTATAACATTAAACACCTATTCCGTAAAATCAAAAGAAAATAAAATCTAAGAAGTCAAGATTTAGGGTTCGTTTGGCCATGCGAGATGAAACCATGAGATGAAGTTGAAGTTTTGTTTAGACATGCAACTTGGACTTTTTATATTGTATGTTTTCTCATGAACATAAAAACCTCATAAGTTGTGATAACTATCAAAATTGCCTCAATTCTTTATACAATCTTACCAAATAAGCAAAAGTTTATGACAAAGTATAATGCACTATCATAAAACTATTATAAAAAAATATAACATTGAACATGAGTTGTAGTGTACTACTCTTTAATATAATCATCCAACATAGTACGACCAATCTCCTCACGTTGAGCTTACATGTCTCGATCACATGTGGCACGATCCTAGAATTGAGGTCATGATGACACCTACCTCGACTCAGCCTTGGTAGGTAAGTCGATTAACCCAAAAAGCTACGAAAGATCGAACTATGAAATACGACAGTAAAATACGAGACTTCTAGAAGAAAGTCAGGCAATATCACATAAATAACATAGATCCAAAGAAAATACATCCAATCCCAAAATTAAGTGTCATAAATAATAAGAGCATCTAAGTATAACTCCGAATATCTGAACATACTACATAAGTCTATCTCTGATAGTAAATAAAGGCATAAACTAGAATATGAAGAGGTCTGAAGTTAGCCCTAAACTCTGAAGTGCACCAGTACCTCGAATGTCAACTCTCAATGCACGAATCAGCCACCGCAGGTTGCACCCGTACTAGGATCTGCACCGAAAGAGCACAGAAGTAGGAGCGAGTACGGTCCACTTGTACTCAGTAGGTATCATAGGCCGACTGAACAAAGTAGAACATAAAGTAGATAAAAGATACTATGAGCACTTACACCTGCAAGCAGAAAATTTGCCAAACGGTAGCTCACACCATCTTCATTAACAGTTCTAAGATATAAGATCAAAAGAAAAACAACTCTACACGCAATACATATATAAGGGAATATAATACATGTTAATAAGTACAAGAATGGTATACGAAATATGAAAATTCAATGCAATGCGGTGCAATAATGTAGTAATGGTGGAACTTTAACATATAGCTTCCAAGCCTTAGTGATTCGGATAGGACCCATGGGGGGGGGGGGGGGAGTTTCAAAATCCATATACCTTTCATAATATCAATCAACCTTACCGAAAAATGACCTCGACCTAGGTTTCCCAATATCACATAATCTACCTTGCCGACAATGACCTCTGTCAAGGGTTTTATAAAAAGTTTCCATTTTCTTTCAAAATCGGAATATCTCAGTGGTATCAATCTCATGAATATGTATAAATGATATGAGGATATAATGCTCACCACCAATCAGTATGAAGATAATCATTAATTCATTACAGGTATAAATGAACTCAAAAATCTACTCCATATGACAATGATTCATGATATAAGCCATCTTAGGGCACTACTGGTATAAATAGTCATGCAAGACATCAACAATATCATTTAAAACCCTCATTCGGGTATCAATAGCATGATAAAGTCAATTTAATGCTCAAAGAAGGCCTATAGTATATAGTCAAACCCCCATTCAGGTTACACAATGACAATAATGACAAATAATGCACAAATAAGGCCTGAATCATCAAATAAAGCCCCCGCATGGGTATCACAATATTTACCACCTCTTAAGTCAACAACTCTATGCAAAAAAAGCCCCTACTCAGGCACACAACAAATATGATAACCTAGAAACATAATTCCTACACCTAATTCCCTAACCCATATGATGCTTTATCGGTTCGTTAACTACCCAGCCCAATCTGAAGGAAGTTAAGTCATAACCTACCTCGAAGTGCCGAAATTCAAGCCTAGAATCCTCCACACAGAGCCTTTCCTCTTTGAGCGGTCTTGTCATGAGCTAAAACTATTAAAAACATTATCTACGCATCAAAATAAAGCTAACGATACCCATATCGACTATATTTAAGACGGATCCAAAACGGGTTCGAAAAATGAGTTTGAAAATGAAAGGGGTAAAATCAGAATTTTATTTTAGGAACATGTTCCCTAAGATTATAGGAGTATACATTTAAAAGCCCATGTTAAAACAAGTTAAAAACGAGGCTCAAATCGAAGAAAAACCATTTTAAGAGTTTACCAGCAAAACCTCCCAAATTGTAGGTTGAAATCATGATTAAAAGGTGTTTCCAAAGATATAATCAATGGAAAAAGATGGGAAGATGAATTAGAAGCTTATACAATCAAGAATGGTGGAGAAAACCCTCAAAATTTCCTTTTTTTCGAAGCTTCTAGGTCTATAAATGGTGGAAATCGTGAAAGATGAACTATTTATACTGTTATGTGAACAGTACCTCGCGATTGCAGCCCAAGCCTCGCGATTGCGAGGATCAGTGTTGACCTGGACAAAAAATTGGTCATCGCATTCTTGGCCCGGGCTTCACGTTCACAAAGGCCAAAAACCCCGACCATCGCGCATGCGACGACCCTATCGCGTTCGAGATGAAGGGAAATAAACCCGACCCGAACCAATAACCCTTTGCGAATGTGGTTCAATCATTGAATTCATGATGAAGAATGTTCTCCTTCTCCATGATCACGATTAGGGCCCCACAAACGTGAAGAGGGCTTTTGCCTTGCACCAGGTATAATAATTCAGCTGAAAATGCAAGTTTCCAAATTCTCCGAACGGGCCCTCGGTATTCATTCGGGACCCCACAGAAATAACCTATATATGCTACTAGGATATTTTTGATGTTCCAGACTACATGGAAACATCAGATTTTTAAAATAAGTTGTTTACAACAAATTAGCCTCCGGGATCCTATTTAGGCATTTTCCACTAGATTCTGAATCAAGGGTCGAAGTGTAAAATAAAGGCTCCAGGCTCAAACTAGCTGCGCTAATAACCCAAAATCAATGTTTCGAATCTAATGAAATTGTCCAAGTCTTCATCCAGCGCTCAAAACACAAAATGTTGACCAAGGTCAAACTAATTGCTTTCTAAATCCTCTGAGAGACTCAAACTCTCCCAAATCACTCTCGAAAGCATCGAGGACCATGCCAACCACCCCACACCTCATAATCAACATGTAACAACTACATAGAATGGAAAAATGGTCAAAACACATTAAAAAATTTCACATATCAAGTTGTTACAAGATGACCGAGAAAATAAACCAACATTGTTACTTTGAGTCGTTTGTTGGTAATATCATTAGTAACTATATCTTCATATTCATGTACCATGAATATTTTATCACTCCTCTGGTATTCTTGAAAAAATTATGTAACACTACACAAACTATGACAATTGTCACTTGTATGTTAATATCATAATGGTTCATGCCTTGTTTTAATATTCAATATTTACTTTTCCAAGCTCCAAAGGCCCATTCAATCACATTACACAGAGATGAATGTCTATAGTTAAACAGTTCTTTAGCATTCTGAGGCTCTCTTTCACTTCCTCTGTAGTCTTGTAAATGATAGCGTAGTCCTTTGTATGAAGTTAAGAATCCTTTCATGTTTCGAAAACCAGCATCAACAACATAATATTTATCCGTCAACAAAACTAATATTTTTTGAAGAATTTACTTAAAAGGCATGTGACATAAATAAGATAGCTTTGTGTAAACAAATAATATTTATTCTAGGCGATGAATTTTTCTAAACAATTAAATTTAGTAAGGATGTAATTTAAGGTTATCACGCGGCGGAAATGGAAATTTGTCGTTGGCTCAACAAGTGTGTTCTCAATCACTTGACTGTCATGTGTGGTACCTTCCCAACCAGCAACAATGAAGGTAAATCGCATATCAAAATCACAAGCACATAAGACATTTTGTAATGTTCTTACTTTGTGATTACGATATGCTTGTTGCACCGCTTTTGAAACCTCTCCTTCTATATATGTTCCATCAATCACACCAACACAATCCTACCAAATAGAGAATACATCAGTATTGGTTAGCATTTATCTAAATACTAATAAATTACACACATAAAATAAGTGAGCATTTATCAAGGACAAAAATGAATTCATTAGTGTATTTGAAATTTTACCTTAAATCAAGGCCAAAATCGGGTACTGTGTCGAATTTTTGGATGTATACCAGTCATATTTTTTGATTGTATAAATATTGGTGCTATCTTTCTAATTGCCTTGGAAACTATTTTAACATACCGGTTAATTGTTTCAAGTAAATGTCGGAAAGTTTTACTTGTCGAGCATTGACCATCATTTCGTGCAACAATGGTTAGAAAAGTACCCAGAGCCTCCTCAATTTAAACCCGTGTAATTCGATGCTCGACTGACAACAAGTTACTTTGTCTTATCAAGCTAACAAGCTGGTAAAATATTTTAGAATAAACCCGCATAGACTCATACATATGCATGCAATGTCTACAAAGAAGTTCATTGATCCATACCATACAAGGCCTAGATGTTTGTTGTTGTGTTCGACTTAACAACCTATGTTCTCGTGTGACTTGTTTGATATGTTCAGCTGCTACAACTCATAAGATAACATCCTCAACGTCTCTATCGGACTCACTGAAACTACTTGATATGCTCATATCTTTCAACGATTCTTACAAATAATCTATAAAGTAGGAAAAATATAAGTTAGTGAATAAGTTTTATGTTAAAAAAATATAAGTTAGCGAATATATTACTCCATCTACTCTAGTTTCTTTCCAATGCTTTATTTACCTGAGCTCCTCCTTTTTCTATCAAACAAAAATCTTGAATGAATAGATATAAAAAGGCTGTTGGCCAAGAAGAATTTAAATAAATAATACTCTCTAACTATATGTAAATTTACACACATATATAATTTACTCTAGTATATACTAGTAATATATTTACTGAAACTTGTAAATGTATACATAGATGCAAAACAAAGGTTGTCACATATTCGTAAAATCACAAAGATACTTCAAAAACAAGTAGATTCCAACTGTAATCACAAAGATGCAAATCAATTTTTTTAACCAGAAAAACCAAACCATTGGCTCCCATGAGTTTGAGTCAAGAGACTTCTGGTGACATTTAATCAATAAGATTACCACTTAGTGTGCTTGACTAATATCTATAACTAATTGATCAAAATTTTTCCAAGTTCTCAATCCATTGGACTTGATATTCTTCAGTCATGTGGATAAACATTTTGCGAACACTTAAGCAAGTGCAGCACCACTAGTGAAAATTGTTTTTTATCAATACCATGCTTATTCATGATATTTTGCAGTTGAATAATCACAACTTGCTCAGAGTAGATATCAATCACATTATGCGTTGATGATTGTGCTTGTTCCCGTTCTCCTTCTCTTTGATTCTCTTCCACTTCAAGTGTTCCTTCAAATCATTAAATATGATTTTGGTTGTTGTAGATTAATTTTTTACCGTGTGCAGATGTGACACCATCAATTGGAATAGATGATCACATATAGTCCGCTTTCCACTTTCATTATTGCTACAGTGTTCACGCTCGTAGGTTGATTTACATATTCAGTACTGGCAAGGTTATCATCACAAGCAAATACATCATCCTCCACTTTAATAGGTTCACCTATTATTGGTTGTAAAACGGGCGTTGTACTATATACAACATGGTTACCCGTGGCAATTGATTTCTCAAAAATCTCATCCAATAATTCATAGTGATAAAGTCCTATATGTTTGAACTTGGAAAGACTAACACTTTTGTCTTTTTTTTTAGCTGAAAAATATATAAAATAAATGTTACATTTTATGAAAGTTAACATAGACAGAAGAAAAATACTCAATACAAATCACACAAGTTTACTGCGATATGTTGCACCCAAATATTAGAAGGACAAGTAATTGTGTTAGTTTCAGGATCCCAACCATATTTGGAGCAAGACTGAAGTAAGTCCTTGAAATCTTTAAGATCTTTTTTTAATCCTCTACATTTCGTTTTAATGCGATTTTCGTCATAACTGTCTTGCTTTCCAGTTTTAATCCAGAACTCGTCAATGATTACCCTCTAGTGTGAACTACTGACTGTAGAACCATTAAACGCATATTTCCTTGCATCATCATGTAGGACCTCGATGAGGACTGATATGTCCTCGTCTATCCATTTTTCAGCATTTGAACCACGTGGTTTACTCATTAGTTTAAGTTTCTATAATATTACAATAATATGATAACACGTCGTATTCGCTATGTTCACTTCGATTACATAACATCTGAAAACTTGCTTCATATGAATACAAAAAAATTGATCAAAATTTTAGTTTATGTTTACCCTATTAATCGATGGAGGCGCAACTACTGAAATTTCTTCTGAAATTCCAAAATCATCTTGACAAGTTATATGCATTATACTCTAATTTTTGAAAAATATAACAAAGTAACTAGTGGTAAATGCGAACATAAAAGATTTATATCTAAAACTTATTCCCAAAGCTAGTCAACCAAATCAGCTATAAAATATTTTCATAGAAGTAAAAATTTGAAAGAGTAAAGAATATTCAACTCACCTTAAAAATGATAGAATACTTGGTTAATCTTTGATCTTCCTTTGTTGTTTAAATGAACTAAAGTATGACTTGTTATAAATAAAGGAAGGTAGAAGTAGTGAATTAGACATTGGTGTAAATAAATTAATTATTCAATCACCAGACGTTGGTGTGAGTAATGGTAAAATAACAACTGCATATTACTATTGTCAAGAAAATTGACTCTTCAATTTAATGCCATAGTGATAGCTGGTAAGAGTTTTGTTCCTTTAATTTCACTATGAAAAATTATATTTTCTAATGAATGAATTCGGGTAAAGTAGCTATTGCATCTGATAATAATAAATGAAGTAATATTTTACAATAATTTCGTCAGAGTCTTGTCCCTTTAATTCATTATTATTGGTTTAAATGGAGTAGTAATAAATTTGGTTGGTGAATGAATTTGGTCAAAAATAATAAAATAAGAGTTGATTTTAAGTAATAATAAATTTTATGTTGGTGAGAGTAATAATTATATGAGATATAAATGGTTTAAAGAGTGATAATATGAACTACAAATTTTATTTACATATGAAATAAATGATTGTTAAATATAAATGATTTTTTTTTTTACAAAATATAAACTTGTGGGTTAACTTTTGTATTTGAAAAATATTAATTCATGATTTGAAATTCTCAAATCGAGATTTTTGGAGAATTTGAGATTTTATCTCATGATATAAAATCATGAAATGAAATTAGCGTGAAATCGCATGTCCAAACACTGATTTCATCTTATGATTTCAAATCACGCGATGAAATCACATGTGTCCTAATGCTTACTTAGTTTACTTTAAGTTTTAAATATTAGTAAGAGTTATTGCTTTTTTTTTTTTGCAATAAAAAATTGATAGGTTAGTTTTAAAGTTCTAAATACACATTGCAAGTGTAATGACCCTCTAAGTTATTTGCTATTTTTTTATGATTTTTCTGCATTTAGAGCTTTTCTATAACTGCCCGACTATCGAGAAAAATTCACCTCTTAGATAAAGTCTTCGATTGCCTGAAGATGGCATAGAAAGACAAAAAGAGCAAAATCTTCAGGTAAACACTCTTGGATGAAAATTTTGACAATTTCGTTAGCTCCAGAATGTTGATTTTAGGCTAGAAAAACCCTTAGTCCGGGTCCCGAGGCTTCCTGACTAGTTTTGGGCTTTTGGGTGGATTTTAATAAAAAATAAAACGTTGAATGTGGGACCCACTTTTTGTTAAACAATCTCTGTTGGGAATTTCGATGGTTTTGTTGAGTTTGAAAAGTCAAATTTGGTAGTGAAGCATAGTTCATTTGGGTGCACGAGGTTTTGAACGAATCCTGAACACTCGATTAGGATATTTGGAGTTGGCTGAAATTTCTGGTGTAAAATTATCTGGTGTTGCTGCTTTAGTGGCCCTTTCATTGCCATAGCGAAGCTGCTTTAGCTGCTGGGGTGCCGTTTAAGCGGTGCCTGATGGCGTCAGCAACAGCCGCATAAGTAGCCCCTTATCCGTCTTAGCGGAGCCTCTTTAATGGCTAAAGGTATGCTTTAGAGGAGCCAGTTGACCTCACCAGTGGCCGCTTAGGTGGTCACCCTTCTGCCTTAGCGGTACTGCTTTCGCGGTAAAAGTCTCGCTTTAGCAACATTGCTGGTGTAATATATATATCCCTTCCACGATTCTCAGCCCATTTCTTCTAATTTTTTTACATCATTGTTGGATTTGAGAGCTCAAGAAACTATGTAAAAATACAAATTGGAGCTGGGATTAGTTAGAGGTTGGTTAAGTGATCATTATCCCATCGTTATTCCGTAAGTTCCTCTGTCAAATTCTCTATTTTGTTCTTGATTCTTCGACTATCTTTGGTACTTGTTTGGTTCCCAATTAAGGAGATGGTGGTGCTAAACTTTTAAGCACAAACACATTATTCCCCAGGGGACATTGTTGTGGTTTCAATTTCAGAATTTCGCAAGCAGGCCCCATAGGTGATTTTTAACCTGATTTTTGATCTGAAGCGTAAATTCAAAATACAAGTATCATTGTTCTTATTTTGATGCATAGATTATTATTTTGATAGCGTGGCAGCGATCAGAGGCTTTTCGGAAGTAAAAAGCTCCAATATAGAGGATTTTTGAATGCTTTCGGTGGCATCTAGGTAGGCTAGGCTTACCTTTCTTTAAACTTTGCTCTCTTATGATATTAGTATGATATTGTGCTAATTTTTGGTGGATTATTTTGGTTGGATAGTCATTTAGGTTGTTTCTAATTATTTTAGCCGATTAGGGGGCTTTAGGGTAGATTTTGGCCTCGTTTCCCTTAAGCTAGTAGTATCTTCTCCTTTAGGACTTGACTTAGCATACTTAGGGCCTTGGGATAAGATTTAGAAGCCTTAGCCTAGTTTTGGGTAGATGCTTATCTTGGGTCTTGTTTTTGGGACTTGTAGTTGGCCTTATCGCCCTTGTTAAGGTAGGTTGCTCTAGAATAACGCCCTTATTCGACTTAAATGATTATAGGATGGTTTAGGTAGACCGATTATTAGGTTTGGTTGGTTTATTGATTATATTATGCTCGTTAGCTTTGGTATCTTTGGTATGTTAGTATTTTGACCTTAAATTTTGGTTTTGACTTAATATATGTAAACTTGCACTCCTTTAATAAACTTGGCCTCCTAATATGGGAAAAAGGACTAGATAGACTTGGGATGAATCAGAAGTCTGGATCATTTCTTCATATTGCATATTTATTAGTTTTGGTTAAGTCTGGCATCTGGTACTCTATTATTATCCAGTAGTTTTAGTTTGAGTCTAACATTTGTTATTATTGATCTTTGGTTGGATATTCGGTTGAGACCGGTAGGATTTTTGGTTATGGCTAAAAGAAGGATATACAGTACGCATATCGCACTTCTTGGCTCATTTTTACTTTTTTTTATCATTAAATTTGGCCTGATATTAGTATTACTCCTTGCTTGCACCCACCTTGCTTATGAGGGCTCGATTGGGCTTATTTTTCATTGTGTGTACCTTCTGGGCCTATGAGGCTCTATTTAGGTTATATCTTGGAATCTACTTCTACTTTTGAGTTAATTATATTCAATTTTTCTCATATTTTCTTAGCATAGCCTGTTATTTCCATTTTTGAACCTCATTTACTTCCTTTTGTGTAGATTCACACTTTACTTATGCTTTTACTTTAATTGAGTTCAGTTGGCCAATGATGCCTATTGAGTATCCTATGTTTTGGTACTTATACTACACTTCTATATCTTTTTCCTGATGCAGATCCTAGTACGAGTCATCGCCGTTGATGGTGCACTCAAACTGAGATGTTGACCGAGGATTTGGGTGAGATTTCAGTGTACAGAGCTGATACTTCTCCTTCTGCTTTAGTACTAGTCTTATTTTGTATATCTAGAGACTACTTGTATATTTTGGCATTTGTTTAGTACTCTTTGTATATATTGGCTCTTGTACTGACCTTACCAGGTTTTGAGGGATTCATTTTGAGTATTTTGTATTTCCCCTTCTTTTTGTATGGCATGCTAATATATATATATATATATATATATATATATATATATATATATATATATATATATATATATATATTCCCCTTTTTATTGTTTTATATTACTTTTTTATTCTTCTTTTTATATCTTCCACTTTTTAGCCCGTTACTCACCATTCTGGGCTATGGTTTGGCATACCTACCAGCGGGTTAAAGTAGGTACCATCATGACCTTAGTTTTTGGGTCATGACAGTTGGTATCAGAGCCTAGGTTCATTGGTATCGTTGGTACAAGAGCAAGTGTCTAGAAAGTCCAGTAGATCAGTATGATGATGTTCGTATCCTATCTTTGGGAGTCTATAGGACATTCTTAGGAAAATCTCTCCTTTTTGATTCATTTTTGTGCGTTGTGTCTATATTGCTTTGTAGATTCTCATTTGTTTCACTCTTTTGCAGATGACTAGGACAAGGGCCACGACGGTCGAGGGCGAGGCCCTCGAGCCTGTAGCTAGGGCTCCTATTAAGGGTAGAGGCAGAGGTCGACCCCGAGGTCGTGGTCAAGCTAGAGCTGCAGCACCAGCTCGAGTCCAGGGAGAGAGCCTTCACTAGAGCCTATTATTGATCCTGCGCCAGAGGTTGCACATAAGGATCTACCACCACAGCATCCAGTAGGCCAGGAGCAGCGAAGGATCCACCCGGATTCATATCTTCATTTGTCTCTGGGATTCTATGGTTCAATTATTGAGTATGGTTGGCGGGCAACCGACAGATGGGGCTCAGACATCCTCTCAAGGGGCAACTCAGGGTGGACTTGGTACAGGAGCACAGTCTCCAGCTCCGGCTCTAAGAGTAGAGATCCTACTAACACCAGTAGTTCCATAGCCAGCAACGGCCTGACAACCATGACTTCTGAGAGAAGAAGATATTGGGTCAATTTTTTTTATTGGATCTATCAAGGTTTGCCAGAGTCCTAGGGGAGGATGCATTTGAGTTCCTTACCAGCTGTGAGGAAAGATTATGCAATTTGGGTTTGTTTGAGTCACACAGTATGGATTACACTATATTTCAATTTGATAGAGCGGTGAGGCAGTGATGGAGGGGATATATTGATTCCAGACCAGCTGGATCTCCTCCTATGACATGGGTTCAATTAATTGAGGCTTTTTTAGAGAAGTAGATGCCTCTCAACATGCGTGAATGTCTGAGAGATGAGTTCACAGGGTTACAGTAGAGTTTTTAACTATGGCAGAGTATGAGGATAGATTCCACGAGATGGCTAGACATGACACCATGATTCTACCTATTGACCATGAAAGGATGCGGTGCTTTGTCAGGGGATTGAGACTTCCGCTCCATATGGCTACTTAGAGTCTAGTAGTTGTGGGTAGATCATTTATTGATATTACTGACTATGCTCTTACTATGGAGAATTTGCATTGCAAGGCCCGTGGGGGAAGCGATAAGAGACCCCATCACCAAGTCTATTACAGTGGGGGCCATAGTGGTATACAATTCAGGGGTAGAGATTTCTAGGGTCGATATCCACAGCAGCAGTTGTATCAGCAGCAACGTCAGTCTAGTAGGTCCGTTCATGCCGCACTACAGATTTTAGATGGGGGTCAGCCCGAGTATAGTGACTTTAGTAGATAGGGCAGTGGTCAATCACCAAGGTACGTTCAGTCTGTGTCTTCAGGAAGAGGTGGCCATTTTGGCCCAGCTGGATCTTCTCGTCAGGTTAGAGTGCTGGGGGTATGCTTTGATTGTGGTGTTGTGGGTCATTTTTCCCGAGAGTGTCCCCAACATAGGATGATTAACGCTTCTGCACAGAGTGTTCCACCAATCAGGTCAGTTTCACCCCCAGCTAGGGGTGGTGCACGGGGTTGTAAGGGTGGTCCCTAGGGTTCTCAGGCAGGCAGAGTAGGTGATTGGGTAGGTACCCAGTTCGGAGGTGGGTGGGGTCATCTATATGATGTTCCTGGTAGGTCGGAGGCTGAGGCTTCGGATGCTATTATTACAAGTATGATTTTAGTGTTCCATCAGCTGACTTCTATATTATTTGATCCAGGCTCCACTTATTCTTATGTGTCTACTTATTATGCATCACAATTGGATTGTCTTGTGAGCCATTATTTATGTCTATGCATGTAGCTACTCCCGTGGGTGATCTTTTAATAGTGGATCATGTGTGTTGATCTTATGATATGACTATTCCAGAGTACGACACCCAAGACCATCTTATTGTACTTGATATGGTTGATTTCGATGTGATTTTAGGCATGGATTTGTTATCCCCTATCATATGGTCTTGGATTGTTTTGCTAAGACCGTTACCTTAACCATGCCTGGCATATTCCCGATTGTGTGGCAAGATATTTATAGTCGCACACCGACGGGGATTATTTCTTATATTTGGGCTGGGAGTTTGGTATCGAGGGGTTTTATGGATATGTCTGTGATGTTATTATGAAAGTCCTTTGCTTGATTCTATCCTTATAGCCCATGAGTTCCTGAATGTTTTTTCTACCGATCAACCTAACTTTCCTCCTGAGCGTGATATAGACTTTACTATTGATCTTGAGTCAGGCACCCTACCCATTTCTATTGCACTTTACTGTATGGATCCTGCTGAGCTAAAGGAACTAAATATTCATCTTCAGGATCGTCTAGGTAAGGGGTTTATTAGGCCATGTGTCTCACCTTGGGGTGCTCCCATTCTGTTTGTGAAGAAGAAAGACGATTATGTGCTTATGTGTATCGATTATAGCTGCTGAGTAAGGTGACAGTTAAGAATAAGTATCCTAAGTTGCGTATCGATGATCTGTTTGACCTGCTTCAGGATGTAGACATGTTTTCTAAGATTGACTAGAGATCTGGCTACCATCAGTTGAGGATTCATGCAGACGACATCCCTAAGACAACTTTCAGGACTTGCTACGGCCCTTACGTGTTCCTGGCAATGTCTTTTGGGTTGACCAATCCCCAACAACATTCATGGACTTGTTGAACCATGTATTCAGGAATTATTTGGACTCTTTGTGATTGTGTTTATTGATGACATCTTTGTTTACTCAACGAGTAGGGAGGAGCATGAGCAACATTTGAGGATCGTGCTCCACAGTTTGAGAGAGCAACAACTTTATGCCAAATTCTTAAAGTGAGAGTATTGGCTTGAGTTTGCAGCATTCTTGGGGCATGTGGTGTCCAAGGATGGGATTATAGTAGACCCGATGAAGATTGAGGTTGTTCGTGATTGGGACAGGCTCATATCTCCGATCGAGGTTCACAACTTTATTTTGTTAGCAGACTATTACAGACGGTTTGTCAAGGGATTCACCTCTATTGCAACATCTATGACCAGATTGACTAGGCTGGAGGTCCCGTTCTAATGGTACGATGAGTGTGAGGTGAGCTTTCTAAAGCTCAAGGCCTTACTCACTTCAGCTCCTATTCTAACTCTTCTTGTTGGGGGCGAGGGGTTTACTGTATATTGTGATGCTTTGGGTGTTCGTTCTAAAAGTGTTCTGATGTATGAGGATCGAGTTATAGCATATGTTTTGAAATAGTTGAAGGTGCACCACTGCAACTACCCCGCTCATGACTTGGAGTTGGCAGTGGTAGTTTTTGTACTTAAGATTTAGAGACCTTACCTGTATGGTGTTTGCTGCGAGATATTGATTGACCCCCATAGTCTTTAGTACATTATTACTCAGAAGGGCCTTAATTCGAGATAGCGCAGGGGGCTTGAGTTACCAAAGGATTATGATCTCTTTATTTTATACCATTCGGGCAAGGCGAATGTAGTAGCAGATGCCTTGAGTCGGAAGGCGGTAAGTATGGGGATCTTTGCCTTTCTTTCAGTTTTGGAGTGACCGTTGGCCTCGAACATCCAATCTTTAGCCAACAGGTTGATTTGTCTTGATATTTCAGACCCTAGGAGGATTATTTTTAGTGTTGAGGCTAGGTCTACCTTGTTGGAGAAGTTTCATGGTCGGCAGTTTGAGGATAGTCTGTTGTATGGTATTCGAGATCAGGTGCTGAGGGGCGAGTCCAGGAGGGCTACCTTAGACTCTGAGAGTATATTGAAATTTGATGGTCGTATTGGTGTTCAGAGGGTAGGAGGATTGATTCAGATGATATTTTAGGTGGTCCATAACTCTAGATACTCTATTCACCCAGGGACAACTACGATGTATAGAGATCTGAGACAACATTACTGGCGGAGCGGTATAAGAAGAGATATAACAGACTTTATGTTTCGGTGTTTATGTTGTCAGCAGGTGAAGGCCAAGCATTTGAGGCCAGGTGAACCTTTTTAGAGGCTACCCATTCCTGAGTAGAAGTGGGACCGGATTACAATGGATTTTGTGAGTGGTTTACTACGTACCTCTCGTGGTTCTGATAGCATTTGGATCATTATAAATCGATTAACCAAATCAGCTCATTTCCTACCTATTCAGTCTTCCTATAATGTCGAGAGGTTGGCTCTGATCTATGTTTTAGAGGTGGTTCGTCTTCACGAGGTGCCCGTGTCTATTATTTCTGATAGAGGTTTCCAGTTCACCTCTAGCTTTTGTATAGCTTTTTAGGAGGAGTTGGGCACCCAGTTTGACCTTAGAACAACTTTTAATCCCCGAAATGACGGTCAGTCGGAGCAGACTATTCTAGTGTTGGAAAATATGCTCCAAGCATGTGCTATGGACTTTGGAGGTTAGTGGAAGCAGTTTTTAGCTTTAGCAGAGTTTTCCTACAATAAAATCTACCATTCAAAAATTCAGATGGCACTATTCGAGGCATTATATGGTAGTAGATGTAGATCTCCGATTGGTTAATTTGAGACCTTAGAGGTTAGGCCATAAGATACTAATTTGCTTTGAGAGTCATTAGATAGAGTTTCAGTTATTCAGGATAGGCGGCGGGCAGCTTAGAGCAGGCAGAAGATTTATACTGACCGTAGGCCTCGTGCCTTAATATTTGGAGTTAGTGATCAGGTTTTTCCTCGAGTGTTGTCCATGAAGGGTGTGATTAGGTTTGGGAAGAGGGGCAAGTTTAGCCCTAGGTATATCGGGCCATTTGAGATTCTTCAGAGAGTTAGGGAGGTAGCTTATGAGTTAGCCTTGTGATGGTTCGTAAGAGTCCACCACTGTACCTAAGACCTAATGTGGTACCAGGTCCCTGTATAAGGAAATCTATGAAAAATCAGAACACAATGAAAGCAACAGGAAAGTAAATGACAAGAGATGTTTACGTGGAAACTTCCTTGCTCAAAGGAGTAAAACAACGACCTACCCCAGTAGGATTTCACCAACAACCTTCTTTAAAACTTTGAGCAACCTTCAACAATTACAACCTAGGAATTAAACTTCTAATTCCTACAACTTTGCAATATCTCTATTGTAACACACCCTCACAATACATCTACTATAAGCTCTCCATTAGCTACCTCTAACTACAAAAACCTATAAGCTCTCCATTAGCTACCTCTAACTACAAAAACATCTCAAATCTGAACACAAGAAGCTTGACAAACTACTCACTGAGATGTCTAGAATGAGACGCAAGTTTACAATTGTAAGATAAAAATAAAACCTCAAACAATCTAGAAACAAGAAAACATATATCACTATAAGCAAAAGAGTTTCTAAAATGTTGAGTCTTGCAATATCGGGTAAAGCCTTTGCTTGAGAAAATTCCTTTTGATTTTGTACAAATGCTTGAACTTCTCTCTTGGTGAATGATGTATATATATAAAATTTGCATCGGGAGAGAAGCTTCCTCATTAGTGGATGCTGGAAAGATCTACTAAAAATCATCCCACTATCGTACTGACATTGTCCAGAAAAGTACTAGACAGCTGGCGCATAAGACAAATGCATGCAACCACAAGACTGCACACTAGGACACCAGTTCACGTAACTGGTCCTTCGACTAGGTTAGGCAGACAACTAAATATAGTAATAATCAGACATGCATGAACCAGGTTCTAGTGATGAAGTTTGTCAATCATCAACACATAAACATAATAGACATAATAAGAACAAGGCTGGAACCTAACAATTTTCCCCCTTTTTGATGATGACAAATATAGAGCCTTTTGCAATACATGCAACTTGCAACTGTTTCTAGTTCTCCCTATCACCATGTAGGCTAGCACCCAGCACTAGTTCCCCCTGTCACCAGTATTCACAATCACCCACTAGCTCCCTTCAGTTCCCTTTTTCAAGTTCCACCCAACACCAATTCCCCCTTTCTTTTTCACTAATCTTTCCCCTTTTGGCATTATTAAAAAGAGATCACAAAGACAATTAGACACTATGAATCATAATAAATGATAACAAGGATAAGGATAAGAACACATTCATAAGCAAGCACATTGAATCATTAGAGAAGTTAGTGTTGAAGTTCTACAAAAGGAGATTAATTATGCACTACTGTCAAAACAAGAGAAGGGTAAGAATACGAAGTGAAGGGACGGTCAGAGGGAATCAATTATGATGGGAAGTAGAGAGACAACTATAAAAGAGGTGATCAAAATGTTTCATGGTAATACGATTATCAATCAATGCCTCATTCTTGATTTTTAACTTAGCATTCTTATTCTTGAGCTGTGCATTCTCCTCTGTTAGCTGAGAGATTTCCATCTTAATTTGATTTAAGACATCGCGTGTAGGACCATTTCCTTCTGTTACTTCATTCAGTTGAGTTTTTAGTGCTTCAATCTCGTTTTTCTTTTTTGCAACCAGGGTTGAAAACTCCTTTATCTTCAAATTACTCACCTCCCGAGCAACAATGAGATTCGATACTGTAGACTTGGGACCAACTTCTCTTTTATTCTTAGCATACTCACACTCTGCATGGATAGTGAGTGTGAATTTTTGCCTCTTTCCTCTAATAGTACGGGAACCAGATCTTGGGTTAATCCCAAAGTGATCAAAAACTTTTGTGAGGAGAAATCCATAGCCCAGACCATGATTGACTTCCTTCAACTTACAAATCTTAATAATATGCTCAATTATAATTTTAGGTAGAATGATTGGAGTGCATGATTCAAGAGTTTCCATTAGATAAAGATATAGTATAGAACCACATGACCGTTCTTTATCTCGTAGAAGTAGTATCTTGCTAACCAGTTCAAAAAAAATTTGAAACTCAGGCTTTATTTCCTTTTTGACCAATTTGAAAATTCACATAAATCGCTTAGATTTGGCCATACTATCAAGAAAGGTCTCTGAAGATACTTGTCTTTCATAGTATCTAGTCCAAAAGTAGGCACACCAAGAATCTCTCCAAGCAGTGAGGTTGTCAACGTGAACTTGATTCCATTTACAGTGGCATCAAATGACAATTCCTTTTTTATGAACATAAGATCATTATTGAAGTCCCTAACCTCACTGACATATGCAATACCTGTGGATTCGAGCAAGTGCATCCATGCTTGGGCATCCACAAGAGCAATGCGGGAACTCATCCCAAACCTAGTTGCAATAGTAGGATCAAATACTCTTCCAAAGAGCACAGTTTGATTACGAATGTCATAGTCTCTTTTATTAGACTCTAACTCTGGATCATTGCACCTTTCCTTTTCTTTCCTTTTGACATATCTTCTCCTTGATTCATCTTAGAAGACTGGGATAACTTTCTCTTTGGGGATTGATCTTCTCTTTCATTGAGACCTGCTCTTATCCTCCACTGCCGACTTGAAGTCCATTGTTTATATTTTCTGTACACCTAATGGGAGTTATTATAGAGTGAACAGGAAACATAAAAGGTCCATCTATTCTTTTGTCATAGATAGCTTCAAAGAATTATGTTAATAGTAATGTATCACTGTCTGGGATTGTATAGTACTCATGACCTCATGCATGGAACTTACTCTTTCTTTCTTGGATAGAAGTTGTTCCCTTTAGGACAACAAAGACACCTGGTCCCTTACTGAGTTCCCTGAAATCACTTACTTCATAGAGGGCAGTGTTACCCTTATCCAATTTTGTAGTGATTTTAGATATAAACCTTATGAACTGAATTTTGACAAAACTAACCTCTTCTACTTTATAATGATAAGAAATTTCATAGTCATTTTCAACCTTTACCACTTTGATACCTCCACTCAACGAGTCAAGTTTCTTTTCAGCTGCTGAAATGTGGTTGAAGTTATCAGCGCACATTGATGAAGAGGAGGATGTTTCAGATCTAGCTGAGCTTTTAAAAGAGTGAGATAGTACGAAACTAGTTCAACTAGAGAAGCATTATGAAATAAATCTGTAGCTGACATTGGTAGGACTATGAGGGTGAAATTTCTTTCCATGGAGAGAAAAAGAAGATAAGAACCTTTTGAGATGACTCAAGAAAAGGGTTTTAGGAAAGGGTTTACGTCATCAGGTCTATTTTAGAGGGTGGGTACAAAAAGGATTAAGGAGAGAGTATGGTACAGGAAGGAACAAAAAGATAGATGAACGATAAGGATTTGTCTGTCAGAAAAGAAAATTTTGCCACGTGTCCTTTACTTTTGAAGCTAAATAAAGGATGGTCATAGAGAGGACTAAAAACGACAGGGTGATTTTTTAAGGAATGTTCTGACATGAGCGCATAAATAATAGTCAACATGTAGAAGTAAGAGCGCTAACTTGAGCAGAAGATCAGGTCTCTGCATTTGAATGATCCATGTAATTTGTGGTGCAACCTAACTCAAGTGTGATTCTTTCATAAATGTGTACCTGTCAGAATATGAAATTGAATTAGGTTTTCCTTTATTTTACTTCAAAAACTTGTCACCTTGTTTCAGTACAGATATATTTAGAGGAATTAAAGACTCAAAAATCCTTAATTTTTGACAAGAGTTCATGCACGCCTCCTTCAAATTGAATTTTACTATGTCCACTGAGCCATCTCTAAAGCATATTACCCTTACACTCAATCTCAGCTATTGATTTCTTTTTATTGTCAATACATGAGCTACTCAGAACCTTGAGTAGTCTTCAGAAGTCACAAGCATGTTCCTCTTTCCTTTATGAACTTTTATTTTACAATTCATAAACACACCAGGTCCTTCATACAGGCCAAAACTGTCAAGTAGAAACCAATGATACTCAGCCTCCTATTCCACATACCTTCTTCAATGATATAGCACCCCTTTTTTAATTCAAAAGACACATAGTATTCATGACTGTCGTGAGTGAGAGAAGATTTACAAATAAGTTATTCTCGTTCTTAAAGCAACCACTAACCAAGTACTTTTTTTGGTCCCATTTGGCTGATTTTTCTCACCCCGACCACCCTATCAATTCACTTCTTAATTTTGGTAACCTAAATGAGATTAGGCCTCTTAATATTTAAAAATGGATAAATAAGAGTTCTTCTAGTCCAGGCTGGCAATGTGAGCTTCTTCCTTGAGGGACTTGGTCCCTTTGAGTCTCTAATGGATTTAACATACTTTTGATTACTTCTTTTATAATTGACAGGGGACTGACACTGAGGCTTGTAATAGCCATTTTGACCACAATAAGTGCATAACCAATTATCAAGAATAGATACATACTTGCTATAAGGATTATAAGGATTCTTGTTCCTTTGAGAACCAAGACCCTCACTAGAGTTTGACTTCAAATTATCATCATAGAAAGAATTTCTGATGAAGCAGTCCACTAAAGAGATCTTTTAAGCTCCTCTTTTATTTCAATCAACTCTTTTTCAAGGTGCTTGTTACGATCTAGTGAGTCTGAAAATCAAGAGTGACTTCACTGAGTTTAGTCTCAAGATCAACTTAAACCTTGATGGCTTTCTCCTTTCCTTGTACACAATTGTTTGAAAATCTTAACACCTTAGCCATCAATTCATAATTTTCATACTTGGCTTCTCTTAAGGCTTCTTCTAGATCATGCATTCTTAAAAACAAGGATTTTTATTCAATCTCAAAATTGGTTAGAGTATCGAGCTGGGACTCCATTTCTTTTGCCATATTATATATGTATTTATTAATATTTTAATCAAAGATCTCAGTTCCCTATGAGAATAAGTTTTCAAATTTTGTTGAACGTCAAGAAAACTTACTTCATCCACTTCTTCCTTGTTGAAATTGTCCATAAGTGCAAACAAGGAATCAAACCTTGTAGGTTCATCTTCAACAACAACCATGGAAGCATCCTACTTTTCATTTTCAGGTTCAGATCCGCTTGAAGTATCTCCCTACATAGCCAAGGCTTGTTTGTCCATTTTATCTGTAGCTTCTCTTCTTCTAAACCTGTCAGGAACCTAGTCCCTTCTTTGAGTTTCCTCTGGATTGCTTTGGACGTATTCCTTATAATCCCTGTTTAAAAGAGGACAATCCTTGATGAAGTGACCTGGTTTCCCACAATTGTAACAACTATCATTTCCTGTAAATCCCCTGCTTGAGTTTCTTATGTTTTGTAAACCTCCACCTCTAACCATTTTCTAAAATCTTCTAGTGAGATAAGCCATATTTTGTTCTTCTTCACTTGAATCATCCTTGATAGTCTTCAAAACCATACTCATTTCCTTCTTAGAATCATTTCTCTCACAATCTTATTGTATTTTAAGCTCATAAGTTTTCATATTCTCAATAAGTTCAGCCATGGTCATTTTCTGCAAATCTCTAGCCTCTGAAATAACATTTACTTTACTTACCCATGAAGAGGGTAAGATACTCAATATTTTCCTGACCAACTTGTACATTCAAATTTTTTCTCCTAAACACCTATGTTCATTCACAATGGATGTGAATCGAGTATGCATATCCTGTATGGATTCACCTTCACTCATCTTGAACAACTCGTATTGATTAGTAAGCATATCAATCTTTGATTACTTTACTTGACTTGTTCCCTTATGAGCATTTTGTAATGCTTTCCATATCTCCTTAGCAGATTCATAAGCAGAGATTCAGTTGTACTTATCAGGTTCTATCCCACATACAAGGATTTTTTTTCCTTGTAATTCTTCTCAATCCTCTTTCGATCCACTTCAGTATAATTCTTTCTATTTTTAGGGATAGATTGAGAGCTATCTCTTTCTTTAGCTTCTTTTATTGTAACATAGGGACCACAACAGATAACATCCCAGAACACCCTATCCTCAGATATGATAAAATCATGCATTCTAGTCTTCCACTAACTATAGAATTGTCCGTTGAACCTTGGGGGTGGAGTAGTTGACTGTCCTTCCTCGAGACTAGGTAGAGATGCTATTTTCAGTAGGATTCTTCCTAGGTATTAACCTTATAGAAAGTACTGCTCTGATACCAATTAATAGTTTGTAAGAGTCCACTACTGTACCTAATACCTGATGTGGTACTAGGTACATAGATGAGAAAATCAATAAACAATCAAGAACATAATGAAAGAAATAGGAAAGTAAATGACAAGGGATGTGTACATGGGAACCTCCTTGTTCAAGGGAGTAAAACCATGACCTACCCTGTAGGATTTCGCCAACAACCTTCACTAAAACTTTGAACAACCTTCAACGATTACAACCTAGGAATTAACCTTCTAATTCCTACTACTTCGCAATAACTATATTGCAACACACCCTCACAATACATCTACTGTGAGCTCTCCATTAGCTACCTCTATCTACAAAAAGATCTCAAATATGAACACAAGAAGCTTAGCAAACTACTCACTGAGATCTCTAGAGTGAGATGTGTGTTTATAATTATAAGATCAAAACAAAACCTCAAAAATCTAGAAACGAGAAAACATAAATCACTATGAGCAAAAGAGTTTCTAAAATGTTCAGTCTTGCAATATTGGGTGAGGCCTTTGCTTGAGAAAATTCCTTTTGATTTTGTGCAAAAGCTTGAACTTCTCTCTTGGTGAATGATGTATATATAATTAGCAGTAGGAGAGTAGCTTCCTCATTCGTGAATGCTGGAAAGGACCACTAAAAATCATCCCACTAACGTGCTGACATTGTCCAGAAAAATACTAGGCAGCTGGCACATAAGACAAATGCATGCAACCACAAGACTGCACACTGAGAAACCAATTCATGGTTGGTCCTTTGACTAGGTTAGGCAGACAACTAAACATGATTAATAATCAGACATGCATAAACCAAGTTCTAGTGATGAATTTTTTCAATTATCAAAATATAAACATAATAGACATAAACAAACAAGGCTGGAACCCAACACCTTGCCCCCAACTTTTTAAGCTATTCACCCAGTATTTCATATGTCGATGCTTGGATGCTATATTCTATATGATTCACACATGCTCCAGTGGGACTCAGTTCAGTTGGATGATAGGTTGACCTTTGTGGAGGAGCCAGTCTTTATTCTAGCCAGAGATGTCACACGATTGCATTCAAGAGGGATTCCTGTGGATAAGGTTCAGTGGAGACACCATACAGTTGAATAAGCTACCTGTGAGACCAATCATAATATGTGGAATTAGTATCCTTACATGTTCAAGCCTTCAAGTACTTCTTAACTCTTTACTTTTTCGGATGAAAGTCCTTTTAGTAGTGGATGTTATAATGAACCTCTAGGTCATTTTCTGCTTTTTCATATTTTTTCATATTTAGAGATTTCTTAAAGATGCCACAATTCATTTATATCTTGCTGGAACTGACAGTTTGATTCTCGAGTAGTTTGTTTGTTTTTTATATCAGTTTCTCTATTTTGGAGCTTTTGAAGTTGAGAAAATGGTCTCGGACCAAAACTTTAGGTAAATGGTCTCGAATGGTAATTTAAATTGTTTCATTTGCTTCAAAATATTGATTTTAAGCTAGGGGGACCCTTGGTCTGGGTCCCAAGGCTTCTGGGCTAGTTTTGGCTACTAGATGGATTTTGCTTAGAAAAAGAAATCTTAGGTATGGGACCCACTTTTTTTCAAAACGACCTCTGTTGGTAATTTTTATGCTTTAGTTGAGTCTAAAATATCAAATTTCATAGGGTAGCATATTTCGTTTGCATACACGGGGTTCCATACGAATCCTGAACACGCGGTTGGGATATTTGGAGTTGGCTGATATTTCTAGTGTAAAATTATCTGGTTTAGCCGCTTAAGCACATCTTTCATTGCCTAAGATAAGCCTCTTTAGTGGATGGGGTTACACTTAAGTGGTTTCTGATGGCGTTAGCCCCAGCCACCTAAGCAGCCTTTTTTTAGCCTTAGCAGAGTTGCTTTTAACGGATAAGGGTCTGCTTTAGCGGAGCCAACTAACCTCACTAGCGGCCGCATAAGCAGTCACCTTTACACCTTAGTAGTAACACTTTAGCATTATATGTGTTGCTTTAGCGATAATGTTGGTGTTATATATGTATGTCTCTTCCACATTTTTCAGCCCATTTCTTCAAAGTTTTTACACCATTGTTGGACATGAGAGCTCAAGAAACTGTAGGAAAATATAAATTGGAGCTGGGATTAGTTAGAGGTCGATTAGTGATCATTATCCCATTGTTATCCCGTAAGTTCTTGGCCAAATTCTCCATTTAATTAACTATTTTGTCCTTGATTCTTCGACTATCGTTGGGGCTATTTTTGGACCCAATTAAGGAGATGATGCTGCTCAGTTTTTTAGCACAAGCTCATTGTTCCTCGAGGGACGTTGTTGCAGTTTCAATTTTAGGATCTTACAAGTGGGCCCCGAGGGTAATTTTTAACCTGATTTCTAACCCAGAGCATAAATTCATAGTATAGGTATTGTTGTTCTCGTCTTGATCCCTATATTATTATTTTAATAGCGTGGTATCGGTCAGAGGCTTTTGGAAGGGAAAAGCTCTGATATAGAGAATTTTTGAGTGCTTTCGATGGTATCTAGGTAGGCTAGGCTTACATTTCTTTAGACTTTGCTCTCTCATGGTATTTGTGTGATATTGTGCTAATTATTGGTGGGTTATTATGGTTCTGATAGTCATTTAGGTAGTTTCTAATTATTTAGCTGATTAGGGGGCTTTAGGGGTAGATTTCTGCCTTGTTTTCCTTAAGCTAGTAGTTGCTTCTCCTTTAGGACTTGACTTAGAATACTTGGGGCCTTAGGGCAGGATTTAGAAGCCTTATCCTAGGTTCGGGTAGATTCTTACCTTAGGTTAGGTTTTCGGGACTTGTAGTTGTCCTTATCACCCTTGTTAAGGTAGATTGCTCTAGCACCCTTCTTCGACTTAAATGATTATAGGATGGTTTCGGGAGACAGTTATTGAATTTGGTTGGTTTAATCGATTATATTATGCTCGTTAGCATAGGTATCTTTGGCATTTTATTATTTTGACCTTTGATTGTGGTTTTGACTTAATAAATGGAACCTTGCACTCCTTTAATAAACTTGACTTTCTAAAATAGGAAAAAGGACTAGATAGACTTGGGATAAATTAGAACTCTGGATCATTTCTTTGTATTGCATATTTATTAGTTCCGAATAGAGTACGACATCTGGTACACTATTATCATCTAATAGTTTTGATTTGAGTCTGGCATTTGTTATTATTGATTTTTGGTTGGAAATTCAATTGAGACTGGTAGGATTTATGGTTATGGCTGAACGAAGGATATATGATACGAATATCGCACATCTTGGCTCATTTTTACTTTCTTTACTATTATATTTGGCCCGATATTAGTATTACTTCTTGCTTGCACCCACCTTGCTTATGGGGGCTTGATTGGTTTTAGTTTTTATATTATGTACCTTCTGGGCTTATGTGGCTCCAGTTAGGTTATAACTAGGCATTTACTTCCGCTTTTGAGTTAATTATATTCAATTTTTCCATATTTGCTTAGCATAGCCTGTTATTTCCATTTCTGACCCTTATTTACTACCCTTTAGTATAAATTCACACTTTATTTATGCTTTTACTTTAGTTGAGCTCAGTTGACCTTTGATGGCTACTGAGTATCCCGTGTTTTAGTACTCATACTACACCTCTGCATGTTTTTCCTCTGACGCAGATCCTAGTATGAGTCATCACCGTTGATGACACACTCGATCTGAGATGTTGACCGGGGATTTGGGTGAGCTTTCAATGTCTGGAGATGACTCTTCTCCTTCTGCTTTAGTACTAGTCTTATATGTATATCCAGAGACTACTTGTATATTTTGACACTTGTCTAGTACTCTTTGTATGTAGTGGCTCTTGTATTGACTTACCAGGTCTTGGGGGATTCATTTTGAGTATTTTGTCCTTTTCTCTCTTTTTGTATGACATACATATATATATATATATGTCACGACCCAAACCCGTCGTGAGTGGCACCCACACTACTCACCCCGTGGGAGAACCAACAACCCCGGAAGCATTGATCACCACTCAAAGTAAAAGTAAGAGAACTATCCCAATGAATAGTGTAACAACCATTCGATCTAACAATCTAAGAATGTTCAGAAACAAATACCAAGAGGAAATCCCCTAGGATGCGAAATTCGGTGTACCAAAACATACTAAGAATATCAAGTGGGGATGTACCCCCGAAACTATAAGAAGTAACCAGTCCAAACAAAGGATAATGTCTAACTAAGAGAAAGATCTAATGGTAGCCCAGATGTGCCGCTCACCCTCAAATCTAGAATCAACGGCTGGAATCACAACTGAGGTATCGTAGGAGCCGTTGAAATATGCGCTGTACTCACAGAAGTAAATATAGGTGTAGTATCAGTACACAAATAAAACACAGTGTACTAGTAGGATCGTTTGAAAAACCCAAAATGGAAATATGAACACTTACCAAAATATAGTACATTAGCTAACACATGCTTACACATCAAATATTCCACATATATGTACAAGTAGCATTCAGGAGGCAAGTCAACAAGTGTCATAAGGCAATAATATGCAACCCAATTAAAGACAACCAAACAAAGACAAGAACAACAATACAAATTCTCCGGTTCACTCAAGGAACCGTCATACTAATACATACCTTGAAACCCATACACACATGCTAAGGGTTATAAACCCGCCCTCTAGTTATAACCTGCAGGGGACAATTACCGTCCATGTACTAAAAACTCCAGACATGAATGTATGTAATCCTTAATCCAACAACTTGTGAGAACGTCTCAAATGTCAAAACATTCCAGCATTTACAATATAACGAGGACAAGTCATAAAACAAGTAGACATTGCAATGAACAAGCACACCACACGGATTAACCAATCTCCCTACAAAGTAGTTAATATGAACACATAACACAAGTTTGATTAAATACAACCCATCACCTACCTCGAACCAAGTTTTCACAACTCTAAGCCTGAATTTTGCCTTTTTGTGCCTTTTCCGCTTGCTCGTGGTCTAAAACATGTATACAAACACCGTATTAACGAAATGACCTAATATGGCGGGAGTTGTAAGCCACCCCAAACCACTAAGGTCAGTTCATAATCATTCCTTAACCGTATTAGGGCTATTTCCCCTATAATTCCCCTAAAACTACCAATTTCATGGAATGATTAGTGAATTAGCAGAATGCAAGACAGATTTCATGGTTAATAAAAAAAACCCATTAACCTAAAGCTCAATTTCACCCTTGCACCAGCAAACATACCAAAATCCACACTAAAACCCTCCCCGAACTCCGTTATTTATGCCTACTAAGGATTAAGAAGTAATTACAAGTTTAAGGGAGTGAATCCTTACCTTAACAAAGTTAAACGGAGGTAAACTGGTGATTTTCGCCCTAAATCGCCTTCCTCTTGCCCCAAAATGTGTTTATAAAATAATAAACTATTTTTGGGTTAGTTCCTTTAATATGCGATTTCTACCGCTATAGCGTAGGCCACCTGCCGCTATAGCGGCCTTGACCGCTTTGACCACCACTATAGCGGTACATAGAAGTAATTATTCCGCTGTAGCGGTCACTGCTATAGCAGTGTGTCAACCGCTATAGCGGTGTCGATGGACAGAATGTCCGTCTTCTCCCAAAAATTCCCTTTTTTACAATACACCTTGATCCTAGGACATTTCGAACAATGCTCTTTACGCTAATGTCAATTTCGGGAGTTCTACTAACCCAAATTTAGTTCCATAAAATCTTACGGGTTCCTTATCGGCTTAGATGACTAGGAATAAACACCATTTCTGCCAAACTGGTCTAAATTATTTCCAGATTTTCCAAGACTACCCCTCACTCCGAAATAAAATAAAACTAGCCTAGCCCAAAATTTGTAACTTCTAAACTGGAAGGAATTTAGACACGAAATTTGGAACATAAGACGTTTACATAACGACCAAGAGGGTCATTACAACAGATACCAAATTACCCATCGCTCATCCCCGAATGATCAAACTAGAAAAACTGGACAGAATGAGAAAGAAAAAGAGTACATATATCCTCCAACAGCTGAGGGTACTTATTCCGCATGTCCTTCTCGATTTCCCAAGTGGCTTCCTCAACTGGACAATGCTTCCATTAAACCCTCACCAAATCAATTTCCTTCATCCTCAACTTATAAATGTCACGATCATGTATCGTTATCGGTTCCTCCTCATAAGTCAAGTACTTATCCAAAAGCAACAAATCCCACTTAATTATGTAGTCTACATCTCTATGTTACTATTTTAATATAGAAACATAAAATACTGGATAAACCCTCTACAACCCCAATGGTAGGGCTAACCTGTATGCAACTACACCCACTTTCTTAAGAACCTCGAAGGATCCAATATATCGAGGGCTGAGCTTTCCCCTTTTACCAAACCTCATGACTCCCTTCATAGGAGATACCTTGAGCAGCACTTGCTCCCCAGCCTTCCCCAGCCTTCAAGTACATGTCCCTCACCTTTCGATTTGCATACTCTTTCTGTATACTTTAGGTAGCCAACATCTTAGTCTGAATAAATTTTACCTTTTCTTGAGACTCTTTAACCAAGTCGGTGCCCAAAGGTTTGACATCTCTCGCCTCAAACCATCCAATAGGTGATCTACACTTTCTCCCATAAAATGACTCAAACAGAACCATATCAATGCTGGAGTGGTAACTATTACTGTATAAAAACTCACACAACGGGAGGAACTGGTCCTAATGACCACCGAAATCAATCACAAAGCTCTCAACATATCCTCTAGCACCTGAATTATCTGCTCTGACTGACCATCAGTTTGAGGATGGAAGGCAGTGCTAAAAACAAGCTTGGTGCCCAACTCCTCATGCAACCTGTCCAAAAATTTAGAAGTAAACTTTGCATCCTTGTCTGAAATAATAGAAAGTGGCACCCCATGAAGTCTGATGATCTCCTTGACATATATTTGTGCCAACTGCTGAGAATTGTGATCTACCCAAACTGGCAAGAAGTGAGCTGATTTCGATAACAGATCAACTATTACCCAAATAGAGTCATACTTTCTTAATGTCTTAGGGAGCCCCACCACAAAATCCATGGCAATATGCTCCTACTTACACATAGGTATAGACATCCCCTGAAATAAGCCTGCAGGCCTTTGACGTTCATACTTTACCTGTTGACAGTTATGACTCTTGGACACAAAATCCACTATGTCCCTCTTCATCACCGGCCACTAATAAAGTTGTCTCAAGTCGCGGTACATCTTGGTCGTGCCTGGATGAATAGAATGACGCGAGCCATGGGCCACTGAAAGTATATCACTGATCAAGTCATCAACCCGAGGAACGCATAACCTTTCTTTAAACCAAAACACCCCTCCATCGTCGAGGGTGGAGTCCGCTCCCTCCCCACTCACTACCTTGTTCTGGAGTGCATTCAACTTCTTATCCTCGAACTGCTTGGCCTTAATCTGCTCCACAAAGGTTGATTTTACCTCGACACTAGCCAATATTCCACCCCCGTTCGAGACCCCAAAATGCATGCTCAAGGATGCTAGAGTCTGAAACTCTCTAGCTAATGGTCTCCTGGACACTCTAGATAATGACAAGCTACCCAAACTTACGGCCTTTCGGCTCAATGCATCTGCCACCACATTGGCCTTACCCGGATGATACTGAATGGTCACATTATAGTCCTTTAATAACTCCATCCACCGTCTCTGTCTTATTTTTAATTCCCTTTGATTAAACACATGTTGCAGACTACGATGGTCAGTGAAGACCTCATACTTGACACCATAAAGATAGTGTCTCCAAATTTTTATTGGAAATACCACCGCTGCGAACTCTAAACCATGGGTTGGGGTATTTCTTTCATAAGGCTTGAACTGCCTCGAAGCATACACAATAACATTCTTATCTTTTATCAACACAACACACAAACCCAAAAGTAAAGCATCACAAATTATAATGAAATTCTTACCTTCTACCGGCAGTGAAAGGATAGGCGTTGTAGTCAAGAGTGTCTTGAGATTTCAAAAGCTCTCCCCACACTGGTCTAACCAAACAAATGGCACCTCCTTTTGAGTCAACCTTGTCAAGTGAGTTGCAATAGATGCAATGTTCTTGATGAACCTACGGTAATAACAGGTAAAGACCCATAAATCTTCTCACCTTGATCACTGAACTAGGACGAATCCAACTCTTAACTACTTCAATTTTCTGTGGGTCTACCATCACACGCTTCTTCAAAAGCACATGCCTCTAGAAGGTAAGGGAAGACAACCAAAATTCACATTTGGAGAATATAGCAAACAACCACTTTTCCCTCAAAATTCCTAAAACAATATGGAGATAACCTGTATGCTCTTCCTTAGTTTTGGAGTACACAAGAATATCATCAATGAACACAATAACAAAAGAAACCAAAAAGGATTCAAAGATGTCATTCATCAAACTCATGAAAGTTACAGGTGCATTAGTCAATCCAAAAAACATTGCCAGAAACTCGTAATGGCCATACCCAGCTTTAAAAGCCATTTTTGGAATATCCTCCGGTCTAATCTTTAACTGATGATAACCCGGCCATAAATCAATCTTTGATAAAACTGTTGCACCCTATAGCTGATCAAACAAGTCATCTATACGAGGAAAAGGATCTTTATTTTGGATGGTGACCTTATTCACTTGCATGTAATTGATGCACATCCTCATACTACAATTCTTTTTCTAAACAAAAAGAACCGAAGCACCCCAAGGTGAAGCACTTAGACAAATAAAACCATTATCAAGAAGTTCTTGTAACTGAGCCTTGAGTTCCCTCAATTCTGTAGGAGCCAATCGATATGGTGGAATAGATATGGGAGGAGTGCCTGGCTCTAAGTCAATACAGAAGTCGATATCCCTATTCAGAGGCATACCCAGTAAATAGAAAGAAAACCTATCCTGAAACTCGAAAACAATCAAAATCGACTCAATAGAAGGGGACCCTGCACCCACGTCTCGAAGATGAGCTAAAAATATTGAACACCCCTTCCCAACTAGCCTCTTAGCCTGGACATAAGATATAATCCTTATTGGTCTGGCCTTATACACGCCCTCCCACTCTAGTTGCCTCATCCCAGACATAGCTAGATTCACTATTTTAGCATTACAATTTAAAACAACATGATACAGAGATAACTAGGTCATACCCAAGATTATATCAAAGTCCAACATATCCAAGATAATTAAATCTACCTAAGTCTGAAAACCCACAAATAAAATAGGACAAGACTGATAAACATGGGTAACTACCACAGCTTCTCAACCGGAGTAGACACATGCACAAGATAGTCAAGAATATCACAAACCAAACTCAGACCCATAGCAAACTAAATAGACACATAAGAATAAGTGGACCCCATATCAAATAAGATAAAAGCCATCTGGTCACAGACATAAATAGTACCTCTGATCACTGTGTAAGAAGCCTCAGCATCAGTCTTTCCCGAAAATGCATAATAATGAGCCCGGTCATCAATCTGAGCTAGCTCTTTACCTAGTTGTGCTCCCCCGCTGCCGTTAGCATGACCACCTACCTTATTTCCCCGTCCACCCTGTAGATGACTCCTGCCATTTCCCCCTCTTCTACCTGCTAGAACCACTTCCCGAGCCTGCTACTGTGTCTGGCCATTCGCCTGTCTCACCGGACACTCCCTCTTAAAAATGACCAACAACACCACAACGATAATACCCACGCTTCAAAGAAGGCCGACTGGCAGAAGAATAAGAAGCCCGTTAACCTCTAACAACCTAAATTTAAGAAGGTCCTTTAGCCAGTATCACAGTAGAAGCTGGCATAGCTGACTGAATAGGGCAAGCTGAAAAGGCCTGCTGGCCCTTAGAATAGGATCCACTAAAATTCCCAACATTTTGAGATTTCTTGGCTAACATCTTAGCCTGTCCTGCCTGCGCCACACCTTCCAACTTCTTCACATAATCTGACACATCATTGAACCCCTTTCCCACAAAATTCATTTGCATAGTCAACACCTAAAGGTCATAGTTCAACCCCTTAACAAAAAGAGAGTTGTTTCTTCCTCCATAGTCAACAACGGAGTGGCATAATGAGATAGGACATGAAACTTAGCCTCATAAGATGCAACTGACATATCACCCTACTAAAAAGCCAAGAACTCATCCTTCTAGTGATCACGGAGGGCACGAGGTACATACTTATCCAAAAACAGAGCATGAAATTATTCCCAAGTCAAATGAGGCAAAATAGGTGACCGACACTCAATATATGCTCTCCACCACTGCTTAGCATCTTTCTCCAGTAGAAAGGTCACAAACTCAACCGCATGCTGCTTCACAATACCCATCTTGTGCAGTCTCTCATAGCAATCAATAATAAACTCAAAAGCATCCTCAAATTTTATACCTTAAAACATAAGAGGTTCATCTTCAAGAACTTACTCAGCAGGTCATGTTCAGTACCAGTAATCACAGAACCTAAAATTGGACGGGGAAAAATATCCGTCCCCAAAGTCTAATCCATCCTAGGAGCCATAACAATAGTAAGGTGCACAACTGGATCCTAATAAGTTAGAACAGTGCTGGTGGCTCTAGTCCTAACCAATATGCTCAGAAAAGCCAACACTTGTTGAATTATCTCAGAAGACATGGAAAGTAGAGCTACATCCTAAACTGGTGTCGCCACCTCGGGCTCCATCTTCTGCTTCTCTCTCCTCAAAATGATCTTGGGATGGGGAAGGGGATGCTGCCCTCTTATTAGCCTGACTCGCAACTGCTTAAGCTCCACCCCTGGCGGGTGTGGCTCATCCCCGTCCTCTCCTTTCTCTCCCTCTCACTCATCCTCTTTCCCTCAAGTCAAGATCCTCAACTGGAGCAGCTGGTGTTGGGGCTGCTGCTGGGGTTTCGTTCGACCTAGTATTCACCATCTGTGGACAAAAGAGTGAAGGATCAGATACCAATTTAGATCACCAGATACCAATTAGAATCAAGTCATAGCACGAAAGAAGAAAGAAAGACAGATTTTTCCTAAAGTACTGTAGCCTCCTGAAGAAAAGTACAAACATTTTCGTACCGTTTTGCGAGACTCCACAGGACCTATTTTGGTACAATGAGATCGAAGAAAGCTAGGCTCTGATACTAAGTTTGTGATGACCCAAACCTGTCATGAGTGACACCCACACTACTCACCCGGTGGGAGAACCAATAACCCCGGAAGCATTGATCAACTCTCAAGTAAAAATAAGAGAACTATCTCATAAATAGTGTAATAACCATTCAATCTTAACAACTTAAGAATGTGCAGAAACAAATACCAAGCAGAAATCTCCTAGGATCCAAAAGTCGGTGTACCAAAACATACTAAGAATATCAAGTGGAGATGCAACCCCAAAACTGTTAGAAGTAACTAGTCCAAACAAAGGACAGTGTCTAAATAAGAGAAAGATCTAATGGTAGCCCGGAGTGCTGCTCACCCTTAAATCCAGAATCAACGGATGGAATCACAATTGAGGTTTCATAGAAGATGCTGGAATATGCGTTGCACTCACAGAAGTAAATACATGTGTAGTATCAGTACACAAATAAAACACATTGTACTAGTAGTATCAGTACACACATGCTAAGGGTTATATACCCACCCACTAGCAATGACCTACAAGGGACAATTACCATTCATGTACTAAAAACCCAGACATGAATGTCTGTAATCCTTAATCCAACAACCTGTGAGAACGTCTCAAATGCCAAAACATTCCATAATTTACAATATAATAGGCCAAGTCATAAAACAAGTAGACATTGCAATGACATCACATGGATTAACCAATCACCCTACAAAGTAGTTAATATACACATATAACACAAGTTAGATTAAATACACTCCATCACCTACCTCAAACTAAGCTTGCACAACTCTCAACCTGAGCTTTGCCTTTTCGTACCTTTTTCGCTTGCTCGTGGTCTAAAATATGCATACAAACACCACATTAACGAAATGACCTAATATGGTGAGAGTTATAAGCCACCCCCAACCTCTAAGGTCAGTTCATAATCATTCCTTAATCCTTCTAGGGCTATTTTCCTCGTAATTCACCTAAAACTACCAATTTCATGGAATGATTAGTGAATTAATAGAATGCAAGGCCGGTTTCATGGTTAACAAACAAAACCCATTAACCTAAAGCTCAATTTCACCCTTTCACCAGAAAGCATACCAAAATCCACCCTAAAACCCTCCCCGAACTTAGTAATTTACGCCTTCTAAGGATTAAGAAGTACTTGCAAGTTAAAGGGAGTGAATTCCTTACCTTAACAAAGCTAAACGGAGGTAAACCAGTGATTTGTGCCCCAAATAGCCTTCCTCTTGCCCTAAAATGAGTTTATAAAATAATAATCTATTTTGGGGTTTAATTCCTTTAATCTACTATTTCTAACACTATAGTGGTAGGCCACCGCTATAGCAACCTTGACCACTTTGACCACTGCTATAGCGATAATTATTCTGCTATAGCAGTCACTGCTATAACGGTCACCGCTATAGCGATGTGTCAACTGCTATAGCGGTTTCGACGGGATAGAATGTCTGACTTCACCTAAAAATCCCCCTTTTTACAACACACCTTGATCCTGTTACATTCCGAATAATGCCCTTTACGCTAAGGTCAATTTTGGGAGTTCAACTAACCCAAATTCAGTTCCGTAAGATCCTACGGGTTTCTTATTGCCTTAGCTAACTAGGAATCAACACTGTTCCCACCAAACTGATTTAAATTATTCCCAGATTTTCCAAGACTATCCCTCTTTCCGAAACAAAATGAAACTAGCCTAGCCCAAAATTTATAACTTTCAAACCGGAAGGAATTTAGACACGATATTTGGAATGTAAGACTTTTACATAACAACCAAGAGGGTCATTATAATATATATATATATTCCCTTTTTGTTGATTTATATTACTGTTTTATTCTTATTTCTCTATCTTCCACCTGTTAGCTCGTTACTCGTGGTTTCGAGTTATGATTTATCTTACCTACTAGTTAGTTAAAGTAGGTTCCATCATGACTTGAGTTTTTGGGTCGTGACAGCTAGCTTTTGAAAATAACAAATATAACCAAAATCATAGATAAGGAACAATTGAGAAGAGATTAATTCAAATTGATAGATGAATGACCATTCACCACACACAAATAAATAAGAACAATTAGTTATAGTGATGCAAAATCTAGAAAAGTATTATAATAAAATTACTCCCCAAATTTTGAAGTGCACTAGAATTACTGAATCAAGGTTAAGACCTCAAAATCGACATGTCCAAATTTATGAGTCTAAGCAAACAAACTTGAAGACTTGAGGACGATGACAAATAAACAAGGTAATAGAAAACCTATCGATCAAGGTCTCTACCGATATTTAAAAAGTAGATATTTAATTTCTTTTCATATATTATTTTTTTAGTGTTCTTCCCATATATTTGAGGAGTGTTTAGTAATTTTTCTCATTTATTTAATATAATGATAAAGAATGTGAAAAGTAACTTCTTATATAAGAGTATGTTGACTCCAGAGGCATATTCAGAATTTTAAGAAGATCAACAAATATAATATAATCAATAGTATATTATTCACCAGTCACGATGTCGGAGATTAGTAGCAACTTTCAATAAATCATCATATTGTAGAAAAAAATTGATTCCCACAGTCAATTTGAATATGATCTTTTCTAAAAAAAAAAAATTTGAAGATAGTGTTGATGAAGTATGCTGATAAATGCTCCACAAAATAAATCAAATCACGTTATTAGAAAATAAATAATTTTTAATAAATATAAACTAAATCAATATTTGTAGAAAATAGATGATTTTAGATATAAAAAAGAGGTAAAAGCACAGTATTGTTAGAAGAAATATATGCTATCATCAAAAGACAATATTACAAATCATGTGTAAGATCAAAACTCATTCATACTCAAGTCTTTATAAGGAACATATATACATTATACCACTTATTGAAATCTATTGCAAATTAGGGCATCTCTTAGTGATGGTAATTCACCACAATACGTACTCGACAAAAGTGAGGTTTAAAAATTCTATTATATAAAAAAATAAGTACACCTTATTTTGTTATGAAACGAAAGCCTCAAAACTTCAACCTCAAGATTTTGATTAATTTATTTTTTTGTTTGTTTTGCTCGAGCTCTTTTTCCTTTTTCCTTTTATTTTGTGTTAATTGTATTCTCTATGGTGTGTGTTCTGGAGTGTGTTTGTGTATGTATTATGCATTGTCTCCTTTTTGTGTGTGTCATGTAGGTATATATAGGTGTATGATGTAGTTGTGTCGGCTTATTATTTGTTATGGATAGGAGTAACATGTTGGGGTTAATTAGGATGGTGGATTTTGGATAGGATTAGGATAAGGTGAGGGGGAGAGATATTAGGAATCTTCCCATTTATTTTTCATATATTTATTATAGTCAATATTCAATATGACAAAAACAATGATATAATAATTTGAGAAAAAAAATGAAAAGATGATTTTGTCTATTGCAGAGTCTTTTAATGAAGGAAAAGAAGTTCAATCAACATTTCTAAGGACCTTCACACTTTTACTATAATATAGATTTTGTGTCATCTTTCCAACTTTTTTACCACTCTTTATGATGAGTTTGTGAATTAAAATCTCCAACTTAGCTCACATATTGAATTTATGCAAACATGTGTTATTTGAATATAAAATATCCAACTTAGGTCATTAAATTGAATTTATGCTAATAGTTGTTATTGGATAATTCTGGGACATTTTGGAGTGAAAATGAGAAGAAAAATTCGTCAAAGAAGGGAATGAGGTGAAACTCAGACTACAAGAGTAAGAAGTAAAATAAAGAACGTAAAAAAATGAAGTAGAAATTGGACGCCATGAGTAAACATTGGGCCAAAGCCAACACCGAATGCTGAACTGCTAAAAGCCTGAAAGGAAATGCACAATAAGAGCAAGTTTCATGCCAGAAAGGCACCAATTTCCTGAAGCTGAAAATTGATGTGTTTTGCACTCAAAATGCATTCAGGGCATTGATACCTGAATCTATGTCGAGTCTTAATAGGATATATTTTGCTTTCTTGTAAGACCAGTTCTGTCGTTACTAAAATCACTGCGTTTGAAGGGCACGGGGTACAGGGATTTCTTAAATCTTTGAAAAATGTTCATAAAAGACTTAGTTAAATATATTTAGAGTAGAAAAAATTTGGGACAGACTAACGTCATCCCGCTATAGCAGTGCCGTGGTAGCGGCCTACCAAGCACTATAGCGAGGGAACAAAAATAATCCACTTGAGTTTTAAAGCTCCTTTTTCTTTTCAGCTGTAAACTAGAACAAGACTTTGTTCTTAAAACCTCTTAGGATTTCCTAAAGGCTCTGGAGCAATGAAGGAGAAGGAGTACACTTAGAAGGGGTGAAACCTGACATTTTCTTGCGGTATTCATGATAGAGATTGCTAGAACAGAGTACGACCACTGATATCACATCTCTTGGCTGATGGACAATCTCGAAGTCTATGTCCTGACTTTCCACAACCAAAACATCCATCCCAACCCATCAAACATTCTCCGGGGTATTTTTCCCACACTTCATACAAGTTAGGAAAGTATGACCAGTGGAAGCACTATAATGAGACTTAGATCCTGGTGCTCTAATTTTTTGATCCTACATGGGTGCGAATGATGGTGCTGGAGCACTAGCGAATGATGGTGCTGGAGCTGAAGATCTTTGCTAATAATGAGAGCGATTTCCACAACCCAAATTCTGCTTAGAATAGTCAAAGTTGTCTGTTCTAGCTCTCTTTGTCTCCCTTTCCTTCTCTTTTATCTCTTTGTTCACAATCTGCTTAGCATGAGTCATAAGTATAGAGATGTCCATATCCCTAAAAAGCATGGCAGTCCTGTACTCCTTAACAACTGTCTTAGAAATAACTAACATAAACTTACTCATTCGAGCCCTTGGCTCTGCAACCATCTCTGGAGCATACCTAGATAGATGGGTAAACTTCAGAGAATATTCCTCCACAGTCATATTAGCCTGCTTCAGGTTGATAAACTTCTGAACCTTAGTTTACTTTAGCTCACGGGGAAAGAATCTGTCCAGAAAAGCAGTCACAAACTTATCCTAATCAACTAGGTTTGCATCCACATGCCTACTCTCCTTCCACTGCTTGTACCATGTATGGGCTACTTCTTTTAACTAATAAATGGCTAAGCCTTCACTCTCAACTGGAGTAATGCCCATAATTTTAGTTATCTTCTGAATCTCATCTATAAAGTCATGTGGATCTTCATCCACCTTTGAACCATAGAAATCTGAAAGGTTCATTCGAGTAGTTTCCCGAACTCTCATAGCAGATGCGTTCCTATTCGAGTTAGCTGGTGCAACAGCCTGCTGATTGACCTTATTGGTCATCGCCTGAGCAAGCACCTGAAATGCAACCCTGAATTTAGCATGAGACACTTACTCATTCAGGGGATTTGTTGGAGCTGGTGGAGCTTGGTGATTTCCATTATTGTGCCTTCGTCCATTAGCACTTTTGGGAGACATTTTCTGTAAATGTATAAAGCACGAATTAGAAGGAGATTTAATAGATTTCACACTCTATCGCATGATATAAACATGAAAGAAGTAAGAATATCCCAAAATATTTCGTAGCCTCTCCCTCATAAGTATGGCGCACTTCACACCCATGAACGAGGCTCTACTTAATGCGACTTTCATACACCCTAGGATATTTTAAACCTGATGCTCTGATACCAAGTTTGTCACTATCCGAGACTACACCCTAGATGCAACATAGTGCTTAGAGTCATAAGTGACCCTAAGCTTACCCATGGCCTGGCACGACACTAAGAATGCTGAACATAACTGCAATATACTGAGCAAATCTCTAAAAATTGAAGCTTAATAATGATTATGTAGACCAATACCAATACCGAGTTTCAAAAAAAAAAAAACTAAAAATGTATGACATAACCATAAAGTTAAAAATCCAACTGTCTGTCTGAAAGCCTCTACTAATGATGAGTTGATGGGACAAGTCCACAGCTAACTCTAAAATTTTTGAAAACTAGAAAGAAATAATGAAATGAAACATAAACTCTCGTCCTCGGATGATGAGGACTCACCACTGTCAGCTGCTGGAAAGGCACTGGAATGTATAAACTGCGAGACTAATATTGAGCATCTAAACCTATTTCATGACACGATATAGTGCAAGAGAAGGTATATGATCAGTACTTTAAATGTACTGAGCATGTGAGATATGTAACTATAAAATATGCTGATAAAAACTGAAATGTGATGCTGAGATATGAAACTAAACTAAAGTACAATGACCTTTTCTGAGATGAATAAATATACATATAAATACTATGACTGGCATGAATTCACTCATGAGCATGTTCGGGCTATGGGAGACACTCTCAATTGGCGAGGACCCCTTTAACCAATGGTGGCATGTAGTTTGGGACTTGGATTATCTGAATCTGTGTCCTATCAGTCCTAAGTACTACTCCCATATCATATACATATACTCATAATTATAACTAAAGCTAAGTAAACTACATAAACTAGTTCAATTGTTGTAACTGAAGATGACTAAAAATATGAAACTAGTTATATGCAGTTTTAATATCTCTAGAAATCATGATAAACATGATATACTGAATACTTGTCTAAAATTATGCTTCAATTAGATGTTTCATACTAAATATTCAAGAATCTAGAATCGTGAGTTCATAACATGCCAACATAGACAAACGACTTATTTAAAATCATGCACAAACAAAAATTAATGATCATGAGATATCTAGAAACACAATTACTGAAATAAATTATAAGAATTGAGATACTTGAAATCTTGCCCTAATTCATGGATTTCTTACAAACTGAACTTGAAAGAATAGTAGGGCATGATGGTGAAAAGAGGCCTTCATTGAATACCCACATCCCTGGAGATTGGAGAAATAATGCTAAGAACTTGGACTTGGAGCTTTTGGAGAAGAACTCTAGATTCTTGGGACTTGAGAGAAAAGAATCACCTTCTATTATGTTTTTATGAGTTTGGGTGAGAATGAAAGTAGAAGGGTCCACTAATCCCTTTTAATTCCTCTCAAAATACCCTTAAATGATGTAGTATAGGTCTAGGAAATAGAAAAAAATACAAAAATACCCCTACTAAAAGGTAACTGTTTTTGCTGTACCCAGTCGTCATGGGTCACAAGATGATTTTTCGTATCTAATAATGACTCATTGTTGAACTAGTTGTGACTAGGTAAGATTTTCTAGGCTGGGGATGACTGGGACACAACGACTCGTCGTTACTAATGACGGGTTGTTGTGTGGACTCATTTCTTAGGAACCTAAATTGTCAACCCTCAGGTCCTCATCAAGACGAGTGACTCAATAAGTCGTCTTAGGTGATGATGACTCATTGTCTAGAGTCTTCACCACTTGGCCAAGCTTTCAACTTTCAGGACTTGAGGAAATTTTCACTCAAAATAAGTCACTCGACGGCTCGTCGTGCCTGGCGATGACTTGTCCCTTGGAGTCATTGCCACTGGAAGGAAAGTTAATCTTCAAGACTTTTGGCTAATACTCAGGATGGATCACCCAATGAGTTATTGACACTGACGATGACTCATTGCCTGAGTCGTTCTGTGAAAAATTTTCTGGTTTTCTGACTGATTTTCTGTGCTAAGTCTGAAATGGAGTCTTAGTAACTTTTGTGGTATTAGATTTTTCTTGCTCTTATTTAGAGAAATTAAGCACCTCTTGCCTAATATTTTGACATAAATAAATACTCAATTCTCAAACCAAGATCTCGCCCAATAATTTCAATTAAAACACACTCAATTTTCATACAAAGACACAATCAAAAGCAACCCTAAGATAAACAAATCTTGGTTGCATTTTCCACCAACTTGTACAAGACGAGGATGTAATAAAATTAAGCACAAGAAGAACATACCTTAAGATTTTCTGTTGAGGGTTTCTATGAAATCACTTGGGCGATTTGGAGATTTTAGGGACATTTTCAAAGTTATGGGAATTGGGAAATTAAATTTGAAAAGGGTGAAAGGGGTATGACTGACCCTAATTTTTTACATACCTGAACCCGATGCCATACGATTGGGTGTTTACGTGATCACGAAGAGTTATTCACAATATCACGTGATCACTATTAGATTACACGTTTTCGTGAAGGTTACTTAAACTTTAACTTATCGCGATCGCTAGTGTATCTCACACAATATCGATGCTTCAGAGGAATTCCAAAACTGGGCTGCTACTGTAATTTTGGCGATGTGATGGTCAACTTTGGCGATCCAAACACTCCAAAACAGTTCCATATCTCCCATTTTCATGTAGTACAACTCCGAACTTAATTCAAATTTTTGCATCCAAACTTGTTCAAATCACTTCATATACTTCTGAAACTCTGTGAATTAGTCAAAAATAAAATCCTAATCTATTCTAACAATCAAAATTTCAAAATAAATTCAAAATATTTTGAGAACTAGTTAAAAAGTGTATGCGGTCGCTAGCAATATATTTACCCAACTCAATGACTCGGAGTCGATCCCACAAGGAATAATATAAATGGTGATTGAGAAAATAAGAAATTAAAAACCACTCACTCTTATCCAAATTGACATAAATATTTTTTGGGGGGTTTCGATTAGAAAGAAATACAAAGATAGAATTAATAAGAAGAAGGATAGAGTGATCAATGACTTACACAAACTATGAAAACAAGGAATATGAGAATGGGGAATTGATTAATATCAATGATTCATTGTATTTAATTAATTACTCACTAATAATCACGAATTTAGCAATTAACTTTTGATTTGAAATTACTCACTTATGTCTCTCGACCAATTGTGGATTTATCTTCACTTGTTTTCTCGAACCAAGATAAGATGCATTAACCACAAACCAATTTTAGGTACACTAGGATTTTTCCTATCTCTAGCTTAAATCCAGTAGATAGGGTTTAAAGCCCCAAATCGTACTACTTAATCTTTCACAACTTCAATGAACTCTCTCAATCTTAAGTAAATGGGAAATTCCACTCTAATTTGCTCTCTCAAGCTCAATTAAAGTAGAAATCAAATAAAGCACAAAATTAATTAGATAAGCAAAAAACTCATTCATAAACTAATGAATATTCAATTAATACAAAAGTATAAGATAAAATCAAAACTCAAATTTAAAATATAAATATTGCACTATCTCTAACTACAATATCCAAGTATGTATTTAATAGCTACACCCAAAATTAGTCACTACAAAGCTAGAAATTGAATAAAGGATTAAGAATTTCTTATGACAGCACTCCAATCTTCTTTTCTCAGGGTGTTGGTTGAACAACCCTAGCTTCCAAGCTTGAAAAATATGCCAAAGATGTTTTTCAAAGAGGATGGAATGAGGTTTTATATGGATTGAGGTCAAATTATGAACTTCTGAAACTGTCTCTGACGCTTGAAACTTTTCTTCATCGATATCACGAACATGACCCATGCGATCGTGTGAGTTTGACTTTTATTTGACCAAAATTTCACTCAAATTTAAAATACAAATATTGCATTATCTCTAACTACAATATCCAAGTATGAATTTAACAACTACACCCAAAATTAGTCACTACAAAGCAAGAAATTGAAGAAAGAATTGAGAATTTCTTATGAAAGTGCTCAAACATTCTCTTCCAAGGGTGTTGGTTGAAGAACCCTAGCCTCCAAGATTAAGAAATATGCCAAATATACTTTCCAAAGAGGTTGGAATGAGCTTTTATATGGATTGGAATCAAATTGTGAAATTCTGAAACTTACCCTGGCGCCTGAGACTTTTCTTCATCGCTATTACGTCAATTGATAATGCGATCATATGGCATTGACTTTGACTTGCTCACAATCGTGAGCCTTTTTCTTTACGATAGCGATGACCGATTTTGACCAGTTTTATTAGCTTTCTGTTTCAGCTCATTTTCCTCTTGATTCCACTTCAACTGCTCAAATCTCCTTCTAAATCTCAAGATATCTGAAATAAACATAATTCAACTAATAATTAGCCTCATATTATAGATTAACAATACAAATTTGTAAGAAAAGAGATAAAATCACCAATTATCAAATTCCCCTACAATGATGCTAAAAAAATATAATGCGTCCAGACGCACACACAAGTGTACGTGATCGTACAAGTATTATAGAGGCTTTTTCAAGACAGATGTCAAACCCACAGGGACTTGTGTCTTAGAAAAATATTCAATTTAATTTATATTTTAGTTTTAATAAGTGCAATTAAAACTGAAGAAATTATTTGTTTTATGATTCGAGAGTTAATAATAAAAGTAATGAAGTAATTAAAATTATTGTAATCACTATTAAAGAGATATTCCAGGGACACGACATTATTCACACTCATGTATAGCATCAAATTCACCTCGACGATCTTTGTTTCACTAATTATTGATTACAAAGTTGATTTTATTAGTCAGAATTGGTCATCCTCTAATCGTCTATTCAAACTAACCTCACAACTATATCATTGAGCAAGGATGTGAGAATCTAATTCAAACGCATTTACTTTATCTTCCTGTTTGTAACCAAGTAAGGTGGGCTAAGTATATTGCTATCGTAGCCATAAATCAACTCCTAATGTTATTTAAGAGATGATATTACCCACCCCCTATATTCTTTGTCCTATCCCTACATTTCTTTGGTCCGTTAATTTGGGGATTAAAAATTTATTCTACTGTTGGTCAGACACTAAAATAATAAGCATAAGAATATAGAAACAATTGTATGAGAAACAAACTTCATCAGTTCAAAATAATACTATACAATCATGTTCTAGCCACAATCCCTGAACAAGGGATTTTGGCCACTCATAATCAAAAACAAACTTACAAAATATAAGTTGTTCATGGAAGAATTAATGAGTAAAAGAGTAAGAAAATAAACCCTAAGAACAAGCCTCCTCATTTTTTTTCTACTCCAAGACATGTTGAGTGAATGTTTTATTTCACTAACTGTCCTATTTATACTAAGGCTTGAAAGTTGAAGACGAGAGACCCCTGAGGCGTGGCATGATCTTGAGCGCTCCAAATAAGCAGCGTGCCATGGCATTGGGCACACCAAATCTCCATCTAGCGTGGCATGGTGCCAATGCTCAGCCTTACTATTTTGCAACCTAAATTTTTTTCAACTTCGTCTCTTGCTCTGTGACACATTATGGAATGCATTGGATCTCCTCCATAGAACGAATCGGACTTCAAACACCAAATATTTCTCATCTAGTATCCCTTGGGCCTTTATCAGTCTTTCTTAATTTTTGGCTTGATCCGGTTGCATTTTCACCATGCAAATAGCCTAATCATGTATATTAGTCTTTAGACACCATTTATTCAAAACATATGAGAATATATATCAAATTGTTCTAAAACTAAGCTAAAGTATGGGTAGAAAGAGGGATTTGGACGTATAAATAAGCCCAAGATCAGAAGTCCCTTGGGAAAATGCTTAGACTGGGAAAGACTGGACTTGCACGATAGCTAAAGTCTTCTCAAAATGAGCAAATTTTGAAAGGAAATTTTGTCTCTATTTCAAGATCCTCATTGAAGGCCCTCCAGTAGCAGAACACTAGCCTACAGTAAATAACATGAACACTCATCAAAAGAAAAAGATATACGTAAAGAAAGAAACCTAGAGCGCATAAAATACTAACCCTAGCAGTGACGTGAGCACAATAATTGATCAAACACTATGTCAAAGCCACATCCATCTTCCGACAATCTTTGGCAGAGGCCACTGCATTTAGGTAGTTAACTACCCCCACCAACTGTGACCTAAAACTGACTTTATTAGGAATTTGAAACACTGTTGACTGGTATTATGTCAAACCCCACAACGTGCAATGAAAAGAGTTAGGGATAGAATGGAGACTTGTAAAAGTTATCGGCAGATAAACATTAACCCCCACCAATTGTGACCTAAAACTAACTTTATTAGGAATTTGTAACACTATTGACTGGTATTGTGTCAAACCCCACAACGAGCAATGAAAAGAGTTAGGGATAGCATGGGGACTTGTAAAAGTTATCGGCAGATAAACACTCATACACATCAAGCTAGCAGGTTTCAGGATCCAATGTTCAATTGGGACCTCCAAAGAGGATTGAGGAGCAATGGCATATTTTTTTTATAAACAATCTAGGGCCTATCCTCAGCAGGTATCACCATGGGCCGAGTCTCACACTCTGCTTTTCTAGCACTTTCTAGCTCCTGGAATAAATGAGTGGCCGCGAGGCAAGTTTCGACGGGGGCACCTACTTCTCTAGTCGGCGATACAACCCCAGATTCCTCAAAGCCTTCATCTAAGGAGAGTGACTCAGAAGCAAACCTCATCTTTAATGATCTTGATCATTTTATTCTCCCTGCTCTATATGGGTAAGAAACAACCTTGGAAGGATAATCTGACATAATATCAACAAGGGCATGAAGTGGACTGGAAGGTTCTCGATCCATCAAGTTGAGAGCAACTATCTAAGATGACAAAATCACTGGACAATAAATCAGTCTTGAGAAGAAAGATTCTGAGGAAAATGAATATGAAAGATAGATGCAAACATAAAACAGTGAGAGTACCATGGTTCTTGGCTTCCATCCAAAACAGTTGGATAATTGCGCCCAAGACCGACTGGCGACTATAAAGGCACTAAAAATTATTTCAACCCATTAGCAGAATTTTTTGATTAAATGAAGGAAGGAAGTTTCTGAGGGAGGATTCCATCAGGAAGTTGCACAAAGTTCATGGACGATAAACCATAGACGATAAATAGCAAAGGAGAAAGAAGGAAATGAGTGAGTCTCAACTACAATTACTTATGACGAGAATTCCAGGTCACATGATGCATAACTTTGGAAGGGTCCTTGTGGGCCATGAAAATGAAGTGATTGGCCCGACGTTGGTCCTTAAAATCATACAAATTGCCTAGGAGAGATCTCCCACCATGGATGGATAATTTAACCATCCCTCCTCGAGGCAATCGAAGGGAAAAAATGTGGAGTAGATAAGCCAGGGGAAATTCTTCGCCAGCTGAAGTGGCTAGCACGCGAAGGCAAGCACTAAATATCCATACCCCTGGGTCAAGATGGCTAAGGCACATGTCAAAGGTATTATAGAACCAAGTGATCACTTCATCCACATGATTTCCAATACCCAAACTAAATGGATAGGTGTAGAAAAAAGTGTGATCAGGCCTAGGCAGATTAATGCTTTCATAATTCCCCAGTAGGCCACCCACAGTCTCTTCGAACAATGGCTAGGTTGCCCTTCTTCATGAGGAAATCCAATTTGCTCACTATTTTATCTTTCCCTTTTGGCTCTTTGCAAGATAGGACTCTGAAGTCTTCATCAAAGAAGGAGAAATTAGGGAGAATTTCATTGACAAATGGCTTAGAAAGGTTAGACTCTTTGCTCTTACCCTTTGTAGCGCTGCCAGGGGACAGAAGGAAAAAAGTGGTTTCAAGGCGGACCTAGACATGAAGAATTGGAGCATGGGACAATTCAAGAAGACATACAAGAAGTTTTGCAAGACAAAAAGAAGGACAAGATGCACAAAGAATGATGGAGCTCGCTGAGTTTATATCTGCAAAAATAGATAGCCTACCCTAAAAATGCCTTAGGAAGAACACAACTTTTTTGACAGACCATGTGTCGAAAGAACGATTCACGAAGAAAGGTAGCATTTCATCCACAAAGAGAAGAAGAAAAATGGGGCGTATCGAGCAATGATATTATTCTATTTTCTTTTTGTAACACCCCGTACCTTCTCGACCCTACTTTCCAACCTTGAACCATGTTTACCCTAGGTTCGAGAGAAATAAGTACTTATTTTGTATTGTTATTGATGGAACATTCGATATTGTGCTAGTAAATGTGATTAGACCTTTGTAGTAGGTGTTTGTGACTTTGTGGAGCATTTGTAGGGTGAAAAGTGAGGTTTAAGGGACAATCAAGCAAAGGATCTTAAATATAAGAGGTAAGCAAAAGGTTGGGACTTGAAAGATCCAACCAAATCCGCAAAGAAAAGTCGAAATAAAAAATTTATCATGGGGCGCCGCAGGTGGCGTACCAGGCCGCTTCTGGCCGAATTTTGTTTGGAACAGGCATCAAGGGGGTGCTCCCAGGTGTGTGCCAGGCCGCTCCTGGCCACCTTTCTAGAGCTGAAATTTTTCTAAGTCTCTAGGGCGCCTGGGAGCATGTCGGGGTGCTTTTTGCCAGATTTCTTCTACGATTATTAGTCTATAAAGAGGACTCTTGGCTTATGGTATCATTATTACATCATAGTAGGAATACTCTTGAGCAAGTTTGGCATCCGAGTGGGGATTAATTCTTCGTCACAAGGGTTTTATCAAATTATGTTCAACTAAGCCATGAGTGGCTAGAATTTCTCATTTTTGAGATTGAGGCTATGAACATGAATCTCGTGAGTTGAATATTGTTGTAACATTAATGGAATTATTTAAACATGAGATAATTGGAGTATTACACATTGAAATTGGTGGGCTAAGTTAATATGTGTAAATGGGCTCAATTTAAGGCCCAAAATGGATTAAAAGACATGGCCCAAAGAGCAAATGACCCATTCTTCCAATTTGACTAAGTAAAACATGACATTTAATGCCAAGAAGTGGATAAGGATGACTTGAGGGGTTATATAAAGGCAAAAACCATATTTTTATTCCAACAATCACACATGTCATTTTCTAGATATTTCCAAAACATTTCTCTATTTTCCAAACCCTAAGGCAACCATTTTCTTTGGACACTTTGGACAAGATCATTACCTTGCAAGCTTGGGTAAGAGTTTATTCTTGTGATTTGATATATTATATACATGAGAGATGGTGTAGATCATGATGGTTATGTTGACAAAGGTTGAATAGGGCACTTTTGCTTTTTGCTAAAAGATGTGCCATCTTTGTGATTTAAACTTGAAAGGAGACTTGGGGTTTTGATGAAAGTGCATGGTGTGAATGAAATATCAACATGTATGGTGTGGTTATGTTCCTTGACTTGTTATTTTTCTATGAGGGTAAATTGTGGGATTGTTGTCGATATGTTGTTATGAAGTGTATTGAGGTGACTTGATGGAGTAATTGTGATGTTGTTTTGATGGAGAAGTGTAAAGTATGAACTTAGTGTGACATGCTATTGATTTATGATGTATTGGTCAATGTATGGAATGTTGTGGTATTGTTGGTATGATAATTTCATAAATGGTATTGTCAAGGGGGAAATGACATTTTAAGGCAATCATGTAACTCATTATCGTCGTATGCACTTGTAAGGTAGATAGTTATTAACGTGAGCTCCGCTATGTACTTGTGTTGTAGAGTGAAATTTAAGGAAGGAGCTGAACTATTGTATTCACATATAGGATTGTGTATTCATATTGGGAAGATAAGGTATGTAAGGTTACTCTTTTCGTATCCTTCAGCAGTTCATAGTGTTCGCATTGTAATTGTACTTGTTCCATTCCGAAATGTCCTAAGGTATCCTATTTTCGGTTATCAATTATTATTAATCACATGTTCCGTACTCATTGATCAATTGTGATTCACATGTCTCATATTAATTGATTAATGTTCCAAAGTTCCTATTGTTCCAATAATGCTATGTTCAAAGTTCCAATAATGTGCAATCACCAATGTATCAATCTCATAGAAGTAAAGAAATGAAGTAATGGATAATTGTTTGTATGTTCTTGAGTTACATCCCAGGGGCGATATAAAAGCCTAGCATGGGTTATCACAGTTACATCCCAGGGTTGATATAAAATCCTAGCATGGTTCATCACAGTTACATCCCAGGGGCGATATAAAAGCCTAGCATGGGTTAATTACATCCCAGGGGTTAAAATACCTAGCATGGGTTAAATCTCACCCAAGGGGCGATAGAAAAGCCTAGCATGGGTAGAACAATAAAGATGAATAAATGTAAAGGCCGATGAAGTAAAGGATGTAATGTACATGATTCCACATATGTAGACCGGTGGTTTATCTGTACTGCCGATTCTCTTATATTTGATTTCATGGAAGTGCTTATATATCATACAGTTTCTTATGATCCTTACATACTCAGTACATTCTTCCTATTGACGTCCCTTAGGGAACTTACCTTACTTGCTGCAGGTACAGGTGCTAGTAGACCTCCACAGTAGGTTGCAGATCTTTTGTCGATCTTTGGTGAGCTCCAATTGGTTCGGGACTTTTTGGGTCTCGTATGTACATTTGTTTTGGTACTGTAATGTTGTATAAAGTGGGGACTTGTCCTGACTTTAGGATGGTTATGTCTATGCATCTGTTAGAGGCTTTGTAGACGGACGTGGTAAGATTAATGAAAGAATGTATGTCCATTTTGACTTGGTGTCCCTAACGGCCAAGTTTCATAAATGTATATATCACATGTTTCTATGACTTCCGCTATTGACATCTTATATCTCTATGTGATGGTGCTGCTTATTGAGTAACATGCATATGAATAGACATAGATGAAGATTGGTTCTCTCGGGCCTTATCGACTTTGGGTGCCAGTCTGCCCCATTGGAATTCGGGGCGTGACAAAAGTGGTATCAGAGCAGGTCGTCCTAAGGGGTTCTACAAAGTCGTGTCTGAGTAGAGTCTTGCTTATGGATGTGTTGTGCACCGTATTTTTAAGTAGGAGGCTACGGAACATTTAGGAGTTGTTTCTTTTCTTCATTTCTAGATCGTGCAATAGAGCGAATGTTGTAAGTGGAATCGTATCTGATAATTGGAATTGGTTTTCTTGTTTATAGTAAAATTTTGATGACAAGAAGAGGTAGAGGCAAAGGTAAGCATGTAGATATGTTTGCCGGTGAAGGAATGAGTAAATCACCACCTGGCCAAGCTAGTCAAGGTGGAGCAAACACTGAAATTGTATCGCGTTCTTCTTCTACTTTTCCAACTCCAGGAGAGCCAAGAAGTAGAGAAGTACCCGCAGAGCCGCCAATGAATGCCACTGACCAGGATTTAAGAAATGCAGTGCATATGTTGACTCAGATAGTTGCTGCACAAAGTCAAGGATGAGCTGGTCCAACGACAAATGAAGATGATGCAGCTAGAGTGGTGAGTCGCAGGACACAGGATTTTCTGAAATTAGACCCTCCCATATTCACGGGGTCAGATCCGAAAGCAGATCCACAGGATTTCGTGGACCAAATTCAAAGGGCTTTGGAGGTTATGCACGTGACTGGGGTAGAAACAGTTGAACTTACTGTATATAGATTGAAAGGAGAGGCGATATTGTGGTATGAAGATTGGAAGAAATCTCGTGACATTGGTGCAAATCCACCTAATTGGGAAGAATTTAAAACGACATTCCTTGATCACTATCTTCCCTATGAAATTTGAGAGGCTCGTGCGGATCAGTTTTTAAATCTCTGTCAAGGAAATTTGAGTGTTAGAGAATACAGTTTGCAGTTTAATTCTTTGGCTTGATATGCGCCAAATGTAGTAGCCACAATGACAGATAGGGTCCATCGATATGTGGACAGATTGGAGCCATATTTGGTAAGGGACTGCACTATTGTTGCTTTGAACAGAGATATGGATATAGCGAGAATTCAGGCTTTCACACAGAAAATGGAGGATCAAAGACAGAGAAGAAGGGTACATGAATCTGAAAGAGGACAATCCAAAAGAGCTAGACCTATGGGACAGTCTATGGCGTCCCAAGGAGAATCTAGGGCTCGGATGTTTCCTAGATCGCCTAGACCATCATTCTCCTATTCCACAACAGGCACTCACTCTCAATTTCGAGGGTTTAGAGGCGGTCAATCTGGGCAGAGTAGTGGAATTCATGAATCACAGGCAATATGATTTTCTCGTCCTCTGTGTCAGCGCTGCGGGAGGTATCATTTAGGTAAATGTCGGTTGGGGACAAATGTTTGTTTTTGGTGTGGTACAATGGGGCATATGATGAGAAAATGCCTACAGAGGAGCACGGGTGGTATAGCACGACCTATGGGATCAACTGTTGCATTATCATCATCGGTTCCTTACCTAGGTAGAGGAGTCCAGCCTATTGGGTGTGGTCGAGGTGCTAGAGGAGCAGCCAGTTCCAGTGGAACCCAGAACCGCACATATGCTCTAGTGGACCGGCAGAACTCGGAGGCTTCTCCTGATGTCGTCACAGGTACATTATCCATATTTTTGTATAATGTATATGCATTGATTGATTCGGGTTCTACATTGTCATATTTTACTCTATTGATTGCTGTAAAATTTGAAAGAACACCGAAATTATTAACTAAGTCAATTGAAGTATCTACACCAGTTGATGAATATATTGTTGCAAAAAGAGTATATCGTAATTGTGTGTTAACTGTGTGTGGTCATGACACACTGGTTGATCTCATTAAATTAGACATGGTGGATTTTGATGTCATAATGGGTATGGATTGGTTGGCTTCTTGTTATGCTACGATGGATTGCCGGGCTAAGAAAGTACATTTTTATTTTCCACAAACGAATGTGCTGGAATGGATGGGTAATGTAGGGGCACCAAGAGGAAAATTTATTTTCTATCTTAAAGCAAGAAAAATGATAGCCAAGGGGTACCTATGCACTTAGTACGAGTGAAAGCTACTGATGTAGAATCAGTAACTCCTCAGTCGATTCCAGTGGTTAATGAATTCCTCGATGTATTTCCTGACGATCTTCCAGGTTTACCCCCAGAATGGGAAGTGGAGTTTGGCATTGATGTAATTCCAGGCACTCAGCCTATCTCTATTCCTCCGTATAGAATGACTTCAGCAGAATTGCTTGAATTGAAGGAGCAATTGAAAGACTTGTTGGAAAAGAGCTTCATCAGGACTAGTATGTGCCCGTGGGGTGCACCAGTATTATTTGTATAGAAGAAAGATGGCACATTGAGAATGTACATTGACTATCGGTAATTGAATAAGGTAACGATCAAGAACAAATATCCCCTCCCCAGAATTGATGATTTGTTTGATCAGTTACAGGGTACCAAGTGTTTTTCAAATATTGACTTGAGGTCGGGTTACCATCAAGTCAGAGTTAGAGAAACAGATATACCCAAGACAGCTTTTCGAACATGGTATGGCCATTATGAATTTTTAGTTATGTCGTTTGGACTAACAAATGCACCAGCTATTTTCATAGATTTGATGAATAGGGTGATTAAGCCATTTCTAGACGTGTTCGTGACGGTGTTTATAGATGACATCCTGGTTTATTCAAAATCACAAGAGGACCATGCTAATCACTTATGGCAGGTGTTACAGATTCTCCGGGATCGTAAGTTGTATGCTAAGTTCTCTAAATGTGAATTTTGGTTAAAATTCGTAGCATTCTTGGGTCACATTGTGTCAGATGAAGGCATCAGGGTGGATACACAAAGGATCGAAGCGGTGAAAAATTGGCCAAGGCCTACAAAGCCCACGAAAATTCATAGTTTTCTGGGATTGGCCAGTTATTATAGAAGGTTTGTTGAAGGGTTTTCTTCCATTGCTACACCTTTAACAAAGTTAACACACAAGACAATTAAGTTTCAATGAAATGATGCATGTGAGAAAAGTTTCCAAGAGCTGAAAGATAAATTGACTTCTACACCGGTGTTAGTACTTTCGGAAGATACAGAAGGGTATGTAGTCTATTGTGATGCTTCCGAAGTTGGCCTAGGGTGTGTATTGATGCAGCACGGTAATGTAATTGCGTAGCCTCACGGCAGTTGCGACCACATGAGAGAAACTATCCCACACATGATCTTGAGTTAGCAACGGTGGTTTTTGCTTTAAAAATATGGCGTCATTATTTGTATGAAGTTCATGTTGATATCTATACTGATCACAAAAGTTTGCGATATATCTTTAAGCAGAAGGAACTCAATTTGAGGCAACGAAGGTGGTTAAAGCTCTTAAAAGACTATGATATCGATATCTTATACCACCCAGGGAAGGCAAATGTGGTAGCTGATGCGTTAAGCCGCAAAGCAGTAGGAAGCACTAGTGGCCAGTTGACGAAAAAGAAAGAGATAATCAAAGATCTACATCAACTAGCCAGCTTGGGAGTTCGCCTTCTTGAATCTCCAGATGAAGGGGTTATTGTGCAAAATGCAGCAGAATCCTCCTTAATAGCTGAAGTGAAAGAGAAGCAGTTTGTGGATCCTATGTTATTGCAGCTAAAAGAGAATGTACAATAGGGTCTGTAAAAGGCATTTGATCTTACGCAAGAGGGAGTACTTCAATGCCAAGGAAGATTATGTGTACCGGATGTAGATGAGCTGAGGGGACGAATTATGATAGAGGCGCATCATTCGCGATATTCTATTCATCCGGAAGCTACCAAAATGTACCATGACTTAAACAAATATATTGGTGGGGAAATATGAAAAAGAACATTGCAGAATTTGTAGCTCAATGCCCAAATTATCAACGAGTGAAAGTAGAGCATCAAAAACCAGGAGGTTACATGCAATGTATCAATCTTCCAGTCTGGAAATGGGATATGATTAACATGGATTTCATCACAGGTTTGCCTCGTACACTGTGGAAATTTGATTCTATATGGGTCATAGTTGACAGGCTTACCAAATCAGCGCATTTCCTACCAGTTAAGACCACATATACAGCTGAAGATTATGCAAGATTGTATGTTAAAGAAGTAGTGAGATTACATGGAATTTCGGTCTCCATTATATTGGACAGAGGAGCACAATTTACCGCACATTTTTGGAGATCTTTTCAGAAGAGCTTGGGTACACAAGTGAATTTGAGTACGGCCTTCCATCCTCAGATAGATGGACAAGCAGAATGTATTATCCAAACACTTGAAGATATGCTATGAGCTTGCACGTTAGATTTTCAAGGTAGTTGGGATGATCATTTGCCTATTATTGAATTTTCCTACAACAATAGCTATCATTCAAGTATCAAAATAGCACCTTATGAAGCTTTATATGGAAGGAAGTGTAGATCACCGATTGGATGGTTTGAAGCAGGTGAAACTGCTTTACTTGGGCTAGATCTTGTTCATCAAGCTATGGAAAAAGTTAAAGTGATCCAACAGCGGCTACAAATGGCCCAAAGTCGACACAAGTCATATATTCTAATGTTAGAAGAAGAGGGCTCGAATTCGCCATGGGTGATTGGGTATTCTTGAAGGTGTCATCGATGAAAGGGGTAATGCAATTTGGGAAGAAAGGGAAGTTGAGTCCCTGATATATAGGGCCATATAAAATTGTCCGAAGATTTGGGCAAGTTGTGTATGAATTGGCACTACCCCAAGAACTCTCCATAGTTCATCCAGTATTTCATGTTTTGATGCTTCGAAAGTGCATAGGAGATCCATCTCGTATTGCTCCCATTGAAGATGTACAAGTCACGAAGGATCTCACCTATGAAAAGATACCGATTGCTATTCTGGATAGACAAGTGAAGAGGTTAAGGAATAAAGAAGTGGCTTCCGTAAAAGTACTTTGGAAGAATCAACAAGTAGAGGAGATCACATGGGAAGCTGAAGAAATGATGAAGTCCAAGTACCCTCATTTGTTTCAAATAGAAGAACAAGTTCAAAGTGCGGAAGTGAAGCAATAACAAGTAAGTATCTATGACCATTATGTGTATATATATATATATATATATATATATTCTAATATAGAGATGCATTTGGTATACATGAGACGATGTTATTAACATTCGAGGAAGAATGTTTCTAGGGGGGGAAGAATGTAACACCCCGTACCTTCTCGACCCTACTTTCCAACCTTGAACCATGTTTACCCTAGGTTTGAGAGCAATAAGTACGTATTTTGTATTGTTATTGATGGAATATTTGATATTGTGCTAGTAAATGTGATTAGACCTTTGTAGTATGTGTTTGTGACTTTGTGGAGCATTTGTGGGGTAAAAAATGAGGCTTAAGGGACATCCAAGAAAAGGATCTTAAAGATAAGAGGCAAGCAAAAGGTTGGGACTTGAAAGATCCAACCAAATCCGCAAAGAAAAGTCAAAATCAAAAATTTAGCATGGGGCGCTGCAGGTGGCGTGCCAGGCCGCTTCTGGCCGAATTTTGTTTGGCACAGGAAGCAAGGGGGCGCGCCCAGGGACGTGCCAGACCGCTCCTGGCCACCTTTCCAGAGCTGAAATTTTTCTAAGTCTCTAGGGCGCCCGGGAGCGTGCTAGGGTGCTTTTTGCCAGATTTCTTCTATGATTATTAGTCTATAAAGAGGACTCTTGGCTTATGGTATCATTATTCAATCATAGTAGGACTACTCTTGAGCAAGTTTGGCATCCGAGTTGGGATTAATTCTTCGTCACAAGTGTTTTATCAAATTATGTTCAACTAAGCCATGAGTGGCTAGAATTTCTCATCTTTGAGATTGAGGCTACGAACATGAATCTCGTAAGTTGAATATTGTTGTGACATTGATGGAATTATTTAAACATGGGATAATTGGAGTATTACACATTGAAATTGGTGGGCTAAGTTAATATGTGTAAATGGGCTCAATTTAAGGCCCAAAATGGATTAAAAGACATGGCCCAAAGAGCAAATGACCCATTCTTCCAATTTGACTAAGTAAAACATGGCATTTAATGCCAAGAAGTGGCTAAGGATGACTTGAGGGGTTATATAAAGGCAAAAATCATATTTTTATTCCAACAATCACACATGTCATTTTCTAGATATTTCCAAAACATTTCTCTATTTTCCAAACCCTAAGGCAACCATTTTCTTTGGACACTTTGGACAAGATCATCACCTTGCAAGCTTGGGTAAGAGTTTATTCTTGTGATTTAATATATTATATACATGATAGATGGTGTAGATCATGATGGTTATGTTGGCAAAGGTTGAATAGGGCACTTTTGCTTTTTGCTAAAAGATGTGTCATCTTTGTGATTTAAACTTGCAAGGAGACTTGGGGTTTTGATGAAAGTGCATGGTGTGAATGAAATATCAACATGTATGGTGTGGTTATGTTCCTTGACTTGTTATTTTTCTATGAGGGTAAATTGTGGGATTGTTGTCGATATGTTGTTATGAAGTGTATTGAGGTGACTTGATGGAGTAATTGTGATGTTGTATTGATGGAGAAGTGTAAAGTATGAACTTGGTGTGACATGCTATTGATTTATGATGTATTGGTCAATGTATGGAATGTTGTGGTATTGTTGGTATGATAATTTCATAAATGGTATTGTCAAGGGGGAAATGACATTTTAAGGCAATCATGTAACTCATTGTCGTCGTATGCACTTGTAAGGTAGCTAGTTATTAACGTGAGCTCCGCTATGTACTTGTGTTGTAGAGTGAAACGTAAGGAAGGAGCTGAACTATTGTATTCACATATAGGATTGTGTATTCATATTGGGAAGATAAGGTATGTAAGGTTACTCTTTCCGTATCCTTCTGCAGCATATAGTGTTCACATTGTCATTGTACTTGTTCTATTCCGAAATGTCCTAAGGTATCCTATTTCCGGTTATCAATTATTATTAAACACATGTTCAATACTCATTGATCAATTGTGATTCACATGTCTCACGTTCATTTACTAATGCTCCAATGTTCCCATTGTTCCAATAATGCTATGTTCAAAGTTCCAATAATGTGCAATCACCAATGTATCAATCTCATAGAAGTAAAGAAATGAAGTAATGAATAATTGTTTGTATGTTCTTGAGTTACATCCTAGGGGCGATATAAAAGCGTAGCATGGGTTATCACAGTTACATCCCAGGGGCGATATAAAAGCCTAGCATGGGTTAATTACATCCCAGGGGTTAAAATACCTAGCATGGGTTAAATCTCATCCCATGGGCGATAGAAAAGCCTAGCATGGGTAGAACGATAAATATGAATAAATGTAAAGGCAAATGAAGTAAAGGATGTAATGTACATGGTTCCACATATGTAGACCGGTGGTTTATCTGTACTGCCTCTTCTCTTATATTTGATTTCATGGAAGTGCTTATATATCATACAGTTTCTTATGAGCCTTACATACTCAGTATATTCTTCGTACTGACGTCCCTTGGGGGACTTACCTTACTTACTGTAGGAACAGGTGCTAGTAGACCTCCACAGTAGGTTGTGGATCTTTTGCCGATCTTTGGTGAGCTCCAGTTGGTTTGGGGCTTTTCGGGTCTCTTATGTACATTTGTTTTGGTACTGTAATGTTGTATAAACCGGGGACTTGTCCTGGTTATGTATATGCATCTGTTAGAGGCTTTGTAGACGGACGTGGTGAGATGAATGAAAGAATGTATGTCCATTTTGACTTGGTGGCCCTAACGGCCAAGTTTCATATATGTATATATCACATGTTTCCATGACTTCCGTTATTGACATCTTATATCTCTATGTGATGGTGCTGCTTATTGAGTGACATGCATATGAATAGACATAGATGAAGATTGGTTCTCTCGGGCCTTATCGGCTTCGGGTGCTAGACCGCCCCGTTGGAATTCGGGGCGTGACATTTTTCATCTCCCGATAACTATTGGACGTAGCATCTTGAAATATGGAGGGACTCTCTGTATGAGCTAAAATCTGCGTGAGGACATGTGTCACACTCAGACGAGGAAGCTTGGAGGTTTGACATAAAAATGAGATCAGAGACTACGAAGAGTCTCTCTTGAGTTAACGACAGTGGAAGCACTCTCTTCTAAAGGATATAGATCCAGTTGCTCACCTCCCTTGGTTACATGGCACAAGAAACAAATAGGAGAAAAAAGTATCAGATCGCCAGGAGCGCGGACGAGTTTGTACGAAGCTAAGCATTAATGAAATATTAGTTGACTCACTAACAGACCGTACATACATGGCGCACCCGCATTGGACATAGTCTTTTAGGGCACTATTGTCGAATTATGATTGGCCATAGCCCAAAGTTGTAAGCTATAAATAGTTGTCCTTCCTCACTTGTAAAGCCATCTACTCTCTCATTCTCTTACTCAATACAATTGTTCATACTTGGTCTACAAGCTTTTCCTTTTGTTCTTGATTATTTGTCTAGTTAGAGTTGTTTCTGCTTTGTTGCCATCTCGTGCATCTTGGAATATATCGTCCTCGATTGCATCTTAGAATGCTCTTGGATCGTTCAAATTTGTTACTTTACTTGTTCTGTTTATTTCATATTTAACTGTTTTCTTTTATCGCCTAGTAATCAAACTACTAGTAAATAGAATCGTAATACATGCTCTTGACTCACCTACAAATTTTACCATACCAAATTCACTATACATTATTTGTTATATCATTAAAACCAGAATTGATCAGCAGTGTATAAACAATAGGTGTCCCTCAAAGGTTAGTGCTACTCATTCATTCCATTTATCGTTAACATTAATATCACTTACTTGCTAGTCTACCTGATTTTACACCGAGAATTATCCAATTTTCTGCATAACCAAAATTCGTTTTTATATTATACATCAAATACGTATATTATTGGTACTATGCAAATTTTCAAAAATTAATCGTCGATTCCGAAGTATATTGGGAGTAATTCGCAGTGCAGATAGTGTAAAAATCACATTGCCTCTATCAAATCCCAAGTTTACTTTTAGAATATTGATAGTATTTAGTTTTTTAGTCTATATAAGTGACTCGTATATGAATGTACACTTGTAGACAAAAGAGTCGATGGAAAATAAGCCTGCTGTAGGACACTAGAGGTGAAGCATGTGGAAAGTTGATACTCAAATATGTCATGTATTTACGTCAAAATATGGGATAGGTTCTCTCCTAAAATAAAAGCAATCAACAAAATTATTATCAAGAGGCCAAGTGAACAAAACCAATGGTTCCATTGCATCTTTGTTATGATTATCTCACTCTTGTGGACACCAATGTCGGCCACATTCTTTTTCCATGAAAAAAAATTGTTAATTTTGTGTTTGGGTCACAATGTTACACTTAAAAATAGGTCTCCATCCACCTATGAAATTTTCATATTGTGTTTTCTTGAAAGTGAAATGAGAAGTGGGAACATTTTTTGTTTCCGCACTTATATTGAATTATGCCAACTAATCTTAAGCTAGAATGTCCAATTAATTCCTTCTTCGAAACATCTCCAATTTTTTTACGTCTAGAGGATGTGATCACATTATTTGGAATATTGTGAGAGCAAATTAAAAGTTCCTTTCCCTGGACCTTCTTCTTCAGTTCCCAAATAAAATAAAGTCAAGTCATGGACTACTAACTACTTTCAAGTGAGTAAACACGAGGAGGGTGAATTTAAGATGGATAAGGAATTAATTGATGCAACCTTTGTCTAAGAGATAATGAAGCATTTGTATTAAGTGATGAGAGTTGATTAAAAAAAAACAACATAAAATTAGGACTACTCATTATTGAATCACTCACTTTAGATAGATAAATACTTGTCTACACATAAAATGTGAACAAAATATTATAGGATACAATAAAACCTTATGATGTGATTAGTAATATGCATGGAAGAATTCACTAGTTCTCTTTTCTGTGATTTAAGTCACTCAATTGCCTGAGAAGACGTATTTTTTTTGGACACAATTTCAACCTACGTCATGCATATTTTTAATGATCGTGTAACTTTCATCGATCAATCACCGGTAAAATCGAAATCGTCAAATTTACCGTATGAGTAGCACTACCTAAATACCTTTATGTTAGGACTGATTAATCACATCAATCAAAAAAAGAAGAATATGTATAAAAATAATAACGTTGTTATTACTTGCCCATTTTTAATAAGAATAACGTTTTCTTTTTGTTGATTTTTGTAGAGTGGCCGGGGGATTAATGTGATAAGTGAGGATTGGGCAAGTTAACTATTAGCACATTTGGATATGGTGTTTTCAGCTGTTCTATTCAAGAAGCAAAGAAGACAAAAGGCAAAAATAGATATTTTCATTTTAAAATAATTTCACTAAGCCATTTTATGATATTGGGGCTGTTGGATTTCATGGGTCATGGGTCGCACATGTGCACCGACCCGATCCGATCCGACCCGTTTCTGTTTCTGAAAAAGAGATAAGATTAAAGATAATCTTAATTCAAAAAATAGGGGAGAACAGTTACTTTGTAACTGATGAACTGCCACTATTCCCCTTTATAATCTCTTCTTCTTCAGACAAGAAAAAAAATAAGTATTTGAGTAGCCAGAAACGAAGATAGAAAACAAAAGAGGAAAAACAGAGATCGAGATTTCCTTTCATTTTCATATCAACAAAAACACCCTAAAGACTCTTAGTTTGTGAAGAACAGACTTTGTTTCCAAGAGATTCAAAGTAGACTTGGGGCAGATTCGTGTGGTAGCAAGTTCAACAAATCTTCCGCTGTTTTAAGTTACATAATTCATTGTTCTTGCTCCATATAATTAACATTGGTATCAAAGCCGTGGTTAGTTGCTCCATTTTGCATGTTAATTCTTGAATTTAAGTGTGAAAACTTTGAGATTGACTATTGTCAATTTCGTCTGTAGAATATTCGTAGATAAAGAAATTCTCTGAAATTAAATTGAATTTAGCAATCTCACCTTGAATCTGTGAATTTTGTTTGCTAACATGCTTCCACTTTTTCATAAATCTGATGATGTTTTTTTTTATGGAGTGGAGAAAAAAGAGAAATCAGATCTGTGTATTTTTTCTCTTTTGTTCATCCCTATTTTTTTTTATTTTTTTTTGAGATCTGCCATAAATGTTCTTTGAAGCAGAATTAAAAAATGTTAGGGATGAGTTTACTGTGAAGAAGAAAAGGATAGAAATGTGATTGAGAAACGTGTTCACCTTTTATTATTGTGGGAAATCGTGTTGTTCCAAATTTTAAAGAAGAATTAGTAATTCTTTATTAATTTTTTTTATGGGAAAAAGAGATCATATGGTACTCTGCACATGTAAATATTTTATAAGACCTATAAAAATAATTTTGGGAAAGGGAATCATTGTTAGTTCTGTGGTTGATGACCTCATTCACGAAGTTGAGGAATTTCCTACTGCCCATGCCATCTAGGCACACTTGTGAGGAACATATGGGGGTACATTTGTCACCCGCCTCAGACAGCTGACTATCAAGTTTGACACTTACAAGAAGCGTCACCATCAGAACATCAAACAACACCTTAGGGTGATGTCTAATATGATAGCTCAACTCAAAAGTGCTGGTCATGTTCTCTCGGATGAGCAACAGGTTCAGACAGTGATTCGGTCTCTTCCCAACAGTTGGGAACATTTGAAGGTTAACTTAACCCATAATGATAGCATCAAAACTTTTTCTGATGTTGCCCGTCATGTTGAACTTGAAGACGAGCGGTTTGGTGCTGCTAAAGCTGCTTCTAATGCCTTTATGGAAGAATCAAGTGGAAAGAAGTCTTCAGGCTTCAAGCATAAGAAAAATTGGAAAAAGAATGGGAAGGGTAAGGAGACCGAAGAAGGACCCTTTGAGAACAAGAGCAAGCCAAATTCCAAGAAGGGAAAAAGGTTTTTCAAGAAGAAAGACAAGAGCAAGATGAAGTGCTACAATTGCCAAGTTCTGGGGCATTTTGCTCGTGATTGTCCCGAGCAGAAAAAGGTAGCATTTCTAAACGCATCTCTAAGTGCTATATATGTTTCTAGCACTGCTTTATTAACTGAATCTTATCCTATGTGGATTGTAGACTCAGGAGCCACCGACCATGTGAGTCGTGATCGAGAAGCGTTTGTGGAGTTCCATCGAGTTTCACCTGGATCAAGGTGGATATATGTAGGAAATAATGCAAGACTTGAAGTCAAAGGGATTGGCACTTGCAAAGTAGACTTGCGTGGTGGCCGATCATTGATGTTGTATGACGTCCTATATGCTCCAGAGATTCGACGAAACTTAGTATCTGTGTCTGTTCTTTTAGATGTTGGTTTCAATTTGTATTTTAGTCGTAATGGTGTTAGAATAACTCTAGATAATGTTTTTTATGGTTTTGGACTTCGTTATGATCGCTTTATCATTTTAGATTGTAATCCTTCAACTTATGATTATTATGTTGACCGTTGTGTAATGGCATGTTATTCTAGTAATAATGATGTTGATATAATTACATGGCATGCCAGATTGGGTCATATAGGGCAAGATCGAATGAATAGATTGGCTAAGGAAGGACATCTAGGTTCCTTTTTCAAAATTAAAATGCCAACTTGTGAAAATTGTCTCGCCGGAAAGATTACACGTAAACCATTTGGGAAGGCTAAAAGAGCTGAATTCCCACTACAATTAATCCATTCTGATATCTGTGGTCCAATGAATGTGAGGGCAAGGTCTGGTGCTTTATATTTCATTACATTTATTGACGATTTCACACGCTTTGGTTATGTCTATTTGATTTCTCATAAATCTGAAGCACTTGAATGCTTTAAAAGATACTTGAATGAAGTTGAGAATCAATTAGATAAAAGTATAAAGGCTTTAAGAACCGATAGAGGTCGTGAATATTTGTCAAAACAGTTTGAAGAACTGTGTACTAAAAAGGGCATTATCAGACAGTTAACTACTCCTTATACACCTCAACAAAATGGTGTAGCTGAAAGAAGGAATAGAACATTAGTGGATATGGTAAGGTCAATGATGGCGCAAGCAAATTTACCAATCTCTTTCTGGGGGGATACGTTATTGACTGTGGCCTACATATTGAATAAAGTGCCTTCTAAATCAGTATCTTCTACTCCTTATGAACTATGGACTGGTAATAAACCAAAATTTAATGATCTACGACCTTGGGGTTGTGCTGCATATATTAAAGATCGTTTTGGTGAGTTTGGTAAACTAAGTCCAAAAGGAAAGAAATGTATCTTTATAAGATAGTCAGAACACTCCAAAGGGTATGTGTTCATTGGTGAATTGGAGGATGGAAGTACTACTGAAATTGAATCACGAGATGTCACATTTCTGGAAAATGATTTTCCTAAAAAGGGTGAAATAAAGGATAGTGAGCCTCTTTACAAAATATTGAATTCAGATGATCAAATAATGTCGTCGGACATGCTTGATAATACATTAGATCAAGAAATGGCTCTTGGTCCAAGTGGGAGTTATGATTCTCAAAATCCTATAGAGGAATCTGAACTTCAATTACGTAAGAGTACCAGAAAAGGTGTACCTAAACGATCTTATGAGATTGAGGATTATGTTTTCTTGGTATCTCCCACAGAATTGGATGAACCTAATTCTGTGACTGAGGCATTATCGAGCCCTGGAAAAGATGAATGGATGAAAGCGATGAAAGAAGAATTAGAGTCCATGAAAATCAATAAAGTCTGGGATCTAGTTGACCTTCCTTCTGGGCGTAGAGCTATTGGGAATAAATGGATTCTCAAAGTTAAATGCAAATCAGATGGGTCAATAGAAAGACACAAAGCACGATTGGTGGCAAAAGGTTTTACTCAAGAAGCTGGAATAGATTATGAGGAAACTTTTTCACCAGTTGTGAAGTTCACCTCAATTCGCTTACTTTTGGCTATTGTTGCCCGTTTGGATTTAGAATTACACTAAATGGACGTGAAGACCGCTTTTCTCAATGGAGAACTAAACGAGGAAATCTACATAGTACAACCTGTAGGTTTTGTTGTTAAAGGCCAAGAAAAGAAGGTTTGTAAATTGAACAGATCAATATATGGCCTAAAGCAGTCTTCAAGGCAGTGGTACCTGAGATTTCATAAGGAAGTGATTTCATTTGATTTCACCATGATCGATGAAGACCATTGCATCTATATGAAGAAGTCCAATCGAATGTTTGTGATTCTTTCGCTTTATGTGGATGATATTTTATTAGCTGGAAATAATTTGGAATATGTGAAAACTGTTAAGTCATGGCTTTCAAAGTCATTTGACATGAAAGATATGGGTGAAACAGACTATATATTGGGTGTAAAAATCCAAAGAGATCGTTCCAAGAAAATTTTGAGTCTATCTCAAGAAACATACATAAAGAAAATTTTGGAACGCCTTCGAATGAATAGTTGCAAATCCATGGATACTCCAATAGCAAGAGGTGAAACTTTAAGCCTTGAAATCTGTCCAAAAACTGAAAAAGAAAAGGAAGACATGTCTCGAGTTCCATATTCTAGTGCGATTGGGAGCTTGATGTACGCTATGATGTGTACTCGCCAAGACATTTGTTATGCCGTAGGTCTGGTTAGCAGGTATCAATCCAATCCTGGAAGAGATCATTGGAAAGCAGTAAAGAGAATTTTTTGATACCTGAAGGGAACTGCAGATTATTCACTATGTTATAGTGGATCTGATTTATTCATAAGAGGTTATACAGATACTGATTGGGCTGGTGACCGGTATGATAGAAAATCAACCTCCGATTATGCTTTCTTACTAAATGGTGGTGCTATTTCATGGAAAAGTAAGAAACAAACTTGCACAGCCCTTTCAACCATGGAATCTGAATTTGTGGCATATGCGTCTACAGTACAAGAAGTTGTTTGGTTAAAGAGATTCTTTGAGCATTTGAATATTGCAAAGAATTCAAAGGGTCCCATGATTTTACATTGTGACAGTCAAGCGGCTATCGCATATACGAAGGATCCTCAGTATCACAGCAAAACCAAACACATTGACATCAAGTATAACTTTGTGAGAGATATAGTAGCAAGTGGAGAAATAAATTTACAATCCATTCCTACACGAGAAATGATAGATGATCCCTTTACAAAGGCGATAACTAGAGACTTGTTTGAGAAACATGTTATGACTCTAGGTTTGCGTAGGATATGATTATATTTCTGTATTGTAAAATAACTTAATTGTTATAATATTTTTATCAATATAAGACTCTTGAATTTATGTTCATATCTCATATGCATGTGATAATGTGTTTTATTTATAAAGTGTGTCGAACAAGTCGCGATATTGGCTCTCTCACACGAGCAATCGACTCTAACGTCGAGGAACGTGAAGAGATGAGTTCCACCGTCATATTATAACTTGTTTTGTAAAGCCAGATGTGGGTTTCTCTGAGAAATTAGATTTGAGGATTATTAAAGAAAGAAACTCAGGTTAGACATTTAAAAGTGTCTAGACCAAGATCTGTACGATGTTGATTGACTAAAAGAATGAGACACACACACCAATATAAGGTGAGAACATCGTAGCACGTGTTTCATACCACGTGTGCTTAGCGACCATTGGGTTAATGGAAGAATGAATCCCTGCTTCTTCATTGTGTGAGACCCTAAAAGTTTTATTAACTTTTAATTGAAATACCCTTTGACCTTTGACTGTTTCTTGAAATTTCGATCGGTGTTGCTACTTTAGCATGTTACTAATAGCCATGATTATTTCGGCAATGCAGTGCATGTCTAGGAAAGCAGTTGATTTGGAATAGATAGATTCGAGTAAAAAGGGAAGACGATTAAATGAATAATTTAACTTATATACATAAGCCGGCTATTACACTAACCATATAGGTGTCAAGTGTAATTGTGTATATCAAGTTAAACATGAACTCGAGTTCACCTCTTTAAGAGGATGAGGGATCAGATAAGTAACTACTGAAGTAGTGAATGATGTCTGGGGTATTGTGAGTAATAGTATCCTCATATTAGTAGTGAATTCTTTCCACATGTGATTGGATTCCTACGTGTAGCTTGTAAGACCTTATAAGTAAAGCTCTTGATGCTCATAGGTCGCACGAACTATTTGTCGTATGAATTGGGTTTCTAGTTGATGTCTTACTGGCTCGGGTCTTGTCCACCATGTGCAAAGTGGGAGATGTTAGATTTCATGGGTCATGGGTCGCACATGTGCACCGACCCGATCCGACCCGACACGTTTCTGTTTTTGGAAAAGAGATAAGATTAAAGATAATCTTAATTCAAAAAATAGGGGGGAACAGTTACTTTGTAACTGATGAACTGCCACTATTACCCTTTATAATCTCTTCTTCTTCAGACAAGAAAAAAAACAAGTATTTGAGTAGCCAGAAACGAAGATAGAAAACAAAAGAGGAAAAACAGAGATCGAGATTTCCTTTCATTTTCATATCAACAAAAACACCCTAAAGACTCTTAGTTTGTGAAGAACAGACTTTGTTTCCAAGAGATTCAAAGTAGACTTGGGGCAGATTCGTGTGGTAGCAAGTTCAACAAATCTTCCGCTGTTTTAAGTTACATAATTCATTGTTCTTGCTCCATATAATTAACAGGGGCAAAGAAAAAAAGAAAGAAACTCTCTCAAGCTATATATGAAGAATATTTATTCGTACAAAAGTATATGAAAGACAAGTGACAAGTATGTATTAATCTTGTCTAATTGTAATAGTCAGGACTATTGGGAATATATATTTATATATAAAATATAACAAGTGGCAAGTATGTATTAATCTTGTCTAATTGTAATAGTCAGGACTATTGGAATATATATATATATATATATATATATATATATATATATATAATATAACAAGTGGCAAGTATGTATTAATCTTGTCTAATTGTCAGAACTATTGGAAATATAAATATATTTTATTCTACCAAGTTATATATCAAGAAAACGAAACCTTAATTGGTATTTAAAATATATCTCCTCAGACTTTTGGGGAGTGTCACAATCATTTTTAAGTTTGGGTGCTTTCTTTTTCATTTGTCAATAATGCATGTGTAGATAGGGTGAAGCACCAAAACTCCGTTGGAAACAATCAATAGATATTAACAAGATGTGGTATATAGTTATTCATTAGCATATTTCTCTAATCTATCACTTAATCATGATAAACTAATGTCATTTGAATTAAATTAAACGTTGAGCAATATGATAAATTTAATTCATTGTGTTCTACTTCCTGATGTGTTTTTATAAAGTGGTACATATTTCAATTTAAGTAATAAACAGGGCAGAGTTGTCCAGTTCTAAATTATTCTTTAGTTAGGTATAGATGAGCTATTGAAAGCATATATAGGAACTCTAGGTGAATTTTATCGTATCTTCCCTAAATATTCAGCTATATAGAAATTTACCCATATTTGAATCCTTTTTTCCTATGTTTATGTATGAAGTATTTCAACCAAACAAAAATGTCACAATGTTTTGTGTATATATATATATAGATAGATAGATATATATTCCTATGGATAATATAGGATAAGATGGTATGTGAAGTGGGAAAACAAAATGCTGACGGAAAGAATTCATATATATTCACACTCACTACACTAGGCATGCCTTTTGTTTTGGCCATTAAAAGTTCAAAGCATATGGACTATGGAGCCACTTGGGAGGTTTTCGCATTATCAAGAACAAGCCACTTTCTGTGGAAAAGGAAGGGCGTGCATATTTTTCTTCTTACCTCTACTGCAAATTCTCTCTCTCTTTCTATTTCATTTGTTAGTTGGAAAATCAGAACTCCATATCTAAAAGGGAAAAATAAAAAAATCCAAACTCCAACAAACTTCATTTTATTGCCATCTAGTCTTCTCTGTTTTTTTTCTACCTGAATCACTTTATTTAATAGACCTCTCTCTTAGTCAAAAAATCCAACTACTCCAGACTAATTAAGAGAAAATTCAAAACTCTAATCTGAAAAATTACAGGAAAAAATAACTACAGAAGCACTCAGAAGAACTAGTCGCCGATTCAATTACGAATGAACTAATCTTCGTCTCCTTCATTCACTTTCCCAAAGTTTAAACATGTAAATTGATAATATGTGACAAGTTCCTCAAAGAGGTATTATGCGTTTTCTCTCTCTCTCTCTCTTTTGGGATTGATCTTCGATCTCTTTTGGTTTCTTCTCCTTTTTAGTAATGTATTGGCTAGAATTTGTATATATTTTAATAATGGATCCTTCAACCCTCCAGAGGAGGTATTGCTAGTGGTGTGAGATACATAGTATGTTGTATTGAAATATAATTGTTGCAACTTGTACTTGAAGTGATCTCACATCATCCATCACTAAACAATACGTGACTTGGGAACCTTTACTTTCTAACTCAATATATAAGAGAGTAACAAAAAGGCTTCGTGACAACCTGAGGACCATTAATAGTACGTCCACACCAACTAAAATCTTAAAATTAAGTGTCAGATCGTAGGGAAATTAAGTAAAATTCTGCCATCATTGGAACTCTATTAGTGTTTCTCCTTTAATTTTTGTATCTAAAAAGGCTACTCATTGACCGGCCTTGTCATTAAGATTAAGGAAATGCTTTGAAATTTTTTGTGCCGTCTAATCAATTATACGCCTTCAAACGAACAAACAAAATGATCGTATGTAAGGCAGATTCAGCTCTTTAGGTACGGTTTTCGAGTATTCAATAGCTTTTGCTCGTACCTTATATGTGTAATAAAAATTTATAAATATTTGACTGTGAACTCAATTATTATCGTAATTTCATCTGAGATTACTATAAAAACCTATAAACTTCAAATCATGGATCTATCTCCAGTGTGTATACTGTTTAAGGATGTTCTTGGAACCTACTACTAACAATATTTTAGTAATAAATGTAATTATGTATCTTAAGTGCAACTTATCATATACCAAGTCGGTTCATGCTGATCAAACAACGTATAGATGCAACTTTATTATACGTATTATCATAAATCATGGACTTGGTCCCTCATGTTCTTAATTATAGTCCAAACTCCAAACCCTTTTGTCAAGTGTGGGTTTGTCGCGTAGTATTGCATAGATGGTTCTGTTGTAAGTACCTGCTTATGTTGATCTTGGCAATTTTTTATTTTTTTTTATATTTTTGTTTGCTTTTCTATTACTATACTGGGCATGTTGTGTTGCACGTAAATATTTATGTCAATTATTACCCAATTTGTATCAAAAAATTTATCAAATCTTGGCTGACGCAGGCAAAAGCAGGTGTGGCTCAAGCGCTTTAGAAGCGTAAAGCCAAAATTTATTTGAAGGCCTTAAATATTAAAGATAAAAACCTTTTTTTTTTTTCAAAAATCTATCCTTCTAAGTTTTTGAGATGTAAAATTGTGACTAATTATTTATCGATGGAGATAAAGTCGTTGCGAGGGCGTCCCAAACTGCTTTCAATGTATTCAATCTTATAGCTATCGGGAAAGTCTCTTCGGAAAGAGCCGAGATCACAAGACTCATGATAAAATTGTCTTGTTATATCCAACTTGCATGATTAGGAATTGGATTGGATGCTTTCAAGCCTTCGATATAGAGAGAATCGGCGATGGATAGATTCTTGATTCATCAAAGAATCCATGGAGATTTTGCCTGTGAAGAAATGATACTAGCTGTATTTGTTAAAAAAAGTAGTTTTTTACGTTAGTAATTTGATTGAGATAAAGTGATGGGCATGATTTAAGGGATTTGAAGAAGAAGCTTCTAGAAAAGATGACGTCGTCAATGAAGAAGCCATAAGCTCCGTACCATATCAAATTTGGCAAAGACACAAGCAGAAGAAGAAGATATAGAAATATTCAAAGGCCTTCTAATTTTACTTCACACGATCATGCATGACTATTTTTATATACGTCCAAGTCGTAGACTAATAGACAAATAAAAAAATATATCGAAAAAAATTTTCTAGTCAAACAAAGAGATGAGTCTTAAATTGGTGAGGATTGTGATGCACCATAAAATTAATAACTAACCACATAAATATATATATATGCCAAAGACATTTATCATGTCAAATAAATTAGAAATTGAAGTGTATAAAAGGGGTAAGTTCTTGTAAATGACAAATCATTGATGCCATTATAGTGCATTTTGTTACCTATTCCATCTTATATACAGGATATCATCAATGGATAACAAGACCTGAATGGTTAGAGTGTGCAGGAATATCATATAATATTCGGAGCCAGCTACAGGCAGTTATTTAAGTAACAATAATCAATTGTTCATTCAGCGAAGTATGCAATAAAATATTAGACTTATATCGTATAATTTATAAATTATATCGTGGATTAATAGTCAACTTCAAATTATGAGTAAACTTTCTGATCCCAAATCCCGCTTTTCGCTGTCGATCTCTGACTAATGACACGGTAGCATTTTCTTAAAAAAAGATTATTTTTTTTCATAAAAAGGAAAATTACTATTTCCATTATTGTTTTTCAATTTTATGTATTGCCTTAAACTTACAGCATCTATTAAAAAATCATCAAATGTGGAAATCTGGTATCACATGCGTCAAAGGTGGATCAGCCACCCTTTTCCTTTGACTATATATATAAATCCTATTTGATCAAATTGAAAGTAATCGTTGTAACCTAACTACTACTTCATTGCCGTCATCTCGTTGTGTGAAACAAAAATTTGCACATATTTTTGCTGCTGAAATTATATTGTATATATCAACGTCATCGTGTGGAAAAATGGTGGGGTAGTCAAGAACATTGTGCAACTACCATGAAGAACTTGCTCATTTGCCAGATGAGCTACTAATACCATTACTTCCAACTACTTGGAACCAAAAAGTCAGCCATTAGATAACGTTCGGCTTTTGCAAATTGCATTAGCAACATATGCCTTTTTTGTTTGACTTGCTTCTTTGAATAGTTAATGCTTAGTAGGACAACACAAATCAATGGATCTTTAAGGATTCACATGTGTGAAAGTAAGAACCAATAAAACTATTATTCAAGACATTACACCATCATAACCAATATAAATTATAAGATGTTAAGTAGTAGATAATTAGTTGTCAATACACAACGGATGAATAAAGTTGTGTTGAACTAAAATAGCGGACAGACTAGTTGTTCGCCATTAACTATTGTTCTGTATTATTGTTGTCCAACAATAGTGTTCACATAAAGGGATGAGCACCTTTTTATATAATTTGGATAATCCTCATTTTTTGAGCTATTTTTTGAATTGAATTGACGCAAAAATCATTTCTTTTAATAGTTTAATTAGTGAAAGGTAAAATAAAAACTCTAAAACTTTGTAGTTTGAGGATTCCCCAATATAAAGTAAGTTGAATGAACATTTCTTTTTCTTTTGGAGAAAAAAAAGAAAGAAAGAAAGAAAAGGCAATATTTCTACCTATTGAAGTGCTGAAGGCAGTAGTGCAGTATTGAGGTGTTAGTAGTAGCTTAGATAGTTAGTTAGACATTTAAGTGGTTGTTAGTGGTAGCTTATTCAGTTGGAATTACAGTTGTCACCAATTGGCTTTTTGTTGGTTAAATTAATCTAGTAGCTGAGTTAGTTAGAAGGCAGTTAACATGTATAAATAGTAGCATAGCCATTAAATGAAATAGTTGAATCATTTTTCACAAAATATCTTCTTCTTCAGCTCTCTTTGCTCTCTAGTTAGCTTGATTGATTGAAGTGTATTTCGTTTATGGTTTCCATTCATGAATTTTGATATGGTATCAGAGCTTCTGATCTGATTTACAAGCTCGAATTGCTTCCGCATCGTTCGTTTATTCTGAATTTGTTGAATTTTGAAGTTGTGATAATGGCAGAAATTGAGAACCAGATCGATCATAAGCATCCGCTGTTTCTACAACCATCGGACACTCCTAGATCGATGTTAATTCCCGTTCAGTTGAATGGAGCTAAAAATTACAGTCTCTGGAGTAGATCTATGTAGATTGCTTTCTTAGGAAAGGAAAAATCAGGTTTCGTTAATGAAACCTGCAAAAAGGAGGAATTCAAGAAGGATTTGTCTGATCTATGGGAGAAATGTGATGCGATAGTGCATTCATGAATTATGAATTCAGTTTTGAAGAACTTGTTGAATGAAGTTGTGTATGGAACTAGCACTAATGTTGTTTGGGAGGATCTCGAGGAGAGATTCAACAAGGTGAATCGAGTTAGAATTTTCTATCTCCTTCGTGAAATTGCAAATCATACACAAGGTACTAGCTCTGTTTCAGTTTATTTTTCAAAGCTCAAGGAGTTGTGGGATGAGCATAATACCATAGTTCCAGTTCCAAAATGTGATTGCCCAAAATCCAAAGAGTATGATGAACATCTTCAGGAACAACGATTATTACAATTTCTGAATGGTCTAAATTACTCATATGATCAAACAAGAAGGAAAATTCTCATGAAATCAGTTGCGCCTAGTGTGAGCCAAGCATTTGCTATGATATCGAAGGATAAAAGTGAGAGATCAGTTAGGTATGGTCAAGTTGTTATTGGTGATGATCGATTTAATGATCCTACCATCTTACAAATTGGTCGAGATCAAGGCTACAAGGATAAAAAACCTATTGTAAGATGTGATTATTGTCATATGAGAGGACATTCTAAGGATCACTACTGGAAACTCAATGATTATCCTACTGACTACAAAAAAAAGGTAGACCTGGTAATGGAAGAGGCCGTGGAGGTTATAACAGAGGAGGATATAGTGGTAACTCACCACAGTTTTTTGTGAATGGAAAGTATGGAAATCGGTCTTTCCAAGGTGCTAATGCTAATAATGTATTTGGTAATGGTGCTAATAATATGTTTGGCAATGGTGTTGCTGGAATGGGACCTTCACAACATGGTTCACAGGAGTTGGGGACTCGAATTGTTGTTGAAACAAAAGGACCACATTGAACTGAAGAACAATACCAGCAAATACTGAATATGCTGAGTAAGGATGTCACAGAAGGTCAGCCATCAGTGAATTCAACATATACTATTGCTTGTTTTCATTCACAAATTCCACATAGTGAGTCGATAGTTGATTCTGGAACAACTCACCACATCACTGCTAGTTTAGAAAATCTGTTAAACACTCAAGAAGTAGGAAATAACTCAAGTGAGAAGGTACATTTACCAACTGGAGCTCAAGCAGATATTACACATGTTGGGATAGCCAAGTATTTACTTAGGTAATGGTGAATAATGTGTTGTTTGTGCCTAAATTTAGGTTCAACCTACTATCAGTCTCAAAGTTAACCAGGGAGTTGTCTTGTTTTGTTTTCGTATTCCTTGATTTCTGTGTATTTTAGGATCTATATAGTGACAAGGTGAGGGGGATTAGTAAGGAACAATGTGTACTATACATTTTCAAGTCAAGTGGATCGAATAAACAGGCTCAAGAAGGAATAAGAAAAAGCTTAATAAAAAAGAATCAACACAAAGTAGAAGTGAAGGCAGCAGTAGCAATGGACAATATTTCAAGAGATTACAAGTTGTGGCATATATGACTTGGACACCCATCTTTGGCAGGAGTGAAGAACATAAATATAGTAAGAAACAAATGTAGTAGTTTTGTTCATGATGATTGTTCTGTGTGTTCAAGGGCTAAATAATCTAGGCTGATATTTCTTGGCTGATATTTCTAAGTAATAGTTTAAGGAGTGATTTTTCTTTTCAACTTGTACATATGGATCTATGGGGGCCTTATAAAATTGCAACTCTTGATAAGAAATCTTATTTTCTGACCATTGTTGATGATCATTCTAGATTTACTTAGGTATATTTGCTGCAATTGAAGTCTGAGGTTATAGTAGTCCTTAAAATGTTTTTGTCTCTGATAAGGAATCAGTTTAATGCAAATATTGGAGTTCTAAGATCTGATAATGAAACTGAGTTCTTCAGTAGTCAATGCTCTAAATTGTTAAGTGAACATGAGATTGTACATCAAAGCAGTTGTGTACACACACCACAGCAAAATAGAAGAGTCGAAAGGAAACACAAACATATTATGGACATTGCAAGAGCCTTAAAGTTTCAAGCTGGTATTCCAATTAGATATTGGGGTTTGTGTGTTAAGTCTAAGTATACCTTATTAACAGAACTCCATCTAGTGTTTTATAAGGTCACACACCATATGAGGTTCTTTATAAAAGAAGAAACAAAATTAATCACTTAAGGACTTTTGGATGCTTGTGTTATGCTACAAACTTGGTTAAGGGTGATAAGTTTGCATAAAGAGCCAAAGAGGCAATCATGATGGGGTACTCTGAAACACAAAAAAGGGTACTTACTGCTAGACCTTACTATTAATAATTTCTTTATTAGCAGGGATATCAGATTCAGAGAACATGTTTTCCCCTTCAAAAATAGGCAAAATTTTGAGACTAAGGTAGATGATCAGCTTGCATACATGGAACATGATCAAGAGTTATATTCATCTCTCATGCACACTAATTATCCAGGAAATCCAGTCAGTAGTTTTCAAGATCATGCAGACATGGATCTTGAGGATCACACAGATCACATAAATGTTCCTCATGATGAAAATGATGGAATCACAGGTCCAAAAGGGCAAGGTACTATAGGTGAAGAGATTTAAGTCCCTGTGGTAGATGACTTATATGTTACAGAACAAGCTACTGATGTAGTTGCAGATGCAGTACCTGATAGTACTGTTACATCCACACCTGAAGTTAGGAGATCTCAGAGACATTTCAAGAAGCCTGCATGGATGAAAGATTATGTTGTACAAAAGAAAGCAAGTAACTGCTTATATCCCATGTCCAATTATCTGTCATATGAGAAAACTTCCTCCAAATACCAATGCTACTTAGCCAATTTCTCAGCATTAGTAGAACCACAAAGTTTCAAGGAAGATGTTGAAGACTCAAGGTAGATAGAAGATATGAAGCTAGAAGTGCAAGCCTTAGAAGAAAACAAGACATGAGAGGTTGTGCCCTTGCCAGCATGAAGGAATACTGTAGGTTTAAAGTAGATTTATAAAATAAAATACAAGGCAAATGGAAAGGTGGAGAGATTCAAGGCAAGATTAGTAGCCAAGGGTTATAGCCAATGGGAAGGATTAGACTATCATGATACATTCTCCCATGTGGAAAAATGGTAACAGTGAGGTCTGTAATAGCTTTAGCTGCTTCTAGAGGATGGAAAATGTGTTAAATGGATATCTATAATGCATTCTTACAAGGTGATCTAGAGGAAAAGGTGTATATGGAGATGCCAGAAGGTTTTAGAAAGAAAGGGGACACTAGAATATGCAGATTGAAGAAGTCATTGTATGGATTGAAGCAAGCATCAATACAATGAAATATTAAACTGACTGAAGCACTGGGGATGCAGGTTTTTCCCAGAGCACATATGATTACTCATTGTTTACCATGAAAGAGAATGACAACATAGTGATTGTACTTGTGTATGTTGATGATTTGTTAATCACTGGTAGCAACAGTTCATTAATTGAAAAGGTAAAACACATCCTAAATCATAAGTTCAAAGTGAAAGACTTGGGAGAGCTGAAATATTTCCTTGATATTGAGGTGTTGAGGTCTGCAGATGGAGTGTTGTTGAACCAAAAAAAATATGTATTAGAGCTCATAGCTGAAATGGGATTGAGTGGTTCAAAACCTGTTATTACTCCCTTAGAGCTCAATCAAAAACTCGCAACAAGAGAATATGATGAGGCTATTAACTCTACAAATGATGAAGTGTTGAATGATGGTGTAGCATACCAGAGACTGATTGGAAAAATTCTGTATATGACAATTACAAGACCTGACATTAGTTTTTCAGTTCAAACATTGAGTCAATTTATACAGATGCCTAAGAGATCTCATTGGGAAGCTGCAGTAAGAGTAGTTAGATATCTGAAGAGGACACTAGGACAAGGTATATTGATGCAATTTGGAGACACACAAAAATTCACTTGTTGGTGTGATTCTGACTAGGCTGCTTGTCCCAACACCAGGAAATCAGTCACTGGTTTTGTAGTCAAGTTTGGAAATTCTTTGGTATCATGGAAGTCCAATAAACAACTGATTATTTCTAGAAGCTTTGCAGAGGCTGAGTATAGAACCCTTGCTGGAGCTGTGGCAAAACTGACTTGGTTAAAGGGATTGTTTCAAGAGTTAAATATGCAAGTTGACACACCAATCACTGTGTATAGTGATAGTAAATTAGTAATTCAAATTGCTAAGAATCCCATCTTTTATGAGAGGACGAAACACATTGAGATATATTGTCACTTCATCAGAGACAAGATCAAGGAAGAAAGTGTGAAACCTGTTTATGTGAACACAAAGGAGCAGCAGGCAGATTTACTGACTAAGAGTTTAACTAGCATTCAACACTTGCATTTACTTGGCAAGCTTGGAGTGTTCAACATCTTAGACCGTCCAGCTTGAGGGGGAGTTTTGAAGTGCTGAATGCAGTAGTGCAACATTGAGGTGTTAGTAGCAGTTTAGATAGTTAGTTAGACAGTTAAGTGGTTATTAGTGGTATCTTATCCAACTGGAATTACAGTTGTCACCAGCTGGCTTTTTGTTGGTTAAATTAATCAAGTAGGTCAGTTAGTTAGTAGGCAGTTAACATGTATAAATAGTAGTTTAGCCATTGAATGAAACAGTTGAATCATTTTGTTGGGTTTGAAATCGAGAGAGCGTCATGCGGAAGCTTAAAGTTGCAAACCATGTAGACGATAAATCGGATGACAAATAAAAATATACTAAAAACATATTATTGATAGGGTTTGGCCAATTGGCCTACATATGAAAACCTAATATTGAAAAATATAAAACCTATTGGGAGAAATCTCCCCCTAAACAAGATTCTTTAGAGACTACATTGTGTATGCTATTGTGTTATGGTATGAGAAGAGGGGTCTTCTATTTATAGAGTTTCAAAACTTTTCCTACAATAAAGAGGTTAGCCAAATATGGAAGAGTTTTATATTTTTCTTTTAGAAAAAATAAAAGTAATTATGGTATTACTTTTATTTTCCTTAATAGAAAATTAATACTTAAATTTGGTAAGAAAATCAGGACTAAAACCCTAACACATTTTTCACAAAATATCTTCTTCTTCAGCTCTCTTTGTTCTCTAGTTAGCTTGATTGATTGAAGTGTATTTCGTTTATGGTTTCCATTCATGAATTTTGATACTACTAATCATAAAAGTATAATTACCCTGACTGAGGTGGAGTACGTGGGGATTTGTGGGAAATATGAATAACGAAAGATTCAACTGCAGCTGCTATAAAAGTGAAATGACATGTGGCTATTCCAACTTCCGCTGCAGCTGTTTGCCTGGCTCGTGCGGGAATTGCGTCGGTTTTAGTTGTGTTTGTCAAAAACAAAGTCCACAAAATGCAAGCAGACAAATAGTGAGATTCCATGTGAAGAAGATGCCAACTAATCTGTTTGATATTTCCTTGTATCAGGTTTATTGACTTACACAAGGATCTCTTCTTCCACCTTCTCTCTCCTATTATTAGTAGTAGTAATTATAAAGTTTCTATTCTATCTCTCATAAAATAAATTCTTCTATGATTTTCTTAAGAATTGAATAGTTAGATGAAATGTTGTTAGAAATCAGAGGATAAAATAGATTAAACGTGCAAAGATTTACAAATCAGAAACATTTGTATTTTTATGTAAAAATGCAACAAGGGGGAACCTGCTAGTTAGTGTAAGATACATCTACGCAAATTCTTTTAGTTTTAAAAGAAAATGATTTACTCTCTTCATTTTAATTTGTTTAGCCTATTTTGACTTGACATGAAATTTTAAAAAAACAAAAAAGGCCTTTAAATCTTGTGTTCTTAAATTAAAAATATATCAAACATACCAGAATTTTCTTTAGACTTGTGATTTTAAACATATTTTTAAATTAAATAGTTGCTAAAAAGAGAAATTATCATTATTTTTAAAAGGAATTAAAACGGAAAAACAGATAAAAATGAAAGGAGTAAAAATTTAGACCTCTTCTATTATTAACTGAAAGCCGACGGGTAGTATTTCTTGCTACGTCATTAAATGGTGGCAGAAATAAACTTTTATCTAAGATGACTTTGTGTGTGATCTAATAATACATAGTACTCTTCTGTTTGAGTTTATATGACATATTTCGCTTCTCGGAATTTAAACAAGGTAAATTTAACAATTAGTTTAGACATGAAATCTTTAATTAATTTGAAATAAAATTTATATATTTGAAACTAAGTAAAAAAATACTATAAGTCACAATAATTGACTATTCAAAATATTTGAATATACATGAAAAAATTATAATTAAATATAAACATATTTGAATCTCGAGAAATGAAATATGCTACATAATTGAGACGGAGAGAGTAATAAATAATTTTATGTGACAACGTAAAAAGAAAAAAGTTGAATAAGCATCTGAGCGATCAAACTCGTTAATTCTCCGATCTCCAAAAGAGGAGAAACGTATGCCTCATCTGCAACGTCATGCTTATCGTATTTGTCCCCAAAAAATGCTAATGTAGTTGCGGCTACGCAGATTCAAACAAATTAATTTATAAATTTAGGACTAAACGGTTTCATTTTCTTTTTTCCGAAAAAAAGGCATAATGGTTTTGGCGTTTTGCAGATTCTATTAGGTCAAAACTGTCAATTCATGTCATTTTTCCAATTTCTAGATTTTGACTAAAAAAGAAAAAAGAAAAAAAAAGGTTTGAGATTCTTTTAAGCTCTTTCCTCTGTCCCAATTTATATGACACACTTTCCTTTTTAGTCAGTCCCAAAAAGAATGACACATTTCTATATTTGGTAACAATTTAACTTTAAAATACTCACTTTACCCTTAATGAAATGATTTACAACCACACAAATATCTATAACTCATTTTAGACCACAAGTTTTAAAAGTCTTCTTTTATTTCTTAAACTCCGTATCAAGTCAAGGTACATCACATAAATTGGGAGGAGGGAGTACTAAAACAAAGATACCCCACCTCTTCCATGCAGCCGAATCTGTCTCCAACTCTTATTCCCAACTGGGACTCTCCCAGTTCCTTTCCCTACAAGAAGACAAACTGTAACCCATCCCTACCACAAGTTAAATAAACTTAAAACATAATTAGAAAAAAATATTCCTATTAATTAAATTATTATTAGAAAATAAAATTTAAAATGCTATATAAACGTGTCGTCCTCATATATAAAAGGGGGTGGCCAGCCTTTTTGATCCAAAAAAAAAAGTTGAAACCCCATACTCCACCTTTCGTTTTCACACTAGCAGTTATTATCACAAACTTCACGACCCACCATGGACGTGGAGTCTGGGATACCACAACCACCGCCGCCTGCGCCTTCGTCGAACGGTAGACAATCTCCGGTGGCCCGTCTAAATGATTACGTGGCAGAAAGCCGAGTCGGCAAGCGTTTCAAGCTCAAAGAACGTAACACCAACTTCACCACTGAGCTTCGTGCTGGAACTACGACCTTTCTTACCATGGCGTATATATTAGCTGTTAACGCCTCTATTCTCTCGGACTCAGGTGGTACTTGTTCAGTTTCCGATTGTATTCCATTATGCTCCGACCCTACTATCCCACCGATAAACTGCACCAACAATCCTAATCTCCGTCTAATCACTCCTGATATTTCCTGTAAATTTGCACCTGTTAACCCAGGTTACGCTGCCTGCCTTGATAAAACCCGGAAAGATCTGATTGTCGCAACGGTGGCTTCTTCTCTCATCGGGTGTGTTATTATGGGTGTTTTGGCCAATTTGCCATTGGCATTAGCTCCTGGAATGGGAACCAATGCTTACTTCGCCTATACGGTTGTTGGTTTTCATGGTTCTGGAAATATTTCTTATCAAAGTGCATTAGCCGCAGTTTTCATCGAAGGCCTCTTGTTTTTACTCATTTCGGCAATTGGTTTGCGGGCCAAGCTAGCTAAGCTGATCCCCAAACCAGTCCGAATCTCAGCCGGCGCTGGTATTGGGCTTTTCCTAGCCTTCATTGGGCTACAAAATAATCAAGGTATTGGGCTCGTTGGGTACAATCCATCAACACTGGTCACCCTCGCGGGCTGCCCACGATCATCTCGGGCAGGAGTAGCTCCGGTAATGGCCGCCGTAAACGGAACCATGACTCTCATCCCCGGGGGCACCGTTTCCGGTGATATCCTATGTTTGCATGATCGCATGGAGAGCCCGACACTTTGGCTTGGTATAGTTGGATTCGTCATAATTGCATACTGTTTGTCTAAAAACATCAAAGGTGCAATGATTTATGGCATCCTCTTCGTCACGGCGATTTCATGGTTCCGAAATACCAAAGTAACCGCTTTCCCAAACACTCCGGCAGGGGATTCGGCCTTCGAATATTTCAAAAAAGTGGTGGACGTTCACAAAATTGAGAAGACAGCAGGGGCATTGAGTTTCAAAAGCATAGGTAAAGGTTACTTCTGGGAAGCTTTGATAACTTTCTTGTACGTAGATATATTAGATACAACTGGAACACTGTATTCAATGGCACGTTTCGCTGGTTTCGCCGATGGAAACGGCGATTTCGAGGGGCAATATTTTGCCTTCATGTCAGACGCATCAGCTATCGTTGTAGGATCACTGTTGGGAACGTCACCAGTAACGGCGTTTATCGAATCGTCAACGGGTATAAAGGAAGGTGGGAGATCAGGAATGACGGCGTTAACGGCAGCTGGCTATTTCTTCCTGGCGTTTTTCTTCACGCCGTTACTAGCATCGATACCGTCGTGGGCCGTTGGGCCGCCGTTAATATTGGTTGGAGTAATGATGATGAAGTCTGTTGTGGAAGTGGAGCGGGATGACATGAGGCAAGCTATACCGGCATTTGTGACGTTGATATTGACGCCGTTAACTTATTCAATTGCTTATGGTTTGATTGGTGGAATTGGGACTTACATTGTTTTGCATTTAGGGGATTGGAGTCTCGGGTGGTTGAGGAAATTTGGGGTATTTAAGGGGTCAAGTAGTAATATTACGGTTTTGGATAATGGGGTTAAGGAGATTAGAAATATTTAATTGTGTAAAGCATATTTGAGTTGATTGATTAGAGATGGCTTATATTTGTCTTTTAGCAGTTACCTTTTGTATGTTAGTGGTTTTTTGAGAGGTCAAGTTTCTATTTTAATCTTTTGGAATGGAAGAAACTGTTAAAACTTAAACGATTTCCAAAGATTCAATGTGTAAATTTTACAAAAACTTCCTATGAATAGTTAAACATCATTATTCTCGATTATGCTGACGTTATATTTGAAGCCATATTTAAGACATGATATTGTGATTGCCATATTTAAGTCTGGTACCATAGTGTTACAAAATATCCTCAACCATTATGGTGACTTCTTCTTTAGCTTGCTAGACACGTGATTATTGATGTGGAGGATATTTTTCTCTTTTATCTCTTATTTAAATTCACGATATCATCAAGAATTGTGGTGAGATGGATGCGATTCTTTCATTTGTAAGCAAAAGAGAATGAATTTTTTTTTTTATCGAGAACGCCTTCCTCTATAGTAGGCCTTACACATGGTGAATCCGGATTGGGAACACCGATCGATTGATGTATTAAAAATAAAAATATGATCAATACTCAATTTCTAGAAAAAGAAATGTATATTTCTAGAGATGTGCAAAAAGCCTCTCGCGGAACTAAAGATTGGGTGCCTGTTCTCACATGTATTCTCCATAAAATTTTGCTTTACCATTTGCCAAGATATGATTTAATTTTTAATTACTAGAAAGTCCAAACAAAACACAACAGAAAGCCCAACATAACGATTAGATCTTAAGTATTTGAGATATAAAATGTACAATATTTAATTTATATAAGAATATATATATGGAGTCCAATTTTTTCGTTTAAATAAATCCACTAGTTGCTTTTAAATCGTAGGTTGAACACTCAAAATTCTTTGCAAATCAGACGATGAAACAGAACATATTTTCACTCTATGGCATGCCGAAACATCAAAAAGTTTGATAGATGTTTGGATAATATTTGTTTTGAGGTGAAAAAAGAGAGAGTTAAGTTGAAGTTGAATTAAAAAAGCTTGTGGAATTTAAACTTTTCTTCGGATTAAAACTTAGAAAAAGTTGGTCAAATAAATATTTCAATATTTCATTTAAAGTATAAACATGATAATTGAGTATTTGCATATGCTCATGACCAATAGTATTGGAAAAACCTTAGCCGCAACAGATGTCTACACTAAACTAATAAATAAATGATACTCCCTCCGTCCCATTTTATATGACCTACTTTTCTTTTTGGTCCATCCCAAAAAGAATGTCATATTTTCTTATTTGGTAACTTTTTAAAAGCGCAATTACTCTTTTACCCTTATTGGTCCCACTTAATTAAAGAGAGTAGTAGTCCATTTTTAATAAAGGACAATTTGATAAACATCACCAAGTCTTTCCTTATTTCTTAAACTCAGTTCCCTATCAAAGTAGGTCACATAAAATGGGACGGAGGGAGTATGTGATTACAAATACACGTCACTTAGTTATGATTAAATAATGCATATTTTTATATCCATTAAATTATTATTTAATCATGATAAATTTCATTGGTTTGATGTAAACAACCTATGCTAGTAAATAATAATACTTAAGGATACAAATGTTTACTATTTGCACATTGTGAGTTTAACTTATATTACATAAATAGATATTTTTTTATGTAAAAAAATTCTTATATTATGGGTATATATATATATAAGTTAACTCTTTGCAAATAGTGATTCATTCCGAAACGTGCTTTGAATAAATCAAGCATCCCTTATAATTTGTTACAGCTACAATCAAAGAAATTAGAAGCATTAAGCAGTTGCTAAACGGGCAAGTCGTAATACATATGGTACCATATGTGGGGATACATTACATGGGTTGTCATAACTCTATGAAGATGCGTTTGGTACTTGGTCAGAAGATTAGGTGATAAAAGTAAATTTGATGGTCAAAATCTAGTTCAAATTTAAGAAGCAATTTGGTCATAGAAGTGGGCTCATGAGATCTTTACGTTGTACCAAAATCTAGTTCAAGTGTGACGGTAAATCATAAATGTGGAGCTTATCAGATTATCCAAGACAACATCAAGATATCCTATACGGGACCAAATATTGAGGTTCTTTCTCCATGGCCAGCTCTTTTAATATGCAACATTGTTTCGAGAAAAAAAGGATCAAATTTGTTCAGGACTATTCGAATTAAGTTATTTAACTCTTCATTAGACTTTCACTCTAATATTTTTTTTAATTAAAGAATACTCTAGTATTTCGCACGGTTAGGAGATATCATTTTTGTGCTTTAACTCCTAATGGAGCTTCAAGTTGAGGATAATTTTAAATCATATTTGAACCTTCTGTCTTTAAAATTTGGACACACAGAGTCCTCCTATAACATGTTGGGGAAAAAGGCCAAAAAAAAAACAAACAGCCAGATAGTTTGCTTGCCATAAAAGTACAAATGGACGACATATGTGATTGACAACATGATAAGTTGATTGGCTGATAACTTGACTTGTAAATGTTATGGCGTAAAGGTCTTGACGGTATAAAGGTTTTGATGATAGACAAAGTGCATATGAACCATGTTCCCACTTGCTGAGTGTACTAATTGGCGTAAATCTTATGAAAATTACTCAACACGAACACTTGTGGGAGATCCTTCATAGCTTGAGGCATGCTTCTGTCACTGTCCTTAAAGATATTTCACTCGGTATGGGTGTATCCCCCAGGATTCAACAAGCTCTTCTAGTGTAAACTAGGAGCCAAAAACTGACAAAGATATATAAGATGAAAACCCAACACTCAGTTATATATATATATATATATATATATATATATTCTATATCTATGCTTAGCAGCCCATGTCTACCCCTAGTATATGGTTAGTCTCTTAATTGCTTAACGAACTCCGATGGATTAACCTGTAAATTCCTAGGATTTAAGTTCGTCATGGCCGGAGAGCTAAATGACGCATGTTTGTCCAGGGTGAGGTTAAAGAAGCAGTTCTTAAAAAAGAGGATTAAGAGAAGGAGATGAACAGGGTAGAACACGGGATGTGTTGAATAAGATTAACAAAAAAACCAAATTAAAACACACTTAGATAAACATGATAATTTAGATGATGCTTAGAGTGGATGTTTCTTATGGTTGTAAAGTCCTACTCGGTACTCCCTCTTCCAGTTTCTACTTATGTAATAGGTTTTAATTACTACTCCCTCCGTTTAAAAAAGAATTACCTACTTTTCTTTTTAGTTCGTTTAAAAAAGAATGACTTCTTTCCTTTTTTGGAAACACCTTAATTTCAACTTTCCACGTGACATGTTTAACACCACAAGATTCAAGGGCATTTTAGTACATTTGCCATAACTTTAATTTAGGACCACAAGATTAAAAAGTCTTCTTTATTTTCTTAAACTCCGTGCCAAGTCAAACTAGGTCATTCTTTTTGAAACGGAGTACTAGATTTCTAAGTATATCTCCCAAATTTTTTTATTATCTTGTTCAACATCTCCCGTAATCATGGATCCTCAAGAAGAAAATTTGACATGCCTCAATGCCACGGTAAACAGTTCACTATTCTGGCATATGATACTAGGACATGCAATCTTTTCACTACTGAACAGGTGTCTAAGGATATGGTCTTTGGTTTACCCAAAGCCAAATTCAGTGAAGACATGATTTGTGATGCATGTGCATGAGGAAAGCATGTGAAATTATACTTTAAGCCCAAAAGGATGGTAAGTATCTCTAAGCCGCTGGAACTGCTACACATGGATCTATGTGGACCCATGAGGGTGCCAAGCAGAGAAAGTAAGAGGTATGTTTTTGTTATTATTAATGACTATTTAAAATTCACATGAACATTATTTCTCAGCACAAAAGACAAAACATTTGATGTTCACTATTTTTGTGAAATTAGTTTAAAAGAAATTAAGAACTAATTTGATTAGCATAAGGTCTAATCATGGTACTGAAATTAAAAATGCTAAGTTTTTGAACAAATGTGCTAAAAGTGGAATAGATCATAATTTTTTGACTCCTAGAACTCCTCAGCAAAATGAAGTTGTAGAGAGAAAGAACAGAACTTTAGAAGACATGGCTAGAACCATACTAATAGCCAGTGGTCTTTCTAAAATTTTTGGGCAGAAGTTGTCAATATAACATATTACCTTATTAACATATGTATGATTTTCCCACTTCTTGAGAAAATTCCCTATGAATCACTAAAAGCCAAAAAATCAAATCTTACATATCTAAGGGCCTTTGGATGCAAATGTTTGTGCATAATAATGGAAAGAATGCCCTAGATAAGTTTTATGCTAAAAGTGATGAGGGTATCTTTCTTGGTTATTCCGCACAAAGTAAAACCAACAAGATTCTTGATAAAAAAACAAACTGTGTAAAAGAAAGAATTCATATTATATTTGATGAAACTAATCACTTGATCGAGGAAGGCTTGCAGGTTGACAACAAAGGAATTGGGTTGGTATCTGACTCCGATGATGCATAGGAGAAGTCTCTAGAATCTAACTCACCAAAAGTCATCACTTCAGAAGTAGATCAAAGGAATAAACAAGACACCACTAGAGAAGTGCCAGCCTCAGGGGGAACTTCCCAAGAAGGTGGAGAAACTAAACCAACTCAACCAAATAAACCTGATCCATCTAGGTCAGCTTAACCACACGAACTTTATAGCATTAACTGGAAACACAAAAGTTCTTATCCACTTCAAAATATTTTCTCCTCTCTAGATTTAGAAATGCATACCAATTGCCTTCTAAACTTATCTTTCTATGAGTTAAGCGTAAAAATATTAAGGAGGCACTGTCAGATAATGATTGGATTATAGTCATGAGAGAGAAGCTGAATTAATTTGAGAAGAGTAAGGTTTGACACCTAGTATCCAAACCAGAAAACATAATAGTCATTGGAATCATATGGGTTTTCATAAATAAGTTGGATGATCAAGGGGTAATCACTAAAAACAAGGAAAACCTAGTGTTGTAGGGCTATAATCAGGAGAAAAGAATTTATTATAATGAGATTTTTGCTCTCGCGGCTAGAATGGAAACAATTAGAATGTTAATTGCTTTTGCTGCTCATATGGAGTTCACTCTGTACCAGATAGATGTTAAGTGTGTATTCTTGAATGGATATCCGTAGGGGGAGGTATATGTGAAGCAACCTCTAGGCTTTTAACACTCTGACTATGTGTATAAGCTTGACAAAGCTCTGTACGGACTGAAGCAAGCCTCAAGAGCTTGGTATGCCAAACTAACCACCTTTCTTCTAGATAATGGATACATCAGAGGGAAGATAAACAACGCTCTCTTCCTGAGGAAACAAGGTTAAAGTCTACTTATTGTCAAAATATATGTTGATGACATTATTTTAGTGTAACAGATGATACACTTTGTACTAAATTTGTTAAGTTAATGAGTAGTGAATTTGAAAAGAGTGTGATGGGAGAGATAAATTTTTCTTCGGGATACAAATAAAAAAGTCATCATCAGGTACATCCATTCATCAATAAAAGTACATCAAGAAACTACTGAAGAGACTAATCTGGTACTACCTGAATGTACCGTACCCCTAAGAGACTGAACTGGCTGCGCTGATTGCTCAACAATCCCGCATCGAGGACACTTTTTGGACCAATTACCAACCTTACCACAAGCATAACATGCTCCTGGAACTCTCTGCGGCACTATACCAGCTGATCTAGAATGGCCGCTACAGCCCAAAGACGTAGATTGAATACCCCGTAATGCCTGACCTGAACTCTATCCACTACAACCACCATGAACTCTTCGAGTGCCACCTACACTTAGAGGCACTACCTGAGCTGACCTAATAGACTACGTACAATGCTGACCTCTGTAAAAAAAATTCCTATCTCCAGAAGGGACACCACTACCACAGTGTTGTGGAGGCAGTCTACTACCGCTACCTCCGTACATGGTCCACAACCTGAGGAAAAGAAACTTCAACTACTATCAAATGCTCCAACGCCAGGCGGGGCAATAGAGTCAACCCTTTGATAAAACCACACACTATCTCGTGTTTTGGGAAACAACATAGAGGTACAGTTGGCCCTCTCCAAAAATCCAATCTCATACTTTGCAACTGATGGAGAACCCTGCTGAACACCAACAAACCCAACTCTATCCTAAAAACCACTCGACACACCGGACACCACCTCCGGCTGTGAAATATCCACAAACAGACTCAAAATAGCCAACACAGAATCCTGAGATGCTGAAGTAGTCACAAGCTCTATTAAAGTCAGAGCTAGCACCAAATTCTTGGGCTGATGCTGAAGATCCTCGTAAACTCCATCTCCCTGGTCTGAATCTGAGCTGAAACTCTGGCAACGTGAGTAGAAGTCTCGTCGGCGTCTATTGGTGACCTCGCACTATCCATCTAAGAAAGAGTAGAGTCAAGGAGATATCTAGGAGTTGGAAAAATCAAGTCACACGACAGAGAATCAAAAATTCAGACTTTCCTAGGAATTCCCTATAGCCTTCTGCAGAGAGGATATGGACATCATCGTACCGATCCGCGAAACTCTAGTAGCCACTTGCTCTTGTACCAACTACACCCATAAACCTATGATCTGATACCAAACTGTCATGACCCAATTTCTCAGGTCATGATGGTTCCTACTCTAATGCACCAGTAGGCAAGCCAACCCATAGTCCAGAACGGCTAGTAGCGGACTAACATGAAGAACTAAAAATAAGATCAAGTGCAAGTAGAAGAGAGTCCAACGAAATACAACAAAATACCCCAAGACTGGTGATGCTAGTACAAGATCCAGAAATAACCAAGAGTATAAGATAAACATAATGTAAGTATATATAGAACCATCTCTGAGATACAATGTAAAGATCAGTCCAGCAAAAGAGGGAGATTACCTCAGTTCTCTGGTCCATGATTGCTCCGTAAGATGCACAAATCAGTAGTGATAACTCGTACAAAGAACTGCAGGGTGCAGAAGTGTAGTATGAGTACCAGCATGAGGTACTCAGTAGGCATCGACCAACTTAGCTCCAAAGACAATGCAAATATGAATCATATGTAAAACAGGTGTAAGCAGTGCATGTAACTATCTATAACAGGAGATATCACAATGCTAGGAATGCAAGCCAAGCTAAGGCTAGCTAATATATACTACCACCCTACAGGTATCTTGAGACCAGGATATACCAACAAAAGGCTAGTCCTCGTACCATGATGTAATGAAGAAGAAGACATCGGACAAATAATGAATATATGAAAGAAGGGTATACAAATGATATGTAGTAGTAGTAGGAAGAAAGAAGTGTATAAATAAGGATATATATATATATATATATATATACACACACACACACATACACACATACACACACACACACACCCCACCATGGGGATAACTGGTCATATAGTGTAAATATAACTATGCTGGGCGCCGGGATAACTAAAGGCAGCAGGCCCAGTATATCGAGAATCGTGACCAACTAGGGAGCTAATCCTTACACAAGAAGGGTCCCTAAACAGGGTATGTATGTCTGCCTATAAGGCTCAATACTCCAAAAGCTCACCCTAAACGTAAGTACAGAATCGGGGATACTCGAGTCCCCAGGTGTCCAACTATAACTGACAAGTGTTAGTCCTACCAAAGCTGTAATCACTGAAAAGCCATAGTTAAGTAGTCAGAATCTAACCAGCCATTCCGAACACATCATCACCTAACTGACTGTCATCCCTCCTCCGGCAAGCCAGAAAGGAACACACTACAAATAAAACCCGACCTGGACCCCATAATCTGAAGGGACACTGAAGCACATGAAACCACCCAACCGAGCTCCTATAAACCAAGGTGGGACACATAAGTGAGAACCATACTGGTGATAGGCGATGCATGCAAGGAACAAAACCGTAACCAAAACTGATTGCTGATTCCAAGTGAAACCAATACCAAGTCAAAGCAAACCAAGTGTATACACCCCCTCCAGCTCACCTAGCTCGCAAAGATGGGTCCCATAATGAACAACCTCTTCTGGCACTACAACTCTCGGACAGAGAGGCCCGCAGAGGACTTGAGAATTCCTCATACACTGCCTGATCCCAAACCAAGACTTTCATAATCATAGTCCAGAGCCATATGTCATATCAGTAGCTCGGAGACCAAATGCTCCATAACCGTGTAATAATAAACGTTGTACTCGAATCGGATCCTCAGGGTAATAATGAAAGGCCTGATAAATCATAACTGTGAACCATACCACTGTCGGACTCAAACCAAAATTCATAGTCAACACAATCGTAACCAGTGCTCCTAATAGAGGTCAATCTCAGTATAAGTCAATGCTAGTCCCATCAGAGCTCCTAGGTGTAACATAACTAGTGGTAAACCAGGAGCCCTAAACCTACAACCACCCGTATATATATATATATACCTACCCAGGTATCTAAGACTACATCTTCGAGCTATTAAGTCAAGCTACAACTCTCTCTAAGGGTAATGAAGCTAACTAGGCATTCTAACCAGCCTAGGCATACTTAGGTCTGGGGTAACACCTACCAATATACATGTGTCATGTAGATCCAAGAGACGGATCCATAAAGCTATCTACCTTAAAAAAGGCAGTGGGGCCTCCTACCGAGCCCTACAACTCATTCTAGTGATAAAGCCTGCCCAAACTGAGGCTAAGGTGCCTCACTCCTGACCCAAAGTGTTGATAAGGGACCAAGTCTAGCCCTAAGGTGGCTATCTATCAATAAATGGGAATTCAAACTTAGCCTCCGATGGTAGGGTTACTAATCGGCTACTACATGTGTGAACTATGCGTAACCAATGCATGTCATCACCAGTATCCACATAAGTCAAGGTAAGCACCCACATATCTATAGATCGACTCACAACTTCTCAGTAAGGTGTAAGGGAACTAACTTGGTATCCATGGTATCGTAACCAAGGCCTCGGGCCCAATAGAATAATATATGATATGATCACAAGGTATATCCGTAAGCAAAAACCCAGACATGAGACCAATCAGATGCATATTATACAACCAGGTATACACTATCAGGGTATGGCATCAAGGATGTGTAGAATACTACCAGGGGAGCATAATCAGGTAAATACCAATGGAACAGGCAGATACTGCCCTACCTCTCATAATAGGGATCTTCAAGACCAATCTAAGGTCACGTATAATACACGACCAATCAGGTTTACCAATATACCAAAGCTAGGACGGGCAGTCTAGGCTAAGGTTCATATATTAATCATGCTGCAGTGAAGGCCGTAAAGTATAGGCTAAAAGATAAGTCAAGCAACCTAGGTCACACCCCCGCCTAACACATAATCAATATCAACAATGTCTAATAGAACACAGAAAACTGAAGCCTACCTGGACGCCATTGAAAGCATATCCACGAATCAGCTACACAAGAGCCTTCTCCTTCTGAAAGGCCTCCAATCGCTGCAACAATATCAGCATAGTAAACTACAAATCCAAACATGACTATCGACACCCATATTGCACTAGGTTAGAAAATGATCAAACAATTAATATAGGGACCGCTTGTAGAATCGCAAAACCAAAATCGTCACAACGTCCCAAATTACCTCGTGACCAATAGTCACAACTACCATAACCAAATCCAAGCCCAAATAATAGCTCAAACACCAATAACAGTAGCAGCACCACCATTGTAAACAAAAACAACCATAAAACCAAGAAAACATATAGTAGAAATGACGAGAACGAGCCCATGTATCCAAATCCAACAAGACACAAGATCAACTCCCATTCCAAGAGCTTAAATATGAGCTTGGTGTGGTTAGCAATGGAGGAAATGGCAAGAGGCACCACTTGGAATTGATTTAAGGGTGAAAGGCATATATATATGGCTTGCAGGTGGAACTAAAGTGCCCTTATGGCCGCTAAAGCACCCAGTGCTAAAGCATCATAAGTGGCCACTTCAGCGCTGCCCACCGCCCCACCGAGTGGCCACTTTAGCGTGCCTTGGGTGGCTTAAGCGCCCATGCGCTAAAGACAACCCTTAGCTACTTAAGCGCTTTCCCATGGCTTGCCATGGCCAATTTAGTGCGCCTAGGGCCACTTAAGCACATAGCACTAAGGCGCACCCATGGCCGCTTAAGCGCATGACCATGGCCCAAAAATGGCTAAGTCCGGGCCTTTTCGACTATGTGCTCGGGATTGATCCGAGATCCTGTGCACACAAACGAACTATGCTACCTGACTAATTTTGATGCTCTGAACTCAATAGCCTGGTGGAATTTTAGTTAGTGGTCGTTCCAACAAGAAGTGGGCCCACACTCCAAGGGCTGACATAGTAAAGTCAATGACTGGCCTGTAGCCCAAAACAAGTTTGAGACCCTCCAAACCCGAACCAAGGGTTCATATAGCCTAAAGTCGACATTTTGGATCTAATGAGATTGTAAGAAATGACATATGAGGCTGTATAACTAGAGTTTAGACCCGAGATCCATATTCGACTACTTGAAACTTCTAAATAAGGAAACGACTCTAAAAGCTAAACGATCTGCCTGATGACTGAACCGTCAGTCCCATCAAGTCACAAATGATCTGGGATAGATATAGGAGTGATCTACACACTGCAAATATGCATAAATAAGAGAAATAACCTGGAGGGTCATTACAGTCATGGAAAACCAAGAAACAAAATTCAGTGGCTCACTTTACAGTAAAAGCTACATATGCAGTTGTTGCTTCATGGTGTGATCAATTTCTCTGGATAAAACAACAAATCTAGACCAATGTGGGGTGCATTCCGATCATGTGTGACAATAAAAATGCAGTAAAGATGAACAAGAATCTTGTACAACACAAAAGAATAATGCACATTGATATGTGTCATCATTTTCTTAGTGATAATATTGAAAAGGGGTTGATCAGGATAGCATCATGTTGCACTGAGGACCAAGTCATAAATATCTTCACCAAGGCACTATATAAGAGCAATTGAGAAAAAATGCCTAGATCTTGGTCTCATAAGTCAACTCTGAGTTTTGAAGAAAAGGGTACCCCAATGATTGGCTAGAAAATGTGTACTAAGTATTGGACACTAGTGAATGATAATTGATAATGACTCAGTACTTTTCCTTTGCACGTTCGCACCCACAACTCACTAGAAATTTAAGACAAGGGTCTGATGATATTACACTTACTTTCTCAATAAGAAGAAAAGTAATCAGAACATGAGGGCAAGCAAGGATTTGTCTTACTTGTCGTAGAATTGTTAGGTATGCACATCCTTTACAAAATTAGATAAAGTGTTTAAAACTACTAAATAGTTTTGTTCTATGAACTTGACCCCTATGGCCTCTATCTAGATACTCATTTCCAAGATGTCATAGGCAGGAAAACTTAAAATCATATTCCTAACCCACATTCCCACTAATCATCTCCCATTTCTCTCTTTCTCCAAGACTAAAGACTGTTATTTCAAAAATTCTAGCCCCTAAATCACTCATTCCTTCTCATTTTCTCTCTCCAAACTGATCAGTTCTAATCTTAATTCCTTCTTTCTCCTTGTATCTTCTCTGATTATCTGCCAATTACTCCATTCTCCTAATGGCATCTGCACCCATCACTCCATTATCTCCATCTACTTCTCTATATGACACCATACCTTTCATTATCAAAAAATCCTATATTTATCAAAATTTTAACCTTAACCCTAGTCCCCTTCTCCCTTTTCTCTGGTATTATACTCCAGTGATGATGATTTTATTTCAATAACATAAGTACTTCCTTAGGGGGAACATAGTGTAATCCCATCAAAATTGCCTTCTTCTACTGGAGAAACTCGTCCTCCATCTCCCATTTTAACTACCACTACTAAAAACCTTTCTCTTCTTACTTCACTCTTATATCATCCAAGCCCTCTTATCCATTAAAACATGTATCACTAGTTGCCCAACTCTCAGATTCACTCAATTTGAGTTGAACCTCACTAAAGGGGGTGATTTTGGACACTGAGGTACCCTCCCAATCCAAACCCCCTCCATCAGAATCTCATGATTCTCTTAACTGTGATCATGACATTGCTCTCGATGTAAAGTATTCAAAAGCCTTCTCCACTCCAACAAGAAGGTACACAAAGCATATTGTACATAAATCCAATGCCGCTATAAAACCCAAAAAACCTGCTAGTCCCAAGCCCCCATCTCGTGCCCTTCTTACTGGTAAATACAAAGTTGATCCAGATGCAACGGCTGAGTCAAACAAAAATGCAAAGTCTTCTAAGGTCAAAGGAAAGAAAAAGGTGGAAGTCCTTGAGGAACCTATAGAAATGGATGATGATTCTGACAAGGATCAGAGTTTAGCCCATGAGAAGCCTATCCCACATGTACTAAGGTAAAATGCAAAAATCTCAACTCTAAAAAATTTCTTTCTATGGGAAACGAAATTTACTATGCCTATAAGGTATTTATAAGGGGCAGAATTATTAATTCTAAGGTAATGAGCAACCTGGCCATCCAAACCCTGCTAGATAGGCTTGACTTTAAAGGTTGGGCTCACTTGTTTAGATATATCAAGGCCATTGTCTATGAGAAGAAGGTGATATTATTTTATGTAAATTTGAGTTTTCTTGGGGGATAGATTGTTAGTTCGTATGCTAGAGTTATGGAGATATCTTTTGATTTTGTGAAGTTAGGGGAGATTTTATAGGTTCCTATAGAGGGGTTAGATAAGTATGAGTGGAAGAAAGATGGAGAGTGCATTATCTATGAAAAATTCTCTAGGGGAAGGGTGAAGAAAACACCTAGAAAGGTGTTAAAGGGTAAGATGATCGCCTTTCACAAATTGTTGTTTGATTGTGAATAAAAAGATACTAGCTAGAGAAGGTAAGAGGCATGAGGCATTCTTTAGGGATATAGTTATTATGAATGCCCTTGAAATGGATGAAAAGGTAAACCTGCCTGCCCTCATGATCAAATACATGATGAATTCATTTACTCTGAGATAGGTCCTCATGGTTTTGCATATGAATTCTTGTTGACTATTGTGTTTGAGAGTTTTGGGGTGCAGCTGAGGGTAATTGACAATTGTTCTCTATTCCCCATTTGTCTCCCCTAGGATCTAGTTTGTGTAATTGACAATTGTTTTTTTTTATTTTACGATAGCTATTTTTCTACTTTTATTTAGGGCCTGGTTGGCTTATTGTTATGTATACTATGATTACCTATTGCTTCCTTTGTGTTGATATGTGTTTATTTGCTTTTGAGATGGCTTATATATTCAGTATTTTTGTTTTATCTTTTGGTATGTATGTGTTAGTGTTGTCCCATTGTCCATGAGTCCTTGTTATTGAACTTTATTATTGTTTACTATGTTTGCGTTGTGCACATATTTTTCATGATGTCAAAAAGGGGAAGAAACTAAAGTGATAGTGATGGTGCATCTCCATACTATACTTGCATGAGTTTGTCATGATCGAAAAGGGGGAAATTGATAAGTTGAATGACTGATAACTTGACTTGTAAATGTTATGGTGTAAAGGTTTTGATGATAGGTAAAGTATGTATGATCTAGGTTCTCACTTACTGACTATACTAATAAAATGCAAGTACACGTGGCTGCAACTTGGTAAGAAAGAAACAGGTATAGGTGCACATAAGGAATGCAATCAAGGCAAATCATTCTAATTGAGCAAAGAGAATCTCTGGAGTTCTATTCATGGAAGTGATATTAATGAGAGGTGTAAAATCTTATAGAAAAAAATTAGGATTATGTAGCAACATCCTTAATTATCTCCTATATAAATAATACATCAAAAACATAATTAGGCATCTATTGCACATGCAGAGAAAGCTTTTCACAAAGCAGTAGAGCAAGAAGAGTTTTTGTGTAGCGGTCGAAGAATAGAACCAAGAACAAGTTGAGCTGATTTTTCTTTGTTCTAGTTTGTGTTTGTAGTAGGGTAGAATTGAGGTTAGCTATTCTATTGTGGTTGTGTCAGTGTAAGTTGTGAGCCATTGTAACAAGAAGAGAGTTTATCTTCTTGGAGAGATAGGTAGAACCATTAGAGTTAACTGTTGAGTTAAGGTACTAGAGTTAGTTTCTTTGATTGTAGAAATATAATCTAAACTCTCTCTTTGAAGTTGGTGGAAGTTGGTTGGAAATTCTACATATTGTAGGTCATCATTTTTACTTTCCTGAGTAAGGAGGTTTTCCGCAGTATAGCTTGTGTTCTTTACTTTACAACTTTTACTTATTGCTTCAGGAACCTGATTCCTGTATCAAGTAGTTGGCACTAGTTATTTTCATAATAAAATTAAATAATTTCAATAGTACATGAATAAATTTGAATCTTTAAACTCCATTTTTAAATAGTAATTGGACTGGAAGTGAGGACAACTTCATGAATAATGGAGGAAAGGAATAATAAAAAAGGACAAGATTTTGATAAAGCTGAAATCCTAGATTTTAGTGAGTAAATAAAATTACAGTCATTAGACTATTATCGTAGAAGCTCTGGTGGAGTCTTGGTAGAGAATTTAGTTTTTCATAAGAATTTGACTCTATTTCCTTTGTGTACGGTGTTAAAATTTTTACGAAAACTACTTAAGAAAAACTATTAAAACTCAATACAAGAGAAGAAGAGGAAAAGAGGTTTTTTTCCCACATATTTTAATTGAAGATCAAGATAAGATTACTTAGAGATAAATGTTAGTTGCTAGTGCTAATCTTAGTTGATAGAATTCATGCTAATGTATAACTCTAACTCTAGCTAGTTCTCTTGTATTAGGAGTATGACTCTAGGATCTGTACGAGTCTTGTGTGTGTATTAATACATTGTTATGTATTTATAATTTTTTACTAGTCAATCCAAAGCATTACACTATTCTTCAACACTAAATTTCTCATGATATCAAATCTTTAAACTCTTCTTCCACTATTATATCTTTGACTACTATAACTTTGTCTTAGAAGACATACATCATTAGTTTCGAACACACTTTCAACCTCATCACTCAACCATCTTATTGCTTCAGTCTCCATTAAAATTAAGCATTCGAATTACCTAATATGGAGGACTCAAACATCTCAAACCATCCAAGTCATGAGACTACCCTATCTTATCAAGGATGAATGGCAAATAATTGCCTCTGAAGAAGCCATTTCTAGCAGTGATAAAAAAATTTGCAAAGAAACTAATGAAAGCAGTGACAATGAAGATAGAAAAGAGAAGGATGTGTTATTAAGAAGTTAGATCTCTGGTACACTATCAGAAGAGACCATGTACCTCATTTTAGAATGCAATATTGCAAAAATGATGTGGGAAACATTGGAGGAAACTCACCTTCAAGCCATTAAGGACAAAGAGTTCCAGTTGAAGTATCAACTTCAAACTATTCGACTTGGAAACAAATCTACTATTGAGTTCTTGAAATAATTCAAGGGTATATGCGATGGTTTATCATCCATACACAAACCAATAGATGAGGATAACAAGGTGATAAATTTTTCCAGAGGAATAGGTCCTAAGTATAAAACTTTTAGGACCGTCATGCTTGGAAAGCCACCTTATCCAACCTTGAACAAACTAGTTAATTCCTTGAGATGTTTTGATCTTAGAAAATATGATGGAGAAGAGCACAACGGGTTATCCACAATACAACTATCACTACTCATGTTAATCAAAATAGGTCAAGCGACTATAGGGGTAGAGAAAAATCTATTCAAAGAGAGGAAACATGAATCACAGCTCAAGAGGCAGGAGTTTTAGGCCAACTAGAATTTGCATACAAAAGGAAGAATACGTTTCTTGTCAAATATGTGGTAGGAACAACCAAACTGCACTCAAATACTTCTACATGGGGGATTTCTCATAGCAAACATCAGAGGACTTTCCCTAAGCCTTAGAATCTATTAATTTGAGTGATTGTAACAATGGAAACAATGTATTCTATGCGGACTTTGGAGCAAGTGGTCACATCACAAACTCTTCTGGTAAGCTATCTAGTCTAAAATTTTGTAAAAGGACCTCCAAGATAGTACTGAAAAATAGAAGTGAACTTAATATTGCACATTGACAATGGTAGTATGTCTGGATTAAAACTGAATGAGGTCCTTGTTTTCCCTGAACTTAAAAGAAACTGTTGTCAGTAAGTAAGCTAAATAAGGACAATTATTTCACAATTGAGTTAATGAATCAACTTCTGATGTAAAGGAAAAGAAAATATGGAAGCAGCTGTCCAAGGGATCAAGAAGATGAGGTATCTATACCTTGGAGGAAAATAATGATAGTGTCTAATTTTAATATTTGACAACTTGTAGGAAAAGTGAGCAATAGGCGAAAAAAGAAGAAGGCATCTCACGCTCATAAACAAAGGAAAGAAGAATCTGTCAAAAAATAGTTATTCTTTGACAAGGGACCAAAATGAAATAATCGTAATTGTAGTACTAAGCATTAATGCAGTATCTTTTGCCAAAGGAAAGAATACTCTCTCAAGATCTTAGGAATCCCTATTTTTGGGACTAAATGACGCGGGCCTTTAGTGTCTTTAAAGAGACCGTTTATGGTCCAACCTTATTCTTGGAAATAGGATATTTCACATCCAATATCCATGGATTCAATATCTTGGGTTGCCTTGTAGTTTAAATCTTCCAAACGGCTAGTAGTAATCCAATCACTACTACTTAAACGATGGAAGACAAAGAAAGAGACATACTTTTGTCTCAACCTTCTCTAGCTCTTTTCTCTACTTTATCAAACATTGTATTCTCTTGTAGTTTACTGTGTAATCAAAAAGAGAGAAAATAAAAACATAGTTGGTGAGGCATTGTATCAAGTGAGAAAAAGAAGAAGAGTGTTAATATTAGCCAAAAAGTTTTTACTCAAATCTTGTATTTACTTTATTCACTAAAAGAGTTAGTAGAATCCCTTGCAACCCAAGGAGACTGAAATAAGACCTATTTTGAGTCCCAACCAGTATAAAATATTTTGTGTCATTTACTTTTAAGAAATTTTTTCTTCAACATTTTTTTAGTAGTTCATACGCTGTTTTGTTCAGTCGACTAACCGAGACAACAATCGACTGAAGAATCGAAATAGAGTAATTCACCCCCTGTTACTACTTTCAAATAGTAGCGGGAGCTTTATTCTCAGAAGGAACATCTCAAACTAGACCTCCTTACTTTAATGGAAAACACTTCTCTCATTAGAAGATAAGGATGGAAACCTACATAAAATCCTATGATGTCAAAATATGGAAGGTGATCAAGCTTGGTGATCTTCCACTTGTTCCTACCAACAATGATGGGAACAAGTCAGATAATGGTCAAGCATATGCTAACAACACTCCAACTTTAGAGGATTACACTGATGAACAAATGGAAATCATCCAGATCAATTCAAAGGCAAAAAACGTGTTGTACAATGCTTTCAGTGGTGAAGAATATGAAAATATCTCAAGTTGTGAAACTGCCAAGGATATATGGGATAAACTAGAAGTCACTTATGAAGGAACTGAGAAGGTCAAACAAACTCTTGTAAGTTTATTGGTCTATTACTATGAACTTTTCAAGATGAAAGATGGGGAGTCCATTGAAGAAACATTTACCAGATTTGAAAAAATTATTGGTGAACTCAAAGCTGCTGGAAAAACCTATTCTGTAGCAGACCAGATCACTAGGATTCTTAGAAGCTTGCCTTCTCAATGGCTTTGTAAGGTTGTGACTCTTGAAATTATGAATTTAAATAAGATAACTTATGATGAAGTAAGAGGAGATCTCATTGCCTTTGAAAAGGCTCACTTGAATAAACAAGATCATCTGCAAGATGAAAAGAAGAAAACTGTGGCCTTTAAAGCTACAAATGAAGAAGAAGATTATGCCTTGGATGAAGATGAACTTGCTCTTATCACCAAGTCAGTTATTGATAATTACAGGAGATCTAGAAATCAAAGAAGGGGAAAACCAAATTACTCAAAAGGAAAACAGAGTGCTGAATACAACAGAAATGAAGGTAAGTGTTATAATTATGGTAAATATGGTCACATTGCTTATGATTGTCGAGAAGATAGAAGAGTACCCTCCAAAGGAAATCAAAAGGCTTTCAGCAGTTGGAGTGATGAAGGCCACTTTGATGGTGAAAATGACAACATTGGAGATTGTTGCTTCATGGCTATTGGTAAATCCAGTCAGGTAAGAACAATCCCTACAATGAATGTCTGACTTTACAAAATTTGCTGGATCGTGCCATAGCTGATTTAAATAAAGCTCATAACGAGAAAAGAGTTTTATTAGTGGAAAGAAGAGACTGGGAAATTAAACTTGAAGTTTGTGAAATTGAAAAGGATTTTTTACAAGAAGAAATTTATGAATTGAAAATTAAAATCAATTGTTTTGAAAATTTTTATAGTCAGATCTAATCAACCGACTGACTCTCTTAAGTCAGCTGACAAAAAACTGACAGTGGTAGATCTATGTATGATAATAGATATTATAGTTGTGAATGATCTCAACGGTCAACTAATTCTAGTAAGCCGACAAAAGGAATCAGTCACAGTCACAATACTTATCATAACAGATATTATAAACTGTGAAGGATCTCAATGGTCAACTAACTCCAGTAAGTCAACCAAAGAAACCATTCACGGTCATAATACCTATCATACCTGTTCAACAACTAAAAAAAATACTCTCATCCTTCTTGCTATCACTATGGTAAACCAGGTCATAAATACTATAGTTGCAGGTTTCATTCTAAAACCCTAGCAAATGGATTTTGAGAACCGAAACTGAGTCTGGTAATCCAAAAACTAACTCAAAGGGACCCAAGAATGCTTGGGTACCAAGAAATAAGTGATATATCTATTTTGTAGGAACACCACTCAAAGACTAAAGAAAAGTGGTATCTCGATAGTGGATGTTCAAATCACATGACAGGAAATAAAGTTTGTTTAAATTTATAACTAATTTTCATGGATGTGATATAAGCTTTGGAGACAACTCCAAAGGCAAAGTAACACGTATTGGTACTGTCTCCTTTAATGAATCATGTGATATCACTAATATTTATTTGGTTAAAAGCTTGAAGTACAATCTGCTGAGTATAACTCAGTTGTGTGATACTGGTCTGGAAGTAAGATTAAAAAAGGATGGGTGCATAATTGAAAGGCATGGGAAATAACTTCTTCCTGGAAATAGACATAGGAATGTGTATGTCCTAGACTCTATCAAAAGGACAAAAGGACATATCTGTCTGGCCTCCATATCTGAAGATCCTTGGGTTTGTCATAGAAAGCTTGGTCATACAAGCATGAGACAAATTGAAAAGCTAGCCAAACATGAGCTTGTTACTAGTCTTCCAAAGCTTGATTACAAGAAGACTCATATCTGTGATGCTTGTCAACTTGGTAAGCAAACTAGAAATTCCTTTCCAGTAAAAGACATTGTCTCTACTACTAAACTATTGCAGCTACTTCATATGGATCTCTTTGGTCCTACTAGAACTGCTAGCGTTGGTAGTAAAAGGTTTGCCTTTGTGATTGTTGATGATTATTCTAGATTTGTTATATTTCTATCTAACAAAGCTGATACTTTAAAGAATTTTAAAGTTTTCAGTGAAAAAGTTCAAAGACACAAAGGCTACTATATCTTTGCTATTAAAAGTGATCATGGAGAAGAATTTGAGAACAAAGACTTTAAAACCTTCTATAATAATGGAGGTTACGCTCATAACTTCTCTGCTCCAAGTTCTCCCAACAAAATAGACTGGTCAAAGGCAAGAATAGAACTCTTCAAGATATGGCACGAACTATGATATGTGAACACTCCTTACCTCACAAATTTTGGGCAGGAACTATAAGTACTGCTTGTCATATTTTGAATAGGTGCCTTATTATACCTATCCTATAGAAAACTCCTTATGAACTGTGGAATAATAAGAAACCCAATATTGGGTACTTTCACTCTTTTGGATCCAAATGCTTTGTTTATAACAATGGTAAGGATAATATTGGTAAATTTGATCCTCAAAGTGATGAAGGTATATTTATGGGCTACTATAACTCTAGTAGATCCTATGGAGTTTTTAATAAACGTAGTTTATGTATTGAAGAATTCGTGAATGTTATTTTTGATGATTCTAACCATTTTATTGAGAGTATTGGCAATAGAGAAGATAAGGATAAACAGGAAAAAACTGCAAAAGGTACAACAGTTGACTCTTCATCAGAATCAACTAGTACAAAAAACAGTCAACCAACTGTGACTACAAATGATCAATTTTCTATAGAAAACATTCCAAATGAATGGAAAAGTGAACTTGAGTATCCAAAGAAGTTTATCATTGGTGATCCCAAGGAAGGAATGAAGACAAGAGCCTCTAGCAAAAGAAGTGCAAATATTGCACTTATATCCCAACTTGAACCAAAGAAGGTAAATGAAGCTCTGGAAGATGAAAGTTGGGTCAAGCTATGGAAGAAGAACTTGAACAATTTTATAAGAACAATGCCTGGACTCTGGTTCCAAAACCAGAGAACACCTCAATTATTGGAACAAAATGGTTATTTTGTAATAAAATGAATGAATCAGGTAAAGTGGTCCATAATAGAGCGAGTCTAGTCGCTCAAGGCTACTCACAACAAGAGGGAGTTGACTACGATGAAACTTTTGTACCAGTAGCAAGGTTAGAATCCATTTGAATTCTACTTGCTTATGCGTCTTACAAAGGTTTTAAATTATTTCAAATGGATGTTAAAAGTACTTTTTAAAATGGATTTATTGATGAACAAGTCTTTTTTAAGCAACCTCCAGGTTTTGAAAATTCTAAATTTTTTTATCACGTGTTTAAATTATCAAAAGCTCTTTACGATTTAAAACAAGCTCCTAGATCTTGGTATGATCAACTGAGTAAATTTTTAGTGGATCATGATTTCACTCGTGGAAAAATAGATACAACTTTGTTTATCAAAAGAACTCCTTTTGGAAATCTTATTATTCGAATCTATGTTGATGATATTATTTTTGGTAGTACTAATTCTGAATTGTGTAAGGAATTTTCTAAGCTAATGCAAAGTTAATTTGAGATGAGCATGATGGGTGAGTTGACATTTTTATTGGATCTACAAATTCATCAGTCAACTAATGGAACATTTATCTGTCAAAGTAAGTACACTAAGGAACTCATTGAAAAGTCCTCTAGCACACTAATGAGCTCTACATGTGTTCTTTCATCTGATGAAAATGGTAAGTCTGTTGATAAACCTAAATATCGTGGTATGATTGACTATCTCCTCTATCTTACTGCAAGTCGACCAGATATCTTGTTTAGAGTATGTATTTACAAGATTTCAGTCAGCTCCTAAAGAGTTTCATTTGACTACAGTCAAGCACATTATAAGATATCTTATTGGAACTGTTTCATATGGATTATGGTATCCTAAATCTAATGACTTTGAGATAAAAGGTTTCTCAGATGCAGATTATGCAGGTGACAAAGATGATAGAAAAAGCATCAGTGGCACTTGCCAACTCCTGGGAAACTCTCTCATCTCTTGGAATAGCAAAAAAATAAAATTGTGTTTCCTTACCACCACTGAGTCGTAATATATCTCCATCGGCTTATGTTGTGCTTAAGTTCTTTGGATGATTCACCAACTCAGTGATTATGATATGTCTGTTAAACCTGTGAAAATTTTCTGTGATAATTCTAGTGCTATATGTTTGTCTAAAAACTCTATGCATCATTCTAGAGCTAAACATATTGATGTTAAGCATCATTTTATTATTGATAGGTGATATTGAGATATCTTTTGTTAGCACTGAATTTCAATTAGCTGATATTTTTACAAAACCCTTATTGGAAGAAAGATTTTATTTTCTACAAAAATCCCTCGGAATTATTCCAAAATCTTTTTAAATCTTCTTTTTTCCATATCTGTCATTTGAACTTTAGTAAAAATGTAGGCTTAATTAGTTTTCTAATTTGATTGATGTACTTGCCATTATTATTTCTCTTAATTTGCATGACTTTTTTGTACTTTCCTTATCCATCTCCCCTTTCTTGCTGACACACTCTTCTGTATACCATAATTACTTCCTTTTTTATTTCTCTATGCACCTCTTCAACTTCTCTTCTCTACTCTATATGTGTCAGTCCCTTCTTCTCCTTCTTTCTCACTCTTGTGAGTCCCTTCTTCTTCTTCTTTCTCACTCTTATATTTCTCTCTAATTCTCTCCCAATGGTGAGAAACTGTGAAAATTCTTCCTTTTTGGGCTACCAGAAAAGTTCTCATTTCAAAAAAAAGGGAAAGCTCCGTCACATGTTCCTCTTGATTTTGACTTCTCTGATCAAAATCACCCTTAAGATTAATTTGAATCCTCACATTCACTTTTATATAAGCTTCCCTCGAATCTCGATGAATCTGAAAGCTCTAAGAAGAAGGTAAAATTTGATTTTGACAGTTCCTTAAATATCAAAACTGATTTTTGGAGACCATCTAATGAATCCTTATTTCATTCTCTCGAAGAACGTTCTATGGTGCATGGTTGACTAGTGCATCTGGATATTTTAGAATCCCTGCACTACCCCATCAAGTAGTTGTTTGAAGTTCAGGATTGGGCAAATATCTTTTCATCTACTCCTAAAGTTGCCTATGAACCCCTTAGTCTTTTCTATGCTAATTTGTGTGCAATTCGTGCTGATGAGCTGGAAACCTTGGTCATGGGTAAGCGTATTTTCTTAGACTGTGGTATGTTTGATTCTCTTTTTGGTATTTCGTGTTTTGGGTTCTCTACTTCCTCGAAAAGTCCTTGGCCAGTTGATTTTGATATCCCTTTTGAGCAAGCAAAGAAGTCCATTGCTCTGGAGTCTCCTAATTCTCTTCCCTTGTCCTTTGTCCTAGAAACTTATCTTTTGAGGCTAGATTCATTGCCCACATTATGGAAACCACTCTTGTCCCTTGAGAAGGCTCTCTTTCTACTCTTTCTCAGCGTGACACTTTGTTTACTTACTATCTCCACACTCAGTGCAAAATTAAGCTTTTCTCATTTATCATAAATTTCATAATTGAAGCATCCCTTGATCCCTCTATCCTTCCCTATGGATTAATCATCACTCGCATTCTTGAAGCTTGCAATATTACTCTTGAGGACATTCTATTTGTTTCAGTCAAACAATGTTATAACTCCAAGACATTTGTCAGCATGGGCTATGTTCGAGCTGATAATACTTGGGTTCTAAAGACTGAAAATGGCGCTGTCCATACTTCTCCTTCTCCTAAATTCAGGCCTCCTTCTCCTAATGATATCGGTCTTTCCTCTGTTTTCTTTATTATCCTCAATCATATCACTGACCTTGAAATCAAGTTGGATGCTCTAAAGGATCTCCTTCTAGCATCTCATTTTTAGATGGACAAAATTCAGGCCACCGATAAGGAGACAAGTACAGGCGTTGCTAAAATTTGACTCAAGTTGGATCAAGTAATTAAGGAAGCTATCAAAGTTGCTGACAGGATTCACACTACCACCGATGCTATCTCTACTACTATTGTGGATCAGTTCACCACCTTGAAAGATGCTACTATCCAAACCTTGACATACTTTCTTGGTTGTGTTGTTCCTCCTCCTTCCCCTACCCCTTAAGACTTTTATGATCTATGTTTATGTTTTTTCTTGTGTGAACTTTGGTCTATATATGGGCATAAGCCCATGAATGTTTGTTTTGCTTTAACTTTGGTCTATATATGGGCATAAGCCCATGAATGCTTGTTTTGCTTTAACTTAGGCCTATCTATGCTAGTTATTTTGCATGATTATTGTGCTTCCTATTTCTTTTTGATTGATGTCAAAGGAGGAGAAGTATTTTCCAAAGTATATTTTACAGGTATAATGTTGACTCTGAAACACTGCCATCATTCAGGAGGGGCACTGGCTACCCTAGTCAACCACTCAGGGGGAGCTAAATAGGGAAGTCGACTAAATATACTTTTAAGTTGTCATCTATTAAAACAGGGGAGATTGATAGTGTCTAATTTCAATGTCTGACAACTTGCAGGAAAAGTGAGCAATAGACGAAAAAGGAAGAAGGCATCTCACGCTCATAAATAAAGGAAAGAAGAATCTATCAAGGAATAGTTATTCTTTGACAAGGGACCAAAAGAAAAGAATCTTAATTGTAGTACTCAACATTAATGCAGTATCTTTGCCAAAGGAAATAAGACTCTCTCAAGATCTCAAGAATCCCTATTTTTGGGACTAAATGACACGGGCCTTTAGTGTCATTAAAGAGACCATTTATGGTCTAACCTTATTTTTGGAAATAGGATATTTCACATCCAATATCCAAGGATCCAATCTCTTGGATTGCCTTATAGTTTAAATCTTCCAAACGACTAGTAGTAGTCCAATCACTACTATTTAAATGATGGAAGACAAAGGAAGAGACATACTTTTGTCTCAACCTTCTCTAGCTCTTTTCTATACTTTATCAAGCATTGTATTCTCTTGTAGTTTGTTGTGTAATCAAAAAGAGAGGAAAGAAAAACATAGTTGGTGAGGCATTGTATCAAGTGAAAAAAAGAAGAAGAGTGTGAGTATTATCCAAAAAGCTTTCGCTCAAATCTTGTATTTACTTTATTTACCAAAAGAGTCAGTAGAATCCCTTGCAACCCAATAGGACTGGAGTAAGACCTATTCTGGGTCCCAACTAGTATAAAATATCTGGTGTCATATTTACTTTTAAGCAATTTTATCTTCAGTATTTTTTTAGTATTTCATATGCTATCTGGCTCAGTCGACTGAAGAATCAAAAAGAGTAATTCACCCCCTCTTACTACTTTCAAACAATCTGCTAGCATTGGTAATAACATCGAGAGAAAAGAGTAATTTTAGTTCTAGATTTAGTTCTAGTAATGTATGACATGACAGACTTGGGAACCCTAACTCTAAATTCTTAGAAGTTTTAGCAAAAATAAGTATATCAATATCACTTATTGGAATAAAAATACTATTATTTGTGTTAGTTGTTAAATGGGGAAAGATTATAAACTATCTTTTGGCCTGAGAAATAAAACTGATAAAGAACCATTTCTGAAAATTCGTTGTGTTCTATGGGCTCCTGTACTTGCTGGGTCTTCACAACACATGAATTCTGTGTATTATTTATGGATGATCGTAGTAGATACACTTTGCTATATCCACTGACAAGGAAATTAGACGGATATTGAGAAGGAAATCAAATTTATTTGAAGTGTTTGTTAAGTTCAAAAAAATAGTTGAAAAATAGTTTACTAAAAGCAAAGTATTTCAATGTGATGGAGGTGGTGAGTTCTCCAGCTCAAAGTTCATTCACCACTTAGAAAATTGTGGTATTGTTGGACACATATCCTGTCCAAATATATCTAAGAAAAATAGTGTTGCTGAAAGAGAATATTGGTATGTGGTAGAGACTTGTTTAACAGTATTGTTTCATGGTACATTACCTTTGTTTCTAATAAATAGGCCAACATTTTTAGTAATTAATAAGGAAACACTTTTCTATTAACTTCATAGAACACATCCTGACTACAATAGCTTAAAGGTGTTTTGTTGCAGATGTTTTCCCAACATCAAAGTAAGCAATAAGTTTTCTTAAGAAAAAACATATCCATATGCCTTCATTGGTTCATAGATAGATCCAAACTCGGTAAAACTTCCTATTTACCTAGGTGGTAAGATCAATTTTTAGTGTAGGAAGAGATGAATTAAGGTCATAGGAATCCTCTAGCAGAAAGTTGAGTTAAAGCTTCTTTACCAATTGAGTTTCGGTATAAGTTTTTACTTGGGTCAACTTCAAATACGAAGCCTCCTAGAATATGAAGAGTTTTGTAACTCAAAACCCATCAAATGAAAGGTCTTTGAGTCTTCTTTTTAGATATGCATTCTTAAAGATATTTTAGTTCATGAAGGTTCATTCTCAGAAATCCTTATTTGTGGTTTTAGCTGCATTCACTCTTTTTCTATTGATTATACTTACACAAGTATATTTCAATTTCTAAAGTGTGTTATAGATATGATTTTTAAATTATTTAGTCCTTATCTTACATACTCGGTACCTTCCCTGTACTGACACATATTTTCCTTACGCTACATAATTTCATTAATGTAGATTTAGGTGCTCATCCTTACTCTAGTGGAATAACCATTGCAGCATATCTAGTTAGATTTTGGTGAGTCCTCCATATTTAGGGACTTAGTTTATTAGTGTTCTCTCTATTAGACATTTGTTTAGTATTTTTTCAATTGGTTTAGAATTAGTTGGGGGTCTTGTCCAAGTAACTTATCTTATATAACAAAGACTTATTCATACATTAGATAGTTCAGCATGTTTTGGGTTTTAGTTATTATATTCAAAACCAGTTTATTCATTTATTTTAAGATTGCCCATATTATTTTTGTTTATAGCTTTCGCTTCAATTTTCATATATTGTGCTTAGATATGCTATGCCAAGGGTGTGCTTGGAGCTATTATTGGCTTTAAGTAACTTGTCGTGTCCAGAGTATAGGCTCGGGATGTGATAAACTTGGTATTAGCATATTAGGTTCAAGAGTCCTAGGATGTCTGAAAATCCACATTCCGTACTTATAAAGTGGAGGCTATATGACGTTTAGGAAATATTAACCTTCTTTCAAGTTCTACTTCATGCGATAGAGTTTAAATCTATGTGTTTATTCTAAAATATGCTTTACACATGTTACAGATCATGCCTCCACATAGAGCCACCAAACGCCTAAGGCATGCCTTGAATGAAGCACGTACCATGGGTCAGAATGAAAATCCTTAGGTTCCACCAGTGCCAGTTGGACCAAGGGGTCCTAATGCACCTACTTTTCTGCCACATTCTGCTAATATTAGTAATGTAGAATTTTGTAACGCCATTAAGGTACTTGCTTGAGTAATAACGACTTAGGTTAATCATCAGGGTGAAGCCCCTGTAGTTCTTTAGGGTGTTACAAATACTACCAAGATCAGTAAATTTCTCACAATCAATCTACCTGAGTTCACTGGCTCAAAGCTTAATGAGGATCCAAAAAATTTTATTGATGAATTTCAGAAAGTCATTTGAGGGATGCATGTTAATGACACTGAAAGTGTTGAGCTTTATGCTTACCAACTTACTGATGTTGCCCATGTATGGTATGATCAGTGGAAGAATATTAGAGGTGATGATATTTCACCTATTTAATGGAGCGAGTTTGAGGATGCATTCTTGGGTTTTTTTTTCCAGAGTTGAAGGATGCAAAGACCCAGGAGTTCCTCAATCTAGAGTAGGGTTTCATGAGCATAATGGATTACAAACTCAATTTCATTCAGTTGTCTTGTTATGCTCCCAATATGGTGGCGGATATAAGGAAAACAATGAGTCTATTTATATTAGGACTTTCCCATCTTTCAAATAAGGAGGGAAAGGCGACAATTTTGATTATGGATTTGGATATTGCCAGACTTATGATCCATGTACAATAGGTTGAGTAGGACAAGTTGAAGGAGAGAGAAGAGCTCCATAATAAAAGGGCTAGAACATCAAATCATGAGTCCAATCAGCAGAAAATCGTTAATGGGAATAGATCATTCTTTTAGAAGACATCATCTAGACCAGCTCTATCTTCAGTTAGTACACCTGCACCTAGGCCCAGGTATGATAAAAAATTTAGAATTTTGGGTTTTTGACCTCAGGATAATGTTATATAAGGGTTCACCAATTTACTCTACTTGTAATAAGTTTGGAAAGAATCAATTCGGTGAATGTCTATATGGTAGAGATGGTTGCTATAGGTATGGTTAGATAAGTCATATGCTTAAGGATTGCCCTTGTGCTAGGAAGGAAATGGGGTAACAGACCTCTGGCTACTACATTATTAGCTCTAACAAGCTGTAATGCTTAGAAAGGTACCACTTCACGTACAATTGGTAGTCAAAACTGCTTTTATGCCTTGTCTTCTCATCAGGTTTAGGAAAGTTCCTTAAATGTCATTACTGGTATGTTAAAAGTTTTCTCTCTTAATATTTATGCCTTGTTATACCTTGGAGCCACTTTTTCTTTTGTAACCTCTTATGTTACTGTGAAGTTCAGAGTGAGTCCTAAATAACTCCTAGATCCTTTTTTGTTTCCACTCTAGTCGGAGAATTTGCTATATCTAGAAGAATCTATAGAAGTTGCCCTATTTCTATCCTTCATAATGGAACTAAATTTAATCTAGTATAGTTAGATATGGTTGATTTTGGTATTATTCTGGGCATGGACTGGTTGTAATTTTGTTATGCCTCAGTTGACTGTAGAACTAGAGTTGTAAAGTTCTAATTTCCTGATGAGCCTATCTTAGAGTGAAAGGGTAGTCCTGCCTTCCTAAGGGTCACTTTATCTCATATCTTAAGGCTAGAAAGATGATCTTAAAGGGGTATAGATATCATCTAGTCTGAGTTAAGAATTCTAACTCTGAGACACTACCTCTTCAATCGGTTCCTACAGTCTGTGTAAGACTTTTCTAAAGATTTTCTCAGAGTTCCTCCTGATAGGGAGATAGACTTTGGGATAGACATTCTCCCCAATGCGCAACCCATCTATATTCTTCCATATAGAATAGCCCTGACCAAGTTAAAAAAATTTAAAGAGAAGTTGAAAAACCTTCTAGATAAGGGATTTATCAAACCTAGGGTTTCTCATGGTGTGTCTCAGTCTTCTTTATGTGTAAGAATGATGGTTCCCTCAAAATGTGTATTTATTAATGCCAGTTGAACAAAGTCACAATAAAGAACAAGTATTCCATTCCTAGAATTGATGACTTGTTCAACCAGCTTTAGGGTGCTTCTTATTTCCCTAAGATTAATCTCAGATCAAGGTACCATCAGTTGAAGGATAGAGAGTGTGACATTTCGAAGACATATTTTTGAACTTGATATGGGCAATATGAGTTTCTTGTTATGTCTTTTAGACTGACCAATGCTCCTGCAACTTTCATGGATCTTATGAATAGAGTGTCCAAGTCGTACCTCAATATGTTTATGATTGTTTTCATAGATGATATTTTGGTTTATTCTCATAGTGAAAAGCATGATGATCACCATAGAACTGTTCTTCAGACCCTCAAGGATAAATAATTATTCACAAAGTTCTCTCAATATGAATTTTGGTTATGGTCAATTTATTTTCTTGGGCATGCTGTTTCTAGTAATGGGAGTTAGGTTGACTCCCAAAAGATTGAGGCAGTTAAGAGCTGTCCTAGACTAACCACCCCATTAGACATCAGGAGTTTCTTGGGATTAACCATTTACTACAGAAGATTTGTAGAAGGTTTTTGTCTATTGTAGCCCTATTAGCTAGGTTGACTCAGAGAAAGGTAAAGTTTTAGTGGTTCGAGACTTGTAAGAAGAGATTTCAAGAGTTGAAGTCTTGGTTGACTTCTACTCCAGTGTTGATCCTGCATGAAGGTCCAAATGGTTTTGTAGTTTATTCTGATTCTTTTAGAGTTGGCCTTGGTTACGTGTTGATGCAAAATGGTAAGGATATTGCTTACACTTCTAGATAGCTCGAGACTCATGAGAAGAACTACTCCACTCATGATCTTGAGTTAGTGAAAATAGTGTTTGCTTTGAAAATTTGGCACCATTACCTCTATGGTATGAATGTTAATGTTTTTACAGATCACAAGAGCCTGTAATATGTTTTTAGTTTGAAAGAGTTGAATCTTCGACAAAGGAGATGGATTGAGATCCTCAAGAATTATGATATGAGTGTGCTATACCATCTGGGTAAGGCTAATGTGGTTGTTGATGCTCTTAACAGGTTGTCTATAGGGAGTGTTTCTAATGTAGAAGAGGATAAGAAAGAGCTTGCAAAAGATATGCATAGACTCGCGTATTTAGTAGTCTATCTTACGGATTTCGACAAGGGTGGTGTGATAATGTAGAATGGTTCCAAGTCCTTCTTAGTGATAGAAGTAGAAGAGAAGCAAGATAGTGATCTCATATTGCTCCAGTTGAAGGAGGCAGTCTGCAAGAAAAAAGTTGAAGTTTCCTCTCAAGGAAAAAGTGGTAGTCTTTGATATCAAGATAGATTGTGTGTTTTCAATGTAGACGGGTTGAGAGAGAAGATTTTGGTAGAGGCTCATAGTTCTAGATATTCCATTCATCCTGGTTCTACCAAGATGTACTCTGATTTGAGGGAATTTTTTTGGTGGAGTGGTATGAAAAAGGACATTGCAAACTTTGCAACAAAATGTCCCAACTATTAGCAGGTGAAGGTTGAGCATCAAAGGTCTGGAGGTTTAGCTAAAGAAATCAGTATTCCTAGATGGAAATGGGAGATGATAAAGTTGGATTTCATAATAGTCTTACCTCATATACGTCGTTAGCATAATTCAATGTGGGTGATAGCATACAAGATTACTAAGTCAGATCACTTTTTGCTTGTCAAGAATACAAATTCAGCAAAGGACTATGCTAGATTATATATTTAAGAGTTAGTTAGGCTTCATGTAGTTCCCTTGTCTATCATTTCTGATAGGGGTACTCAGCTTACTCAGTTTAGGAAGTCATTTTAGAAAGGTCTAGGCACCAGGATAAACCTCAACATAACTTTTCATTCGCAGATCTATGGGTAGGAAGAGTGCACCATTCTTGAGGATATGTTGAGGGCATGCTTGATTAACTTCAAGTGTAATTGTGATGACCACCTGCCTCTTATTGAATTTGCTTATAATAATAGTTATCATTCTAGTATTCAGATGGCCCCATTTGAAGAACTTTACGGGCAGAGATGTAGGTCTCCAATTGGTTGGTTCGAGGTAGGAGGTTATGTTGATTAGAGAGCGATTGAAAACTACTCAAAGCCAGAATAAATCGTATATTGATGTGAGGAAAAGAGACTTAGAGTTTGAGGTTGATGATTGGGTTTTCTTGAAAGTCTCACCTATGAAGGGAGTGATGCAGTTCGGTAAGAAAGGGAAGCTTAGTCCTCATTACATAGTCCCTATCGAATTTTGAATAAGATTAGGAATTATGAGCTATATTTTCCTATGAAGTTGGCAGTTGTGCATCCTGTGTTTCATGTATCCATACTAAAGAAGTGCGTTAGTGATCCGTCGCTTGTAGTTTCTTTAGAGAGTGTTGGGATAAATGATAGCCTTTCCTATAAAGAAGTTTCAGTTGAAATTATGGATCGTCTTATTTGTAGATTAAGGAATAGGAGGTAGCTTCATTTAAGGTATTATGGAGAAATAAAGAAGTTGAGGAGGCTACATGGGAGGCCGAAGAAGATATGAAGTCTAAGTATTTGCATCTAGCCATTCCTTCTAATGATAGAATTTGGGGTAACAACCTTTTTCCTATACTAACTCATACAAATTGTCATGTGTAAGACTATTGTCTTATAGTTCCATACTTATGTTCATGCCATGTACGCTTTATTCTAGTTTCAAATCTTTATATAATCAAGTTCAGTTTATGTTAGAAAAGCATGCTTTGATAGTTAAGGCATGAATAGTCTTGTATGTTCTTTCTCTATAACTTTAGCCTTATTCGAGGATGAATAATCCCAAGAGGGAGATATTGTAACACCATGAACTTCTAAGCTAAGATAAAAACTATTCTACGTGTGTTGCTAGACCCAAACTCGGTGAAACTTCCTCTTTACCTAGGTGGTAAGATCAATTATTTAGTGTGGGAAGAGCTTTAGAGATGAATTAAGGTCATAGGAAACATCTATCACAAATTTGAGTTGAAAGCTTCTTTACTGATTGAGTTTTGATATAAGTATTTACTTAGGTCAACTTTAAACAAGCATCCCTCCTAGAATATGAAGAGTCTTGTTGCCAAAGACCCACTAAATAAAAGTTCTTCGAGTCTTCTTTCCAACATCATTGACTGTTTGTTAATCCCTTTCCAGAGTAGAAAGTTATGACCATTTTATCAAAAGGTAGCGATCTGACCGACTCACTAAAAGTCTTGTGCGGACCGGTGCATAGCCACATATCATACTGTATGCTCCACACACCCAATCCAAAATAAGGGATGAAGGAGAATGCTCACCGAAAGCCTAGTGTGGAGCGGTGTGCGGCGCACATCACATTATGCGCTCCATACACTGCTCCACAAAGGTCCCGATGAAAATCGTTATTTAAGTTGGTTCTCTTCTGAAAAAAATCATTTTTTATATCCTTTCAAGCGTAGGACTGATTTTCTCTCCTTTCCTCATCCTCCAACACTAAGGTAAGTTTCTCTCACATAATTTTAAACAATTCCAATCAATTCCATCATTCTATTATGAATTATTAATGAAATCCTACACCATAATCCTAGGATTTTCAAGATAAACTCAATCAAGATTCCAAGAACTGAATTCTTGGAACTTCTTACTTAAGCTGGGGTTCCTCCTTAATATTTTGGGAAACAATTATGGTACGTAAGGATCCAGTGAGGAATTTCTTCCACCCTCACGCCATCAATTTCCTAGAGTATTGATTATAAAGATTATAGTTAGGATTTGTAAATCCACTTCTGAATTTACTCTTGTTTATCAAATTTAATAGTTTTCATAATTCTTAGCCATGAAATAGTACAGTATCATATTAAATTTAAAGTCTTTTTCACTTATTGTTGGTTTTGCATATATTAGAATGATTTATGGATTTAGCAAGGTTTCCTTGTTGCCCGTTTTTAAATATTCATGATTTTTATACATTTTCTTGAAGCTTATTTTTTAGCATGTTTTATGAATCATTTAGCTATTATGAAATTCCAAGAATAGTTATAAATCCATAGAAGGGTGATTTTGAACATAGTTCTTGAAAGATGAATTTAGTAAAGATTCAAGATTTACCTATAGATAGTATAGAAATTTAAATATATTATGAGCATATAATTAAATAATTGATTTTGAGAGGATTATTTAGCATCGAGAGGATACAGATTTAGCAAACCCAAATCCCATAACTACATGCTACCTTAGGATTTATGATCCTACCACAAGTCGGCTAATCTCTCTTAGCCAAAAAACTAACTTAGTAGATCCACATTTAGATAGATAATTACTATACCCTGGAAATGAATGGGGCAGCCCTCCCCACTAGGTTAGACGTTGGACATCACTAGCTCATGTGATGTATGTTGGTTGTAAGAAACTTCCACCTAAAAAAGTAATTTTATTTTAAAAGCTTCTTTGATCTGATCACTTCTACAGTTATAAACAGTACGATTATCAGATATGCATTCTCAAAGATATTTTAGTACCTGAAGGTTCATTCTCAGAAATCCTTATTTTATGGTTATAGCTGCATTCACTCTTATCCTATTGATTATACTTATGCAAGTCTATTTCAGTTTCTAAAGTGTGTTATAGATATGATTTTTAAATTGTTTAGCCCTTATCTTACATACTCAGTACCTTCCCTATACTAATATATACTTTTCTTATGTTGCATAATTTTATTGATGTAGATTTAGGTACTCGTCCTAACTCTTGTGGCTAAACCGTTGCAGCATATCCAGTTAGATTTTGGTGAGTCCTCCTCATTCGGAGAATTAGTTGATTAGTGTTCTCTCTATTGGATATTTATTTAGTTTTCTTTTAGTTGGTTTAGAATTAGCTGGGGGTCTTTTTCCAGTAACTCATCTCATATAATAGAGGCTTATTCAGACATTAAACAGTTCAACATGTTTTGGTTTTAGTTATTATATTCAGTTGAACCAGTTTATTCATTAAGTTTGAGTTTGCCCATATTATCTTTGTTCATAGTTTCCTCTTCAGTTGTCACATATTGTGCTTAGATATGTCATGTCAAGGGTATGCTTGGGGTTATTAGTGACTTCAAGTGCCTTGTCGCATCCAGGGTATAGGCTCAGAGCATGACCATTATAATATTATTCACAAGGGGAACTTTTGCCTCCCACTACACATGCAAGTGTACGCGACCGTCTAGTAATATAGTGATTGCAAGCAATCAAATGTTGAAGCCGAAGAGAGATACAATTAAATGTCTACTAAACTAAACTAGTTCTAATTATCCACTCAAGCTATAAAATCTCAAGGTTTGGTTGGTTGTTGATTATACTACTTATTATACTAAATCAAGAAACCAATTGACAAAAAATATCATGAAGGTTTTTCACAGAGAAGTTGTCACCTAGGATTATGGCGCTTGCATAATTTAATCGTATCTTTATGTAGTTGATATGCTTAGTTAAGATATATATCGAGTTGGTGACTTATAGGATTGATATTATAGTCATGGTCTCTTGATCCTCTAACTGTCTACCCAAATTAGATTTCTTACTACATCATTAAGCGAGAATAGTTGAACTAATCTGAATGCATTTAGTTATCTTCCTATATTTGAACTAAGTAGGGCAAACTTGGTATGTCCCGCTCCTAGCCATGAATCCATCCGCAGAAACATCCTTCTCGCCTTAACCCATGTTTTGTTTTTGATCTCCATATCTCGAGTTCCTCTAGGAATTATCTATTGTCCTATTGAAGGCTCAACAATAGAATAGTAAGCATAAGATTAAGAGAACAAAATATAAAGGATGAATCCGCAATAACAATTTCTATAAAGAATACGATGTTCATATTATAGCCACAATCCTAGAAAGAGGTTTTTAGTCACTCACAATCTAATTACAAAACTTGAATTAGATGAAAGACAAGAAATAATTCTAAGAAAAGAGATAAAGAAGTAATCCTAGAAGAATTGAGCTTTTACCCTTGCTCTGTGCCTCCATAATATTCCTCCAAATAATAATAATTCTCCCATAAAAAATGTATAAGAATGGGGTATTTATAATTGGTGAAAACACCTAAAAGGGCCCTCCTAGTCGAATTGGAAAAAGGGTAGAATTTGCTCATGTTTTGTAAGCTCGCCCTTGGAGCTCTATTTGCGTATCCTGGGAGCTTGCCTTGGAAAATCTATCTTCTTGTCCTGGGAGCTCCTTTTGCTCTCCATGAGATTTTCTCTACAGGGTGTAAACTTTTGCAAGCTTGCTTTCCCTCTGATTAGTCCATACTTAGTATTTTTTTTAAAGCATTTTCACCCTATATTGTACAAAACATCTCTATAATAAGTGATAAATTATGAAATCAAGCATAAAACATTAATGTTAAGCTAAATTATACTAAAAAACATAAATGTGGGCCAAAAGTACTGCAAAAGAGTATATCTCAACCCCTCATCATAACTCCATACTTTCATCTTTGTTCGTCCTCAAACAACTAAATACTTTTATCTTAAACACTACTTTACTATGCAAGCTCAATAGAATATTTTTACCTAGATTACTAAGACACTTTATACATGCATTCAACTATCATATAAAGTGTGCTGAACATTTTAATACTAGACAATTCTATCAAGGTGATATAACCTCTAGAACTGACTCTTCATTCGATACATAGGATAAATTATAATCATACGGTCAAGCAAAGAAATCAATTAGAATACCAAGTTTACATCACCTATGTACCCTCATATTTTAAGGGAGATGCTCCCTCAGACATTCACCATATGTCACAATTTTTGATGCATATGAATAAAATAGTAACGTTTACACTCACAAATAACTTCATATGCATACCAAATATACCATATGCTTTCCCTTAGTGTCATACTCTGCTAACAAAACTGATAGAAACACACGATTAAAAGGACTTTAAAGGTTGTAATGTTAGCTATCATACATATATGAAATATTTGGTTAAAATTATGAGTACTCTCTCTTTACACTTTTAAGTCAGTAAATTTGAACAATTTAAAGCTCTTTTCATTATGTCTTCCTATATCAAGTTTTTCTTTACACTTCTCTTCTTATCTTCCATTATCTTTAATCATTCTACCTATTTTTATATATTGTTAGAAAGGATTAATTTCTTTCATAGGTAAAATCTTATCATACAATGGTACATAAATGACAAAACCCGCTCACTATCAACTCTCTACCTATCAACACAATTTAATTCTATGAAAATATTTTAAGTCTTTTCTATTCATTTAGAATCAATCTTAGAACCTACGCATTGTAACTAGAATATATCTACCTTTTACGTATAATATTTTTAAGGGAGCTAGGTAACCTAGTCTTAGCATATCTAAATTAAGCACCTAGCTTATTTAAGACATTTGAGTTACTCTTCTTCTTCTTTATGTTAAAAACAAAAAAAAATACTACGATATATGATTCAAACGACTCCCTTGAATATAACCAAAATCAAAAGTCAAGGGTTGTACTAACAAAACTAACTGCTAGCATGACGCATTAAGCAACTACTGTTATAGAATCTGAAAGGAACCAAGTAATTTCCACACACACACTTATAATTTTGCACTATCCTCACTGCCCATCATAATTAATACAAATATAAAGAAAACTCCTTGTATGGCCAATGGCCGAAGCATTAGTATCTCATGGCTTGGAATGCTAAAAGTTCTCAGATATGTTTTTCTTCATGTGGCTCACTTTACACTTAGTTTTAACTATCTAGCTCACTTCTGCGTCCTTTCAGTGGCGTTGATTCTATGCTCATATTTCTACAAAAGAAAAATAGCTACAATATTAATAATAATAATAATAATAATAATAATAATAATAATAATAATAATAAAAGTAAGAATAAAATAAAGTAATAAAGTTGATAAAATAAAGTAATAAAGTTGGATTACTTCTCAAAAATTGCTTAATTTATCATCGCGCCACAATGAAATAAATGTCTTTCCACCTCAAACTTATGCAATGTACCCCAAATTTTACTTCAAGCATGTGGCTATTATAATGATCCTTTTCTCCGTTATGTGTAAGTCTCTCATATAAAAATTTGGGCAAAGATTCTCCTCGAATTTGCAGTTATAATTTTTAGGCTACGCTAGTCTCGGATGAAATTTGAGGAAGGTGTGGTCTAGGGAAATCTGGGAATGGATAGGGTAAGTGTGGTAGTGTTTGTATTGATTCTAGTAATCTAAGATGATAAGGAACCCATAAGATTTTATGGAATTGACTTTGGGTAAGTAGAACTCTCGAAATTGATCTTAGCATATAGGGTATTATTTGAGATGTCTTGGATTTAAGGTGTGTTGTAAAAAAGGATATTTTTGAAGAAAACTGGACATTATGTCCCGTCAATGTCTCTATAGCAACATGCTAAAAAGTGGAAAAAGCCCAGCTATAGCGACCCGTCAACGCGATCAAGGGCCACTATAGTGACATGTGTCACTATAGCGATGTCGCCGACATATGTTGGTTTAGCAACATAAATCACAGTTTTATCCCAAAATCCCCCCAAAATGGTTTATATTACTAAACAATATTTTGGGGCTTCAACAGTGGCTATTTGGTCAAAATTCATCAGTTCTCCATCGTTTTTTTCATTAAAGTAAATATTCATTCCTGTTAACTAGTAAATTAACAATCTAGCCTTAGAATTGCTAGTTTACGTAGTTTGGGAAGGTTTAAGGGCTAGTTTAAGTTGCTTTTCTGGTGCAAGGGAGTAATTTAGGTATGAAATCATTGGGTTTGGGTTAATGATCGTTAAATTACCTGTGCATGTTGTTAATTCACTAAATTATCCATGAAATTAGTAGTTTTAAGTGAATTATGGTTGAAAAGCCCTAGAACGGGGAGAAAGTGATCATGAACTTGGCCTTAGGGGTTGAGAATGAGTTATAATCCCCAACGTGGTAGGTCATTGCATTGATTATGTGTTTGTATGTATTTCTAAACCAAGATCAAGCAAAAATTACACTGAAAGGCAAGGCTCAAGCTTAGTTGAGTTGTGCAAGCTTGGAGTGAGGTGGGTGATGGTTATGTAGTTTAATATAACTTGTGTTATATGTGCATGTTAACTATTTCGTAGTATTTCTTGTTAATTCATGTTGTTAGGTGTGATCACATTTCAAATGAACTTATATGTAAGCTTGTAGACATTACAAGTGTTGGTTGATATCTATGTTTTATATGATTTGTTATATTCCATTGTTGAATGTGAAATGTTCGGCAAATAGACATTCTCACGGGATATTAGCAAAGTAAGGTTAGCAGAAACTTGTGTCTGGAATTAGGTACATAGATGGAACTTGTCCCCTGTAGGTCATAACTAGAGGGTGGATAGGATACCCTTAGCGTGTATGTACAAGGTACGAGTGATCTTGATGGTTCCATGAGTGAATCAGGTAATATATATATATATATATATATATATATATATATGTTGTACTTGGTGCTTGACTTTACTTGACATGATTTCACCTGACATGACTGGTATATCTGTTGACCTCTTTGACTTGTTGCATTTAGGTGTAGTAGAGGTGAGCATGTATTAACTTGTTGTAATGTGTTATGGTTAAGTGTTCATATTTCTTCTCTTGGATTATCCAAATGACCCTACCAGTACATTGTAGTTTTTTTGTGTGCTGATACTACGCCTACTTTTACTTTGTTGAGTGCAACGCATATTCCAGCGACTCTTGTAAGACCTCACTTATGATTCTGGCATTGGAATCCGAATTCAAGGGTGAGTAGCATATTTCTGGCTACCATGAATCCTTCTTGGATGATATAGTCCCTTATTCTGGACTTATACATTTCCTTTTAGTTTTTGGGGTTGCATCCCCTTCTTGACAAACTTTAGTAGTTTTGATACGGAAGACTTTCGGGTCCTAGGGATTATTATTTGGTCAAGTACAATGTTCCTCATTTAAGTTGTACTTATGCTTTGCTTTTAGACTTGAATATCTTATTAGTGGATTAGTTCCATTTATTTCTCTAAGTGTTGATTATTAGTTTACTTTATGAGGTAGTTGGTTCTCCCACTGAATGAGTAGTGTAGGTACCACTCACGATGGGTTTGGATCGTGACAAAGTTGGTATCAAAGCCTAGGTTAGGTACCACTCACGATGGGTTTGGGTTGTGACAAAGTTGGTATCAAAGCCTAGGTTTGTCGATCTTATTTTACCAAAATGGGTCCAGAAGAGTCTCACAGAATGGTACAGAGACATCTCTACTTTTCTTTGGGAGGCTATAGGACTTTAGGAAAACTGTCATTCTTGCTTCTTTCGTGTTGTAACTTGATTCCAATTAGTAGCTGGCAATCCTAATTGGTATATAATCATCTTCACTCTTTTGTTCACAGATGGTGACTACTAGGTCGAATGAAACCAGAGCAGCAGCCCCTGCACTGGCAGCTCCAGCAGCGGAACCATCCGTAAGGGGAAGAGGACGAGTAAGAGGAATAGGTAGGAGACGAGGGGGAAGATAAATACCTACTAGGGTTGGAGCTCAGGCAGCTGCTGGCTAGGCTCATGAAATTTTAGTATCAATTCCCCACCCCAGGATCATTTAAAGGAAATAAAAGTAGTAGAGGAATAGGTACTGGGGCCGGAGGTGGTGGTACCAACTAAAGGTGTAGTCTTATCCCCTATGACTACAGAGGTAATTCAGAGGGTTTTAGCTTTTCTGAGTGGACTGGCTGACATTGGAGCCACTCCTACTGTACTGGCTATTTAGGCTCCAGGTGACTATCCTACTGTCGCTATGGCTCCTAAAATGGATGATGCTTCAGGGATGGATATTTTCCCTCGTTCGATTTTGGGTTCTGTGATGACTGGTGACCAAGTTTCTGAAGATGAAACCTCCAACATTCCAAGGGACTAATTATGACCTTTCTATTGGAGAAGAATGCTAAGCAACTATAGGGAGCGTATATTGAATGTCGGTCATCGTCTTTACCTCCATTGACTTGAGAACAGTTTCATGCTTTGTTCTTTGAGAAGTTTGTGCCTTGGACCCTCCGTGATCATAAAAAAGATGAGCTTTTGGCATTGGATCAGGGTGATATATCAGTTGTAGCCTATGAGGCTAAGTTCCATGCCTTGTCTCTCTATGCTACTCAACTGGTTGCTACTGATGAGGAGAGGATTTGATATTATGTCAAAGGTTTGAGCTATGATCTTCAAGTTTTATCTATTTATATGACTTCTGCAGGGAAAACGTTTAATCAGATTTCTGATTATGTGAAGAAGTTAGAAGGGGTCACGCAAGTGGGTCAGGCTAAGATATTAGCTAAGAAGTCCCACAATGTTGGAAATTTCACTGGGTCTTACTCCAAAGGCTATAGTCCGCAAGCCTACCAACTGGCCCTATTCAGTTAGCATTGCTAGCTTCTACCGTGGGCAGAGCTAAGGTCTCTTCTCAGTCGCAGGTTATTAGAAGCCAAGAGGCTTCTTACTCTTCTACCAGTCGGCCTTTTCTCAAGCTGGGATGTTATTATTGTGGGGTTGTAGATCATTTTAAGAGATTCCATTAAGACAGGTAAATATCCTGGCACAGCAGTAGACTCGGGCCATAGTTCTAGCAAGTAGAGAGGGAGTAGCTAATGGTAGGAGTTATCCACAGGGTAGATGGGGAAATTATACAGATAGTTGTGGTGATTAAAAAAATGGTGGTACAGAGTTATCCCCAGGAAAGACTGATGCTTAGGCTTCTGATATGGTTTCACAGGTACAATTTTAGTTTGTGACCAGGTGGCTTCTGTTTTATTTGATCCGAGGTCTACCTTTTCTTATGTATCTGTCAGGTTTGCTATGGGTCTAAAATTGGTATGTGATGTACTTGACTGTCCTATTTATGTGTCTACTCTAGTTGGTGAGTCTATGGTAGTAACCCATGTTAATCGTTCTTGCTCTGTGTTGTTTGTGGGTTATGGGTAGATTTGATTATTGTGGATATGTTGGACTTTGATGTGATTTTGGGTATGACCTGGTTATCTCCATATCATGTTGTCTTAAACTTTAGTGTTAAGACAGTGACTCTAGCTATGCCTGGGATGGATGAACTAGAGTGGGTGGGAGTGTATAAGGCCAAACCAGTTAAAATTATATCATTTGTCTTGGGAAGTTAGTTAGTGGGGAAGGGGTGTTCAACATTTTTAGCTCATCTTCGAGATGTGAGTGAGGGGTCTCCTTCGATAGAGTCAGTTCCAATGGTTTCCAAATTTCAGAAAGTGTTTTCTTGAGATTTATCGGGTATGCCTCCAGATAAAGATATTGATTTCTGCATCGAGTTAGAGTCGAGAACTCACCCTATTTCCATTCCTCGTTATTGAATGGCTCCAACAGAGTTGAGGGAACTCAAAACTCAATTACAGGAACTACTCGACAAGGGGTTTATTCATCCAAGTACTTCACCTTGGGGTGCTCCAGTCCTGTTTATTAAGAAGAAAGATAGTAGCATGAGGATGTATATTGATTATAGACAGTGGAATAAGGTTACCATCAGGAATTAATACCCCTTGCCTCGCATAGATGATTTATTTGATTAGTTGCATGGTGCGATGGTATTCTCCAAAATTGACTTACGGTCAGGTTATCATCAACTAAAATTAGACCGAAGGACATACCAAAGATAGCTTTTAAAACTCGGTATGGCAATTACGAGTTTTTGGTGAAGTCCTTCGGGCTAACTAATGCGCCTGCACCCTTTATGAGCTTGATGAATGAACGGTATCTTTAATTCATTCTTGGATTCATTTATTATAGTATTTATTGATGACATTTTAGTTTACTCCAAGAGTAAGGAGGAACATGCAGTTCATCTTCGCATAGTATTGGGGATTCTAAAAGAGAAGTAGTTATATTCTAAATATTTGAAGTGTGAGTTCTGGTTATCCTTTATTACCTTCTTGGGGCATGTTGTTTTAGAAAAAGGGGTGATGGTGGATCCCCAGAAGATTGAGGCAATTAAGAGTTGGGTTAGGCCTAGCTTAGTGACTGAAGTAAGGAGTTTTGTGGGTCTTGCCAGCTACTACCGCAAGTTTGTCAAGAACTTTGCATCCATAGCAACACATTTGTCAAGGCTAACTCAGAAAGAAGTACCTTTTGCTTGGTCGGATGATTGTGAGTAGAGCTTTTAAAGGCTCAAGACATTGTTGACCACGACTCCTATTCTTTCTCTGCCGGTTGAAGGTAAGGATTTTATAGTGTTTTATGATGCTTCACTTTTGGTATTGGGTGATGTGTTGATGCAGGATAAGTATGTCATTTCCTATGCTTCATAATAATTGAAGCCTCATGACAGATGCTACCCAACCTATGACTTGGAGCTGGCAGTGGTGGTGTTTGCACTAAAGATTTGGAGGCACTATTGTTATGGTGTCAAGTGTGTGGTCTTCATAGACCACCGTAGCCTGTAGCATGTGTTTTCCCAATGAGATCTGAATCTAATAAATTGGATATGGATGGAATTACTGAAGGATTATGATGTGACTATTCACTATCATTCAAGAAAAGCCAATGTAGTGGCAGACGCATTGAGCCGAAAGGCTGTAAGTATGGGTCATTTGTCCTTTTTGAGGGTGTCCAAGCGACCTTTGGCTAGAGAGTTTCAAAATCTATCATCACAGTACATGTAGTTTGGTGTTTCAGATAGAGGTGGAGTTTTGGCTAGTGTTGAGGTAAAGTCAACATTTCTAGATCAGATTAAGACCCAATATTTTGAAGATAAGAAGTTTAATGCACTCCAAAATAAGGTAGTGCATGGAGAGGTGGCGGATTCCACTCTTGATACTGGTGGGGTGTTATGGTTTAAGGAAAGGATATGTGTTCCCTGGGTTGGTGATTTAATTCGTGATATTCTTTTTGAAGCTTATGGTTTACGTTATTCTATTCATCCGGGTGTAACCAAAATGTACCGTGACTTGAGGTAGCTTTATTAGTGGCCTAGGATAAAGAGAGACATAGTGGAGTATGTGTCCAAGTGTCACAACTATCAGCAGGTGAAGTATAAACATCAAAGGCCTGTGGGATTGCTTCAAAGAATGCCTATACCTGTATGGAAATGGAAGAATATTGCTATGGATTTTGTGGTGGGTCTTTCTAAGACCTTGGGGAACTATGATTCCATTTGGGTTATAGTGGATTAGTTGACGAAATCAGCTCACTTTTTGTTAGTTCGAGTAGACTATAGCTCCAAGAAACCAGCTAAAATTTATATCAAGGAAATAGTGAGGCTTTATAGGGTGCCCCTTACCATTATCTCTAATAGTGACATAAAGTATACTTCTAAATTTTTGGATAGGTTGCACGAAGAGTTGGGCACTAAGCTCACCTTTAGTATAAATTTTCATTCTCAAGCTGATAGGTAGTCGGAGAGGACGATTCAGGTGCTAAAAGACATGTTGAGAGCCTGTGTGATTGATTTTGGTGATCATTGGGACCAGTTCCTACCGTTGTGTAAGTTTTCACACAACAACAGTTACCACTCCAGTATCGGTATGACACCATTTGAGGTGCTCTATGAGAGGGGGTGTAGGTCACCTATTGGGTTATTTGAGACTGAGGATGTTAAACCGTTGGGCAATAACTTGGTAAGAGAGGCTCAAGAGAAGGTAAGGTTTATTCAAACCAAGTTGTTGGCTGCTCAAAGTAGATAGAAAGAGTATGCGGATAATAAGGTAAGAGACATGGCTTTCAAGGTTGGTGAATAGGTGTTGCTCAAAGTATCTCCTATAAAGGGAGATATGAGGTTCGGTAAGAAGGGCAAGCTCAGCCCTCGGTATATTGGTCCCTTTGAGGTTTTTGAGGATGTGGGTTCGACTGCATACAGACTAGTATTGCCGCCGGGGTTGTCAGGCGTTCATCCGGTGTTTCATGTATCCATGCTCAAGAGGTACCATGGGGATGGAGACTACATTATTAAATGGGAATCGATTTTATTAGATAAGGATTTAGCTTATGAGAAGGAACCGGTGGAGATTCTAGATTAGGATGTTCGAAAGTTGAGGAGGAGGAAATTCATTCGGTCAAGGTTCAATGAAAACATCATCCAATTGAAGAAGACACTTGGGAAATCAAAAAGAACATGCGAGACAAGTATCCTCACTTGTTTGAGGATATAAGTACTCTTTTTTTCTTGTTTCAGCCTAAATTTTTCTCATTTGATCATTTGAGGATGAATGATGGGTAAATTGGTATCTTTTGTAACGACCCTTTCCTTCATTACGTGTAAGTCTCTCATTTAAAAATTTGGGTTATGATTCTCCCCAGATTTAAAGTTATAATTTTTAGGCTAGGCTAGTCTTGGGAAAAATTTGAGCGAGGTGTGGTCTAGGGCAATTCAGAAATGGATTGGGTAAGTGTGGTAGTGTTTGTCTTTATATCTAGTTAACTAAGACAATAAGAAACCTTTAGGATTTTAAGAAAAATGAATTTCAGTAAGTAGAACTCCCAGAATTGATCTTAGCATAAAGGGTATTGTTTGGGATGTCTTGGATTTAAGGTGTGTTGTGAAAAAAGGATATTTTTGGAGAAAATTGGATATTCTGTTACATAGATGTCGCTATAGTGATGTGCATGTCACTATAGTGACATGCTCAAAAGAGGAGAAAGTCTTGCTATAGCGACCGGTCAATGCGGTCAAGGGCTGCTATAGCGACGTATGTCGCTAAATTCCCGTGTTATCCTAAAAAAACTCCAAAAATGGTTTATTTTTCTGAAAAATATTTTTGGGCTTCAACAGTGGTTATTTGGGAAATATTCATCAGTTATCCAACATTTTTCTTCGTTAAAGTAAGTATTCATTCCCGTTAACTAGTAAATTGATAATCTAGCCTTAGAATTTCTAGTTTACGTAGTTTGGGAAGGGTTAAGGGCTGGTTTTAGTTGATTTTCTGGTGCAAGGGAGTAATTTAGGTATAAAATCATTGGGTTTAGGTTAATGATCATAAAATTACCCATGCATGTTGTTAATTCACTTAATTATCTATGAAATTGGTAGTTTTAGGTGAATTATGGTTGAAAAGCCCCAACGTGGTAGGTCATTGCATTGATTATGTGTTTGTATGTATTTCTAGACCAAGATCAAGCAAAAATTGCATGAAAAGGCAAGGCTCAAGCTTAGTTGAATTGTGCAAGCTTGGAGTGAGGTAGGTGATGGTTAAATAGTTTAATCCAACTTGTGTTATATGTGCATGTTAACTATTTCTTAGTATTGCTTGATGATGCCTGTTTTTAGGTGTGATCATATTTCAAATGAACTTATATTTAAGCTTGTGGACATTACAAGTGTTGGTTAATATTTATGTTTTAAATGATTTGTTATATTCCATTGTTTAATATGGAATGTTCGGGAAATGGACATTCTCACGGGATATTGGCAAAATAAGGTTGACAGGCACTTGTGTCTGAGATTAGGTACACGGACGAAACTTGTCTCCTGCAAATCATGATTAGAGGGTGGATATGATACCCTTAGCGTGCATGTGCAAGGTACAGGTGAGCTTGATGGTTCCATGAGTGAACTGGGTAATATATGTGTGTGTATATATATATATATATATATATATAAATGTATGTATATTGTTGTATGTGGAGCTTGACTTTACTTGACTGGCATATATGTTGACCTCTTTGACTTGTTACATTTAGGTGTAGTAGAGGTGAGCATGTATTAACTTGTTGTACTGTATTATGGTTAAGTGCTCATATTTTTCCTCTTGGATTGGCCAAATGACCCTACCAGAACACTGTTGTTTTCTTGTATGCTGATACTACGCCTGCTCTTAACTTTGTATGTCCCTGTCCTAGCTATAAATTCATCCGCAGAAACATCCTTCTCGCCTTAACCCATGTTTTGTTTCTGATCTCTGTATATCGAGTTCCTCTGGGAATTATCGATTGTCTTATTGGAGGTTCAACAATAGAATAAAAAACATAAGATTAAGAGAACAAAATATAACGGTTGAAGTCACATTAACAATTTATTTAAAGAATACGATGTTCATAGTGTAGCCACAATCCTAGAAGGAGGGCTTTCAGTCACTCACAATCTAATTAGAAAACTTGAATTAGAGGAAAGACAAGAAATAATTCTAAGGAAAGAGATAAAGAAGTAACCATAGAAGATTTGAGTTTTACCCTTGCCCTGTGCCTCCATAATATTCTTCCAAACAATAATAATTCTCCTATAAAAATGTTTAAGAATGGGGTATTTATAATTGGTGAAAACACCTAAAAGGGCCCTCCTAGTCGGACTGGGAAAAGGGTAGAATTTGCTAATGTTCTTGTAAGCTCGCCCTTGGAGCACTGTTTGCGTGCCCTAGGAGCTTGCCTTAGGAACTCTATCTTCTTGCCCTAGGAGTTCCTTCTACTCTCCATCAAATTTGCTCTACGGGGTGTAAACTTCTGCAAGCTTGCTTTTCCTCTGATAAGTCCATACTCTATATTGTAAAAACATCTTTCATAAGTGATGAACTATGAAATCAAGCATAAAACATTAATGTTAAGCTAAATTATCCTAAAAACATAAATGTGGGCCAAAAGTAGTGCAAAAGAGTATATCTCAGCCCCTCATCATAACTCCATACTTTAACCTTTGTTCGTCCTCAAACAACTAAATACTTTTATCTTAAACTCCACTTTACTATGCAAGCTCAATAGATTACTTTTACATAGATTACTAAGACACCTTATACATGCATGCAACTATCATATAAAGTGTATTGGACATTTAAAAACTAGACAATTCTATCAAGACGGTATAACCTCTAAAACTGACTCTTCACTCGATACATAGGGTAAATTATAATCATATAGTCAAGCAAAGAAATCAATTAAAATACCAAGTTTATATCACCTATGTACCCTCACATTTTAAGGGATATGCTCCCTCAGACATTCACCATATATCTCAATTTTTGATTCATATGAATAAAATAGTAACATTTACTCTCACAAATTACTTCAGATACATACCAAATATACCATATGCTTGCCCTTAGTGTCATACTCTATTAACAAAACTGATAGAAACACACGATTAAAAGGACTTTAAAGGTTGTATTGTTAGGTATCGAACATATATGAAATATTTGGTTAAAATTGGGAGTACTCTCTCTATACACTTTTAAGTCTTTAACTTTGAACAATTTAAAGCTCTTTGTATTATGTCTTCCAATACTAAGTTTCTTTACACTTCTCCTCTTATCTTCCTTTATCTTTAATCATTCTACCTATTTTTATATATTGTTAGAGAGGATCAATTTCTTTCACAGGCAAAATCTTACCATACAATGGTACATAAATGACAAAATCTGCTCACTATCAACTCTCAACACAATTTAATTATATCAAAATATTTTTAAGTCTTTTCTATTCATTTAGAATCAATCTTAGAGCCTATGCATCTTAACTAGAATATATCTACCTTTTACGTACAATATTTTTAAGAAAGCTAGCTAACCTAGTCTTAGCATATTTAAATTAAGCATCTAGCTTATTTAAGACATTTGAGTTACTCTTCTTTTTATTTCTGTTAAAAAAAAATACTACGATATATGATTCAAACGACTCCCTTGAAAATAACCAAAATCAAAAGTCAAGGGTTGTACCAACAAAACTAACTACTAGCATGACACATTAAGCAACTACTGTTATAGAATCTGAAAGCAACCAAGTAATTTCCACACCCACACTTATAATTTTACACTGTCCTCAGTGCCCATCATAATTAATACAAGGATAAAAAAAACTCCCTATATGTCCAAAGGCCGAAGCATTAGTATCTCATGGCATGGAATACTAAAACTTCTCATATATGTGGTTCTTCATATAGCTCACTTTACACTTAGTTTTAACTATTTAGCTCACTTCTGCATCCTTTCAGTGGCTTTGATTCCATGCTCATATTCCTAAAAAGAAAAATAGTTACAATAATAATAATAATAATAAAAGTAAAAATAAAAGAAAGTAGTAAAGTTGGGTTACCTCTCAAAAAGTGCTTAATTTATCATCGCGCCACAATGAAACCAATTTCTTTCCACTTCAAACTTATGCAATATACCCCAAATTTTACTTCAAGCATGCAGTTATTGTAACGATCCTTTTCATCATTATGTGTAAGTCTCTCATTTCAAAATTTGGGCTAAGATTCTCCCCGGATTTGAAGTTATGCTTTTTAGACTAGGCTAGTCTCAGATAAAATTTAAGCGAGGTGTGATCTAGGGCAATCCAAAAATGGATTGGGTAAGTGTGATAGAGTTTGGCTTGATTTCTAGTTAGCTAAGATGATAAGAAACCCTTAAGATTTTATAGAATTAAATTGGGTAAGTAGAACTCCCAAAATTGATCTTAGCGTAAAGGTTATTGTTTGGAATGTCTTGGATTTAAGGTATGTTACGAAAAAAGGGATTTTTGGAGAAAACTGGACATTTTGTCCCATCGATATTGCTACAGCGACGTGCATGTCGTTATAGAGACATGCTCAAAAGTGGAGAAAGTTCCGCTATAGCTACCGGTCAACACGATTAAGGGCCTCTATAATGACATAAATCATTGTTTTATCCCAACCCCCCCTCCCCCCCCCCCCCCCAAAATAAATAAATAAATAAAGAGTTTATTTTACTAAAGAGTATTTTGGGGCTTCAACAGTGTCTATTTGGGCAAAAATCATCCGTTCTCCATTGCTTTTCTTTATTAAAATAAGTATTCATTCCCACTAACTATTAAATTGACAATCTAGCCTTTGAATTTCTAGTTTACATAGTTTGGGAAGGTTTAACGGCTGGTTTCAGTTGATTTTCTGGTGCAGCGACGTATGTTTTCATAGAGACATAAATTATTGTTTTATCCCAAACCCCCCCAAAAAATAATTTATTTTACTAAGGAGCATTTTGGGGCTTCAGCAATGGCTATTTGGGTGAAAATCATCAGTTCTCCATTGTTTTTCTTCATTAAAGTAAGTATTCATTCTCGTTAACTATTAAATTGACAATTTAGCCTTAGAATTTCTAGTTTACGTAGTTTGGAAAGATTTAAGGGCTGGTTTTAGTTGATTTTCTAGTGCAAGGGAGTAATTTAGGTATAAAATCATTGAGATTGGGTTAATGATCATTAAATTACCCGTGCATGTTGTTAATTCACTAAATTATCCATGAAATTAGTAGTTTTAGGTAAATTATGATTGAAAAGCTCTAGGACGGGGAGAGAATGATCATGAAATTGATCTTAGGGGTTTGGAATGAGTTATAATCCCCAACATGATAGGTCATTGAATTGATTATGTGTTTGTATGTATTTCTAGATCAAGATCAAGCAAAAATTACACGGAAAGGCAAGACCCAAGCTTAGTTGAGTTATGAAAGATTGGAGTAAGGTAGGTGATGGTTACGTAGTTTAATCCAACTTATGTTATATGTGCATGATAACTATTTCTTAGTATTATTGCTTGTTGATGCATGTTGTTAGGTGTGATCACATTTCAAATGAACTTATATGCAAGCTTATGGACATTACAATTATTGGTTGTTATCTATGTTTTATATGATTTGTTATATTCCTTGTTGAATGTGGAATGTTTGGAAAATGGACATTCTAATGAGATATTGGCTGAATAAGGTTGGCAGGCACTTGTGTCTGAGATTAGGTACATGGACAGAACTTTTCTCCTATAGGTCATGACTAGAGGGTGGATATGATACCCTTAGTGTGCATGTACAAGGTACATCTGAGCTTGATGGTTCATGAGTGAATCAGGTTATATATATATATATATAGTTGTATTTGATGCTTAACTTGACTTCACTGGCATATCTGTTGACCTCTTTGACTTATTGTATTTAGGCGTAGTAGAGGTAAGCATGTATTAACTTGTTGTACTGCGTTATAGTTATGTGTTTATATTTCTCCTCTTGAATTAGCCTAATGACTCTACCAGTACACTGTTGTATTCTTTTATGCTGATACTACACCCACTTTTACTTTTGTTGAGTGCAGCGTATATTTCGGTGGCTCCTGGAAGACCCCACTTGTTATTCTAGCATTGGAATCCGGATTCAAGGGTGGGCAACATATTTCAGGCTACCATGAATCCTTCTTGGATGATATAGTCCCTTGTTCTGGACTTATATAGTTTCTTTTAGTTTTTTTGATTGCATCCCCTTCTTGACAATCTTTAATAGTTTTGGTACGGATGAATTTTGGGGCCTAGGGATGATTATTAGGTTAAGTATAATGTTCCGCATTTAAGTTATACTTATGCTTTGATTTTAAACTTGAATATCTTGTTAATGGATTAGTTTCATTTATTCCTCTAAGTGTTGATTATTAGGTTAGTTTTTGGGGTAGTTGGTTCCCCCACCGGATGAGTAGTGTGGGTGCCACTCACGACGGATTTGGGTTGTGATAGCTATGCTCCAAGGGTGAAAGTATGAATAGAATTTAGTCAAGTGACCAGTATAGTCTACTAGATTTCTTGATTTTTCGATGGGAAATGTAACTATGTCATTTTGGCACAATACCTTCATTGTTGTAAGCACTTTTATCCTCATCCATTAACTCCTCCATTAGTTCTAGTGAATTGCCACTATCCACCCATAATATCGAGAATTGATTTTAATGATATCCAGTGTGTTCCAAACATAAAAATACTCTCATCTTTACACCCCCGTATTCACGCACACTAGAGTTATCATAAATAATGATATATACTTTATCTAATGACTCTAATGTATTTTTTCAATAGTGATATCATCTACAACAATATGATTGAATGATTGATTTTCTTTTTTCTATTCCTGTAACGCCTCGAATCCAAACGGGGCGGATTGGCACTCGAAGCCGTTAATGTCCGAGAGAACCAACCTATGATCGAGTACATTCATATGCATGTCACCAAATGAACGAAATTCATGGAAAGACATTCAAATAGATATGAAAATTGGCCGTTAGGGCCACCACATCAAAAGAGTCATACATTCTTTCGTTCGTCTTACAACGTCTACAAAGCCTCTAACAGATACATAACCAACCTAAAGTCGGGACAAGTCCCCGCTTTATACAACTGTTACACAGTACCAAAACCAATATGTACACATGACTCGAAAAGCCCTGAATTAATCTGGAGCTCACCAACAGTCTGTAGATGAACTGTATCCTATGGTAGAGGTCTACTAGCTCCTGTTCCTGCAGCAAGTAAGGTAGGTCCCCCAAGGGACGTCAGTACAAAAGAATGTACTGAGTATGTAAGGCTATAAGTAACTGCAATAAACATAAGAACTTCAATGGAATCAAATACAAGTGAGTGGACAACATTGATAAACCACCGTAATGTATGTGTGGAACCATGTACATTGCCTTCATTACTTTCTTTGTTTTTACGTTCATATCATTATCATTATCAATCATATAATGCCCGGGCCCAACTAATCAGTGGGAAAATAACATTCGGATCGTCTCTAGCTAGGATTATGCCCCTTTGAGCTACCACCCATAAATCAATAAAGCAGGTTCGGTTAGAGCTAGGCTTATGCCCCATTGAGTTGCCCCCTGTCAGGTTCAGCTCGAGCTAGGATTTTTCCCCAGAGCTGCCCCCTGACCCAATAATCTCGGGATCGTCTCTATCTAGGCTTTCGCCCCTTTGAGCTGCCACCCGTAGTCAAACAACTATGCCTTACTTCATTCCTTTACTTTTGTGAGATTGATACATTGGTGGTTATAACATTATTGAAGCTTTGGAACAATAGTCAATGAATAAGAGACTTGTGAATAACAATTGCTAACAACCTGAAGTGAGATACTTTGAAACATTTCTAAATAGAAACAAGTTCGGTAACAATGAGAACAATAGATGCTGTCAAAGGATACAGAAAGAGTAAACTTACATACCTTATCTTCCCAACATGTGAATACAACAATTCACCTTCTTCCTTAAGTGTTACTCTACAACACAAGTAGATAACGGACCTCACATTAACAACTAACTACATTACAAGTGCACAAGACGCTAATGAGTTACGTGACTGCCATATAACATCATTTCACCCTCCTACAATACAATTTACTGTATTACCATACCAACAACACCAAAACATTCCACACATCAACCATGATATCATAAACAGATGGAATTTCATACCAAGTTTATACTTTACACTTCCTCTTTAACATATGGTCACATTTACGCCATTAAGTCATCTAAATACCTTTCACCACAACATATTAAAGACAATCCACAATTGATACAATCCCAAAATGCCTCCGGACTACCCCCTTAGAGCTTTCCAAAAGGTACCATGAGTTGCTGATTGCATCTAAGGGTAGAGGGGCCTTGGGGGTCAAAGAGAAGCAAAAACAAGCGAAACAAAATTTTGGAAGGACCTGCGGAGCCACCTGCGCCCACATGTAATGAGGTATGGCCGCAGGTGCCCCCTTGACCCTGTCTAGGGCCACCTGTGGTGCCACCTGATCCCACAGGTGCCTCACCTACGAGGGCGGGTGCCCATTTTGGCTGCAAGGGGTCACTTTTGGGTCCTTTTTTGTAATAAAAGGTCCATGGACATAATTAATCTTCTCTTGTCATATTTTAGGTTAACTTTTATGCCAACGAACAATTATGGTTTCATAATGTACATGAACACCACAAAACTATATTCTCCTTTCAATACACCATCGGTTCCATGTACAATTTCATAACAACAATTCTACAAGTCATACACAAAGATAAAGCAAGTTAGGGACATAATCACATCCTAATATGTTGACATTTAATCCATCAAATTCACCTCCTTCAAAACCTCAAGTCCCCTTTCAATTTTAAGTCACATAGAAGGCAAATCCTTTAGCAAAGAAGCCAAAGTGGACTATTCAACACTTTGTCAACATAACCAACATGATTTACACACCCTCTTATGCATATAATTTATTAAATCATAAGAGTAAACATTTACCCAAGCTTGCAAGGAGATGAGCTTGTCCAAAGGAGTGGTTGCTTAGGGTTTGAAAGAGAAGAGAAATATCTTTTGGAAAAGTCTAGAATTGGCAAGTGTATTGTGGTGAATAAAATCTGATTTTTTTAGCCTTATATAGTCCCTCATGGTCATCCTTAGCCAAAAATTTGGTCCTAATTAATGTGTTTACTTGGTCAACCTTTGAATGGATCAATTTCCATTTTGGGCCATGCCTTCTTAACTTTATTTTGGGCCTCAATTGAGCCCATTTACATAACATTAATTCAGCCCAACAAAGTTAGTGGGTAATACACCAACTATCTCAAGTGTAAATAATTCCATAAATATTAAGGTAATCAAATAGGTTCAAAAAGGTACGGGGTGTTACAGATGGTCAGTATCCCTAGTGATTGGTGGTTGGGAATCAGAAGTTTCAACATATTTATTCGAGTGAGCCTACAGGTTATGGATATATAAGTTAAATTATTCTATCTTTTGTTTGAGTTGTATTCTCCCTTCACTGAATTATTTTTCCATGTTGAAAGGACCATCCCAGAGGAACCCATGAAATATTATTTGCTGACCTTGTTCCTCGATCTAAGTTTGGCTCACCTCATCTTCTTTATCACTTCTCTCTGCTTGTAGGAATATGCTTTATTCTTTTATATAAGTTTCATCGTGACTATTGCCTTAGTTTATAACTTGTTGATCAATACAAGTTTCTACCTCAGCCTACATATCTGTGAGCTTGGAAATAATTTTTGTAACACCCCGTACGTTCCTAACCCTATTTGATGCCATTAAATAATATGTACTTAGGTCTTGAGAGCTATAGGTATGCATTTGGTAATGTTATTGGTGAGATAATTGAATTTGGCTCGTGTTATGTGATTAAACTTGCATAGAAGGTGTATTGAAATTTTCATGGCGCATTTGTGGGGTTCAAAATGAGGCTAAGAGGACCTCAAAACAAAGTGTATTAAGGTTAAGAAGTAAGTTAAATGATAGGACTTGAAGTATCTAACCGAACCCGCGAAGAAAAGTCAAAAAACGGAATTTTTGAAAAAACTAAGGGGCGCTTTTGGGACCATGCCACACCGCTCTGGGCTAAAAATTTTATCCCATAGGCAATAAGTTGGCGCGCCCAGGAGCGTGCCACCTTGGGTTTTCCACTTTTTCGGAAGTTGGAAATTTCTAAGTCCCAAGGGTATCCGGGGACGTACCGAGCCGATTTTTGCCACGTTTCTTATACAACCACGAGTATATACATGAAATGAATGAAATATTACATTGGTATGATAAAATTACTCGAGAACGAATTTGGAGTCAAAATGACAGTTTTGCCCTTAAGGTCAAAATAAGCCAAACGTGGCTAGAATCACTTATTTTTGGGATTGAGGCTACGGATATGAATATCATGAGTGAGAATATTATTGTAATACGTATAAGATGAGAAATTATTAATTTTATTGGGTTAAGTGATTTGGGCTCAATAAAAGCCCAAAATGGGATAAAAGACATGGGTCACATGACCCAATCTTCTATTGAATTGGTCAATTGAAGCATTAAATATCAAGGATGACTAAGGATGGCCCCAAGGACTATAAATAGACCCAAAAATCAGATTTTATTCACTTAAACTCTCATGTTCTTTTAGACATTTTCTCAAACCTTCTACAATATTCTCTCAAGAACCCTAAAGACTCAAAGCTAACTTTTGGAGCAAGATCATCACTTTGCAAGTTTGGGTAAGTGAATATTATTATGGATTAATACATTATATTCATGAAAGAGTATGTAAATCATGTTGGTTGTGCTTGGAAATGTTGGATATGGTACTTTGTGTTTTTGTATAAGATTTGTGATCCATGGGGTTTGAACTTGAATTAGGACTTGTGCCTTTGATGAAAGAGCATGGTATGGACAAAATATGAACATCTATGGTGTTATTTTTGTTGTTAAACTTGTTCTTGTCTATAAGTGTAAATTGTGGAATTTTGGCCGATATGTGCTATGAAGTGTATTAAGGTGAATTGATGGATTGTTTGTGATATGGTGTGGATAAGAAGGTGTAAAAGAGAAGTGTTATGGTGAAATGTATTGATTATCATGTATTGGTCAATGTTGGGAATATTGGAGGATTTTTGGAATAATGCTTCTATCAATGGTTTTGTCAAGGGGAAATGACATGTTTCAAGGCAAACATGTACCCCATTGATGTTATATGCATTTGTAAAGTAGTTGTTGGTTAATGTGAATTCCGTTATGTATTTGTGTTGTAGAGTGACACATAAAGAAGGAGCGGGACTATTGTATGCACATCTAGGATTGTATATCCGTATTGAGAGTACAAGGTATGTAAGGTTACTCTGTCCGTATCTTTCTGCGGCAAATAGTATCCACATTGCTATTTCACTAGTCCTATCTCGAAATGTGCTAAGGTATCCTATATCCGTTTATAAATAGTCATTGTCATATATTTCCTAATCATGGAGCATTGGTGAATCTCATGTCTCACAATCATGGTTAATGTTCCAAAAGCTCAAACAAGGTTATGTTCCAATGTTCCAATAGTGATTATACTTATGTCTCTTGCTCATAGATTCTTGTCCAATAGTTCCCATGGTGTTATGATTCTAATAATGTTATGTTGCCAAGTTATTCATATGTATCTTACTCATTGGTTAATGGTTCAAGATTTCCGATCATGTTATGTTCCAAAGTTCAAAGTGATGTTATGACTATCCTAGTTTCAATCTCAAAGTAATGAATAAAGTAATGCAAATGTGGTCAATGATCAAGTATGGGTGGCAAGTCTAGGGGCATAAGCCTAGCTCAACTCGATCCCGATGCCGTGATTTATGGGTGGCAAGTCTAGGGGCATAAGCCTAGCTCGACTCGATCCCGATGCCGTGATTTATGGGTGGCAGGTCTTAGGGGCATAAGCCTAACTCGACCCGATCCCGAGGCATTGATTTATGGGTGGCAGGTCTTAGGGGCATAAGCCTAGCTCGACCCGATCCCAACATGACGATAAGTCATGTAAAGACCCACTGATCAGTAGGGGCCCGGGTACATTGTGACACATGTATTGACAGGCAAACATCGAAGGTAAAGAATGTAATGGAAGTAATGTAAGCAATTCACGTGGTTTCCCAAAATGAAAAATGGTGACTTACTCACATTGACTAGTCATTTGTATTGAGTTCATTAGTATGTTCATGTGTTACAAAGTTTCATTTGAGCCTTACATACTCAGTACTTATTTCGTACTGACCCCTCTCGGGGAATTTACCTTACTTGCTGCAGGCGCAGGTACTAGTAGGACTCCCCAGTAGATTGCCAGTGTTAGCGGTTCTTTGGTGAGCTTCATCTAATTCGGGGCTTCTCCGAGTCACAGTGTATATAAGTTTTGGTGATGTACATATTGTATAAAATGGGGACTTGTCCCGACTTTTGGTTTGTATTGGTCAATGCATCTGCTAGAGGCTTTTGTAGACGTATGTGGGTATATGTATATAAGGTGACTCATGAAGTCTTGTTTTGATGGCCTTAACGGCCAAGTTTCTCAAATATGTATATATATATGCAATGATTCCCAATATCCATGATTTCCAATACTAGTGGTTCATGTTCTTATGTGATAGTGGTGTTTCCTATGGCATGCATATGAATGTATAGAAGCATAGCTTGGTTCTCTCGGGCCTTATCGACTTTGGGTGCCAATCATGCCTCGTTGGGATTCGGGGTGTGACAAAAGTGGTATCAGAGCAGGTCGTTCTAAGGGTGTCTACAAAGCCGTGTCTGAGTAGAGTCTTACTTATCGATGTGTTGTGCACCACATTTATAAGTAGGAGGCTACGGGACATTTAGGATGTATTTTCTTTTCTCCATTCTAGATTGTGCAATAGAGCCAATGTTGTAAGTTGAATCGTGTCTGACCATAGAAATTGTTTTTCTTTGATATAGTCAAAATGCCAGTCACTCGAAGAGGAAGAGGTAAAGGTAAGCAGGTGGATGTGCCTGCTGCAGAAGGAATGAGTAGACTGCCACCTGACCAAGCTAGTCACGGTGGAGCAAATGCTGAAATTTCATCGCGGTCTTCTTCTACTTCTCCAGCTCTGAAAGAGCCAATTGGTAGAGAAGTACCCGCAGAACCACCAACGAATGCCACTGATCAAGATCTGAGAAATGTTGTACATATGTTGACACAGTTAGTGGCGACACAAAGCCAGGGACGAGCTGGTACAATGACACATGATGATGATGCGGCCAGAATGGCAAGTCGCAGGACACAGGATTTCTTAAAACTTGACCCTCCTATCTTCACTGGGTCCGATCCGAAAGCAGATCCACAGGACTTCGTGGATCAAATTCAGAGGGCCTTGGAAGTTATACAGGTGACGGGGGTAGAGACAGTTGAACTTGCTGCGTACAGATTGAAAGGAGAGGCAATATTGTGGTACGAGGATTGGAAGAAATCCCATGATATTGGTGCAAATCCACCTACGTGGGAAGAGTTTAAAGTGGCTTTCCTTGATCATTACTTGCCTTATGAGATCCGAGAGGCACGTGCGGATCAGTTCCTAAATCTACGACAGGGAAATCTGAGCGTCAGGGAATACAGTTTGCAATTTAATTCCTTGGCTCGATATGCGCCAAATGTTGTGGCTACGATGACAGACAGGGTCCATAGATACGTGGACAGACTAGAGCCATATTTGGTACGGGATTGCACCATTGCGGCCTTGAATAAGGACATGGACATTGCTCGAATCCAGGCCTTTGCTCAGAAAATAGAAGACCAGCGACAGAGAAGAAGAGTGCATGAATTTGATAGGGGACAGTCCAAAAGGGCTAGACCTATGGGACCACCTATGATGTCCCAAGGAGGATCTAGGCCCCGCATGTTTCCTAGACCACCTAGACCGTCGTTCTCTTATTCCACAGGGGGTGCTCACTCACAGTTTCGAGGGTCTAGGGGTGGTCCATCTGGGCAGAGTAGCGGAGTTCATGGGTCACAGGCAGCAGGTTTTCCTCGTCAGCAGTGTCAGCACTGCGGGCGTATGCACACAGGTACATGTCGGTCAGGGAAGAATGTCTGTTTTTGGTGTGGTATGCCGGGGCATATAGCGAGAGAGTGTCCACAGCGGAGCATGGGTGGTATAGCACGACCAGCTGGGTCGACTGTTGCGTCATCAGCATCGGTTCCTTCACAGGGACGAGGGGTGCAGCCTATTGGCCGTGGTAGAGGTGCCAGAGGAGCAGCCAGTACTAGCGGGATCCAGAATCGCACTTATGCTTTGGTGGACCGCCAGAATTCAGAGGCTTCCCCTGATGTTGTCACAGGTACATTATCCATATTCTCACATATTGTATATGCACTGATTGACCCAGGTTCTACATTTTCCTATGTTACTCCATTGGTTGCTGTGAAATTTGCAAAGATACCGGAATTATTAATTAAATCAATTGAAGTGTCTACACCGGTTGGTGAATATATTGTTGCAAAGAGAGTATATTATAACTGTGTGGTAACTGTGTGTGGTCATGATACATTGGCTGATCTCATTGAACTAGACATGGTGGATTTTGATGCAATTATGGGAATAGATTGGTTGGCCTCTTGTTATGCTACGGTAGATTGTCGGGCCAAGAAGGTGCAATTTTGTTTTCCACAAGAAAATGTTCTTGAATGGCAGGGTAATGTAGGGGCACCACGAGGAAGATTTATTTCTTATTTGAAAGCCAGAAAACTAATTGCTAAGGGTTATATATGTCATTTAGTACGGGTGAAAGATACTGAAGCGGAACCACTAACTCCGTAGTCGGTTCCCATGGTCAATGAATTTCTAGATGTCTTTCCAGAGGATCTTCCAGGCTTACCCCCAGAACGGGAAGTAGAATTTGGCATTGATGTGATTCCGGGCACTCAGCCTATTTCCATTCCTCCATATAGAATGGCTCTAACAGAACTGCGTGAATTGAAGGAGCAGTTGAAAGATTTGCTGGACAAAGGCTTCATTAGGCCTAGCATGTCCCCGTGGGGTGCACCGGTATTATTTGTGCGAAAGAAAGATGGCACCTTAAGAATGTGCATTGACTATCGGCAATTGAATAAGGTAACGATCAAGAACAAATATCCCCTTCCTCACATTGATGATTTGTTTGATCAGTTACAGGGTGCCAAATGTTTTTCAAAAATTGACTTGAGGTCGGGTTACCATCAAGTCAGAGTTAGAGAAGAAGATGTAGCCAAGACAGCTTTTCGAACACGGTATGGCTATTATGAATTTTTAGTTATGTCATTTGGACTAACAAATGCACCGGCTGTGTTTATGGATTTGATGAATAGGGTGTTTAAGCCATTCTTAGACGTGTTCGTGACAGTATTTATAGATGATATCCTTGTTTATTCAAGATCACCAGAGGACCATGCTAATCACTTACGACAAGTGTTACAGATTCTCCGTGAACGTAAGTTGTATGCAAAGTTCTCCAAATGTGAGTTTTGGTTGAAATCAGTCGTGTTCTTGGGTCACATTGTATCAGATGATGGCATACAGGTTGATACACAAAAGATTGAAGCAGTGAAAAATTGGCCAAGACCTACGACACCCACAGAAATTCATAGTTTTCTTTGACTGGCAGGTTATTACAGAAGATTCGTGGAAGGTCTTTCCTCTATTGTTGCACCATTAACAAAGCTTACACATAAGACAGTAAAATTTCAGTGGAATGATGCATGTGAGAAAAGTTTCCAAAAGTTGAAAGATAAATTAACCTCCACACCAGTTTTAGTGCTTCCCGAAGGTACCAAAGGTTATGTAGTATATTGTGATGCTTCCGGGGTTGGCCTCGGATGTGTGTTGATGCAACATGGTAATGTCATAGCATATGCCTCACGACAGTTGTGGCCACACGAGAAAAACTATCCCACACATGATCTTGAATTGGCAGCGGTAGTTTTTGCTTTAAAGATATGGCGTCATTATTTATATGGGGTTCATGTTGACATCTATACGGATCACAAAAGCTTGCAATATATTTTTAAGCAGAAGGAACTCAATTTGAGGCAACGAAGGTGGTTGAAGCTTTTAAAAGATTATGACATTGATATTCTTTATCACCCAGGCAAAGCAAATGTCGTAGCTGATGCATTGAGTCGTAAGGCAGTAGAAAGCACTAGTGGTCAGTTGAATGAAAAGCATGAGATAATCAAAGATTTGAACCAAGTAGCCAGCTTGGGAGTTCGCCTTATGGAAACCTCGGATGATAGAGTTATGGTGCAGAATGCAGCAGAATCCTCCTTGATAGCTGAAGTGAAAGAGAAGCAATTTGCGGATTCTATTTTATTGCAGCTAAAGGAAAATGTACAGCAGGATTTAACAAAGGTATTTGATCTTACACAAGAAGGGGTACTTCAATGTCAAGGGAGATTATGTGTACCGGATGTAGATGAGCTGAGGACACGAATTATGACAGAGGCACATCATTCGCGCTATTCTATTCATCCGGGTGCTACTAAAATGTACCATGAATTGAAAGAAGTGTATTGGTGGGAAAATATGAAGAAGAACATTGTAGAGTTTGTTGCTCAATGTCCGAACTGTCAACAAGTGAAAGTAGAGCATCAAAAACCCGGAGGTTACATGCAATGTATCAATCTCCCAGTCTGGAAATGGGATATGATTAACATGGATTTCATTACAGGTTTGCCTCGTACATTGCGAAAGTTTGATTCGATATGGGTTATAGTGGACAGGCTTACCAAGTCAGCACATTTTCTACCGGTCAAGATGACCTATACAGCTGAGGATTATGCGAAGTTGTTTGTGAAAGAGATAGTGTGGTTGCATGGTATTCCCCTTTCCATTATATCAGACAGAGGAGCACAGTTCACAACACATTTTTGGAGATCTTTTCAGCAGAGTTTGGGTACACGGGTGAATTTGAGTACGGCTTTCCATCCTCATACTGATGGACAAGCAGAACGTACTATTCAGACACTTGAAGATATGCTACGAGCTTGTACGTTAGATTTTCAAGGCAGTTGGGATGACCATTTGCCTCTTATTGAATTTGCGTATAACAATAGCTATCATTCAAGTATTAAAATGGCACCTTATGAAGCTTTGTACGGAAGGAAATGTAGATCACCAATAGGATGGTTTGAAGCAGGTGAAACCGCTTTACTTGGGTCGGTTATCCTTTATCAGGCTATGGAAAAGGTTAAGGTGATCCAACAGCGGTTACAAACGGCTCAAAGTCGTCACAAGTCATATGCGGATGTTAGAAGAAGAGGCCTTGAATTCGCCATAGGTGATTGGGTATTTTTAAAGGTGTCACCGATGAAGGGGTAATGCGGTTTGGAAAGAAAGGGAAATTGAGTCCACGTTACATAGGCCCATATGAAGTTATTAGGAGATTTGGGCAAGTTGCTTATGAATTAGCACTACCTCAAGAACTTTCTTCAGTCCACCCCGTATTTCATGTTTCGATGCTTCGAAAATGCATAGGAGATCCATCTCATATTATTTCCATTGAAGATGTTCAAGTTACAGAGGATCTTACTTATGAAGAGGTACCCATTGCTATCCTAGACCGACAAGTGAAAAGATTGAGGAATAAAGACATAGCTTCTGTGAAAGTCCTTTGGCGAAATCAACAAGTAGAGGAAATCACAAGGGAAGCGGAAGAAATGATAAGATCCAAGTATCCCTATCTATTTCAACTGAATGAGAAAGTTCAAAGTGCGGAAATGGAACAATGACAAGTAAGTATTCATGAGCCTTAAGTGTTTATGTACATGTATGCTAATATAGAGATGCAATTGTTGTAATTGAAGAGATATTGTTAACATTCGAGGACGAATGTTCCTAAGGGGGAAAGAATGTAACACCCCATACGTTCCTAACCCTATTTGATGCCATTAAATAATATGTACTTAGGTCTTGAGAGCTATAGGTATGCATTTGGTAATGTTATTGGTGAGATAATTGAATTTGGCTAGTGTTATGTGATTAAACTTGCATAGAAGGTGTATTGCAATTTTCATGGCGCATTTGTGGGGTTCAAAATGAGTCTAAGAGGACCTCAAAACAAAGTGTATTAAGGTTAAGAAGTAAGTTAAATGATAGGACTTGAAGTATCTAACCGAACCCGCGAAGACAAGTCAAAAAATGGAATTTTTGAAAAAACTAAGTAAGGGGCGCATTTGGGACCGTGCCACACCGCTCTGGGCTAAAATATTTAGCCCATAGGCAGTAAGTTGGCGCGCCCAGGAGCGTGCCACCTTGGGTTTTCCACTTTTTCGGAAGTTGGAAATTTCTAAGTCCCAAGGGTATCCGGGGACGTACCGAGCCAATTTTTGCCACGTTTCTTCTACACCCATGAGTATATACATGAAATGAATGACATATTACATTGGTATGATAAAATTACTCGAGAACGAATTTGGGGTCAAAATGACAGTTTTGCCCTTAAGGTTAAAATAAGCCAAACGTGGCTAGAATCACTTGTTTTTGGGATTGAGGCTACGGATATGAATATCATGAGTGAGAATATTATTGTAATACGTATAAGATGAGAAATTATTAATTTTATTGGGTTAAGTGATTTGGGCTCAATAAAAGCCCAAAATGGGATAAAAGACATGGGTCACATGACCCAATCTTCTATTGACTTGGTCAATTGAAGCATTAAATATCAAGGATGACTAAGGATGGCCCCAAGGACTATAAATAGACCCAAAAATCAGATTTTATTCACTTAAACTCTCATGTTCTTTTAGACATTTTCTCAAACCTTCTACAATATTCTCTCAAGAACCCTAAAGACTCAAAGCTAACTTTTGGAGCAAGATCATCACTTTGCAAGTTTGGGTAAGTGAATATTATTATGGATTAATACATTATATTCATGAAAGAGTATGTAAATCATGTTGGTTGTGCTTGGAAATGTTGGATATGGTACTTTGTGTTTTTGTATAAGATTTGTGATCCATGGGGTTTGAACTTGAATTAGGACTTGTGCCTTTGATGAAAGAGCATGGTATGGACAAAATATGAACATCTATGGTGTTATTTTTGTTGTTAAACTTGTTCTTGTCTATAAGTGTAAATTGTGGGATTTTGGCCGATATGTGCTATGAAGTGTATTAAGGTGAATTGATGGATTGTTTGTGATATGGTGTGGATAAGAAGGTGTAAAAGAGAAGTGTTATGGTGAAATGTATTGATTATCATGTATTGGTAAATGTTGGGAATATTGGAGGATTTTTGGAATAATGCTTCTATCAATGGTTTTGTCAAGGGGAAATGACATGTTTCAAGGCAAACATGTACCCCATTGATGTTATATGCATTTGTAAAGTAGTTGTTGGTTAATGTGAATTCTGTTATGTATTTGTGTTGTAGAGTGACACATAAAGAAGGAGCGGGACTATTGTATGCACATCTAGGATTGTATATCCGTATTGAGAGTACAAGGTATGTAAGGTTACTCTGTCCGTATCTTTCTGCGGCAAATAGTATCCACATTGCTATTTCACTAGTCCTATCTCGAAATGTGCTAAGGTATCCTATATCCGTTTATCAATAGTCATTGTCATATATTTCCTAATCATGGAGCATTGGTGAATCTCATGTCTCACAATCATGGTTAATGTTCCAAAAGCTCAAACAAGGTTATGTTCCAATGTTCCAATAGTGATTATACTTATGTCTCTTGCTCATAGATTCTTGTACAATAGTTCCCATGGTGTTATGATTCTAATAATATTATGTTGCCAAGTTATTCATATGTCTCTTACTCATTGGTTAATGGTTCAAGATTTTCGATCATGTTATGTTCCAAAGTTCAAAGTGATGTTATGACTATCCTAGTTTCAATCTCAAAGTAATGAATAAAGTAATGCAAATGTGGTCAATGATCAAGTATGGGTGGCAAGTCTAGGGGCATAAGCCTAGCTCGACTCGATCCCAATGCCGTGATTTATGGGTGGCAAGTCTAGGGGCATAAGCCTAGCTCGACTTGATCCTGATGCCGTGATTTATGGGTGGCAGGTCTTAGGGGCATAAGCCTAGCTCGACCCGATCCCGAGGCATTGATTTATGGGTGGCAGGTCTTAGGGGCATAAGCCTAGCTCGACCCGATCCCAACATGACGATAAGTCATGTAAAGACCCACTGATCAGTAGGGTCCCGGGTACATTGTGACACATGTATTGACAGGCAAACATCGAAGGTAAAGAACGTAATGGAAGTAATGTAAGCAATTCACATGGTTTCCCAAAATGAAAAATGGTGACTTACTCACATTGACTAGTCATTTGTATTGAGTTCATTAGTATGTTCATGTGTTACAAAGTTTCATTTGAGCCTTACATACTCAGTACTTATTTCGTACTGACCCCTCTCGGGGAATTTACCTTACTTGCTGCAGGTGCAGGTACTAGTAGGCCTCCCCAGTAGATTGCCAGTGTTAGCGGTTCTTTGGTGAGCTCCAGCTAATTCGGGGCTTCTCCGAGTCACAGTGTATATAAGTTTTGATGATGTACATATTGTATAAAGCGGGGACTTGTCCCGACTTTTGGTTTGTATTGGTCAATGCATCTGCTAGAGGCTTTTGTAGACGTATGTGGGTGTAAGTATATAAGGTGACTCATGAAGTCTTGTTTTGATGGCCTTAACGGCCAAGTTTCTCAAATATGTATATATATATATATGCAATGATTCCCAATATCCATGATTTCCAATACTAGTGGTTCATGTTCTTATGTGATAGTGGTGTTTCCTATGGCATGCATATGAATGTATAGAAGCATAGCTTGGTTCTCTCAGGCCTTATCGGCTTCGGGTGCCAATCATGCCTCGTTGGGATTTGGGGCGTGATAATTTTTTCCAAGATTTTTGTTTGTTTTGTTAATCTTTCTGTCCATGCATAGCTTTCCTCTAGCTGCTTCAACATATCATTAATTTCTGGCAGTATTTCTCTCATCACTTATTATTCCTGACATCATCATAAATAACAAAAAAAACATAATAGGGTCTCGGGGAAGGGGAATAAGGGTTAAGACAACTGTTACAATGATCATCTTGACCATCACATATTATAAATATTTCATTGAAAGGATTGGGGAAGTGCACACAACCCGTTCTTGAAAATATTATAACAATTTTCCCACAAGTGTAGTCCTCCCTAATTCAGAAAAGGAATGCCCATTATTTGAATAATTAAATTTTCACAATGTCATATTAAGAATGATAAAAGAAATTTCTAATATATATATATATATATATATATATATTAAATAAAAAACTTGAATAAATGAAAAAGAAAAAGTCTAACCACCTACCCAGATTAGCCTCTTACCACATTGTTGAGCAGGTATAGTCAAACTAACCTAATGAATGTATTTATCTTCATGTATCTGATCCAAGTAGGGAAAACTAGGTACATCTCCGTTCTAGCCAAAAAAATCCATCCATAAACATATCCTTCTCCTCCTTACCTATATTTTATTGCTAGTCTGCATATCTCGAGTTCCTCTTGAAATTATCTATTTATCCTATTGGTGGCTCAATAATAGAATAGTAAGGATAAGAATAAGAAAATAAAATATAATAGTAGAATCTGCAATAACAATGTATATAAAGAATACAACGTTCATATTATAGCCATGAACCTAGAAAAAGGGCTTTTAGTCACTGATAGTCTAATTACAAAGCTTGAATTAGAATAAATACAAGAAACAAGGCTAAGGAAAAAGAAAAAGAAGTAGTCCTAGAAAAATTAAGCTTTTACCCTTGCTCTGTGTATTCACAATCTTCCTCCAAACAATAATAATAATTCTCCCTTAAAAAACGTGTAAGTATGGGGTATTTATAATAGGTGAAAGCACCTAAAAGGACCCTCTAAGTCAGATTGAGAAAAGGGTAAAATTTGCCTATGCTTTTGGAAGCTCTCTGTGGGAGCTCTGTTTGCTCACCCTAGAGATCACCCTGGGGGCTTTGTTTTCTCACCTTGGGAGCTCTATCTGCTTTACCTGGGATCTTCATCTTCTTACCCTAGGATTATTTCCTCTTTAATTTCAATACTTATCCTATAGACATGCCATGTCAAGAGTCCGTATAGACCACTAGTGAGAAGCTACTCAGGTCATGACAAACTTTGTATCAGAGCATAGAGTTCAAGTATCTTAGGGATTTTATGAAGCCATATCAGTAGGATCTTGTTTTTGGTTGTGAGGTCCTCACTTTTATAAATGAGAGACTACGTATATTTAAGAAAAGTTTGTCATTCTTTCATACTCTAGATCAAGCAATAAAACTATCCCCTAAGAAAATTATGTAGATTCATGTGCTACTCCAATTCTTCTGACTATGCCTCATCTTCGAGGTTGTAGAAGCAATAAAAGCTAGATTCTTATCGATGTAGTTCTCTCAGATAGAGCCAAAAGAAAGTTAAGCGACTTTACAAAGGCTTGAGATGAGCCCATTTGTGCGCTTAAGCCTATTAATTCAAAAAAATGCACCCTTGCTCTTATTCATATGAATCGTACATTAAGCCAAAGTACAATATGCTCGCAAACCCTTTTTATAACCTTAGTATAGATGAGACCTTTAAGGGGGAAGTATGTCTTAGAATGATTTGGTAGTAGTGTCACCCGAAAAATAGTGTGATATGGGATGTTATGAGCCATAAATAGTAGTATGACCCCCGAGCTAGAAGTATAAATTTAGAAGAATAATAGCCAAAAGAGTAAGGATAGTGATTGACTGAAGTAAGTAGCCAGAGTCGTTAAGTTAGTAATAAGGTGATATGTTCTTAAGTGTTGACTTTGGTGTAATGAGTTTATGTATATTTCATGGTAGTATATAGAGAAAGAGTTTCTCGTTAAGATGACTTAGAGTATGTCATTGCATTATTAAGGACCAAGTCTAGGTTATGAATGAAAGGATGGAGTGGTTAAGAAATTGGCTAATTCAGATAGTACCTTATGACTTGGGGAGAGGAACTATGATTTTTGAAAGGTTATGAACCCAGTTTAGGAAAGTGATGTATGTTGAGGTAGTAAGGAAGAGTACTAATGTTATGAAGAAGAATGTGCTTGTTGACTGAAGCTAGACAGGAGGTGTGGTTATGGTTTATTATTTTGTCATAAATTTTTAGTGGACTAATGTATCTTGATTTTCATCCCTGTAGTCGTAAGCCTGCGTAGTATGTGAGAAGTTAGGTTGTTATCCATGTTTAGAACTAGACACTAAGTTTGAATTGTAGATGATCAATGAGATGGAAAGAATGATAGTTTGAGGATATTGATGCTAGTTTTATGAAATTAATCTATTAGGTTTGACATAGCATATGCAGAAATTTAATTTGATTATCATGCCATAAGTGTGGTGGTGCAGGTATGAGTTATACATGATACCTATATAAGACTATAAATAGTGACTAAGTCATTAGATAAAAGAGAGCCTTAAGCAATAGAAAGATATATATGTACCCAAGATAGTGTGTTGTTGCATGATATTCCAAGTTATTATGTGTTATATGTGCCTAATTTAGTATTCTTGGGCTGTGAAGTGTGTAGAAAGCTAGTCATGTATTTTATGGTGACCTTAAGAGTTGAATTGAGGGGATTATTGACGGATGATGATGAGCCTCTTAGTATAGTTTAGTCCCCATAGATTCAAGTGAATAGAAATCTTTAGGTGTGATATTAATAGGCTAATAAGGGGAGGTCAATTTGTTAAGTGATTGGGAAATTGTTTATGTATGCCAATAAGAGTAGGAGTTATAGAATGATGACTATAAAGGCTAGAGAAAGTAAAGAGAAGCACCCCCCAGAAGGAAGTCCTAGAAAGGGTTTTATATCTACAGATATTGTCTTTAGGGAGAGTTTAGCATTCATATGTATAGTAATACCCCAACTACTAGAATAAAGTGAGTGTAGTTCAGTTCACAGAATATGAAATATGTCCACAAACTTTGAATGTTGAGTGTTGAATTTAGGGGGGAGATGATAGGGTGAAGAACCAAATAAGGTCTTAAGAATCATATTTTGTTGTGTTCCAAAAAGAGTTATGATGAGATAGTAGTCCATTCTTACTTCACTGTATTTCTCAGATTTCAGTCATTATGATACCCTATTCATGTCTTGCATGTTAGCATCATGACCATGGCTCATACTCATGCACTTTATACAGATTCACGTACATACCCAGTTCCTAGAATGAGAAGCAATAGGTTAAGAATAGAGACATCAATCTTACTCCATATATATAGGAATTCCAACTTTATATTATACAACATATGATATGTGAACTCCTATTCCACAATATGCTTAATCTTATGAACTCATGAGATGTCCTAATTGGATAATGAAATCACACTATGTCATGCATGTTCTCAGATCAAATTTTTTGAACAATTTGTGCCTATTATCTTCTTGATCTAAGCCTTAAATACGTCCACCTATGAAAGTGATGGATGGTTATGTCATATCCATGCGCAGTTGTGCATAACTCCCTACGCTCATTTTGTGTGTTAATATATGAAGTATTCATGCCTATTGAACCTTACCTCACAGGATTCATTCTTAAGTGCCAAGGTTATGATAAGTATAAGTCATGTTGGGATAGTATCCATATTATTTGAAATCCTTATACTCTAGTCCTTCAGTGACCCTCCTTATGTTACGATAGTGGTATTGATAGCAGCTAAGTGATGGTTTAGGTGAGAGGGTAGATATCCTTTGTTGTGAAGTTTGTAGTATGCTTATTCCACCTAAGGTTTAAGTATGGAGGAGGATCGAGGCAAAGAATTGTTATTTGTAATAGTTAGATGAGAAATTTTGGTTTTTTTTTTTTGCAGTAGTTCATGAGATTTCAGCTTGTAGAGATGTTAGGAAGGAAGAAATTTTTTAGATGAGTTGGTTACCTAGGAATCCATAAAGTGGTTATAGTGATATGCTTAAATATGGCGTTGATAACATGTGGATGATTTCATTATACACAAGTGGATTCTTGATTAGAACTCGAGGTTAGTTGAATGAGGCGGTAAGAAAAAGTAGTATTCTTGGAATAAAAGTCCCTACAGAGATATAGAGCATAAATCCCATGGTCTAGATTAGTATGATTATCATACGTATAGCACTTTGTGACTTTGAGTTAGGCTTGAACATGGTAAGAGCATACAGTTAATTCCAGACACTAGTAGTTGTGTGTATATATGGGGAATTGTAAGTTGGAAATGATGAAGTGTGGTATTTAGAGGAGAACATACTTGTGAAGTTTTTCTAAGCTAAAAGAGATATCTATTATGACATTTAAGGCAAGATTAGCCATATTCTTACCCCATACCCAATATACTAATTCTTCATGTCATATAGCTTCACATGAAGTGTGACTTATGTCCAAATCTATGTTATATATACCCTACAAACTCATGTCAGCTGAATAAGATACTCAGACCCTGTTAGTGCTTCATATTCAGATGTCTCTCACAAATCATGCTCGTGATTCTTTCCCATGAATGTTATAAGAAATTTCGATGAGAATGCTTGAAGTAATAGTCTTCCTACTATAGCGACTCTTAGAAATTTCATGTCACAATTTGTCACCTTGTGGTCTTATGTGTACATTCGTGCCATATATGCTCTAGTCGAGTCCCAAATTCTTAGTATGAACTAGTTCCATCTATGTTAATAGGCAAGTTTTAGAAATCAGATAGATAGTAAGAGTAGATCCATTAATTTTTAATCTGACTATAGCCATCATTCGAGGATGAATGATCCCAAGAGGAAGATATTATAACACTTTAGATTTTGGGCCTACAAATATTTAACTCTTAGCACAAAAATCAAATTTGAAACTTGAAGTCTCAGGTTCCCACGAATAGGTTCACAAGTCATGCACTAGGTCCACTATTCATGGAACTTCTCATGAAACAAGTCCTAAAATATTTTAATCTCCCAGGTTTCCATGATTGACCACATAGTTTGTGGAATGGAACCACAAACTATAAATCAAGTAATGGTACCTTATCTGAGATTTGTCAAATTTCCTTAGAAACCACTAATGAAAACACTAATCGTGAAACCATTCTACTAATCGTGAAACAAATCCACTAATCATGAAACCATTACACTAATCATAAAACTATTCCACTAATCCTAAAACCATTGCACTAATCATGAATCTAGTACACTAATCATGGAATGACCCATGGAACAAAATTTTGAAATGTTTAGCAATGTTTTAAAAAGAGTATTCTAGAATTTTTTTTTCTTATTTTTTACCCTATCCCACTACGTTTTGATTTACCAAAGGGGTGTGAGTGAGTGTGTGTGTGTATATATATATATATATATATTTCTTATATTCAGATTTTAGGTCAAATCTCTTATTATTCTCTCTAACCCAAAGAAAGAGCAAGTTCCTTAAGTAGTCAAGCACCTAGTGTTTTTGTTAAAGCAAAGTTCTTCAGAGTTCCTCTTCAAGTTAATTGTCTTCTATACGGGTATGCAAGAATTCAGTGATGAATTTCTTTCATCCTAAAGACCAAGTATTTTAAATTATATTGAATTATGCTCAAAGTAAGGGTTCTAATGCCCAATTTTCCATGTGAAGGATTTACTATGAAAGTTATGAACTTTTTATGAAGATTTTGATCATGCTATACTATTGATTCTAAACTCATGTTTTAAGATCGTTTTATGAAGTTTTGAAGCATGCTTAAGTATATCAATTTATAATATGTTTTCAGCAAATTTTCATGTTTTAAAGCTATATGCACAGATGAAAAGATATGTTTTAGAAATAGATTCTAGCACATGATTAATGACATGAGACTGTGCTTTGGCTCACATTAGTACAATATAATAGACATGTTGAGTACAGATTCAAACTATGATCCAGCTATATTATCGGACATGATATGATAACTAGTATGTTTTGGGAGAATTATTTAGCATCGAGCAAGTATGCATTCAGATAACACATGCCTCATAACTACGTCGCCACCGTAGGTTTTTATCCCAAGAGGCTTAATTTTGAATCTTCATATTCATGTTCTATACTATATTAGGTTGGGACAGCTCTTCTAGTGTTGGTAAGACATTAGGCATAATGAGCTCACATGGTGTTTGTCGGTTATAAGAAACTCCCACAGATTTATGACTTTATGACTTTATTATTTTATATATGAAAGATCTTCTAACACAGATTTTAACTTATAACACCTAGGATTTTGAACCTACAAATACTAAGCACTTAGCATAGAAATTTAGTCTTAGAAATTGCAGTCCTAGGTTCCCACAAATTGGTTCACGAGTTATAAACCAGGTCCATGACCCATAAAACCACTCATAGAAACTTTTGTAGTTGTCCATCAGATCATAATGTGTTCTATGACTTATACAGTCAAACCATAAGTCATGAACCTACTCGTGGGACCAACCTCCATATAAGCTCAACTCCCAAGTTCACACGAGGCTCAATACGACTCATGGATTGCGATCACGATTTATACCGTGGCACGTGGAAACTTGGATAGAGAGTTGACAATTTCCTTTTAGAACCACGAGTCTCAATACAACTCATAGAATCCAAACCATGAGCCATGGAATGACACATGGAAGTGGATTCAACAATGTTTCAAAAATCCTTTGGGAAACCATGAGCCAAACCACGATCCATGGTATCAGACCGTGAGTCATGAAATGACTCGTTGGTCACTATTTCCAAAATTTTAAGACAATTTTTTAGGGGCAATTTCATTTTTTTCCTTATTTCGTAAGCTTATACTACATCATTTTGTGTCTTTTAAGGGGAATACCATATGAGTCAATCTATTATTCTTATTACCTACACATAAACCTCTCATAAAATTAGAAAGAAATCAGAACAAGTTTCCTTCAAGCAAGACCTAGGGTTGATATCTCAAACCTTCAATCCAAGCTTTTAGTACAAAATTCAGGGCTATCAAGTATGTAAGGTTTCAATAAGGGTTTACTTTTTCCCTCATGCCCAAGCTTTCAAAAATAAATTAAAGTTTTCATGACCTCAAGTTTAGGGTTGCTACCCCAATTATGCAAATCATTGTTGATTTCAGTTTTTATAAATTATTATGTTGTTAAAGTCTTGTTGAAAATATTTATCTATGATTTATGGTAGTTCCATCTTAGTCTAGTTACTTGAACAAGAACTCAGAAAGATTCATCATGATTTAGCCTCACAGTTTTAGCATTGACCATAAATAGATGATTTGAGCCAAGTACAATACTCTAATTTAAGACAGACAAAATTTAATTACTTATGAGCAAATAGTATACAGGATATTTTGGAAGGATTATTTAGCACAAAGAGGATGTCGTAAGATTTAAGCACACTGCTACCCGGTCATCTCTTTTAGCTCAAAGGGATCAGTAGTGGATTCACATTAGATAGACAGGTTCTATACCTTAGTAAGGTTTAGGCCAGCCCTTCCAAATAAGATTATATATTGGATATCATAAGCTCACGTGATGTATATCGGTTGTAAGAAACTCCCCACTAAAACATTTACATTACTTTATAGTTGAACTTATAGTATGATCTTTCAAAGTTTGCTACTTTAGACATGTTTTCAGTACGCAGCCTTAGAAAAAGATTTACATTCACAGATTTTGATAGTTGACTATCATATGATCTTTATATATTGATTTTTAGATATTTCTCTAGCCATTGCTCTTACTTATGATTTATAAACTACCTGACTTTATAATCATGATATTATCTTATATTTATTGAGTTTTATCCTTACAAACTCAGAATATTCCCACGTACTAGTCGCATACTTTTTCTGTGCTGCATCTTATTATTGATTTAGATTCAGGTGTTCATTTCCAGAATCGTGGCTAGATGGAGTATAGCATTTCCAGTCAGCATTTAGTTAGTCCTCTTCATTTGAGGACTTTATGGAGTAGTTTAGCAACTCAGTCTTCTTTAAGTTATTTTCTTTTTGGGGTAGCTGGGGGTCATATACCCGCAAACTTATTTCATTTTAATCAATAAAGGCTTTTATTTAGACAATTAGTATTTCAATTTTTCCAAGGATTTTCATTGACTCATTTAGTAATAAAGATTAAAGTTTCATTGTTCAGTTAGCCCATGTTTCAGATTTTGCTTACATTAGATACATTTTCATTTAAATCATTAGCATCTTGCCAGTACCAAGGTCCGCTTGGAATTAATTATGGTCTAAGTACCGATCACACCTAGCGTGTAGACTCAGGTCATGGTAAACTTGGTATCAGAACATTAGGCTAAAGAGCCCTAGGATATCTTAAGAGCCGCATTTAGTAGAGTCTTCTTTATGAGTGTGAAGTACGCCACAATTATAAAAGGGAGGCTACAGAAAGTTTAGTAAATATTACCCTTCTTTCATACTCTCAATCGTGTGATAGATTTTAACTCTATGTATTTTCTCCTAACTCCAGCTTTACACATGTTTCAGATCATGCCTTTAAGAAAAGACATCGATCGTAAGATGCAGACCAGGAACGGAGTATGTCCTGCTAGTTAAAATGATGAACCTCAAGTGCCACCCATGCCAAATCGAGGGGTCCTATTGCTCAACCACCCAGTGCTGATGTTACTAATATTGAGTTCCATAACTCCATTCAGATGCTTTCTTAGATGATGATAGTTTAGGTTGACTGTTAGGGAGTAGCCCCTGTAGGATCTTAAGGTGATCTAAACACTTTCAAGATCCGTGAATTTCTCAGGATGAATCCAACTGAGTTCATAGGGTCAAAGCTTAATGAGGAAACAGAGAATTTTATTGATGGGGTTTAGAAGATCTTTAGGGTGATATATATTAATGACTCTGAGAGTGTCGAGCTTGTCATTTACTAGCTTAAGGATGTTGCAAGTCTATGGTATGATCAGTGGAAGAAGATTAGAGGTGAAGGAGTTGCACCTCCAAAATGGGTTATTTTTAAAGATGCATTCTTGGGGCATTTCTTTCCCCAAGAGTTGAGGGAGGCTAATACCCATAAGTCCCTCAATTTGGAGCAAGGTTCGATAAGCGTGAGGGTGTACTTCCTTAAGTTTACTTAGTTGTCTCTCTATGCTCTAAATATGGTAGCTGATATATGGAATGGGATGAGTATGTTTCTGTCTAGGCTCTCCTATCTTTTGGTTAATGAGGGTAGGGCAGTGATGTTGATTGGAGAAATGGACATAGCCAAACTTATGATCCATATGCAGCAAGTTGAGGAGGATAAGTTGAAATAAAGAGAAAAGTTTCATAATAAGAGGGCCATAACATCAGATCATGAGTTCAGTCAGCAGAAGATTAGAAATGAGAATCGATCGTCCTTATAACAGAGGTCATATAGACCAGCTTCATCTTCATCAAGCACACCAACACCCAGACCTAGGAATAATTAAAAGGTAAGAGAGTCTAGCTCTCAATCTCAGTGTAGTGTTGTAAGAGGATACCCAGTTTACCCTATTTGCAACAAGTGTGGTAAGAATCATCTCAATAAATATCTTTATGATAGAGAGGGTTGCTATAGGTGTGGTCAGATAGGTCATATATACATAAGGATTGACCCTCTACAAGGTAGCACAATAGAGGTAATAGGACTCAGTTCATTAAATCATCAGCTCTTGTAGGTTGAAATGTTCATAAGAGCACCACTTCTAGTGCAAGTGGTAGTCAGAACTGCTTTTATGCCTTGTATTCTCATCAGGATCAGAAGAGTTCCCCAGATGTTATTATCGATATGTTAAAAGTTTACTCTCTTGACGTTTATACTTTGTTAGATCCTGGAGCTACTATGTCCTTTGTAAATCTTTATATTATTGTAAAGTTTGGAATTATTCCCAAACAACTCTTAGAACCATTATGTGTTTCCACTCCAATTGTAGAGTCAATCATAGCTAAAAGAATATATAGGAGTTGTAATATTTTAGTCCATCATAAAGATGCCACAACTGATTTAGTAGAGTTAGATATGGTAGACTTCAATGTCATTCTAGCCATGGATTAGTTACATTCTTGTTATGCCTCAGTTGATTATAGAACCAGAGCAGTAAAGTTTTAATTTTCTAACAAACCAGTCTTAGAGTGGAAGGGTAGTCTTATCTTGCATAAGGGTCGCTTCATTTCATATCTTAATGCTATAAAGATGATCTCTAAGGGATATATCTATCATCTAGTTCAGGTTAAGGGTTCTAACTCCAAAACCCCATCTCTTCAGTCGATTCCTGTAGTCAATGAGTTTCTAGAATTCTTCTTCATCGATATTCATGGTGTCCCTCCTGACAGGGAGATAGACTTTGGGATAGACATTCTTCTTGATTCACAGCCTATCTCTATTCTGGAATATAGAATGGATCCAGAATTGTTAAAAGAGATGAAGAAAAGTTGAACGACCTTCTAGATAAGGGATTCATCAGACCTAATCTTTCCCTATGGGGTGCCCTAGTCCTCTTCGTGAATAAGAAAGATAGTTCCTTCAGAATATGTATTAATTATCGTTAGTTGAGCAAGGTCAAAATTAAGAATAAGTATCTCATTTCCAGAATTGATGACCTATTCGACCAGCTTCAGGGTGCCATTTGTTTCTCTAAAATTGACCTTAGGTTTGGGTACCACCAATTGAAGGTTAGAGAGTGTGAGATTCTGAAGACAGCTTTTCAAACTCCGTATGGTCACTATGAGTTTCTTGTTATGTCTTTTGGGCTAACCAATGGTATCTTTCTTGGACCTCATAAATAGAGTGTTCAAATAGTGCCTCAATATGTTCATGATCATTTTCATAGATTATATCCTGATTTACTCCCATAGTAAGAAAGAGCATGTTGATCACCTCAGAATTGTCCTTAAGACCCTTACGAATAGATAGTTGTTCGCTAAGTTCTCTAAGTGTAAATTTTGATTAAGATCAATTGCATTTCCTGGGTATGTTATTTCTAATAAGGGTACTTATATTGACTCTTAGAAGATAGAGGTGGTGAAGAACTGGCCTAGGCCCACTACTCTGATAGATATTAGGAGCTTTTTGGATTTAGTTGATTACTACAGGAGGTTTGTTGAGGGGTTCTCATCTAGTGCTGCCCCATTTACTAGGTTGACATAACAAAAGTTCAAGTTTTAGTATTCTGAGAGTTTTAAGAAGAGCTTTCAGGAGTTGAAGGCTCGATTGACTTTTCATCTAGTTTTGACTTTGCTAGTGGGTACAGATAATTTTATGGTTTATTGTGATGCTTCCAAAGTTGGCCTTGGTTGTATTTTGATGCAGAATGGTAAGGTCATTACTTATGCTTCTAGACAACTTAAGGTTCATGAGAAAAACTATCTCACTCATGACCTTGAGTTAGCAACGGTGGTATTTTCTTTGCAAATTTGGAAATATTACATTATGGTGTGCATACTGATATTTTTAAAGATCATAAGAGCATGTAGTATGTCTTCAATCAGAAAGAGTTAAATCTTTGGAAAAGAATATAGCTTGAGCTTTTTAAGGATTATGACATGAGTGTGATATACCATTTGGATAAGGCAAATGCGGTTGTTGATCCTCTTAGCAAATTTTCTATAGTGAGTGTTGCTCATATAGAAAAAGGTAAGAAAGATCTTGCGAAGGATGTGCATAGACTTGTACATTTGGCAGTCCATATCCTGAATTTTGATGATAGTGGTGTGATAGGGTAGAATGGTTATGAGTCCTTTTTGGTGATTGAAGTGAAGGAGAAGTAAGATAGTGATCCCAAATTGCTTTAATTAAAGGATACAATCGGCAAGTAGAAAGTTGAATTTTTCTCTTTTAGGGAGAATGGTATTCTCTGGTATCAAGGTAGGTTGTGTGTTCCAGATGTAGACGGGTTGAGAGAATAAATTTTGACAGAAACTCACAGTTCTAGATGCTCTATTCATCTAGGTTCCACCAAGATGTATCGTGATTTGAGATACGTCTTTTGGTGGAGTGGTATGAAAAAGGACATTGTTGATTTTGTAGCAAAGTGTCCCATCTCTTAGCAAGTGAAGGTTAAACATCAATGGCATGGTGGTAAGGCTCAAGATATCAGCATTCCTACATGGAAATGAGAGATGAATAACATGGATCTAATAATAGGCCTACCTCATATCCATCGACAACATGACTCAATTTGGGTGATTGTAGATAGAATGACTAAGTCAGGTCACTTCTTATCAGTGAAGGCTACAAATTCAGCAGAGTATTACGCTAGATTATAAATTTAACAATTAGTTAGACCTTATGGATTTACCTTTTCTATTAATTTTTATAGGGGTACTCATTTCACTGCATACTTCTGAAAGTCTTTTCAAAAGGGTTTAGGATCCTGTGCAGATCTCAGTACAACTTTTAATCTACAGACTGGTGGGTAGGTAGAATGCACCATTCATACTCTTAAGGATATGTTGAGAGATTTTGTGATCGACTTCAAAGGTAATTTCGATAATCTCCTAACTCTTATTGAATTTGGTTATAATAATAGTTACTATTTCATTATTCAGATGGCTTTGTTTGAGGCAATTTATGAGCAGAGATATAGGTCACCTATTGGTTGGTTTGAGGTGGGTGAGTGTCACGCCCCGTATCCCATCGAGACATGATTGGCACCCGTAGCCGATAAGGCCCGAGAGAACCAACCTTTGCTTATGTTAACTCATATGCATATAATAATCATAACCACCATTGCATAATATTATGAAAGACGAATAAAGGAAACCATGGGACATAATACATACATATGAAACTTGGTCGTTGAGGCCATCCAGTCAAAACAACATATGTCCTTGCCACTGATACACCCACATCTGTCTACAAAAGCCTCTAACAAGAGCATTGACCACAATGAAACATAAGTCGGGACAAGTCCCCGCTTTACACATTATGTACAATACCAAAACATATATATATACTCTGACTCGGAGAAGCCCCGAATGAGCTGGAGCTCACCAAAGAACCGCTAACACTGGCAATCTACTGAGGAGGCCTACTGGGACCTGTGCCTGCAGCAAGTAAGGTAAATTCCCCGAGAGGGGTCAGTACGAAATAAGTACTGAGTATGCAAGGCTCAGATGAAATTGTACAACACATGAATATTTCAATGAATATGTCAATGAACTCAAAACATATGAATAATCAATGTGAATAAGTCGCCATGTTATGTTTTGGAAACCATGTGGATTGCTTTCATTACTTTCATTACTTTCTTTATCTCAATGCTCACATGCCATTACATATCACAATGTGCCCGGGCCCCGACTGATCAGTGGGTCTTTCATATAATATCATTGTGTTGGGATCGAGTCGAGCTAGGCTTACGCCCCTAGACTTGCCACCCATACATCAATGCATCGGGATCGAGTCGAGCTAGGCTTACGCCCCTAGACTTGCCACCCATAAATCCAAACCTCGGGATCGAGTCGAGCTAGGCTTACGCCCCTAGACTTGCCACTCGTACTTGATCATTGACCACATTTGCATTACTTTGTTCATTTCTTTGAGATTGATACTTTGATAGTCATAACATCACTTTGGAACTTTGGAACACAACATTGTTGGAAACTTTGAATCATTGACCAATGAGTGAAGAACATGTGAATAAATATCAATGAGAAATATAACATTACTAGCACCATGATACCATTGGAACCATTGGACAATAATCCATGAACAAGAGACACAAGTATAGTCACTATTGAAACATTGGAACATAACCTTATTTGAGATTTTGGAACATTAACCATAGATATGAGAAATGGGAGTCACAATTGATCAATGAGTAGGAAATATATGACAATGACCATGGATAAGTGCATATGGGATACCTTAGTACATTTCGGAATAGAACTAGTGAAATGTCAATGTGAACACTATTGGCCGTAGAAAGATACGGACAAAGTAACCTTACATACCTTGGATTCGCAATACGACTATTCAACCTTAGATGCGTATACAATAATCCCTCTCCTTCTTTATGTGTCACTCTACAAATACATAACGAAATTCACATTAACCACCAACTACTTTACAAATGCATACCCTGTCAATGAATTACATGTTTGGCTTTAAACATGTCATTTCCCCTTGACAAAACCATTGATCATACTATTATTCCAAAAATTCCATAATATTCCCAACATTGACCAATACATGAAAATCAATACATTTCACTACAATACTTCTCCTTTACCCTTTCTTATCCATAACACATCACAAATAATCCATAAAAGCACCTTAATTCAACTCATAACACATATCGGCCAAAATCCCATAATTTCCACTTTTAGCCAAGAACAAATTTAATTCCAAAAATAACACCATACATGTTCATATTTTGTCCATACCATGCTTTTTCATCAAAGGCACAAGGCCTAATTCAAGTTCAAATTACCAAGATGACACATCTTTCACCAAAGGCAAAATACACTATTCACCACCTTGCCAACACATCTAGCATAATATACATAATCTTCCATGCATATAATATGTTAATCCATTAGAATAAACACTTACCAAAGCTTGGAATATGTTGATCTTGTCCAAATATGCCTTAGGGTTTATTTGCTTTAGGGTTTGGAAATGAAAGAAATGTTTGTGATATTAGCCAAAAGTTATGAGAGGCTTTGGGGAATAAAATCTGATGTTGGGGGCTTTATATAGACTCAAGGTCCTCCTTAGCCACATGTGGCATTAAGTGATATGTTCACTTGGTCCATTATTGAAAGAATGGATCATTTTTGCCTTTGGGCCCATGTATTTTCTTCCATTTTTGGGCCTCAAAATGGGCCCAATAACACATATCCATGAACTTCCATGTATTATTCACCATATATCTCATGTTTACATAATTCCATAATGTCACGACAATATTCTTTTAAACAATTCTCATTCGTCCTTTCGATCGCAAAAATTGGAATTCTAGTCGCCCTTGGCTTCATTGGACATTTTGGATCACTGTTCACATTTCATGATTTGATCATGTAGAAGTATGTAGGAGTGTATTGAAGTGTTTGAAGCTTTATCAATGCTCAAATAACTCCAAAGAACCAAGAGAAAGCATCGAGAAATCGTCGTAGAATTGCGTTACGAAACGACGCCGGAAAGGGCATAATTGTTGTGCCTTGCGCCACTGCTGAAAAACAAGGCAATGGCGCAAGAATCCACTTCCCTCTGAACTTCTTGGCTGCAGGTGGCTTGCAACACACCCCTGAAACAGGGTAGTGGCGCAAGTCTCAGCACATTGCTGAAATTTTCGGCCACTTATCCAATGTTTACGTATCGTCCAATCCCTTATCAAAACACTACAAAATACTTACTTAGTGATCTTAACCATCAAGTAAACATGACTTAAAGTCACCAAATGAGGTTAGAATATGTACGAGTTCTTACCCAAATGCTCCACGAAATCACAACACACCTCCTACGAAGATCTAATCGCACATGTTAAGTCCGATGTCAAATGTTTCACCAATGACACTATAAAACACATATGCATGGCATCTCAACACCTATGTAGGTATTATCCCAAGGTATCAAGTGAGGTTAGAAAAGTACGGGGTGTTACATTCTTCCCCCCTTAGGAACATTCGTCCTCGAATGTTACCAATATTGTCTTATACACAACAAATGCATCTTTACTTTCACATACCTATACATATTCACATAATGCTTTTAAATACTTACTTGTTATTGTCCCGCCTCCGCACTGTGAACTTCTTGGTCCATTTGAAATAGATGGGTCTACTTGGATTTCATCTTTTCTTCCGCTTCCCATGTGATCTCCTCTACGTGTTGGTTTCTCCAAAGGACTTTTACGGATGCTATGTCTTTGTTTCTCAATCTCTTTACTTGTCGATCTAGGATAGCAATGGGCACCTCTTCATAAGTGAGATTCTCTGTAACTTGAATATCCTCTACGGGAACAATACGAGATGGATCTCCTATGCATTTCCGAAGCATCGACACATGAAAGACCGGATGGACTGAGGAAAGTTCTTGCGGTAAGGCTAATTCATATGCGACTTGCCCAAATCTTCTAATAACTTCATAGGGGCCTATGTAACGTGGACTCAATTTCCCTTTCTTTCCGAACCGCATCACCCCTTTCATCGGTGACACCTTTAAAAATACCCAATCACCTATGGCGAATTCAAGCCCTCTTCTTCTCACATCGGCATAGGACTTGTGACGACTTTGAGCCGTTTGTAACCGTTGTTGGATAACTTTAACTTTTTCCATGGCTTGGTGAACAATATCTGGCCCAAGTAAAGTAGTTTCACCTGCTTCAAACCATCCAATTGGTGATCTACATTTCCTTCCGTACAAAGCTTCATAAGGTGCCATTTTGATACTTGAATGATAACTATTGTTATACGCAAATTCAATAAGGGGCAAATGGTCATCCCAACTACCTTGAAAATCCAATGTACATGCTCTTAGCATATCTTCAAGTGTCTGAATAGTACGTTCTGCTTGTCCATCAGTCTGAGGATGGAAAGTCGTACTCAAATTCACCTGAGTACCCAAACTCCGCTGAAAAGATTTCCAAAAGTGTGTTGTGAACTGTGCTCCTCTGTCTGATATGATAGAAAGTGGAATACCATGCAATCGTACTATCTCTTTCACATACAACTTTGCATAATCCTCAGCTGTATAGGTCGTCTTGACCGGTAGAAAATGCGCTGATTTAGTAAGTCGGTCCACTATGACCCATATAGAATCAAACTTCCACAATGTACGAGGCAAACCCGTAATAAAATCCATATTAATCATATCCCACTTCCAGACTGGAAGATTGATACATTGCATGTAACCTCCCGGTTTCTGATGTTCCACTTTCACTTGTTGACAATTTGGGCATTGTGCGACAAATTCTGCAATGTTCTTTTTCATGTTGCCCCACCAATACACTTCTTTCAATTCATGGTACATTTTAGTAGCACCCGGGTGAATGGAATAACGCGAATGATGCGCTTCTGTCATTATTCGTGTCCTCAGTTCATCTACGTCCGATACACATAACCTCCCTTGACATTGAAGTACCCCTTCCGGTGTAATATCAAATGCCTTGGTCAAATTCTGCTGAACATTTTCCTTTAGCTGTAATAAAATAGAATCCGCAAATTGCTTTTCTTTCACTTCAGCTATCAAGGAGGATTCTGCTGCATTCTGCACCATAACTCTATCATCTGAGGTTTCAATAAGGCGAACTCCCAAGCTGGCTAATTGATTCAAATCTTTGATTATCTCACGCTTCTCATTCAACTGACCACTAGTGCTTTCTACTGCCTTACGGCTCAATGCATCAGCTACTACATTTGCTTTGCCTGGGTGATAAAGAATATCAATGTCATAATCTTTTAAAAGCTCTAACCACCTTCGTTGCCTCAAATTGAGTTCTTTCTGCTTAAAAAGATATTGCAAGCTTTTGTGATCCGTATAGATATCAACATGAACCCCATATAAATAATGACGCCATATCTTTAAAGCAAAAACTACTGCTGCCCATTTAAGATCATGTGTGGGATAGTTTTCTCATGTGGCCGCAACTGTCGTGAGGCATATGCTATCACCCTACCATGCTGCATCAACACACATTCGATACCAATCCCGGAAGCATCACAATACACTGCATAGCCCTCTGTGCCTTCAGGAAGTACTAACACTGGTGTGGAAGTCAACTTATCTTTCAATTTTTGAAACCCTCTTTCACATGCATCATTCCATTGAAATCTAATTGCCTTGTGAGTTAACTTTGTTAATGGTGCTGCAATAGAAGCAAACCCTTCTACAAATCTCCGGTAATAACCTGCCAAACCCAGAAAACTGCGAATCTCTGTGGGTGTCGTAGGTCTTGGCCAGTTTTTCACTGCTTCAATCTTTTGGGTATCAACCTGTATGCCTTCATCTGATACAATGTGACCCAAGAAAGCGACTGATTTCAACCAAAACTCACATTTGGAGAACTTTTCATACAACTTACGCTCACGGAGAATTTGCAACACTTGCCGTAAGTGATAAGCATGGTCTTCTGGTGATCTTGAATAAACAAGGATGTCATCTATAAAAACTGTCACGAACACGTCTAGGAATGGCTTAAACACCCTGTTCATCAAATCCATAAACACAGCCGGTGCATTTGTTAGTCCAAAGGACATAACTAAAAATTCATAATGGCCATACCGTGTTCGAAAAGCTGTCTTGGGTACATCCTCCTCTCTAACTCTGACTTGATGGTAACCCGACCTCAATTCAATCTTTGAGAAACACTTGGCACCCTGTAACTGATCAAGCAAATCATCAATTCGAGGGAGGGGATATTTGTTCTTGATCGTTACTTTATTCAGTTGCCGATAGTCAATGCACATTCTCAAGGTGCCATCTTTCTTTCGCACAAATAATACCGGTTCACCCCACGGGGACATACTAGGCCTAATGAAGCCTTTATCCAGCAAATCTTTCAATTGCTCCTTCAATTCACGCAGTTCCGCTGGAGCCATTCTATATGGAGGAATAGAAATAGGCTGAGTGCCTGGAATCACATCAATGCCAAATTCTACTTCCCGTTCTGGGGGTAAACCTGGGAGATCCTCTGGAAATACATCAAGAAATTCATTAACTACTGAAACCGACTGTGGAGTTGGCGGTTCCATATCGTAATCTTTCACCCGTACCAAGTGACATATGCACCCCTTGGCAATCATTTTTCTGGCTTTCAAATAAGAAATAAATCTCCCTCGTGGTGCCCCTACATTACCCTGCCATTCTAGAACATTTTCCTGTGGAAAACAGAATTGTACCTTCTTGGCCCAGCAATCTACCGTAGCATAACAAGAGGTCAACCAATCCATGCCCATAATTACATCAAAATCCACCATGTTCAATTCAATGAGATCGGCCAACATATCATGACCACACACAGTTATGACACAGTTACGATACACTCTCTTTGCAACAATAAAGTCACCAACCGGTGTAGACACTTCAATGGATTTAATTAATAATTCTGGTGCCTTTGCAAATTTTTCCGCAACCAATGGAGTAACATAGGAAAATGTAGAACCTGGGTCAATTAGTGCATATACATTATGTGAGAATATGGATAATGTACCTGTGACAACATCAGGGGAAGCCTCTGAATTCTGGCGGTCCACCAAAGCATAAGTGCGATTCTGGACCCCGCTAGTACTGGCACCTTTACCTCGACCAATAGGCTGCACCCCTCAGCCCTGTGAAGGAACTGATGCTGAAGACGCAACAGCCGACCCAGCTGGTCGTGCTATACCACCCATGCTCCGCTGTGGACATTCTCTCGCTATATGTCCTGGCATACCACACCAAAAGCAGACATTCGTCCCTGTCCGACATGTACCTGTGTGCATACGCCCGCAGTGCTGACACTGCTGACGAGGAAAACCTGCTGACTGTGATCCATGCCCCCCACTACTCTACCCAGCTGAACCACCTCTAAACCCTCGAGACTGAGAATAAGCACTCCCTGTGGAATAAGAGAATGACGGTCTAGGTGGTCTAGGAAATATGCGGGGCCTAGATCCTCCTTGGGACATCATAGGTGGTCCCATAGGTCTAGCCCTTTTGGACTGTCCCCTATCAAATTCATGCACCCTTCTTCTCTGTCGCTGGTCTTCCATTTTCTGAGCAAAGGCCTGGATTCGAGCAATGTCCATGTCCCTATTCAAGGCCGCAATAGTGCAATCTCTCACCAAGTATGGCTCTAGTCTGTCCACGTATCTATGGACCCTGTCTGTCATCGTAGCCACAACATTTGGCGCATATCGAGCCAAGGAATTAAATTGTAAGCTATATTCCCTGACGCTCAAATTTCCTTGACGGAGATTTAGGAACTGATCCGCACGTGCCTCACGGATCTCATAGGGCAAGTAATGATCAAGAAAAGCCACTTTAAACTCTTCCCAAGTAGGTGGGGTTGCATCAATATCACGGGATTTCTTCCAATCCTCGTACCACAATATCGCCTCTCCTTTCAACCTGTATGCGGCAAGTTCCACTATTTCTATCCCTGTCACATGCATGACTTCCAATGCCCTCTGAATTTGATCCACGAAGTCCTGTGGATCTGCTTTTGGATCTGCCCCTGTAAAGATAGGAGGGTCCAATTTGAGAAAATCCTGTGTTCTGCGACTTGCTACTCTAGCCGCATCATCATCATGTGCCATTGCACCAGCTCTTCCCTGGCTTTGTGCGGCCACTAACTGTGTCAACATCTGTACAGCATTCCTAAGATCCTGGTCTGTGGCATTCGTCGGTGGTTCCACGGGCACTTCCCTTCTTCTCGGCTCTTCTGGAGCTGAAGAAGTAGAAGAAGCTCGCGTTGCGAACTCAGTTTCAGCCCCACCTTGAGCAACTTGTTCCGGTGGTGGTCTACTTGTTCCCTCTCCAGCGATTCTATCTATCAGCTTACTTTTCCCTTTTCCTCTTCCTCTTCTAGTGTTCGGCATTTTGACTAGACCAAAGACAAACAATTACCAAGATCAGATACAATGCAACTGACAACATTGGCTCTATTGCACAATCTAGAATGAAGAAAAGAAACAACATCCTAAATGTCCCATAGCCTCCTACTTATAAATGTGGTGCACAACACATCGATAAGTAAGACTCTACTCAGACACGGCTTTGTAGACACCCTTAGAACAACCTGCTCTGATACCACTTTTGTCACGCCCCGTATCCCATCGAGACATGATTGGCACCCGTAGCCGATAAGGCCCGAGAGAACCAACCTTTGCTTATGTTAACTCATATGCATATAATAATCATAACCACCATTGCATAATATTATGAAAGACGAATAAAGGAAACCATGGGACATAATACATACATATGAAACTTGGTCGTTGAGGCCATCCAGTCAAAACAACATATGTCCTTGCCACTGATACACCCACATCTGTCTACAAAAGCCTCTAACAAGAGCATTGACCACAATGAAACATAAGTCGGGACAAGTCCCCGCTTTACACATTATGTACAATACCAAAACATATATATATACTCTGACTCGGAGAAGCCCCGAATGAGCTGGAGCTCACCAAAGAACCGCTAACACTGGCAATCTACTGAGGAGGCCTACTGGGACCTGCGCCTGCAGCAAGTAAGGTAAATTCTCCGAGAGGGGTCAGTACGAAATAAGTACTGAGTATGCAAGGCTCAGATGAAACTGTACAACACATGAATATTTCAATGAATATGTCAATGAACTCAAAACATATGAATAATCAATGTGAATAAGTCGCCATGTTACGTTTTGGAAACCATGTGGATTGCTTTCATTACTTTCATTACTTTCTTTATCTCAATGCTCACATGCCATTACATATCACAATGTGCCCGGGCCCCGACTGATCAGTGGGTCTTTCATATAATATCATTGTGTTGGGATCGAGTCGAGCTAGGCTTACGCCCCTAGACTTGCCACCCATACATCAATGCATCGGGATCGAGTCGAGCTAGGCTTACGCCCCTAGACTTGCCACCCATAAATCCAAACCTCGGGATCGAGTCGAGCTAGGCTTACGCCCCTAGACTTGCCACCCGTACTTGATCATTGACCACATTTGCATTACTTTGTTCATTCCTTTGAGATTGATACTTTGATAGTCATAACATCACTTTGGAACTTTGGAACACAACATTGTTGGAAACTTTGAATCATTGACCAATGAGTGAAGAACATGTGAATAAATATCAATGAGAAATATAACATTACTAGCACCATGATACCATTGGAACCATTGGACAATAATCCATGAACAAGAGACACAAGTATAGTCACTATTGAAACATTGGAACATAACCTTATTTGAGCTTTTGGAACATTAACCATAGATATGAGAAATGGGAGTCACAATTGATCAATGAGTAGGAAATATATGACAATGACCATGGATAAGTGCATATGGGATACCTTAGTACATTTCGGAATAGAACTAGTGAAATGTCAATGTGAACACTATTGGCCGTAGAAAGATACGGACAAAGTAACCTTACATACCTTGGATTCGCAATACGACTATTCAACCTTAGATGCGTATACAATAATCCCTCTCCTTCTTTATGTGTCACTCTACAAATACATAACGAAATTCACATTAACCACCAACTACTTTACAAATGCATACCCTGTCAATGAATTACATGTTTGGCTTTAAACATGTCATTTCCCCTTGACAAAACCATTGATCATACTATTATTCCAAAAATTCCATAATATTCCCAACATTGACCAATACATGAAAATCAATACATTTCACTACAATACTTCTCCTTTACCCTTTCTTATCCATAACACATCACAAATAATCCATCAAAGCACCTTAATTCAACTCATAACACATATCGGCCAAAATCCCATAATTTCCACTTTTAGCCAAGAACAAATTTAATTCCAAAAATAACACCATACATGTTCATATTTTGTCCATACCATGCTTTTTCATCAAAGGCACAAGGCCTAATTCAAGTTCAAATTACCAAGATGACACATCTTTCACCAAAGGCAAAATACACTATTCACCACCTTGCCAACACATCTAGCATAATATACATAATCTTCCATGCATATAATATGTTAATCCATGAGAATAAACACTTACCAAAGCTTGGAATATGTTGATCTTGTCCAAATATGTCTTAGGGTTTATTTGCTTTAGGGTTTGGAAATGAAAGAAATGTTTGTGATATTAGCCAAAAGTTATGAGAGGCTTTGGGGAATAAAATCTGATGTTGGGGGCTTTATATAGACTCAAGGTCCTCCTTAGCCACATGTGGCATTAAGTGATATGTTCACTTGGTCCATTATTGAAAGAATGGATCATTTTTGCCTTTGGGCCCATGTATTTTCTTCCATTTTTGGGCCTCAAATTGGGCCCAATAACACATATCCATGAACTTCCATGTATTATTCACCATATATCTCATGTTTACATAATTCCATAATGTCACGACAATATTCTTTTAAACAATTCTCATTCGTCCTTTCGATCGCAAAAATTGGAATTCTAGTCGCCCTTGGCTTCATTGGACATTTTGGATCACTGTTCACATTTCATGATTTGATCATGTAGGAGTATGTAGGAGTGTATTGAAGTGTTTGAAGCTTTAGCAATGCTCAAATAACTCCAAAGAACCAAAAGAAACCATCGAGAAATCGTCGTAGAATTGCGTTACGAAACGACGCCGGAAAGGGCATAATTGTTGTGCCTTGCGCCACTGCTGAAAAACAAGGCAGTGGCGCAAGAATCCACTGCCCTCTGAACTTCTTGGCTGCAGGTGGCTTGCACCACACCCCTGAAACAGGGTAGTGGCGCAAGTCTCAGCACATTGCTGAAATTTTCGGCCACTTATCCAATGTTTACGTATCGTCCAATCCCTTATCAAAACACTACAAAATACTTACTTAGTGATCTTAACCATCAAGTAAACATGACTTAAAGTCACCAAATGAGGTTAGAATATGTATGAGTTCTTACCCAAATGCTCCACGAAATCACAACACACCTCCTACGAAGATCTAATCGCACATGTTAAGTCCGATGTCAAATGTTTCACCAATGACACTATAAAACACATATGCATGGCATCTCAACACCTATGTAGGTATGATCCCAAGGTATCAAGTGAGGTTAGAAAAGTACGGGGTGTTACAGTGAGGCTATTTTGATAGGGCCATACTTAGTACTCAGGCCAAGAAGAAAGTTACATTGATTAGAGAGAGGTTGAAACCTACTCAGAGCCGACAAAAATCTTATTTTGATGTCGGACAAAGAGACTTAGAGTTTGTGGTTGATGATTAGATTTTCTTGAAAGTCTCACCTATGAAAGAGGGTAATGTGATTTGGTAAGAAAGGGAAAATTAGTCCCTGATACATTAGTCCCTACCATATTTTGAGTAGGATTGGGAAGGTAGTGTATGAGTTAGAGTTGCCAATAGAGTTAGCAACGGTGCATCTAGTTTTCCACGTCTCCATGTTGAAGAACTGTGTTGGTGATCCATCACTTATTATTCCTTATAAGACTATTTGGGTGAAAGACAGTTTATCTTTTAAGGTGGTACCAGTTCATATATTAGATTGACAAACTTTCAAGTTAAGAACTAAAGAGATAGCATCACTCAAGGTTTTATGGAGAAATTAGTTGGTTAAGGAAGTGACATAGGAAGCTAAAGAAGATATGAAACCCAAATAGACGTACCTATTCACTCCTACCGATGAGAACACTTGAGGTAACAATTTTACTTTTCTTAGTGACTCCTAGAGATTTCTTGTCATTATTGGTTGCTTCGCAACCTTATTGGTACGTTCGTGCCATACATTTTTTAGTTGAGTTCTAAAACTCTTAGTAGAGATCAAGCCAAGCTAACTTTAGTAAGTTAGTTTCAGAAATTAGACAGATAGTTCCAGCCAGCCTATTTTGTGCTTTTCAGTTCAGCTTTAGTCTTCATTTGAGGAATAATGATCCCAATGGGGAGATATTGTAACACCTCAGATTTTGAACCTACAAATACTAAGCACTTAGTATAGAAAATCAATCTGAAAATATATAGTCCCAAGTTCCTTCAAATTAGTTCACGAGTAGTGAACCAGGTCCATGACCCATGAAACCACTCATGGAAAACATTGCAGTTGTCTAGAAGATCACTATTTGGTCCATGACTAATACAATTAAACCAAGGGCCATGAACCAACCTATATCTCAACTCCCAGGTTCCCATGAGGCTCAGTACGACACATGGATTGTGATCACAATCCGTACATGGAAACTTGGAAAATGAGTTGACAATTTCCCTTCAGAACCATGAGTATCAGTACTACTTGTAGAATCCAAACTATGAGTTATGGAATGACTTATCGAAGTGGGTTTAGTAAAGTTTCAATAATCCTCCAGGAAACCACAAGCCAAATCAAGATCCATGGTATCAGACCACGAGTCGTGGAGTGACTCATCACTATTTCCAGAAAATGTAAAATGTTTTCTCATGGGAAATTTTGACTTTTTCTTATTTCCTAAGCCTATAATACGTTGTTTTAGTGTCTTTCAGGGGAAAATAAGATTAGTCGATCTATTATTCTTATTACCTATGGATAAACCTACCACAAAGTCAAAAAGAAATCAGAACAAGTCTCCGTCAAGCAAGACCTAGGGTTCATATCTCATACCTTCAATCCAAGCTTCTAGTATAGAATTCTCAGTGCTATTAGGCATGTAAAGTTTCAATGAAGGTTTATTTTTGCCCTAATATCCAAGTTTTCAGAAATAAATTATAGTATTCATGACCTCAAGTTTAGGATTTCTACCCCAATTATGCAAATCATTATTTATTTTAGCTTTTATGAATTATTACATTGTTAAAGTGTTGTTGAAAATCTTTATGCATGATGTGTAGTAGTTCCATATTATTCTAGTTACTTGAAGAAGAACTCAGGAAGATTCATCATGATTTAACCTCATAGTTTTAACATTGAGCATGAATAAATGATTTGAGACGAGTACTATACTCAATTTTCAGACAAACATAATTTAATTAATTATGAGCAAATAGTATAAAAGTTATTTTGGAAGGATTATTTAGTATTGATAGGACACGAGTTCAGAAAACCCAAGTCCCATAACTACGTGCCACTGTAGGATTTGAGCCGACCGCTAGCCGATCACCTCCTTTAAACCAAAAAGGCTCAGTAGTGGATCTACATTAAACACAAGTTCTGTACTCTGGCAAGGTATAGGGAAGCCCTTCCAACTGGGATTATACATTGGACATCATGAGCTCACATAATGTATGGAGGTTGTAAGAAACTCCCCACTGAAAGATTTACATTACTTGTAGTTTAAGTTATAGTATGATCTTTTAGAGTTTGCAGCTTTAGATATGTTTTCAGTTCACAACCTTAGAAATAGATTTACATTTATAGATTTTGCTAGTTGACTCTCATATGATCTTTATATATTGATTTTAAAATGTTTCTCTGTCCTTTGTACTTACTCATTATAACGACCTATTCTGTTATTACTAGAAATATCTATGGTAAAGGCATAAGAATCTCGTTCGTCATAGATTTTATGATTAATTCTTTAGTATGGGAGTGCATTAGATATGAATTAAGGTCATTGATGTGTCTGGTTTCATGGCATTTTCGACGCTAATGAGGAAAATATGCTAATCCCAAGACTTGTTTATCTGGATATAAGGTGTTAGTTAGTTTTACAGGAAAGCAGGTCTTGGTGGTGATTGGATGAAAAATAATCAAAAATTGACCAAGTTGTGGAAATGAAGCTTGGCCATGACTCGTTGGGTCACGCTATGAGTTGTGGCTTGAATCATTGTAGTAACAGTGAAGGATTTCTTAAAGTGTAAAGTTTGAGTATTGCCTCCGATCATAAGCTATGAGTCGTTGAGAGAGGTGATGGGTCATAAGATGACCCATCCTAAGTACATTGACCAAAAGTCCTGCAAAGGTACAAATGAAAACAGTGGCTACGACTTGACTATATGAACCATCGTGAGAAGCTATGAGTCGTAGCCAAGGCTCATCCTAAGAAGACAACCCTAAAGTTCTGAAAGTTATAAAAGTGACTCAAGTGGCAACGGGTCACCCAATGAGCCATTGGGTATCCCTACGAGTCACACCAGCCATCTTAACTAGGGTGCAAGAAATCAAGCAATAGATGCTACAACACACACAACAAGTAATATCCAATCCATAAGATCCATTGTCAGAGCCATTTCCTCTGCCGACTGATCTTAGGCATATTTATACACCTAAGAGTCATTATTCACACACGTTTAGCTGAGTTTTGAGGACTTTTAAGCATGGTTTCATGTTCATATATAGTATTATCTGTGTGTTTATGTGCTAAGCCTCATGTTTATATGGTTTAAGGTGCATTTGAATCAATTCAAGAGCAAAAACAACAAAGGCAAGACTAGACGAGTTCGACTAGTTACCCGGGCCAAAATGATGCTTGTTCTTTTGTATGTTTGATTTGTTTTATGTAATGTATGGCCTAATGCTTGTGATGAGCTTATGTTAGGTGACTAATGCAGAATGTTTTAAGATTAAATTATGTAAAATATCAAGGATGAAGTAATAGGCATGATTGATGAAGGTTAAAGGAAGCAAACACATGTTTGGAAGACACCCAAAGTGCCACTCTACCTATTTGGAGCGTCCATGGCATGCCATGGAGTTGTGAGCGACCAGCAGTCCATATACTACAGGTTCACACATCCAAGGAGTGATACAGAGCATATACAGCATGTCCAAGGAGTGCCACGGAGTAAAAAAGGCGAGCCCAAAGGGGTACCACGCCAAGAGGGCAATGAGGGCAATCCGGCTACTACTTGGACAAAACTCACTTCTAGCTTAGGGACTTGTGGGGAATTGTATCTAATCCCTATGGGACTGGGACTTGGTGTGAACGACTTGGAGGACTATAAAAGGGGTACTTAGTCATATTTTCAAGGCATCTTGGGAGTATACACAAATTGGGGAGAGGAGACAAGGCATCGAGGAGCTCAAACTAGGGTTCTTTGTTCTTTAACTTTACTTTCTTGAAGTCTTACTTTATGAACTCAGCTATGGTTATTATTTGTATGACTATGAGAAGCTAAACACCCTCTTTCTAGGATTGAGGCTACAACATGTTTGCAAAAAAATATGTTTTTATAGTTGGTTTATATGTTTATCAAGTCATGTGGTTGTTCTTGCGTTCTTGTTTAACCATTCTAAAGAATTGCAAACATTAAGATAAATCCTAGTCTCAAATCGAATTGACAATAGGAGTTGAGGGACGGAACAAAGAACGTAGAGAGTGTGGATCATATCTTTAATCGGTTAGGGCCTAATTGTTAAAGGATGATTTGAGGTTATGATAGAGATATACCTAAATGCCCCACTTGGTTAATGAAATGGGAAGATAGCTTAATGCATCTGAATTAAAGACTCACATCCCCACTGAATGATGTAGTTGTGAGATTAATTTGGGTAGGTGAATTTGAGGATGACCATTCCCAAGTTATAATATCAACCTCGTAAATCAACAATCACGATGAAAACCAACACCGGCTAGAAACCACAACTACGCATGATTGTGAAGGATGTATTGACCCTAGAATCCTCCTTGTTATTGTTTATACCCTAAGTTAATCACGTTAGTTTAGTTTATAGTTAGTTTATACTTTAAAACCATCATATCTCTATATTCCACCACATAAATAAATAAATAAAAACTAATTTAGTCTAGTGAATATTTAAACGACAAGTTCTTGTGAGTTTGACATCCGGCTCGTAAGAACCACTTTATTACTTGCACGACCACGTATACTTGCGTGTGTGGTTGGAAACAATCAATAAGTTTTTGGCGTCGTTGTTGGGGACTCCGGTGTTAATTGTTTATCTAGATTAGATTTTTTCTTCTTATTTGTTTGAGTTGTATATATTTTATTTTTGTACGAAGTTTTGTTTTATTTTTCTAGCACTCTTCTTGATATGTCAGTCTGGGATAAATGGTGGTTGAATGATGACAATTCTTGTTGTTTTTGTGGAGGACCACACTTGGATGGCAATTGTCATGATGTTCAAGAGATAGGGTTGTGTGCAACTACCCAATCTTCTGAATTGAATATATGTCAAATGTGTGGTGGTTAGGATAGCTATTGGAGTGACTGTCCAAACTATTATTCCCCTCCCCTGAACCCCTATTATGATTAGTCTATTTTTCTGATATTCGCAGGGCTAAGGGAGCTAATGAGGCAGAACATGAGGCTCACCTCATAGATATGTTGAAGCAAATACTGGAGCTGCAAGAACAACAATTGAAACAACAGCGGGAAGCCACAGAGAAGATGAGTTACTAAGTCACAGAGTTACAGGCTAGGGCTAAAACTTGTGTTAATCAACAAGTTACAGCCTTATTCAACACTCAAGTGGAACCCTTTATTGATGAAGAACAAGAGGCACTAGTAGAAGAAAGTTGTGATGAAGCAGACATAGTAAACCAAGATTGGCTAATAGAACTAGAGCAGCAAATTAAATTGCAAAAGTGTCTTCGGGATAGTCTCATAATCATGGCAACCCTAATAAGCAATGGGAGAGATGAGCTCATACAAGAGATGGAGCAATTTGGCATAGATATCCATGACTTGAATAACTAATTGACTAAAGAGATTGTGACGTCTGATGTCCAATCACCTATAGATTTGAATATTAGCCAGTCTGTGGATAGGGAAGAAGAATTTCAATCGTTCGACTACTAGTCTTTGATTGATGTTGACATTGGGAAGGTGAATAAGAGTGAGCATGTTGTGGGTGATATAAGTTTGAAAGTGGGATGTGTTGGGTCTCATTCGAAGCACTTTTCTACATTATGTTTAGATGATGACATATTTTTTGAGTCATCTGAACTAGTAGAGGAGTGTGTATCTAAGGAACAAGAATCCTACATTCTTAAATATGCACTAGACAAGCAACAGAACAACATGCCTTTACGGGCCAAGCGTTTTAACATGCACTATCCATTACTTGGTTACTTCATCTTTGTACCACCACCATATGAGCGAAGCAAAAAGATGGATGCGATGTTGGGGGTGAAATTCTTATCCTTAAGGTGGAAGAAAAAGTTGATGGGTGTTGCGTCCAAACGCACACGTAAGTATACGCTGTCTAGCAAGTAATATAGTGGCTCTTTTAAAAGCCGAATGTCGAATCCACAGGTACTACTACTTTAGTATTATTCCAATTTTCGTTTTCAATAGTACTTCGTACAAGTGATAAATGTATCAAGAGTGTTTTTTTGAATTCTAAGTTCCTAAGAATGTGTAAAGAGCATGAAGTAAAATAATTGCAAGAGTAAAGATGTAGACAGTAGTTGGAGAGATTCCAGGGCTACAGCATTCGACACAATCATGCATAGTAGTTATTCTATTCAATGAACTTTATTTCTCGAATTACGAGTTTTGGGGTTAAGTGTTGATCAGGGAATTGTCATCCTCTAAATTGTCTACTTGAACTAGTTCTCATAACTCCGTCATTGAGTGGGGATATGATTCCATAATTCAAGTGTGTTCGTTAATCTTCCCGTCATAACCAAACAAGGCTCCGAGGTATACTTCTATCCTAGTTGTGAATCAACCTTAACTTACACTAGAGATGATTTGTTCCTTAAGTTCTTCATCCTATTCATACAATCTCATGATCAGTTCCTTAAGTTCTTCGTCCTATTCATACAATCTCATGATCAGTTCATGCATGAATTACCCATGTATTCTAATGTTGGCCAAATATTACAATAGCAAAATCAAAAACAAAAGCATAATCGAATGAGAAACTATTGACATTGAATCGAACAAACTACTACACAATCATGTTCTAGCCATAATGCTAGAAAAAGGATATTAGCTACTCATAATTCTTGAGAGTAGTACAATGAAACATTTGTTCATACCAACAAAAAGCAAGTAGAAGAGTTACAAAAGATGAACCCTTGATGAAACCTTTGTAATTTCTCCATAATTATCCCTAATGATAAAAAATAGTTGTAATTGTGGCTAAGTTCTCCTTTTATCGTTCTTTGAGAATTCCTTAAGCTGCTCTATACGAATCCCATGTATTTACCAATTTGCCCCTACTAAATCCAAGTAAAAATCCAATTCCATGGGCCGACATCAGCGCCCAAGAGTAGGTGCGGCACAAGCATGGATATGTGTATTGGGAGGCGCGGTGCACGCCCTCTCCCACATAATGGGGGCATAGCCCAAGCCCTCCCCTATCGTGCGTGTAATGCTTTCAATCTTCATGTGCTCCTTTCCTTACCTTCTGTACATCTTGGGACTTGAATGTAGGCTTGGTTTTGACCCCTATATCTCATCCAATGCTATCCTACACATCTCAACACCCACATAAGTCCGTTCAACACAATAGAACATACAAGAATGGACTAGAGCAATCATAAAGCAAACGAGCAATCACTCGTACTTCTTTCATACGTTCTTTTTGGTCTTTTTGGCTCAAGACTTTACTCAGATGCATCTCAACCATTATGAACACACACTTTGCACACAAATACACTGAATCGCTCCTTATGGTTCACAAGCATGTCGAATTATTCTTAAAACTAAGCTAAATGCGTATGAATAATGACACTTGGGTTCATAAATACACCCAAGATCACAACCCCACACTTAAAGCTTTATTCATCCTCGAACAACTCTATGCTCATAACTTCAAAAAAAAGCCCTCAACATCACATGTTGAAATAAGATACTCAAGTAAAACCTACACAATTAGTATGGACACAAGTTCTTTACAACACATTTTCACCAAGCACATGTATTGGCCAACTGAAATATCCTAGCCTCAAGAATAGACTCTAACATTAGCAAACTTATGTACATTACCCAACAAAGAAGTCATCTAAGTTGTTGTAACACCCCGTACTTTCCGAACCTAGATAAATTTCGTAACGTTCATGGAAATATTGAAACATGAGAGTGTAACGACCTGAAATCCCATTCGGGCCGGACTGGCACCCGAAGCCGATATGACCCGAGAGAACCAATATTTGCTCATGAACCTTCGTATGCATATCCTAATGTGAATCTTCTTATACCTCATGCAACTACGCGGAAGACATGAATCTGGTAACATATGCCATATATATATATATATATATATAAAAAAAAAACTTGGTCGTTGGGGCCATTACGTCGAACTGAATGTACATCTTACATCCATATACCCACATATGTCTACAAAGCCTCTAACAGATACATCTATTTATACTAACTTTACAACATCAAAATGAATATACAACTATGACCCAAAAAGCTCCGAACCAAGTGGAGCTCACCAAAACTCTGCAAATGATCCACAGTCTACTGAGGAGGCCTACTAATGCCTGCACCTGCAACATGTAAGGTAAGTTCCCTCGAGGGGGTCAGTACGAAGAATGTACTGAGTATGTAAGGCAATAAGAAATTGTATGATACATAAATACTTCGTGAAATCGAGCGTAAGAGAATAGTCAATATGGATAGACCTCCGTTCTGAAATATGTGGAACCATGTTCATTATTTTCATTATTCTCATTTCTTAATCATCCATTCTTATCATCATCACTCTTATAACAACCTTCATAATATATTCATGCAAGGAATATACTCTCATTTCTTTTTCAACTATCTTCACTATTGTTCATCTAACTAGTTAGTGGTTCATAATATAATACCGAATATCCAGCTGATCAGTGGGCTCTAATATAAACCTGACATCCAGTTGATCAGTGGCCATACTAAATAATTAGAATAATAATACCGGACATCCAGTTGATTGGTGGGCTCTAATATAAACCGGACATCCAGTCGATCAGTGGGCAATACTAAATAAATAGAATAATAATAATACCGGACATCCAGTTGATCAGTGGGCTCTAATATAAACCGAACATCCAGCTGATCAGTGGGCCATACTAAATAAATAGAATAATAATACCATAGCATGATATTGGGATTTTTCCATCCGAGCTTATGCCCTTTTGACTAGATCCATACTCAAGGAAATATAAAGCAACCATGCATACATTACTACTAGGCATACCTCTTTCCCTTTTTATTGATGAGAGAATGATTCATTGATGATTGAAATGTTATTAGGAACACATATATACATTACTTCATTCTTCACTTTTCATGAGATTGATTCAATGATAGTCATAACATTATTAGAACTTGGAACATACATTAACGGAATTTGGAGTCATAATATTGTTGGAACTTTGGAATTGTGTCCACCCTCTATTATCTTCCTCCACTCTCGCAACCAACAAACATATATAACTTAATTTATTTCTTTTGAGAGATTGGTACTTTTGCTTATGAAAGATTGATACATTGAGGATCGTGATACTCTTGGAAACACAAACACTTTACTTCACCCCTTAACTTCATGAGATCGACTCCTTTACTTATGAGGAATAATTATACTAACTTGCACATCACCTCTCCTATTACTCTTATGAGATCTTATGAGATTGGTACTAACATAATCATAATATTATAGGACTTTGGAACATGACACGATTGGAAAATGCTTCTCAAGAATAAATAGATTCTGTTACATTATTACCCTCTTGAGATAGTTCTTTTAGGAATTACAACGTCATGACATCTTTGGAACTTCAATCAATGAATAAGAGATAAGTGAATCATAATTCATCTAAGAATAGGGTACATATGAATAACAATATACGTTACCCTGAATTGATATACTTCAAACCTCTCAGAATTGAAACAAGCCCAATGTCAATAGGAACAATATGTTGTAGAAGGATACGGAAAGAGTAACCTTACATACCTTGTATTTTCAATACGATTCTACAATCTTAAGTGTGCATACAATAGTCCCGCTCCGTCCTTATGTTTCACTCTACAACACAAGTACATAACGGAACCAACATTAACCACCAACTACCTTACAATGGCATACAATAACAATAAGTCACATGTTTGGCTTTAACATGTCATTCCCCCCTTGACAATACCATTCATGAAATTATTATACCAATAATCCCACAATATTCCATACATTGAACAAAACATGATAACCAATAGCATGTCACACCAAGTTCATACTTTACACTTCTCCATCACCACCACATCACAATTATTCCATCAAACTACTTCAATACACCTCACAACAACAAATCGGCCAAAATCCCATAATTTACACTTATAGAAAAATAACAAGTTTAGGACCATAATCACACCATAAATGGTCATATTTTATCCATACCATGCTCTTTCATCAAGACAACAAGTCATATTTCAAGTTACAATCCCATGGATTTCACATCTTTCACAAAAACACAAAGTGCCATATCCAACACTCCCAAGCATAACCAACATGATTTACATACTCTTCCATGCATATAATATGTTAAAGTACAAGAATAATCACTTACCCAAGCTTGGAAGATGATGATCTTGTCCAAAGATGGCTTAGGGTTTGAAGAGTCACAAAGAGGTCTCTTGAAAATTCTAGAAAATAAGAGAATGTGATGTGTGTGTCTAATGAATTAAAAATCTGATTTTTCCCCCTTTATATAAGCCTTTTGTCCATGATTATCTAGTCTCACATGTGTGTTTACTAGTCAATGGAAGAATGCGTCCTTTTGACCCATTTTTGGCCCATGTCTTTTTCTCATTTTGGGCCCTTTTTGAGCCCAATTCACTTAACCCAATAAAATCAATAATTCCTCATGTTTAAATCATTTAATACGCGTTATGATGATATTCCCACTCACGGGATTTATACTTGTGGTCTCAATCCCAAAAACAAGCAATTCTAGCCACGTATGGCCTATTTTGACCATAAGGGTAAAATCATCATTTTGATGCCAAATTCGTTCTCGAGTAATTTTATCATACCAATATAATACTTCACTCATTTCATGTATATACTCGTGGTTGTAGAAGAAACGTAGCAAAAATCGGCTCGGTACGTCCCCGGGCACCCTTGGGACTTAAGAAAAATTCCAACTTTGAAAAGTAGTCGAAACCAGCCTGGCACGCCCTTGGGCGCCCCAGCTTTCTGCCTATGGACTAAAATTTTTAGCCCAGAGTGGCGTGGCACTCCCTCTGGCGCGCCCCACCCTTAAAATTTTCGAAAATTTCATTTTTCGACTTTTCTTCGCGGGTTTGGTTAGATACTTCAAGTCCTATTCTTTAACTTACTTCTTACCCTTAATATCCCTTGTTTGGAGGTCCTCTTAGCCTCATTTAACCCCACAAATGCTCCATGAAAATCGCAAAACACCTCCCACGCAAGGTTAATCACATGTACGAAGCCAAATTTCAATTTTTCTTATCACTAACTTTACAAATTACTTACTCATGGCATCTCGACACCTAAGTAACCATTGTTCAACGTCGTCACATAGGGTTGGGAGTATACGGGGTGTTACAGAGAGATTGATTGAATTATACATTAAAATTTGTGGGCTTAAGCCATTGGGCCAAATGAGGCCCAAAACAAGAGCAAAAGACTTGGCCCAATGGGGCAAAACATGATCCAATCTTCCAATTGACTAATCAACCATGCATTTAATGTCAAGAGAAGGATAAGAGTGACGTGAGGGATATATATATATATATATATATATATATGAGGGATTATTCATTAAATTGGTGGGCTCAATTAACAATTTGTTAATGAGCTAAATGAGGCCCAAAAATTGGCATGAAGACATGGCCCAAAAAGAGCATAATGACCCATTCTTGACCCATTCTTGCAAGACCAAGTCAATACATTAGGATTGAACCAAGTGTGTGGTTACAAAGCACCATTAGAGGACTATAAAAGGGGCACCAAATCAGATTTTATTCATTTTGAACACCCATGCCTTTTCTAGAATTTTCTCTAGCTTTTCCTTGTCTCACACAAACCCTAAGTCATTCATTTGGACCAAGATCATCACTTGGTGAGTATTGGTAAGTGTTTATTATTATGGTTTAATATATTTTATGCATGTAAGATGGTTTATATCATGTTGGTTATGTTAGTGAAGTGTGAGAAGCTCACTATGTGTGAAACAATTTGTGTTGGCTAAATCGGAGGATGGATTATGATTCACTTATCTCTTATTCTTTGAACTGAAGTTCCAAACTGTCATAATGTGGTAATTCCTAAAAGAACTACCTCGAAGAGAGTAAGGTGTAAGGAGAATCTATTTATGCTTGATTAGTATTTCCAATCATGTCATGTTCTCAAGTCTAATATTATTATGATTATGTTTATACCAATCTCTCATAAGTGTATAAGTACCAATCTCATAAGATCTCATAAAAGTAAAGAAGGAATTGATGTACAATCACTAATTTATCACTCTTAGAATGAAGTAAAGAATAGTGAAGGGATGCAGTAATGATTGGTTGGAAAATGTATCTCTCTCACAAGAAGATGTGTGTCAGTGATCTCATGAAGTCAAGAAGTGAAGTATATATGTGTGTTTCCAATAATAATTACGATCCTCAATGTATCAATCTCCCAAGAAAAAAAGTACCAATTTCTAAAAAGAAAGGAAGTAAGTAATGTATAGTTGTTGGTTGCAAGAGTGAAGGAAGATAATAGGGGGTGCTCATGATTCCAAAGTTCTAACAATATTATGACTCCAAGTTCCGATAATGTTATGTTCCAAGTTCTAATAATGCTATGACTATCATGGTATAAATCTCTCATAAGCCAATGAATCAATCTCATGGAAGTAAAGGAATGAAGTAATGTATTCCTAATAATGTTTCAATCATCAATATATCACTCTCCTAACAATGATAAGGAAAGAAGTATGCCTAGTAGTAATGTATGCATGGTAGCTTTATGTTTCATTGAGTATGGATCCAATAAAAAGGGCATAAGCTCGGATGGAAAAATCTCAATATCATGCTATGGTATTATTATTCTAGTTATTTAGTGTGGCCCACTGATCAGCTGGATGTTCAGTTTATATTAGAGCCCACTGATCAGCTGGATGTCCGGTATTATTATTCTATTTATTTAGTGTGGCCCACTGATCAGCTGGATGTCCGATTTATATTAGAGCCCACTGATCAGCTGGATGTCCGGTATTATTATTCTATTTATTTAGTGTGTCCACTGATCAGCTGGATGTCCGATTTATATTAGAGCCCACTGATCAGCTGGATGTCCGGCATTATATTATAAACCACTAACTAGTTGGATGATCAGTAATGAAGATAGTAGAATGAAGAAACGAAAGTATATTCCTTGCATGAATGTATAATTATGAAGATTGCTATAAAAGTGATGATGATAAGAATGAGCGAATAAGTAATGAGAATAATGGAAGAAATGAACATGATTCCACATATTTCTGAACGGAGGTCTATCCATATTGATTATTCTCTTACGCTCGATTTCATGAAGTATTTATGTATCATTCAGTTTCTTACAGCCTTACATACTCAGTACATTCTTCGTACTGACCCCCTTTGGGGGCTTACTTTATCTGCTGCAGGCACAGGTGCTAGTAGACCTCCTCAGTAGGCTACGAGATATCCGCAGATTATTGGTGAGCTCCAGTTGGTGCGGGGCTTTTTTGAGTCATAGTGTACATTTGCTGATATTGTACATGAGTAAAGAGCGGGGTACTGTCCTGACTCTAGGTTGGTTATGGTTATGTATCTGTAGAGGCTTTGTAGACGGTTGTGGGAAGACAATGTAAGAGATGTATGTCCATGTTGACTTGATGGCCCTAACGGCCAAGTTTGATATATAGTAGATATTTGCCATGACTTCCGCCATTGGTATGTTACATTTTATAAGTTACATAAGACAGACTGCTATTCATATAGAGACATGCATACAAAGGTACATGAGTAAAGATTGTTTCTCTCGGGCCTTCTCGGCTTCGGGTGCCAATCACGCCTCGTTGGGATTTGGGGCGTGACAGTTGTACACCTATCATCAAACATGCGCCCTCACAACAAGAGAGTCACCCATGTGTCACTCAATATGATGCAATTTTTAACAATCATGGGTGTAACAAAATGAAATTTCACTCACTCTCAACAAAGAATTCTCATACACATAGAACGACCCATAGGTTTGCCCTTAGTGTAGTACTCCACTAATATTCGAATGTCCAAGCTCAAGATCAAGTAGGTCTTTACAGGTTGTAATGTAGGCTAAGGGACGGGTAGGAACTATTTGATTAAAAACAGTGACTAGCTTCCCTAAGCACTTTAATACACCACAATTATCGTTAAGCTCAACTTCAATCACCCTATTTCACTCTATTTTTTTTTTCAATTCTCCTTTATTTTGCCCCATCTCTTTAAGCTAGATTACACAAAATTTTGGCAAGGAGTATTTGCTTATTAACACCTGATTCACTTTTTGGATCAATTTTTCTTTCTTTCATTACACTACTCCCTACCAACAATGTATAAACCCTTTCATACACCAAAAGCTATTCACTTGGGGTTTCAATTTCACTCTTTCCTTCTTCAACTTTTACACTCCCTAACATTTCAAAAAAAAATTCTAAAGAACTTAGGAGTTCTTGGATCAAATTACGGCCAATTGAAAAAATAATAATCTATATATACGACTACCAAAGAATAGGCTAAAGGCTCAACGTGGCTAACTAAGATCATGAATAAAGGGTAGATAAAGTAGGTATAAAATATGGCTATCAAAGAAATGTCTATATCATCTTCTAAACTCAACACTCTTTATTTCGTTTTGCAAACACACCGGGAAAGTTCTATACATTCACATGTAAGCACGGAATACACTAGACCTCACTCACACATGGCACATGTTCAACTCAAGACGGACTCTTATAGACTCTAAGTCAAGCAATAATACAAATTCAAATTTTAAGCCATAGTCACCAAAGAGTCACATTATTGAGCCTAAACATTTCAAACTAGTCAAGACATTACTCAAACATGTTTTTGAATTCAAACATACTTGAGCCATACAATCATGCAATTCACAAGAGCACTCAATCCCATCCTAGTGACATGGTTTACTCTTTGACTCTCTCCACATGACTAATTTTCTCTTAAGATGGTCGTCATCCATCTATCATTGAGAAAGGTACTCAACTATGACTCATACTTACCAAAAAAAATCTAGTTGGTTCAAAGGGACTATCCTCGAGAAAAGTACCAAAAACAAAAGCCGAGGAACCCAAAAGAAAAAAAAACTAAACTAGCAAACCAACCAACCTAAACATGCAAATCCAGAGATACTTTACCCCACCCCACACTTAAATAATTGCACTGTCCCCAGTGCAAAATTAAACAAATAAACATAAAGAATGGGGAAAAAGAACTCCCTAGGCCTAGTCATTGTCCTCATCAACATTAGGACTCAGGTATCCCTCCTATGAATTCTCTCTCTCAGAATCAAACTCTACATCAAAATCCTTAAGCAAGTGCTCATCGTCGGTAGGCACATCATCATCTACCAGTTCTCGAAAGGGTCGCCCAACACGGCACATTACTTTAGCATGATCATTCATAGGATAGTCATACTCCAACTAGTGTAGCTCCTCTTGAGTAGGTGACCTCCCCCCGCATGTCAACAACAACTTTAATATGCTATATACATGCCTCATGAAGATATCATCTATAGCATTCCGCTCAGCAGTCATCAAGACCAGGTCATAAGTGGTATCAGGCTCCTTGTCCTTTGACACATCAACCCCTCTAAAGTTGTGGGAAGGCTTGTAATCAACAGGGTCCTCCTCTACCCCATGATCCAACAAAAATTTCATAATGAGGCCACCAAAGCTGAATCTGAAGCCCTTATGAACTCGAACTTTGTGCATTGCAGAATGAATCACAGCACCAACATTTACCGAAATCCCATTCATCAAAGCATTAACCAAACAAACCCAATCGTGAGTAACATGTGTGAAGTATGACCCGGGTATCAAGGATGCCCCAACAATCCTCAGCCAAATTCATGCCTACCTATTGAAATGAGTATAAGCAAGGGTTCTGTGAATACCCTTATTCCCACTACGTCCCCTCCTTACAATAGAATGAGACCCACATAGTGTGTGTCAGATGGCTTGGTACGGGGGTCTGATGTACAACTCTTTCAATCTAGAATGGTCCTTATTCGGAGTGTGAAAGAATGCATTAAGAGTCTCCGCAGTCAACTTCACCACTTGGCCTCGTATTTTGATATTGTTCCCTTGTGTATCAGGAAACCAATTGGCAAAGAACTCCCAAAATAAATCCAGGTTGCACTCCCCTGGTCTTCTAAGACAAAATCCAAATGTAATTGTCGGATGCGAGCCAATATTTGAGGACAGTGAGCTGCTAGGCTATCCTTGTCTATGCGCTCAGTTGGTTGGTAGCTACTCTCTTTATTGTCCTTGTACCATTGGACACCTTCACTTTCAACCACTTCACACCAAATTGTCTCTTGACCCCTTGGGATGAGGATGGAGCAGTCTGTGTAGTTCTAGAGGATTACCCAGTTCTAGCTCGCTTCTGCCCTTATCGGGAAGAAGTATCTACTCTTGTTCCTGAATTCAGCTTAGGTGCCATGGGTCCTGTTTCAAGCATACCAAAAAGACATGTTAGTTCAACCCAAAAATGGCTAACCATAACTAAGTATGGAGATGGGTGGTACCACCCCACACTTAGTTTGTTAGCATAGCCATAAAATCACATTGGTGGGTACACAGACTTCCCCACCTTGATTTCGATGAATAAATACTACAACAATTCACCACCACCAAATCAACATCTTTTTCATTATTTTGTGAGTGCATCCTCTTTACTTCACTATTTAATTACACCATGCACAGCCACATTAAAGTAATTTCAAGGGCATTTAAACACAATTTGCATAAAATAGTGGGTAACAAGCTTTTCATTTACATGCAACTTCACCATCTATAGCTAATCACCACCCACCCCCCCACATACACAATGCATTCTCATGCCCACAAACAAGTTATAATCGCATATACAAAATGCCCAACTAAAACCATCAATTATAAACATGATGCTCATCACCAAGTAAGAGTTTACACCAATTCACCATTTATTTCACTAAATCATGAATCTTTAACAAACCCATTTCACAAGATAACTAAGAGAACATAGAGGAGTAAAGAAAACATAACTTGGAATTGAAAGATTAATGGAAGAGAAGAGAGAATTTGAGTGTTAGAAGTACTTTTGGTCATAAATTTGAGAGAAAGGAGAGGGGTGCGGCGCGAGTTTAGGTTAGCAATGGGGAAATTTCAGCTTTGGAAGTATTTATTTCAACCAACCAGGTTGGGTTCGACCCAATTTTAAAAAAAATCTACAATTTTAAAAATAGGGGTGCCACATCGCGTGTGAGAGTTGTCGCGTCACGCAGGCCGTCGCGCGTGAGGACAGGCATGGTGCTAGGCCTTCGCATGCGCAAGGCAGTGGCTTCTCTCAAGGAGGGTCGTGTCGCATGCCCATCGCGCGAAGCCTCCCACGCTGTGCACGCCCATCGCATGTAGGGAGGCTTACGGTGCTTGGGGTGTAGTGCAAGGCAGCCCAATCTGCCCTCTCTTTCACTTTTTTCTATCCGAAATTACCCCAACGCTATGCATGTAGCTTTAAACCATAACCTAATCAAATAGATGCCCCCTTGGGGTGTGAAAGGACTTGTAAAACAAGTGAAACTACGTTATATAGGTGGGTTGCCTCCCACCAAGCGCCTTAGTTTTGGTCGTGGCACGACACTTCTTTTTGTATTTTTTTTTCTTTTGTGTTTTTGGAAATAAAAATACTAGACTATTACATTATATTCATGGGATGCCTCCCATGTAGTGCCTTATTTAATATCGTGGCATGAATTAGCTCACTTCCTTCATTCATTTGCAAAATTAATGGACGTCCTCTGACGATCCTCATCCTCGCCCTAATAGTGCTTCACTCGTTGGCTATTCACAAGACACGTAGTACCCTTCTCTTTATCCATAAGCTCTACAACACCATGGGCATTCATTCTCACAACTTCAAATGGCCCATACCATTTACATTTCAACTTACCGGAGAATAACCTCAACCTTGAATTTAATAACAATAACTTTTGCCCCGGCTTAAAGGAGCGTGAGATGATGCACTTGTCATGCCACATTTTTGTCTTCTCCTTATAGAGATTTGCATTTTCATAGGCGTGAAGCCTAAATTCATCAAGCTCATGTAGTTGTAACATTCTTCTCTAGCCCGCTAAATCCGTATCAAGGTTCAATTTCTTGACAACCCAATATGCTTGGTGCTCCAACTCGACCGGCAAATGGCATACTTTCCTGAATACTAACCTGTAAGGAGACGTCCCAATAGGATTTTTATAGGCTGTCCGGCATGCCCACAAGGCATCATCAAGCTTAACTGCCCAATCCTTTCATTAGGCATTCACCGTATTTTGTAAAATTTGCTTAACCTCACGATTCGACACCTCCACTTGGCCACTTGTTTGCTGGTGATATGCAGTAGCAACCTTATGACGTACCCCATATTTAGCCAATAGATTTTGGAACCAATTGTTGATAAAATGGGAACCCCCATCACTAATGATAGCTCTTGGTGTCCCGAACCGTGTAAATATTTGTTTCTTGAAAAACTTAATCACCACTTTCACATCATTGGTGGGTAATGCAGCTTCTTCTACCCACTTTAATACATAATCCACCATGACAAGGATGTAATTATTTTCATAAGAAGGTAGAAAAGGCCTTATGAAGTCGATTCCCCAAACATAAAAAATTTCCACTATAAGAATATTATTCAGAGGCATCTCATGCCTCCTAGAAATTGAACCCATATGCTGGCATTGATCATATTCCTTACAAAATTTAACTTCATCCTTGAACAAGGTGGGCCAATAGAATCCCGACTGTAGCACTTTGTAAGTGGTTCGTTCACCACTATGATGGCCTCCATAAGGAGATGAATGACACCTCTCCAAGATTAGTGTCACGTCACATTCTGAGATACACCTTCTTATCATTCTATCTAGATCCTTCTTAAACATGTAAGGCTCATCCCAAGTATAAAAATAAGAATCATGAAGGAGATAATTACGCTGCTTACTAGTTGCTTCTGGTGGGTACACTCTGCTCACTATCAAATTCATAATATCAGCGTACCATGGCAGTTTTGAATCCTGTACTACCAAGAGTTGGTCGTCTGGGAACTCCTCTCTAATAGTGCCACCCTTGGGACATATTCCCAACTTTCAAGCCTAGAGAGGTGATCTGCCTCTTGATTTTCAGTCTCTCTTCGATCTTTTATTTCTAAATCAAACTCTTGCAGTAATAGAATCCATCTGATGAGTCGTGGTTTTGAATCCTTCTTTTTGAACAAGTATCTAATGGTTGTATGATATGTATACATAATCAGCTTCATTCCCACAAGATAGGATCAAAATTTGTCAAAAGCATAAACCAGAGCTAGCATCTCTTTTTCTGTCACAGTGTAGTTTGTTTGGGCGGCATCAAGCATCGTGCTTACATAATATATGGAATGGAAGACCTTCTCTTTTCTTTGACCCAAGACTACACTTACTGTAACGTCACTTGCATCACACATCCATTCAAATGGTTACTCCCAGTCGGGAGCAATCAATATAAGAGCTTTAACTAACTTCTTTTTCAAGGCTTCAAAAGACTTCACACAATCGTCGCCAAATTGGAACTTTACCTCCTTTTCAAGTAACTTGCACATGGGTCTTGCTACCTTTGATAAATATTTAATGAATCTCCTATAAAAACCTGCGTGCCTAAGAAAACTTCTCACACCTTTGACTGAAATCGAGGGTGGGAACTTCTCTATAACCTCCACCTTGGCTCGATCAACCTCCAAACCCTTATGTGACACTTTATGGCCAAGTACAATGCCTTTCTTGACAATAAAGTGACACTTCTCCCAATTCAATACCAAATTTGTCTCCTCACACCTTGCTAGCACTCTGTCGAGGTTCTGCAAACAAGCTTCAAATAAGTTACCAAAAATAGAAAATTCATCCATAAATACCTCAACAAAGTCCTCCACCATATCATAAAGATCGCCATCATGCAACTTTGGAAGGTGGCTGGGGCATTACAAAGCCTAAAAGGCATGCGTTTGAATGCATATGTACCATATGGACACGTGAATGTTGTCTTCTCTTGATCTTCGGGAGTAATGGCTATCTGATTGTAGCCTGAATAACCATATAAGAAGCAATAATATTCCTGTCTGGCAAGCCTGTCTAGCATTTGATCTATGAAAGGAGTAGGATAGTGATCCTTGCGGGTGGCCTCATTGAGCTTGCGATAATCCATGTAAATCTGCCAACCTATAACTGTATGAGTTGATATTAACTCATTTTTCTCATTAGTAATGACAATCATGCCACCCTTTTTGGGAACACATTGTACTGGGCTAACCCACTTACTGTCCAAAATAGGGTAAATAATGCCTGCATCCAACCACTTGATCACCTCCTTCCTAACCACATCTTTTATTGGAGGACTGAGCAGCTTTTGCTACTGAACTCATAGTTTAAAACCTTCCTCCAAAAATATATTATGCATGTAATATGCTGGCTTATCCCGTGAATATCCGGCATCTGCCATCCAATCGCTCTTTTTCTTCTTTTCAGTACAGCCAATGCCTCTCCAACCTGTACATCAGATAATCCTGCAGACACAATAATAGGTAAGGTCTCATTGTTCCCCAAGTATGCATACTTGAGGTGTGACGACAATACTTTCATCTCTAACTTCGGAGGTTCCACCATAGATGGCTTGGGTGGAGGTTCGAGAGATCTATTTAATGGATCAAAATCCCTTTTGTGAATGAATATACTTGCTAAATCCAGAACTTACACCATTCCATGTGCCTCAGCATCACCATAAATGTCATGACCAATGAGAGCTCTCTCCAATGGGTCTTTTAAAGTGATCAAGGGAAGCTACGATTTGATATCAATCACCGTAATTGAAAACAACTCCTCATAAACAGCGGGGAGCTTCATAGCTTTGTACACATCAAAGACTTCAACTTTATCATGTGCTCTCATGGTCAGTTGGCTAGCATTTTGTAACACCCCGTACCTTCCCAACCCTACTTGATGATGTTGAATAATGTTTTCTTAGGTGTCGAGAGATATAATTATGTATTTGGCAATGCTAATGACGAGAAAATTGAAATTTGGCCACATACATGCGATTAGACCTTCGTAGGAGGTGTTTTGTGATTTTGTGGAGCATTTGTGTAATAACCCGTACACATTCCAACCTCATTTGGTGACTTGGAGTCATGGTTACTTGATGATTAAGATCACTAAGTAAGTATTTTGTAGTGGTTTGATAAGGTATTGGACGATATGCAAGTGTTGGAAAAAGGTGGCCGAAAAATTCAGCAAAGTACCAAGACTTGCGCCACTCCCTGTTTCAGGGGGTGTGGCACAAGCCTATGATTCATAGGGGTGTCATTTCCTGCGCCACAAGCTTGCTTTGCAGCTAGTGGCGCAAGGCACAATAAATGTGCCTTTCCGGGCTCGTTTCGCAACGCAATGCTACGTCGATTCGTATATGGTTTCTTTTGGTTCTTTGGAGTTATTTAAGCATTGTTAAGATTTCAAATACATCAATACACTCCTACATACTCCTACATGATCAAATCATGAAACACAAGAATTTATCAAAAATGTTCAATGAAGCCATGGGCGACTAGAATTTCTATTTTTGCGATGGAGACGACGAATGAGAATCTCGTAAGTGAATATCCTCGAGATATTATGAAATTAATTACACATGAGATATATGGTGGATTATACATTGGATTTAGTGGGTTAAGTGGATATATGTTATTGGGCCCAATTTGAGGCCCAAAACAAAGCCAAAATGCTTAGGCCCAAGGGGAAAAATGATCCATTCTTCTACTTTGACCAAGCCAATATGGCATTTAATGCCAAAGTGTGGCTAAAGATGACCACAAGGCCTATATAAAGGCACCCAAATCAGATTTTTATTCAAGGAACCACACATGACATTTCTAGATTTTTTTCTACAAAAGGGCTTTTTCTCTCAACTCACAAACCCTAAGGCAACCATTTCTTGGAGACAAGATCATCACTTTTCAAGCTTGGGTAAGTGTTTATTATTGTGATTTAATATATTAAGTACATGGTAGAGTATGTAAATCATGTTGGTTATGCTTGAAAGTGTTGAATATGGTACTTTGTGTTTTTGTGAAAGATGTGATATCTTGGTGATTTGAACTTGAATTAGGATTTGTGCCTTTGATGAAAGAGCATGGTATGGACAAAATATGAACATGTATGGTGTTATTTTTGGTGTTAAACTTGTTATTGTCTATAAGTGGAAATTGTGGGATTTTGGCCGATATGTGTTATGAGTTGTATTAAGGTAAGTTGATGGATTATTTTTGATGTGGTATGGATAAGAAAGTAATGAAAGTAATGAAAGCAATCCACATGGTTTCCAAAATGCAAAATGGTGACTTATTCACATTGATTATTCATATGTTTTGAGTTCATTGAAATATTCATGTATTATACAGTTTCATCTGAGCCTTGCATACTCAGTACTTATTTCGTACTGACCCCTCTCGGGGAATTTACCTTACTTGCTGCAGGCGCAGGTACTAGTAGGCCGCCACAGTAGGTTGCCAGCTGTTTGCGGTTCATTGGTGAGCTCTAGTTAGTTCGGGGCTTCTCCGAGTCACAGTGGTTCATATGTTTTGATATTGTACATTGCGTATAAAGCGGGGACTTGTCCCGACTTTCACTTGGTTTTGGTCAATGCATCTGTTAGAGGCTTTTGTAGACGTATGTGGGTGTATGTGTATAAGATGATAGATGAAATCTTGACTTGATGGCCTCAACTGCCAAGTTTCTCATATGTATATACGTCATATGTTCTATGCTTTTCGATTTTAGCCCCTCATATTTCTATGTGATAGTAGTGTTTCCTATGACATGTATATGAATAGAAGCAAAGATTGGTTCTCTCGGGCCTTGTCGGCTTCGGGTGCCAATCACGCCTCGTGGGAGTTTGGGGCGTGACAAAAGTGGTATCAGAGCGGGTTGTTCTAAGGGTGTCTACAAAGCCGTGTCTGAGTAGAGCCTTGCTTATGGATGTGTTGCGCGCCACATTTATAAGTAGGAGGCTACGGGACATTTAGGAGTTGTTTCATTTCTTCATTCTAGATCGTGCAGTAGATCCAAAGTTGTAGGTGGACACATATGTACGTATTGACATTGGTTTTCTTTTGTATAGTCAAATGCTGAGTATCAGACAAGATAAAGACAAAGGTGAGCAGGTTGATATGCCTGCCGAAGTAGAAATGAGTAAATCACCACTTGACCAAGGTAGTCAAGGTGAATCTGACATGGGATTTGTTATACGGGTTTCTCTTAGCTAAAAGGTAGAGAAGTATCCGCAGAACCACCTATAAATGCCACTGAACAGGATTTAAGAAATGTAGTGTATATGTTGACTCAGATAGTTGTTGGGAAATGTCATTGGTGAGTTGGCCCAATGACGAGTGATGATGGTGCGGCTAGGGCAGCTAGTCTTCGAACACAGGATTGTTTTTTTTAAATTAAACCCTCCCACGTCCACCGAGTCGGATATGAATGAAGACCCACATGACCTTATTGACCAAATCAAAAGGGATCTAGATGATATGCATGTGACTATGTATTGATGTACTTCCAGCTGGTTGGGAGGAACTTTAAATGATAATCTTTGACTAGTGTCTTCCATATGGGGTCCGAAAAGCTTATGTGGACCAATTGTTAAATCTTTGCTAACGGATTATGAGTATCAGAAAGTACAGTCTTTGATTTAAGTCTTTGGCTAGGTATGCCCCAAAAGTGATAACTGTTATGACCGATAGAGCGCATCAGTATATGGACAGATGGATTGTACTGTTGCGACCTTGAAAAGAGATATGGATATAGTCCAAAAATAGGCATTTTGCACAGATAATGAGAGACCAGAGGCAACAGAAAAGGACACAGCTATTTGAAGAAGGGTCACCAAAGAAGGCTAGACCTATGGGACAGTTCATGGCGTCCCAGGGAGAATTTAGGTCTCGGGTGTTCAGACCGCCTAGATCATTATTCCCTTAGTCGATAGTAAATGTATTACCTTAATTCCAAGGGTTTAGAGACAATCGAATTGGCATAGAAGTGAGATTCAGGATTCATGGGCAATAGGGTATTAAGTACAAGCACGTAGAAAGTATGAACCAACCGAAGTCTCTTTGTTAGCCGTGTTAGTGCTGCGGAAGTTATCATCTAGGTGAAATGTTGGTTGGGGATAAATATTGGTATTGGTGTGATATGTCGGGCCATAAAATGAGGCTTCTCCTGATGAAGCTGCAGGTACCATACATGAATTGATTGACCCATATTTGACAATTGCATATGGTATTTCATTAATTGTTGAAAATTTAAACAGGCACCAGAATTACTAGTTATGTCATATGAGGTCTATACATCAGTCGGAGAATCTATATATCATAAGTGCATAGTAATTGTTTGTGGTCATGAGACACCGGTTGATCTTATTGAGCTGGAAATAGTGGATTGTAATGTTATAACGGGATTGTGTCATAGTAGATTGCCGAACGAAGAAGTTATATTGTCGTTTTTCCCAAAAGAAGAAATGTGGGGGCACTAAGAGGAAAAAGATTGTTCCCTATAGTAAAGCAAGTAAAAAGGGTACTCTAAGGGATACACATGTCACTTGGTAAGAGACCACCAACTCTTCAAGCAGTTCTGGTGGTAAACGAATTCCTCAATGTATGAGCTGGTATTACTGCGATATCAGGTACTTAGCCTATGTTTTATTTCTTCATATAGTATGGCCCCGATAAAGTTAGAAAATGTTAAAAGACGTGGTGAACGAGGGATTCATAAGACCTTATATGTTCCCTTGGGGTGCACCAGTGTTAATTGTACAAAAGAAAGACAGTACGTTGAGAATGTGTGTCGATTATCGGCACCTGAATAAGATGACAATTACGAATAAATATTCCCTCCCCAGAGTGGGTGATTTGTTTGGTTAGTTATGGGGTTAGAAAACAAAATGGTGAAATGAATGATGAAATGATGAAATGAGTGACAGCGAAATAAAAAAAAAAAAAAAAAAACAGAATGATGATGATATACCCCAGACAACATTACAAACATGGTATGGTTGTTATGAATTCCTAGTATGTCAATTGGGTTAGAGAATGCACCTGTAGTTGTTATGGGTTTAATGAATAGGGTGTTCAAGACACTTTTCAATATGTGTGTGACCATATTTGGTGATGGTATTTAAAAAAAAAAAATCACAAGAGGACTATGCATTGTATAGGATGAAGAGATGAAAGTTGTCACACAAAAGATAGAAATGGTGAACAATTGGCTAAGGCCTACGATGCTTACAGAGATCCATCGATTTTGGTTGATCATTATATGAGAATTGTAGAAGGATCTTCTTCTATCCCTACACCCTTAACAAAGCTTATACACAAGGCAATCAAGTTCCAATAAAATGATGCATGTGAGAAAAGTGTCCAAGAGTAGAAAGATAAAGTAACTTTCACACCAATTGTAAATGCCTTCCGAAGACATAAGAATGTTAGGCAATGTATGGTAATGCTTTCGGGGTTGGCCTCAGATGTATATTGATGTAGCATGGTAAAGTAATAGCATATGCGTCACGACAATGACGGCCATATGAGAACACAAATTATTACCAAACACATGACCCTAAACTAGCGGCTGCGATATTTGCTTAAAGTTATGGTGTTACTATTTGTAAGGGATTCGTATTGACATATACTGGTCATAAGAAAATGGAATATATTTCTACGCCAACGGACTTAAGTCCGAGGTAGCGAAGGTGGCCTGAACTATTGAAAGATTAGGACATTGCTATCTTGTATCATTCGGGAAAAGTAGATGGGTAGTTGATACATTAAGCTGCAAGGCAGTAGAGAGTATGAATGGCCAGCTCACAGAAAAGAAAGATATAGTCAGGAAATCTATATTAATGAGGCAATATGGGGTTTTGTTTCTTGAAACTCCAGATGAAAGAATTATAATGTAAAATGTGGTAGGATTTTCATTGATATTAGAGATAAAGGGAAAAGCAATATGTAAATTCCATTTTTAGTTCAATTGAAAAAAATATGTACAGCAAAGTCGACGAGAGTATTTGAGCAAACATAAGAGGGAGTACTTTAACGCCAATGTAGATTGTGCGCACTGGGTATAGATGAGTTAAGAAAATGAATTACGACAGAGGAACATCGTTCACAGTATTTCATTCACTCGGAAGCAACCACAATGTACCATGGTGTAGCAGAGAGGTCTTGGGAAGGATACTTGAGAAGCACATTGTAGAACTTATAGCTCAAGGCCCACGCGGTCACTAATTGACAGTATAGCATCAGAAGTCTGTATGGTTTATGCTATATTATCCTTCTAGTTTGGAAGTGGAACATGAATAATATGGATTTAATCACAGGGTTGTCTCATACACTGCGAAGGTTGATTCTATATCAGTGATAGTTAATAGACTTACCGAGTCAGTGTATTTCCTACCAGTTAAGACCACCGATACAGCTGAACATTATGCAATGTTGTATGTTATGGAGATAGTACGGTTACATGGGATTCCACTCACTACTATATCAAATAGGAGAGCTTACTGTGCAAGTCCTTTCAGTAAAGCATGGGTACACAGGTAGATGTAAGTGCGGCTTGTCATCCTCAGATAGATGGACAATAGAACACATTATACGAACATTTGAAGATATGTCACGAGTTTGTACATTGGACTTTAAAGGTAGTTGGGATGAACATCTATGGTTTATTGAAATTGCTTACAATAAAAGTATCAAAAGGAACCTTACGAAGCTTTATGTAAAATAAAAAAAAATATATAGATCATCAATTGGATGGGTTACAGCTGACGCAATTTGCTTCGCTCGGGTCAGATTTTGTTCATCAAGCTATAGAGAAAGTGAAGGTGATATAACAGCAGCTACAAATGGCCCAAAGTCAATAGAAATTATATGCCGTCATTAGGAGACGGGAATTAAAGTGTGCCATAGGTGATTAGGTATTGTTGACAGTGTGACCAATGAAAAGGAAAGAATAATGAGAATCGAAAAGAAAGGGAAATTGTCCAAAGATTTGGGCAAATTGCGTGTCTATTAGCACTAGTCCAGGAACTTTTCACAGTTCATTTAGTATCTTATATGCGATGCTTTGAAAGTGTATAGGCGATTATCTTATATCGTTGCCAGTGGAAATGTACAAATTACAGGGGATTTCAAATGTGAAAAAGGTACTTATTGTTATGATAAATCGATAAGTGAAAGAATTAAGAGATGCGGGAGTAATTTCCGTAAAGGCCCTATTGGAAAAGTTAGCACGTAGAAGGAGTCACAAGGGAGACCCATGAATTTTAAAGTATTTATCATTGTTATGCACGGAAGAAAAAGATCAAGATACAGAAGTGGAGTCATAATAAGTAAGTCTTTACAAGTGATATATGTGTACATGATGATATGAAGAATTCACTTTGACTTAAGTTGTTACATTGAGACAATGTTACTAACATTCGAGGACGAATGTTTCTAAGGGGGGAAGAATGTAACACCCCGTACCTTCCCAACCCTACTTGATGATGTTGAATAATGTTTTCTTAGGTGTCGATATATATAATTATGTATTTGGCAATGCTAATGACGAGAAAATTGAAATTTGGCCACATACATGCGATTAGACCTTCGTAGGAGGTGTTTTGTGATTTTGTGGAGCATTTGTGTAATAACCCGTACACATTCCAACCTCATTTGGTGACTTGGAGTCATGGTTACTTGATGATTAATATCACTAAGTAAGTATTTTGTAGTGGTTTGATAAGGTATTGGACGATATGCAAGTGTTGGAAAAAGGTGGCCGAAAAATTCAGCAAAGTACCAAGACTTGCGCCACTCCCTGTTCCAGGGGGTGTGGCGCAAGCCTATGATTCAGAGGGGTGTCATTTACTGCGCCACAAGCTTGCTTTGCAGCTAGTGGCGCAAGGCACAATAAATGTGCCTTTCCGGGCTCGTTTCGCAACGCAATGCTACGTCGATTCGTATATGGTTTCTTTTGGTTCTTTGGAGTTATTTAAGCATTGTTAAGATTTCAAATACATCAATACACTACTACATACTCCTACATGATCAAATCATGAAACACAAGAATTTATCAAAAAAATTCAATGAAGCCATGGGCGACTAGAATTTCTATTTTTGCGATGGAGACGACGAATGAGAATCTCGTAAGTGAATATCCTCGAGATATTATGAAATTAATTACACATGAGATATATGGTGGATTATACATTGGATTTAGTGGGTTAAGTGGATATATGTTATTGGGCCCAATTTGAGGCCCAAAACAAAGCCAAAATGCTTAGGCCCAAGGGGAAAAATGATCCATTCTTCTACTTTGACCAAGCCAATATGGCATTTAATGCCAAAGTGTGGCTAAAGATGACCACAAGGCCTATATAAAGGCACCCAAATCAGATTTTTATTCAAGGAACCACACATGACATTTCTAGATTTTTTTCTACAAAAGGGCTTTTTCTCTCAACTCACAAACCCTAAGGCAACCATTTCTTGGAGACAAGATCATCACTTTTCAAGCTTGGGTAAGTGTTTATTATTGTGATTTAATATATTAAGTACATGGGAGAGTATGTAAATCATTTTGGTTATGCTTGAAAGTGTTGAATATGGTACTTTGTGTTTTTGTGAAAGATGTGATATCTTGGTGATTTGAACTTGAATTAGGATTTGTGCCTTTGATGAAAGAGAATGGTATGGACAAAATATGAACATGTATGGTGTTATTTTTGGTGTTAAACTTGTTATTGTCTATAAGTGGAAATTGTGGGATTTTGGCCGATATGTGTTATGAGTTGTATTAAGGTAAGTTGATGGATTATTTGTGATGTGGTATGGATAAGAAAGTAATGAAAGTAATGAAAGCAATCCACATGGTTTCCAAAATGCAAAATGGTGACTTATTCACATTGATTATTCATATGTTTTGAGTTCATTGAAATATTCATGTATTATACAGTTTCATCTGAGCCTTGCATACTCAGTACTTATTTCGTACTGACCCCTCTCGGGGAATTTACCTTACTTGCTGCAGGCGCAGGTACTAGTAGGCCGCCACAGTAGGTTGCCAGCTGTTTGCGGTTCATTGGTGAGCTCCAGTTAGTTCGGGGCTTCTCCGAGTCACAGTAGTTCATATGTTTTGATATTGTACATTGCGTATAAAGCGGGGACTTGTCCCGACTTTCAGTTGGTTTTGGTCAATGCATCTGTTAGAGGCTTTTGTAGACGTATGTGGGTGTATGTGTATAAGATGATAGATGAAATCTTGACTTGATGGCCTCAATGGCCAAGTTTCTCATATGTATATACGTCATATGTTCTATGCTTTCCGATTTTAGCCCCTCATATTTCTATGTGATAGTAGTGTTTCCTATGACATGTATATGAATAGAAGCAAAGATTGGTTCTCTCGGGCCTTGTCGGCTTCGGGTGCCAATCACGCCTCGTGGGAGTTCGGGGCGTGACACATTTATGTCTATAAGTGTACGACCACTAGCCATGAATGGATGCCCCAGAATAAATGGGACTTTCGGGTCTGCATCAAAGTCTAGAACGATGAAGTTCATAGGAAAAATGAATGATCCAACTTGTAATAATACATCTTCTACTACCCCATCTGGCCTTGCCAATGAACGATCAGCAAGTTCTAATATTATTATTGTAGATCTCGGGCTACCCAATCCCATTTGTTTAAACAAAGTCGTGGGCATTAGATTGATGATATCTCCAATGTCACACAACCCTCTAGACTTAATTGTAAAACTACCCGAATCTTTGAGCTTTGTGGGAAGTTTATTCTGAATGCGAGACGTGCACTCTTCAGTAAGTGCTACAGCAACATATTCTGTCAACCTGCTCTTGTTAGGCATAATATCTTTGATGTACTTGGCGTAACTAAGGATTCCCTACAAAACTTTGAAAAGAGGCAAATTAACATGCACCTGCTTTAACTACACAATGAATTTTTGAAAGCAAGCCTCCTCTTTTTGCTTCTTCAGCTTGTGTGGGAATGGAGGAGGTGGCTTTACTTTAGCTATAGTGGTCTCGACCTTCTCCTCTGTCTCAACCTCACTTTGTTTCTCATTACCACTTACATACTTCTTTGATTCTGCCCTTGGCTCTAATTCCTCAAGTTGTCTACCACTTCGACTTGAGACTGCATTCACCTATTTGGGATTTAACTCTGTATCACTTGGCAGTCCTCCTTGAGGTCTAGTATTCTGTGCTCCAGCAATCTGTCCCATTTGAACCTTAAGGTTCTTTGTAGCTAACTGCTGATTTTTCAGCTTGAGCGGTAATAATTTACTTCAACATAACCTCAACGTTATTGTTAGATTGTGCAGTAACATTAACACCTTGATTTTGTTGTTGTTGAAGATTCTGGTTCACTCCTTGAACTCTGTACTGCTTCACATTCTGCCCTTGATTTTCACCCCATGAAAGATTGGGATGATTCCTCCAACCTATATTATAGGTATTTCCAAAATTTTGATTATCTTGTCGTTGAGCATTATCGATAAAGTTCACAGACTCTGGATTTGCTGTACAAGACTCTGTAGAATGATCTCCACTGCCACAAACCTCACAAAAGACTTGCGTCTGTTGCACCATACTCACGGGAGCTGCCTGTTGATTTCCAAAATTCAAGTTACTGAACTGATTGTTTATTTGATTTTGCAACGCTGAAATTTGTGCCTCAATTAATGTCAACTGATCAACTTCTAATAACCCGACAACCTTTTTGGAGTACTCCGTGAAACATCTGCATTCCACTCTGGATTCCCTTGCGATATGCGATTGAGGAGTTCAAACAGATGATCATAAGGTTTTTCTAAAGCCTAACCACCTACTACAGAATCTAACCATATCTTTGTGTTAGGCTCAAGTTCCTCAATAAAAGTGTGCACCAAAACCTCATTAATCTGATGTGGTGTGGGCAATAACGAAGCATGGACTTAAACCTTTCCCAAGCTTGATACAAATATTTGCCATCTTTCTTTCTGAAGCTCAGGATCTCACTTCTCAACTTTGCTGTCTTTCTCGATGGGAAGAAACGGATCAAAAATTTCTTAGCCAAGTCATCCCAAGTGGTGATAGAGTTTGGTGGTTTAACCTTCATCCACCTCTTTGCTTCCCCTAACAGAGAAAAGGGAAAGAGTGTGAGCCTTACATAGTCAGATGAGACTCTTGTGGGAATATATATGTCACTAATCTCAAGAAAATTATGCAAGTGCTATTGTGGATCCTTATGAGATAGCCCTATAAATTGCCCGCTGGTATGCAAGAGTTGCACCATGTTCTATTTGAGCTTGAATCGACCTCACGTATCCGGTCTGCGGATGCTAGAGGTGACATTTTTAGCGAGTGGGATTGCCACGTCACAAACTGGTCTCGTATTTGCTATTTCTGCAGGAACAACTTCCACAGGATCAGCTAGTTGGAGTTATTGAATTGGATATTGAAGAGCGGCTTCTCTTCTTCACTGATGGAATGTTTGTTCAGGTTCAGGATACGGCTCTACCAATTCAGCGTCCCTTGCCAGCTCGAAGTGAAATTTGGACCTGTAAAATCTCAACCGCTAAGATCAAGTTGCCAACACTTGTTTAATAATATTGGAAATAAAATTCAGAAAACTACTAATTTATTTAGTCCCCGACAACGGAGCTAAAAACTTGTCGCATCCAAACACACACGCAAGTGTACGCGGTCTATCAAGTAACGTAGTGGCTCTTTTAAAAGTTGGATGTCGAACCCACAGGGACTACTACTTTAGTATTATTCTAATTTTTAGTTTACAATAGTACTTCGTACAAGTGATAAATGTATCAAGAGAGTTTTGTTGAATTCCATGTTCCTAAGAATGTGTAAAGAGCATGAAGTAAAATAATTGTATGAGTAAATAAAGGTGTAGACAGTATTTGGAGAGATTCTAGGGCTACGGAATTCGACACAATCATGCATAGTAGTTATTCTATTCAATGAACTTTATTTCTCGAATTATGGGTTTCAGGGTTAAGTTTTGATCCGAAAATTGTCATCCTCTAAATCGTCTACTTGAACTAGCTCTCACAACTCCGTCGTTGAGTGGGGATGTGATTCCATAATTCAAGTGTGTTCGTTAATCATCCCGTCATAACCAAACAAGGCTCCTAGGTATACGTCTATCCTAGTTGCGAATCAACCCTAACTTACACTAGCGATGATCTTGTTCCTTAAGTTCTTCGTCCTATTCATACAATCTGATGATCAGTTCATGCATGAATTACCCATGTATTCTAATGTTTGCCAAATATTACAACAGCAAAATTAAAAACAAAATCATAATTGAATGAGAAACTATTGTCATTGAATCGAACAAACTACTACATAATCATGTTCTAACCATAACCCCAGAACAAGGGTATTATCTACCCATAATTCTTGAGAGTACTATAATGAAATATTTGTTCATACCAAGAAAAAGCAAGTAAAAGAGTTACAAAAGATGAACCCTTGATGAAACCTTTGTAATTTCACCACAATAATATCTAATGATAAAAAGTAGTTGTATTTGTGGCTAAGTGCTCCTTTTATAGTGCTATGAGAAGTCCTTAAGTTGCTCCATACGAATCCCATGTATTTACCAATTCGCCCCTACTTAATCCAAGTAAAAATCCAATTCCCTAGGCCGACATCGGGAAGGGGCGCATCACGCATACCAACGCGTGCAAGAGGAGGCACGACGCAGGCATGGATATGCGTATTGGGAGGCGCGACACAAGCCCTCCCCTATCGTGTGTGTAATGCTTTCAATCTTCGCGTGCTCCTTTCCTTAGCTTCTGTATATCTTGGGACTTGAATGTAGACTTGGTTTGGACCCCTATATCTCATCCAATGCTAGCCTGCACATCTCAACACCCATATAAGTCCACTCAACACAATAGAACACACAAGAATGGACTAGAGCAATCATAAAGCAAGCGAGCAATCACTAGTACTTCTTTCCTATGTTCTTTTTGGTCTTTTTAGCTCAAGACTTTACTCAGATGCATCTCAACCATCATGAACACACACTTCGCACACAAATACACAAAATCACTCCTTATGATTCACAAGCATGTCGGAATATTTTCAAAACTAAGCTAAATGTGTATGAATAATGACACTTGGGTGCATAAATACACCCAAGATCAATGGGTCGTGCCGCGACGTTAAATTAGGCGTTTGTTGGGAGGCAACCTAATATGTAGTAAGTAGTTTTTATTTTTATTTTTTATTTTTATTTTAGTGTCACTTGTTTTTGTTATTTTTTTTTTTTTGCAAATTTAGAGAAAGTTTGAGTACCCACAATCTAAGCTAAGAAGCATGGTGAAAGCTAAGTGTGGGGTCCTTTGGACCCCTTCATAGAAAAAGTAGAAATTGAAATGCTGCTAGCTAGGCCTAGAGGCCTCAGGGAGTATTTTTTAACCCTTGTTCTTCATTTGATTTATACTTTGGGGACAAAGTGTGATTTTAAGTGTGGGGTGGGAATCTTCCGATTTATTTTTAGGGTGGAGTGTGCTATAGGAGTTTCTTGGTTATTTTCTTAAGTTGCTGAAAATTTGAAAAATACAATTTTCGTTTAGTAATTTTTAGTTTTATTTTCTTTTTATTTTTTTAGGAGAACACTTCATCCACCCCTTGGTTTTTCTTTTCGATTCTTTTCCGAGGGGGTGCCCTTTGAGCCGGCTATCTCTTTTTTATTGTTAGGAGTAAATTTTAAAAAAATTTAATCATAGTTTAGGGATTCTTCCCGACAATGAATGGATGATGACCGTCTTGAGAGAAAATTAGTCATTAGGATTTAATAACTAGAGCCCTTTCACTTGTTGGATAATGGGTGCTTTTGTTAGGCTATATGACCATATGATGCAAGTGTTGTGAATTGAAAAGTATGTTAAGAAATTGAATGACTATTTTTTAGATACCAAGGCTCATTTGCTTGACTCCTTTATTATTTAGCTTAAATTTGAATTCTTGTGATTGCTTGATTGAGAATCTGCAGGGATCTTTCTTTACTTGAACATGTGCCAAGTGTGTGTGAGGTTTTTGTTATACTCCATGTTTGCATATTGATGTCTAGAACTTGCCCGATGTGTTTGCAAAGTGAAATGAAGAATGTTGAGTTTAGGAGATGATATAGGCATTTCTTTGATAGCCATGTTTTATACCTTCTTTATCTACCCATAATGCATGATCTTAGTCAACCTCATTGAGCCTTTATCCTACTATTTGTTAACCTCATATGTAGCTTATTACTTTTCTTTCAGTTGATCGTAATTTGATCCATAACTCCTAAGCGCTTTAGTTGAAAAATTAAGATGTTAAAGAGTGTAAAACTGAAGAAGTAAAAAGTGAAGTTGAAGCCCCAAAGTAATAACTATGGGTGTGTTTAAAAAGTTTATGTGTTGTTGGTGGGGAGTAGTGTAATAAAAAAGAAAAATTGATCAAAAGAAGTAAATCATGTGTTGATAGCAAATATTCCCTACTAATGATGTGTAAGCTAGCTTAAAGAGATGGGGCAAAACAAAAGAGAGTTATGAAGATAAAAGTGGTGAAAAATAGGTTGGTTGAAGATGAGCTTAATGAAAGTGTGGTGTATTAAAGCATTTGGGAAAGTTAGTCACTATTTTTACCCAAAATATTTTCTACCTACATTACAACCCGTGAAGTCCTACTTGATCTTGAGCTTTGATATTTTTATATTAGTGGAGTACTACACTAAGGGCAAGCTTATGGTTCATCTTATGTTGCATGTGAATTCTTTGTGACTAAGGGAAAGCTTATGGTTCATCTTATGTTGCATGTGAATTCTTTGTGAGAGTGAGCGTTTTTGACCATCCTTTTTGTTATTTTACTCATTCAAACGTTTATTAGGTCACGAGGCCTAAACGCTACTTTTACTCTTTTTTTTTTAAATCAAATTTTGTGATACCAAAAATTATCTACATTATTTTAGTATCATTATCATTTTTCTCATCATTTTTTGTTTTGTTTTTATTATTATTATTATTATTATTATTGTTGTTGTTGTTGTTGTTGTTGTTTTTGTTGTTATTATTATTATTATTATTATATTATTATTATTATTATTATTATTATCTACATACACCCACATTCTAAATGTGGGTATTTTTAGTTTCAAATATCTTTCATTTTTATCATAAATTAATTGCATATTTATTGATATTTTTTATTATATTACTAAATAGCATCTCATTTTGTCCATGATTTTACATTGTATGTATATTTAACTAAGTTAAAATAGCATATTAATGTGACATTGTTGTTATCATTATTAATGTTCATTATATTATTATTAGTTATATCATTATATTATATTGTTTTATTAATTATTTTGTAATTGTGAAAAATGACAATTCATGATTCTTTCAGGATTTATTAACCAAACATATCAATGTTATTCATTTTGTCAAATTTGAATTATTTTTACATCATTCCATATCCACAAAATCTTTCTACAGAATTAAAAATCTTTACTTTAGATGGAAGAATATTACTCTTGTCCAAAAATAATTCCCTCCTATCATTCCTTTCCATACAACATAATTCTTGCCAAAAACAAAAAGATCTTTTTCCTGTTTTCTTACTCCCTCCCCAACGTTCTTTTCTTTGACTGGTTCTTCAAAACCAAGAGTTGATTCTTAAAAACGGGGGCTCACGTCTCTAATTCGTATGTATAAAATATCACTCACTTTAGCCTGTCTTCTCAAAATACATACACCATGAGCTAGCTAACAAGGGGAGGCCCTCTCTTCTCTATCTCTAGAACCATGGCAGCCTGCCTATTCTCTTCTTGATGAGAATAATGGCTTCTATTTCATCCATAAATCATGTAAAACAGTGAAATCTCTCCCTCCCCGAGCCGCCATAGCTTACTTTTTTAGACTGTAAAAATAAAAGTGGTGGTACAAACTAAAACACTCCATAACCGAGCAAGCCACATAACTACTCATATGGAGAACACCCGTACACGTATATGCATATAACGAACATCACCGTTAACCATATTTTTCTATATCGGGTCCAAAGGTTCGAGTCCGGCAAGGTTTACACTCTCCAGTCGTGGTGCTATTTTCGTTCGATGTTCAGGCGTTAGATTTGATTGTATTTTGATTATGATGGGAAACTGAAGGTTCTTAATATAAATACACTGAATTTGCCATCATAAAGGTCCAATATTTTCCTATTTAATCTGTTAGGCATTTTATTTTTGTTTGGATTTACAACTGTTGCTTGTCAATTTGTTAGTCAAAATGTATACTTAGTTTAAATATTGAGGTTTAAAGTTAATATTTTAATTAGTGTCATTGTTTTAGTTAAGTCAAACTATAGTGTATTGATCGTTCCTAGTTATTATTTGGCTTCATGTTTCCTATTGCAGTGTTTGGTTTTTGAGTTAGAAATATTGGGTTGTGGTTTCGCATCTTTAATTGACAAAGGTTTTGGTATTTTAAATTACTAGGCCATATAATAGTAGGTCTAGACATTTGAAACCTAAATAATTTAATCAATTGTGAGAGGAGCAAGATGGAATACGAATTTATTTCAAACCTTATTGATCCGTAGAAGGATGAAAAACTCTCTTGTAAACCTCCTTTGTATTCTTATGTGTTTACTTTAGTTAAGAGTCTTTATTACTTTATTAATTATTCATTTGATTAATTATTATATCATAAGAACAGACATACTCTCACCTTTTCTTGAAATATTTTTTACATGTACATCACAATTGAATGTCGTTACTTGGAGTCCAACCACGAGAGTGAAAGATCCAACGCTCGAAGCAAGGCTCAAATGGAGTCGTCACCCCATTGAGGGTCAGGTACGTTTGGGAAATGATGACAAAAAGGAAAGGCAATAGCTGACTTCTCACATGAAGCACATACAACTTTATTAAAAATATAAAGCACCTCGTTACTCCCTTCTTTTCTTATTTTATATGTCACCCTTTTAAAAGTCTCAAAGGCTTGACAACTTTTATTACTATGCTAAATTGTTTGTACGCTTTGATACAATCTATATACCATACATATATCATTTGTTTTACATGACTTTTAAATGCTAAAATATTTTATTTAGTACTCTTAAATTGGTTTCTTTAAGAATTTCTTTCATCTTATCTTAAGGCGTTTAAGAGAGTCGACATAGAAATTGGAATAGAGGGAGTAACATCGCATTGGACCTATTTCAGCCTTGTCATACCTGATCCTACTCTCTCTCTCAATTTTTAGTTTATGTGTTGTCAATTTGTTTATTTTTTACATTAAATTTACCACCAAATTAAGGTGGCACATCTTACTAACATGTCTCTCATTATTTGTAGTTTATTATTATTATTTAAGCTTGAATATTTTCTTCACTGGATATACTATAAATAAAAGGAGTTCACTAGAGTCTGTAATCCGAGGACGATGAAGAATACACAAATTATGATACTCTTCGCTTATTATTTGTATGTCACAAAAGGTCAGTCTCGCATCCCTTGTATTTTTCATTCTTTGTATGATATGTACACTAGTTAAAGTGTTCTTTATTTAAACACTAGTTAATATTAAGTTAATAAAATAATAATTGACATTTTTGTTTATCACGTAAAATCCCCACTTAATATATGAGTTTGGCCGGGACTCATATTTGTGGACCTCGAAAGGTGCCTAACACCTTCCTTTTGAGGTAATTTGAACTCTTACCCAAATTTCTGGTGACGTAGACTAATTAAATAATTCATATTTAATTTAGAATGGTGCCCTAACACACCTTAATTCGTTAGGTGGCGACTTTTCTCTTTTAAGCCTTCCTAAAAAGAGTTGTCACATCGAATCCAGCTTTTTGCAAGAAAAATAGGGTACGACAAGCGTAATTCTATTTTTATACCCATTCATGTGTTAAATTGCATATTGGTGATTGATTATGGGTGACTCTCCTGTTATGAGGGCACATATTTAATGAAAGATAGGTAACTTATATGATGTCTTAGTTGAGTAATATGCATGAGTTTGCTAATTTTGTGGAGTCAAGTCTTGATGCTAGGAGGTTTTGAGTAGCCATTCATGTGTTTGAAGTTGATTATGTGACATGCTTGTTGTGAACTTGCTACCGATGATAGTCATTGTAGCTCTACCTTGAGTGTCTTGTTTCAATTGGTGAGGTTAGAGTCTTCCTTGATTGTGATTAATGTAAAGAGTTGTTCGAGTACAAACAAGTCTTTAAGTGTGGGGTGGTGATCTTAGCCTTATTTATACACCTAAGTGTCATTATCTACGTGCATTTAGCTGAGTTTTGAGGACTTTTAAACTTGGTTTCATGTGGTGATGTGCATATATAGTGTTTTTTGTGTGTTTGTATGCTAAGACTCATGTTTATATGGTTTAAAGTACATTTGAATCAATTCAAGAGCAAAAACAACAAAGGTAAGACTAGACGAGTTCAACTAGTAACTCGGGCCAAAATGATGCTTGTTCTTGTGTGTGTTTGATTTGCTTTATGTAATGTATGATCTAATGCTTGTGATGAGCTTATGTTAGGTGACTAATGCAGCATATTGTAAGATTAAATGATGGAAAATATCAAAGAGTAAGTAATGGTCATGATTGATGAAGGTTAAAGGAAGCAAACACATGCTTGGAAGACACCCAAAGTGCCACTCTACCTATTTGACGCGTCCATGGCATGCCACGGAGTTGTGAGCGACCAGCAGTCCATATACTTCAGCTTCGTGAGTCCAAGGAGTGACACAGAGCATATACAGTGCATCCTAGGAGTGCTACAAAACAAAAATGGCTCTCCCAAAGGGGTGCCACACCAAGAGGGCAACCCGGCACTACTTGGACAAAACTCACTTAAAACACACATCTAGCTTAGGGACTTATGGGGAATTGTATTTAATACCTATGGGACTTGGTGTGGACGACTTGGAGTCCTATAAAAGGGGTACTTAGTCTTATTTTCAAGGCATCTTGGGAGTATACACGAATTGGGGAGAGGAGACAAGGCATCGAGGAGCTCAAACTAGGGTTCTTTGTTCTTTAACTTTACTTTCTTGTAGTTTTACTTTAGGAACTCATCTATGGTGATTATTTGTATGACTATGAGTGGTTAAACACCCTCTTTCTAGGTTTGAGGCTTCAACATGATTGCGTAAGTATGGTTTTATAGTTGGTTTATATGTTTACCAAGTCATGTGGTTGTTCTTGCATTCTTGTTTAACTATTCTAAAGAATTACAAACTTTAGGATAAATCCTAGTCTCAAAACGAATTGACCATAGGAGTTGAGAGATGGAACGAAGAACGTAGGGAGTATGGATCATATCTTTAATCGGTTAGGGCCTAATTGTTAAAGGATAATTTGCGGTTTGGATAGAGATATATCTAAAGGCCCCACTTGGTTAATGAAACGAGAAGATAGCCTAATGCATCCAAATTAAAGACTCACATCCCCACTCAATGATGTAGTTGTGATATTAATTTGGGTAGATGACTTATAGGATGACCATTTCCAAGTTATAATATCAACCTCGTAAATCAACAATCACGATAAAAAATAACACCGGCTAGAAACCATAAGTATGCATGATTATGAAGTATGTCTTGACCCTAGAATCCTCCTTGTTATTGTTTATACCCCAAGTTAATCACGTTAGTCTAGTTTATAGTTAGTTTATACTTTAAAACCATCATATCTCTATATTCGACCGCTTAAATAAATAAACAAGAACTAGTTTTGTCTAGTGAATAGTTAAATAACAAGTCCCTGTGGGTTCGATATTCGGCTCGTGAGAGCCACTTTATTACTTGCACGACCACATACACTTACGTGTGCAGTTGGAAGAAATACCGACCCAGTTCTCATATTTTGTTTAGGACAGGATTTATTTATGTATATAAATACTCCTATTAGGTTTTATGTTTTAGTTTACGTTCTATTACTACTTTTGAGTCACATACTTGTTCTGAAAGTTGTAAACATCAATTTTGAGGGTTTAATTCATAGTTTATATTCGTAGTTTTTATCTTCTTCTTCGTAAGTTTATAATTATGTTTTCATTCTAGAATTATTATTGTGTTTTTATGATCATGAGTAGCTAAACACTACAACTAGGGTTGTGGGAACCATGACAGATTAACGAAGTAGAGTTCGTAGGACAAGGTGATTCTCGAAGGGTGTTTGGGAGTGTATTATTATTCTCTTTGCTTTGATTACTGTATAACAAGTGCATAGAACTCACCTTATCTTTACTTTCTTTTAAAGAAGGGTTAATTGATGGAAAAAGAGAGCAAACAACGGAGACTTAAAGCTATCAATCTTTACTTAATAGCTTGAGTCGAGAAAGCAGGAAATCTAATCTGGAGTCTAAGATAAAGGTTAAAGTGCAAAACTTATGAGACGTGGAAGCATAATTGGGGATAGTCATATAATATGGGCTTAAGGTCATTTATCTGAACTTAACTTATTGAGTTTGCATGCTAAGCATCGGGATAGATCACTAGTAAGTAGAATCTACAGAGTTATGAAGTTATGTGGAACATAGTCCTAGTGGCTCTCATCTATTGATTACAAACTTGAAGAAATTAGAAATTTTTACTTGTTCGACAATATAATTCAAGCCCCCCCCCCTTACTAAAAATTACGTACTAATTATGAAATTGTTACTTGTTCGATAATATAATTCAACCCCTCCCACCATTTACTTGAAATTACGTACTAATTACTTAGATAACCATATTGATTGGGATTTCAGCCTATTCCTCGTCGAATCGACCCCAACCTAGTTGGGTTCTATATTTGGTATAGAGATAAATTTATACTTCCATTGAGAGGTATAATTTGGGTGACATGAGTCATACAATATCCCCTAGCACAAAGTTAAGTTAGAAATGTCCTTACCAATTGAGTTTCGATCTAAGTTTAAACTAGGGTCAACTTTAAATAATCTCTCCTCCTAGAATATAAAGACTTATGGGGCCCAATACCTACCAAAAGAAAGATCTTTGAGTCTTTTTTCCAACACCACTAACCATTTATTAATTCGCTTCTATATTAAAAAGTTATGTCCGTTTTACTAAATATTATCCATGTTGAAAAGTTGAGTCCACTGTAGCGGGATCCGAGCTACTATAATGGGGTTTGGGCAGTATATATGCCTATTTTTCAAAGATTCAGTTCCAAAACTTCAAAACCTCATTCTACAACCCTAGAGAGGTAATCTTTTAAGGTCTAGGGTGGAAATTTGTCATTGAGGTAAGTTCTTCCATCATCTTGTTTGTCTTTTAATCCAATAACATCTTAGAATCATCAGAATGATCGTTAATGGTGGAACTGTGGGTTAGAAACCTAGATTCATGAAATTATGGGGAACACCTATGAGTATGTGTAATATCACCTAGAATTGCTTCTAAATTGTAAACTAACAATTCCTAGCATGAATTTATTATTCAAAAACATAAATTTTAATAGTTGGAGACCTTGAATTCAATAAAAATGACATCTTTATCATAAAAATGTCATTAATGGAGATGGGTTGAGTATGATATAACTAGTTAATGGCTAATTGACCCTTGAATAATGTTATAGATCATAATAAGGGTAGAATTAGTGGGCTGAATTCCCAAAGGATTTATTTGAAGAGTAATTGATTAATTACTCTTATAATTGCTTGACTATTAGATGATTGGACATTCTGAGGCATGAGGTAAAGGAAAGAGCATCCTTGGTGTGGCTTGCTTTTTCCAAGATCTTCAATCGAGGTAGGTTATGGTTTATGAATAGTAAACTCGGATTAGCTAAGCATATACACTGTATAGAATTGACATGAGAATGCATGATTAGGTCTTCGGGCATTGTACTTGGATGGATAAAATATGAAACTAATGTATAAAAATCTAATACGTGTTGTAATATGCTTATTTATGAATACCTTATCGTGTGATACGAATTTGTACGACTTTCATGATATGTTGTAAAATATAATTTGGAGTTAATAATAATGGTAATCTGTTTGTGTGTAGTGTGTTTTGATTACATATTTTCTTGCTGTAAATTGACCTAGCATGTTGAGTCCGAAGGTGGAAAAGAGAAATGATGTTCTATCATAAGTTTTAAGAAAGACTTGTCTAGACACTATAGCATAACTTGATGTAAGATAAATAAACTAAGGTTACTATAATATATGAAATATTGATGGCATTTTAATTGTGGTATAGCATTAAGATGGAATTTGAGGAGGTTATGGTGTTGTAGCTAGGGATGAATTATAGATGTGTGGAAGTACGCATAGATGTGCATTGTGTGTGCTCTTAACTGATTATTTGTTGATTGGTCTTTGGACATACTTGTGGTTGATGAATTGTCGTTTGATAATGATTGAATAAATAAGTTATTGATTTATCATTTGAGGCATGTTTGTAAGTGATAAATTGATAAATTGTAACGTGATTGATAAAACGGCCTTGATGTTTGGCAAGTATTGTTGATTTAAATGTGTCATGTGATTGTACTTGTTTATGGTACTGTACGTTGTTGTGAGATAAACTGATAAAGGTTGATCATGATTGAATTGGTAGATTTTAGAAAGGATAAGAGTGGGGACGTCGGAATAAGGGTGGTATAACACTTGGTTTGGAATAAGGGTGGCCGGCACTAGTTGTTTGGGATATTGGTACATAGACTGAGCTTGTCCCTTGCAGGTCATGGCTAGCGGGCAGTAATAAGACCCTTAGCATGTGTGTACACCATAATATGGAGAGTTTGATGGTTTTTTGAGTGAACCAAGTTATGCAATATTATATTTGGATCCTTGTGTAGTCTGGTTATTTGGCATTATATTTGGATCCTTACGTGGTCTGGTTATTTGACATTATATTTGGATCCTTGCATGGTCCAGTTATTTGACATTATATTTGGATCCCTGTATGGTTCGATTACTTGGCATTATATTTGGATCCTTATATGGTCCGATTATCTGATATTATACTTTGGTTCTTTGTGTGGTTGGTTATTTATTGATATTGTATAGTTTCTTGTGTAGGCCAATCCTTGAGGTGATAATATAAATTTAATGCTTACTTGATAACTTGAATATCTACTTGATGAATCTGAAAGCTTAATTGATGATTGAAATTCTAATCAATGACTATATATGTTTTAAATCGACAATTGTATGTTCTAGCTGTTGTACATAATTCCTATATTATTGGGCTGCCTAGAGTTATGGGTGAAGAATTGTAATACGTGACTTGTGATTATAGAGTCGTTAGTTAATGAGAGTTAAACTGTTGATTGGTAGCAATTGAGGTGTAAGTGAAATAGATCGACTAATAATAACTATTGGGGCTAAATAAGTAAGAGTTATGATGGATGAAATTTGATGTGAAGAGTGATGTATGATTAGTGAGATTAAGTGTGAATGGTATAAGGGGAATGTCAGCCTTACAGATTACCTACTAGTAATGAATTGGATACAACTAAATCAGCGAGAATAAGAATGGAAATACTCTTAGGTAATATGAGAGAGAAAGATAACAACTGTGGGTGAAAGTCATGTGAATTAAATTGTTAATTATCATGTTTATCCTATTTTATTTTATGTGGTGTTGCATGGTCTAATCCTAGTCTGTCGATGATACCGACCAGTACTTGTGATTGTACTGATACTACTCTTGCTACATCTTTTTTGAGGGTGTAACCATGTTGCAGGATCAGTTGAAGTTCTTATGTGAAGCGACGGGTATTCATCAGCAGCTTCTGCTCATCCTATTCCTATGGTGAGAGTTGTGTCCTTTATTTTGTCCTTTACTGTATTAGAAACCATTGTACATATTTAGACTAGGTCCTCGGTAAGGTGTCTTTCTTTATAGTATCTTTACAAAGATTGTAATACTTTTGTTATAAGTAAATCAACGATGTAATACATTGGTTTATTAATGACTCCCATATATTAGTTGAATGGGTGGTAATGATTCTCCTATCTAGGTAGATTAGAGTAGGTTCTTGTACGATTTGTTAGGTGGGTCGTGACACTCATGATTTATGAACTTCCTCAATCTTTATAAGCATGATATTATCAGATTTTTGTTGATTTTTCTCCTTACATATTCAATACATTCCCACGTACTGATAGCATACTTTTCTCTACGTTGTATCTTATTATTGATTTAAATTCAGTTATTCATTTTCATACTCGTGGCTAGACAGAGTATAGCACTTCCAGTCAGCATTTGGTGAGTCCTCCTTATTCGGGGACTTTATGGAGTAGTTCAACAGCTCAGTCTTATTTTATTTATTTGTTTTTTTAGAATAGTAGGGGGCCATGTCCTGGCAAACTTATTTCATTTCATTCAGTAGAGGCTTTTATTTAGACATTAGTAGTTTAGTTTTTCCATGAAATTTTAGTGACACATTGATGTCACCCAAATTACACCTCCAAAATAAGTATAACACGATCGTTGTCAAATATAGAATCCAACCAAGGTTGGGATCGATACCACGAGAAATAGGCCGAAATCTCAATCAATGTGGTTATCCAAGTAATTAGTACGTATTTTCCAGTAAATTGGGGGGATTTGAATTATGATTTTGAACAAGTAACAATTGCTAATTTATTCAAGTTTGTGATCAATAGATGAGAAGCACTAGGAATATGTTCTCCATAACTTCATAACTCTGTATGTTCTTTCTACTAGTGATCTCTTTGGTGCTTGGCTTGCAGAATCAAAAGTTAAGTTCATCTAAATGACTTTACGCCCCTATTAGATGACTATCCTCAATTATGCTTTCTCTTCTCATGAGTTTTACACTCTAACCCTTATCTTGGATCTCAGATTGGCTATCCGGCTTTCTCAGCTCAAGCTACTAAGTGGAGGTTGATAGCTCCAAGTATTCGTTGTTTGTTCCCTTTTCCCATCTGTTACCCCTTATTTTAAAGCAATTAAAGATAAGGCGAGTTCTAATGTAGGCCTCCGTTATAAAGCAATCAAAAACGAAGAGGACAACAATACACACCCTAACACCCTTTAAGAATCACCTTGTATTATGAACCCTACTTTGTTAATCCGTCATGGTTCCCACAACCTTAGTTGTGGTGTTTAGCTACTCATTATCATAATAAAACAAGAATAATTCTGTAAGGAAATCATAATTATACACTTACAAAGAAGAAGATGAAAACCACAAATTTTAACTATGAATTAAACCCTCAAAATCGATGTTAACAACTTTCAAGAACAAGTATATGACTCAAAAGTAGTAATAGAATGTAACCTACAACATAAAACCTAATAGGAGTATTTATAGATACAAAAGAAATCCTATCCTAAACCATATAGGAAAATAAAGTCGGCAGGATTCCACGATTCGTGAACCAACTAGTGAATCAAGTCGTGGAAATCAGACTTCTCTTACACTTGTTCAGCATCTCTTCCACGGATTAATTCTATCATTCATGGACCAAGTCATGAAATGTTCTATGAGTTGTAGACCCAATTTATGAAAATCAGCTTTTTTTTCCTTCTTCAGAACTTTGTCCGTGAGCATGTTTGACGGTTCGTGGATGGTTCCACGACTCGTGGATGCTTTTTCGAGACCCATTTTGATCATTTTTGAGTCTTTTTCCTTGATTTTGCCTGCAAACCCTGTTTTCCTGCAAAAAAAATTAACAAACACAACATATCCACAAAAACACCTAAGTCCTTGCATATTTTCCTGTTTTTTAGCGTCGAAAGTGACGTAAATCCCGCCACATCACTCATTTTATTATAAAGATGAAAGTGTAGTTAGCCATGTTTCAGCTTTCGTTTGCATTATATACATTGTCATTTAAATCATTAGCAGCATACCAGTAACAAGGATCCACTTGGGATCAGTTATGGTCCTAAGTGACGGTCACACCTAGGGTGTAGACTCGGTTCATGAAACACCTATTATGATTCTCTTCAAATTTTCAGTTTGGAAAGACATTTTAAATGAATTTTTCACGACTCATGTTAAAAATCCTATAAAAATTTTAAGCTATTCTTCATAAGATATTACACTTAGATTTTCATCTTTATATATGTATCATGTTCAACGGATTGGTGAACTCTCCTATTATCCAAGAGACGTAGAGTTAATTTCTAGTTTTCCTTTAGTCTATTTTAGACTTTGTTTATAGTAAAGGTTTACGGAACCTTGTCCCGATTTGATTCCTATGTTTTTTTAGTAGAGGCTTCACGAGACAATAGTTACGTAGCAATTGACAACCTTTCATTTATTACTAGTTATGTCTCATTAAAGATTGTCTCTTTTAGATTTAGCCCATCATTACCATCTATGTTTCCACTTCAGCTTTGATACTTATATTATCCTATAGGTTTTTTAAGCTAAGGGTCCTCATACACCCCTAGTGAGTAGCTAGTTATGGCTCACGGCTTGGGTGTAGACTCGGGTCGTGACACTTCTGGTGGATTAGCATTATCTTCTCGGCATCATCCTCTATAACAACTTGTCTGGCTAGTACTTATTATGTTGTTGTTGTTGCCATTATCAACTAGTTCACAAAGAAAACAAGGTTTGATTGAATAAAAAAGATTTAATCAAAGTAAACACCAATCAATAATTTCAAAACTATTATCACGGGCAACGACACCAAATTTGTTACATTTAAAATTACTCGAATAAGATGACATAATGCATTCAAAAATCAAATATAGTAGTCCAACAATGTTAAGGTCAAATTTCATATGGAATAGGCATGAAAAGGTACATATTGGATGAATACTTGATTAGCGGTCTATTTTCTATCCAGTGAATATTGAAAGAGTTGATTTTAAATTAACTAATAAAATTATAGAATTACCTTGATTGTAAAACTATTATGATTAAAGAAATAATGTTGTTTCCCTATTTTATGAAATACAGCGTTCTAGGTTCGTGTAAATACAAATAATTGAGTTGTCTAGATATACACCCGATCTCTATATTGTCACGGATCTTTTCAAAGAGTTGAATGATTTATCTCAATATAATTTTCTCAAATACTTAACAGTTATTGAATAAGAGTTATCATATATGCAAAGTAAATTCAACTTATCCTTAAGAAAATCTATTAAACAAGGGTTAGCACCCCCAGATTCTTGCTAATTATTTCTACCAAATCTTAATTCTCTTGCTTAAGTAAAACTGGGGTTATATGGAGTATATTAATGTTTGCAACCAGCAACCAACAATAAAAATGAGAAATAATTTGATATCCTAAAATCCAAAAATCATGCAATCATGAAAACTCTATGAACACTACACTCATATTAGGTCCACAACCTTAGTAGAGGTTTTAGAAATTCATAATACAATAAGAAAAATAAGAAAATGATAAAGAATTCATAATTACTTAGTCTAGAACAATGTCGAAAAGAATCCAAGATTGTATTGTAAACTTCACAAGAACAATAAACTAGAGAGTATTCTACATTCTACTATGTTCATACATAATATTCTCTGAAATCTTATTACTTTCTTACACAAAAATCCTACAAAAAGTATTTATATTGGCCCAAGAACTTGGACCCAAAACCTGTTAAATTACTCATAGGCCTAATTTATAGACCATAAAACAGGCATACAGTTCATGGATTTTATTTGCTCAGCTGTAAATGCTTCTCATGAAGATTCTTGAACTCCACTATATACCCAATAACAGATCGTAAAAGTGATCAAGGTCCTTGAATTACTATGTGGGTTATCTTGCCTATGCTATCGCACTTTGATATACGAATTGTGAATGTAATATATAGTCCCATATCTTCCACTATATTTGAGTAGCTCCAATTTCGAGCTACGAGATAGTGGCCATTAACTTCCAAGATAGATCTATAAATTTTACATGTGACTCACGATTATGACTTGGTGCGTACATTGGTTAACACTTTAATTCTTCAAATCCAAGTTGTTTCATATCCATGATATAAAGTACAGCTCGTACATTGCTAAAAACTAGGTACTTTGTTTTGTTTTCTTTGTTCTGGCCAATTTGACTCCAAATACCTATAATGCAACATTCTGACATTAGAAAAATATGAAAATGAGTCAAAAGACATTCAAAACTCATGTAAAGTACACCAAATATCTCATAATTTCACGATACATCAGTTTTTCCAAATAAATTTCCTATTGTAAAAATCATTGCTAGCATAATTAGTAGCACTAAATAACTAAGAAATATAGATCGAAATTACCTTGATCAAGACATGGATCCCTTGAGGTGTATGGAGATGTCCTTAATATTGAGATCTTTCTTCCACATTATTACTATTACTCTAGATTGGCCAACTGTTGCAGATTGGATCTAGAAGCACTAGCATAGCAGGCATGTTGATCTTAACCAGACATCACAATGTCTTCAAAATCTAGCAGTATTTTTCTCTTCTACATTCCAAATTATAAAATTCATCAGGCATTTTGGAGGGCGTCGGTTCTTTTCTTGGACTTTTCTTTTCCCCACTTGGGTCAACTCCTTTAGTGTTTTTATCAGGTTGAAAATCACACCCAAAGTAGTTTGTCCAAGTTGTAACTACAAATTCATCATATAATTGATGTCACGATTCAAATAGCCGTGAGTGGCACCCATACTAATCCTCCGATGGGAGAACCATCTAACCCAAGCCTTAACCTTAAAACATAGTCATTTTTAAGTCAAACATATAATCAAACTCAACTTAATCATATAATATCTCAAAAAGCTAACAAAAGATATAAGTACAAAATAATTCAACTATCTATTACAATCCCCCAAGACCTAAAAGTTATCGTTCAAGAACTCTATATCAAACCATGTCTAAGATAATCCAAAACTAACAAATAAGAAGACGAATCATTGTTCGAAAGAAAAACATGAGTCAATATAGAGATCCATGAAATCCTGAAGATGTAGTGCTCACACTTGGATCGAATCACCTACCACCGCTAGAGATGAGGTCGCATTTGAGCCTCTAGAACGCAGTTTGCACTCCACAAAATAAGAGTACAGGAGTAGTATCAGTACAAACCACTATGTATTGGTAGTTATCATAGATCGACCTAACTTAGTAATATGTATATCATCAAAATAAAATAAACAAGTAGATAGGTGCATCAACACATAAGGATGTAATCTTTTCAACCAAACAATCATCTCATCTTATAAAGGCATCTCATAAAGGCAATGTCAACAACAAAGACATTCAAATCACCAATAAATATGTCAGGACCCGAAACTACACCCTGGACACAACACGATTCTTAGAGACACAAGTGACCCCAAGTGAACCTATGGTCTGGCAATATACTAAGAATACTGAAGAAAATTGAAATACTAAATGCGAAAGCTAACTGATTTAATAATAAAATTCTGCAAAGACTAAAATAATCACTAGTCTGAAAATAAACCACAAGCTAAAAAGTCTACTATCTGTCTGAAAGTCTCTACTAAAGATGAGTTGCTGGGATAAGTCCCCAGCAAGCTCTAACTGTCTGAAACTAAAACAATAAAGTAAAATAAAAGAATGTGAAAGTCTTGTCCTCAAATGATAAGGACTCACCACTGTCTGATGCTGAGAAGGTATCGGAACACGCTAACCATGAGCCTAATACTGAGCGTTGGAACCTATATCATAATATGATGCATCACAAAAGAAAGTATGCGATCAGTACTTTGAATGTACTAAGCACGTGAGATATACAACTAAAATGCAAGACTGAATGCATAAGCTGAACTGAAGTACAATGACCCTATTATAAGTGCATATAAACTGATAAGGAATGATCAAGTGTAAAAAAATCATAATTTAAAGTAAGCAAAATGAACTGGGGGTCATGTACAAATATTAAGTATGAATATGTAACTGTGGAAGAGCCCATTAACCGATATAAACCACGTGAGCTAAATGTGGAGTCCGATATATACACCCCATCAAAAGGGCCTAGAATATCTTGCCAGCATATAGAGGCATGACTGGCATGATCACTAAACTGATGTCCAATTGGGTGGACTAAATAAACATACGGTGGCACTTAGTTCTAGAACTTGGGTGCGCTGAACTCAGTCCAACTCGATGCTAAGTACTACTCCCATACTGTTTATACTATTAGCTCATAAATCTAATATACTGAAACTGAGTTAGAATATACTTTATCTAAAAGTAAATCTAAAAATCTGATTAACTGAGTTTATGCTGTAAACAAAGGCTAATTACTTTATTCATGCTAAAATCAATAATTTTTGGTATCGTGTGTTCTAACATGCCAATCTTTATGACTGAAAAGCAATTCATATGAAAATGTTGTGAAATCAAGCTAAGTATCTACTTACAAAATATTAAGTTGTGCAAGACACCAAAATTATGGAAAAATACATAATTATGCTATGGGAACCATGAGAGAACCAAAATCGTAGGGAAATCATAAACTAAATGAAAACTCTAACTTTAATCTGTAAAGAAACTGAGAAACTCTAAGTTATTCGGGACTCAATGGGTGAAAAGGTACCCATCTATGAAACCCTACGTACCTGAAAGGAGAGTTCTTGCTAAGAACTTGGAGGATTCTGAAGTTGAAGTGGAACCCTAGCCTTTATTTATTTTGAGAATATGAAATGCTTTTCTTTTGTTTCTCTAAGTGTTTAGGTGAGAATGAGAATAAAAGATCGACTAATCCCTCTTTATACCTCTCAAAATACCCTTAAAATGATGTAGTATAGATCTAGAAAATAGGAAAAATACAATATACCCCTGGAAAAACGTATTTAAAACTGCTAAATCGTGATGGACGAGTCTCAGGATGACTCGTCGTCACTTACAATGAATCATCATCTAAGTCATTGTGAGGGGACTATTTCTAGGGCTCTTAACGATGGGTGGTTACAACGGCCCATTTTGACACACGATGACTCATCGTCAAGGGTCGTTGTCACTGGGCACAAATTTCAACTTTTAGGACTTCCATAGGATTTCTCAGGACGAAAGTTCATGAAGACTCATTGCGACTTAAATAAACTTATCATCATGAGTAGTTGCCATTGGGATGAATTTTCTATCCTTTAGTACTTTTGGGTCTGATACTCAGGACGGTTGACAAGACGAGTCGTCCTAGGTGAAGATTACTCATTGTTAGCAGTCGTTGCCACTGAGTTGATTTTTCATTTTCTGAACTTTTTGGCTGCTACTCAGGACGAGTCACCCAACGGGTCGTTGGCACTGACCATGACTCGTTGTGTGGATCGTCCTATGATAAAAATTTCTGGTTTCAACTAGTTTTCTGTGCTAAGTCTAAAATAAAGTCTTAGGTACTTTTGGGGTGTTAAAAAATATCATGAGTCATCATAAATTCTACAACCTCAACAACCACATCTATATTTCTTCTACATCTCTTTGTTCTCACAAGGAACCATAACAACTCTCATCACAATCACTCATTTGTACACACATGCTAAGGGACTTATTTATGCCCATCTAGTTATGACCTGTAGGGGACCAACTTCGTCCATGTACCGTACCAGTATGATACCCGACCCTCCAAAAATATACACGAGCCACTCATTAACAGGAAGGTTTATCTCTATACCCTCACCTTTCTCAAAATTTCATAACATGAATTCGCTTTCCTATCTCATTAAGATAGCACAACAAGTAAACTAATTCATACAAGTACACTTTAATAGTCAACATAATATCAACATGTATTATCAATTTCACCAACTATGCATACAATCATTATAAATCCAACAACAACCAATTACAAGTTATGTTCAAAGATCAATCAACAAGTCATTCAACTTAGAAATATACAAGTGACTAAATTAAGTCTACTACTCATAAACCATAACCTACCTCAACCAAAAATACAAATGTGACTACTCCGTAAGAGCCTTGCCCTTTCTCAAAACTTTGGATCGTTCTTGGTCTAACAAATAACAAATAAAGAGTATTCAATAAGTTACTCTTCCACTCTAGGCATTAGGGACTAAAACCCACTGATTTTACCCTAGTTCATAGCTTAAATCATCAAGTTCGAATCTTTCACCCATTGATTTGCCCCAATTTCCCATAATTCATATTAAAAGGAAGAAACTCTACCCTAGGAAGTATAATATAACATCCTAAAATCATTATCAAGTACTTTTATGACTACCCATAGGTAATTCTTACCAATTCATCAACTTAGGGCTTAAAACAAGACTTTCACCATAACCCTTACTCTAACAATTCTATGAATTAAACAGATTAATCTTATGTTAGAAGGGTGCAATAATCTTACCTCAACCATAGAAATCACTCAAGCTGGTAGAAAATTGCCTCTCTCAAACCTTAGGTCAAAAATTTGGATTTTAGAGAGAAATAAGGTAAAACATTGGGAGAATCAAGTATTTAACTGTCGATGACCATTGCAACGGGCAACTGACTGCTGCAGTGGACCCACTGTGGCAATCAGTGGCCCACTATGATAGTCCTGAGTGAATCCTCATCTATTGCTGTAGTGGCCGACTGACCACTATAGCGGTCCTACTACAGCTGTGAGAGGACCGCTGCCACGATGAAAGCTACCAATTTAGATTTCTAGATACTAATTGGAATCAAGTAATAGAATGAAAGAAAGAAGAAGTTGAAGTTTTTGAGTGTCGTGTAGCCTCTCAAAGAAATGTACAGACGTCTCTATACCATTTTGCAAGACTTTACTAGATATGTTCTTGTACGATGAGATTGACGAACCTAGGTTTCTGATACTAACTTTGTAACGACCCAAATAGCCAAGAGTGGCACCCATATTAACCCTTCGATGGAAGAACCATCTAACCCAAGCCTTAACCAGAACACTTAGTCATTTTTAAGACAAACATATAATCAAACTCAACGTAAATATAATATCTCAAAAAAACTAACAAAAAATATAAGTGTATAAATACTTCAACTATCTGTTACAATTCCCCAAGACCCTAAAGTCATCGTACAAGAACTCTATATCAAACCATGTCTAAGATAATCCAATACTAACAAATAATAAGAAGTATCATTGTCTGAAAGAAGGACAAGTGCCAGTACAAAGATCGATGGCAGCCTGAAGATGTAGTGTTCACCCTTGGATCGAATCAACTACCACCGCAAGAGATGGGATCACGTTTGAGCCTCTGAAACACAATCTGCACTCCACAGAAGAAGAGTACCGGAGTAGTATTAGTATAAACCACTATGAACTGGTAGGTTTCTGAGGTCGCCCAAAATATGCCTCCTGAGAAGCATAAAGCGGTCGCTGAATCAAATAAAGAACCCAACTAGGTTGGGGTCGATCCCATAGGGAATAGGACGGAGGTAGGTTGAGTTCTTGTTCGATTAGTTGGAAAATAAGTAAAAAAAGGGAAATATTTGTAACTAGTAGTGATCGTAACAAGTGTTGATTCTTTGAATTTGTTTTCAATATGAGAAATACACTAGGACTGTGATCGCCAATGATTCCTTAACTCTACTGGTTATTGGTGCTGGCAAAACTGTCCCGCTGCGCTGCATGTAAAATCTGACAAGATATGTTTGTGTAAATGTCTCTCGACCTTGGTTAGACAAATTTCACTCTTCTCCTCTTGGTTTTCGAGCGTCGCACTACTAACACTTGACCTGGATCTCAGATAAATATTCCTGCTAAGGCTCAAGTTATTAGATGAAGGTTGATAGCTTCAAATCTCTGTTGTTATTTCCTTTTCCCAATCTCTACCTCTCTCTCGAGCAAGTCTAGAATACAGGCGAGTTTCTAACGTTTGCAACAATTAGAAGATCAATCACAGTGAAGAAAATAACAATACATGCATTCACACCGGTTCAGAATTGCTTTGCACTTAACCCATTTCGTTAATTCTTCATGGTTCACACAACCCTTGTTAATGAGTTTAGCTACTCATGTTTGCAAGAGCACAATAAGAATTCGACGATGAAGACATAATTGTAAACTCACAATAATGAAGAAAAACTAAAATCTCAATGATGAATAAAACCCTAGAATCGGTGTTCCAAGATTACAAAATAATAATGTGTTTATATGCTCAAAATAATGAAAAAACTATCTCAGAATAATGTAATGACTAACTCCTGAAAATAGGACAATACAGGGGTATTTATAGATACAAGATGAATCCTATCCTAAACAAAGTAGGAGAACTGAGTCAGCAATTTTCCACGGTATCGTGACTTGGTGTCGTGGAACCAAGTCACGCCACGAAGGTTAGATCCGTGGAAATCAGGCACGATTAGACATCTTCAGAAGTTGACTCACGCCACTTAGTCACGCCACGTGGGTCCCCTCTTGGAAATCAGACAGTATTGGATCATCTCTGGAGTTGACTCACGCCACCCAGTCGCGCCACGTGGGTGGACTCACGGCACGTGGGTGGACTCACGGCACGTGGGTCCTGCCGTGAGTCACTCTCTGATGCAGATCCTTATTCTTTCGTCTTTAGCTACTTGTTCTCGGGCATGATTCTTCCTTTTTTCTCATTTTGCCTTCAAAACCTATTTTCCTACGATGTAGAACAGAAAACACATCATACCCACAAGATATACCCAAGTTATTGCATATTTTCCTTGTTTTAAGCGTCGAAAGTGTCATGTGATCATGACACATCAACACCCTCAACTTAGAACGTTTGGATGTCCTCATGCGAACAAAACAAAACAAATATATACGATGTTTAACTAAGAGAACCCTAAGGGACCTACGACAGTCGACTCATTGCTTTTGACTCTAAAACTTTTCTAACCCCTCATATTTACAAATCAAAACCATTGTGCGTATACATGCAGCATATTATCGTGACACAGAAGGGATCAAGTGATGGCATCAGATTATGAACAAACAACTGAGCATATATGCAAATGTCATTATCCGAATAAATAGCAGCTAACAATGCAACCCATGTACTCTCACAGCAAAGAAGTCCCATACACTCACAGTATACTAATGAATCTCAAATTAGGGACTTGGTCAAAACACTCTCTTTCACAAAGAAGTTCAAACAGTGTGCATGAAATACCATAGGCTTGCCCTTATTTTCTATGCCTTAGCTTTACGGACAATTGGACTAGCATCACTATAGGACTTTCATCGGCTTGTAATGTAGGCTTGGGGACGGGTATGGTACATATGGGTATGGTGACTCAACCCTCCTTGACACTAAACTATTTTTTTGACTCTAATTTCCAACCATTCTTATTTTTATCATCCCTTATTCTCCTTCATTTATTTTCAGATTTTAGGTGTGATTTGCTTCATATTTTCAAAACACAATTTTTTTGTTTTTTCTATTCATTTCACTTTTTTTTTCTCTTCACGCCCTAAATCTATTTTCTCTCTTTTTCTCTTACTAACCCCTTCTTCATACCCAAATCAATCTACGCACCCCTATAATAGTCACCCTCAACTCAGGCGATTTTCCTGAGTTGAGGTACACAATGTCCAATGAGGGACCAGGGCCAAGACAGGTTCATTATAAGTCAAAATGGGAAGGTGAATAGGCTAATGAAAGAAACAGGTCAATTAAGGCTCAAAATCGGGATCAAGGGATATTGAATTCATTTGGTCAGGCATTTAGGCTAAATGTGGACTTAATCAAAGAACGGCCTATGATCTTTTCCTAACCACTATCCTCTAACCTAGGCAAGACTAACCGGGCAAGTTCTGGATCGTACACACAAAGTGAACTAAGTAATGACCTCACACACACATCACAGGGTTACATTATCAACTACTACCTATCCAGTTCATGCAATGCTACCTACAGTTATTTTGCTTATAATACTAATGCCATAACATGATCCGACAGCTGTCACAAACTAACATGCTCTACACAATTTAAAAATAAAAAATTCAGGAGGGGTATCCTTTAAGTAATCAAAAAGCATCCTTATCATTCGAAATACATTCAAAATTAGACTGCACTAAGGTTCCCCTATTTTTCTCCTAATTCAAAAATAAAACACATAAATACTATAAATAACAACCTAAACATGTCGTCTCTACTATGATAGCACTTGAGGGAAAAGAAACACGACAACAAAAACCCCCCAAGAGGACATATAGACCCACAAGTACCTTCGTCCCCACCAAATAAGCATGCATTGTCTGCAATACATTAGACTAAAATAAAAAAAGGGAGTTAGGAACATACCTGTGGCACCCTAGGTGCGTGGGTCTAATGTCGATCAAAATAAAAAAAATTAAAACAAATATAGGAATAGAAAGACACCTTGGGTTGCCTCCCAAGCAGCGCCTAATTTAACGTCGCGGCACGACGCGGGTGTCTTGATTACTCAGACTTCATCAAGATATCCCTTGGGTTTGCCTCCAGGTTCATCTAAAATATTTATTTTCGCAACCACCCTCATGTCCATTGGTTGCTTCATAGTTCTGCAAACATTGAACGTGACTTCCTTATTATTCAGCCTGAATTTTAGCTCACCTCGCTCCATATCTACCAATGCTCTGCCAATGGCTAAAAATGGTCTCCTCAAAATTATGGGCATCTCAAAATTGACCTCACAGTCCAAGACAACAAAGTCAGCAGAAAAGATGAAGTTTTTAACCTTGACCAAAACATCAAATAATATGCCTACATGCTTCTTGATTGTACGATCCGCCATCAACAACCGCATTTTTTTTGGCTCAAGGGTTCCCAAGACTAATTTCTTGAATACTTCCAGTGGCATCAAGTTAATGCTTGCACCTAGGTCACACAAAGCTCTGGCGAAGTTAACTGACCCAATTGTGCATGGAATTGTGAAGGCACCGGGATCATCTTTCTTTTGCACAAGAGAACGGGATTCAATTGCACTACAATGGTGTAAATCACCAACAGACTCATAACTGACAGTTCTCTTCTTCGTCACCAACTCTTTCATGAATTTTGCATATCCCGGCATTTGTTCCAGCGCCTCCACCAATGGAATGTTTATAGACAGTTGCTTCAATATAGACATAAACTTATGAAATTTTCCATCCTCTTCTTCTTATTCAAGCGCTGAGGGAATGGAGGTGGCGACTTAGGAATGGGGTTTAGCATTTGTGGGGCTTTCTTTGCTCTCTCATTTTCAGCATTTGCCTTATTTTTATCAGTCTTTGGCTCGTCAACTTCTTTCATGATCTCCCCACTAACAATTTTATTTTCATCCACCTTCTTCTTGACATGTTGAGGGAAAGGTGGAGGAAGTTTTGGGAATGGAACATACTTCTTTAGAGCTTCCTTTACCTTTTTCATGGCATTTGTCTGCTCTTCCAGTATAGCATGATCACCCTCAACTTGTTTGGGTGCCTCAATGAGAGTCTTTCCACTTCTTGTTGTGATAGCCATGCAATGAGCATAATTTTTGGGGTTTGGGATGGTGTTGCTCGGAAATGTACCTAGTTGACGCTGGTTTAATGCCACCAATAACTGCCCGAATTATTGCTCCAACTATTTTATGGCAGTTGAGTGAGATTCAACTTTCTGACTTATTCCCGAAATATCTGTCCTAATCCCTTTTAGACAGTTTTCTTGGGTCTCTGACCTCGTAACCAATTTATTAAGAAGGTCTTCAATCCTTGAATTTCCAGACTCATCATTACGGTTCCCTGGTGGTACAAAAAGACCACTCTTCTCTCTATAATCTTCCTTTTGCCTCCAATCACCATCACGATCTCATTCTCTATCTCTATATCCCGACTTGTTGTAACTGTCACCATAGTAGTTTTGACCTTGATTCCCTTACCTCGAGTTCCAGGAGTCTTAGTTAGACCCTTGGCCCTTGGCTCGGAAACCTGCCACTTCTCGATTCAGATACTTTGCCTCTTCATCAGATTCATAATCTTCATGTCTAGTCGTTTTACCTTGTGCACCTACAGCAAGCACCTTTTCAGCATCTCTAGCCACAATCTGTTTAGCTAGAAGACCAATTTCTGTCCTCAACTGAGCGACCTCTTGAGCTATAGATTCGTCCAAAGCCCGTTGTGCTGCTGTGGCTCCAATAGCATATGTGCCAGCTGCGTATCTGCTTCCTGAGTATGCCATCCTCGGTTGGTCTTAGTGATACGATCTAATATTTCTGAAGCTTGTTCCCACCTCAGACTCATCAATGCTCCACCAGTGATAGTATCTAATACAGCCTTAGTATTGACGTTTAAAGCCCTGTAGAAGATTTCAAGTAAGTTTCTACCACTCATCCTATGATTTGGCACATTCTGCAGCTTCTTCTTGAACCTTATCCATGTCTCATAAAGTGCTTCAGAATGTAGTTGTCTGAAGTTATAGATCTCATCCTTCAACTGTAGCATCTTGGAAGGTGGGAGAAACCTCTTCAGAAATTGATTTCTCAATTCTTTCCAAGTAGTGATGGATCCTCGTGTTAATTTGCCAACCACAAAGTCGCCTCTCCTATTAGAGAGAATAGAAACAATCTCAATCGAATAACCTCTTGGTCAACTCCAGGCAAATTATATGAGGTGCAGACCCCCACAAAATTCATCACGTGCATGTTTGGATCATCAATAGGAAGACTAGCAAACGCACCCTTCAAGATTAGCAGGTCAATCATGGCACTGGTAATGTCAAACTTACTGCCCGGAGGTAACTCAGGTGGTATAATGGCACCAGTCTCTATTGGCTCGAAGTAGGCCACGTCTTCTTTCTCAGCATCAGCATAAACTGGCACATGCGGTCTTTGAAGTGGTTGTTGAGCTCTCAATATTCTTTGTCTCTCTTCAGCCTCAGCCAGTCGCTGAGCTGCCTCTTGCATAGCTCGATTATCTCTCTCTGTTTGTCTAAGCGCAGCTTGTCTAGCATGCTCTTCTCTTATCAATCGAGCAGTAGTTTGATCCGCTGTTTCATGACCAACCGGCTGAATTAGTTTATTATGAACGTCTCCCATGGGGGCAGGATCCTGAACTTCGTCGGTATTCACCATTCTTCGATTAGCCCTCAGAGTCCTTTCTATTTCAAGATCAAGTGGAATCAGGGGATTTCCTTGACTCCTAGTATTGGGCATACACCGGTGTGTGCCCTTAAAAGTATAGAAAAACAATACCAATCAACTCCAACAAATAAACTAATCAACTCCGTAACCGTATTCCCCAGCAACGGCGCCAAAATTTGATATCACCCAAAATATGCCTCCTGAGAAGTATAAAGCGGTCACTGAATCAAATATAGAACCCAACTAGGTTGGGGTCGATCCCACAGGGAATAGGACGGAGGTAGGTTGAGTTCTTGTTTGAGTAGTTGGGAAATAAGTAAAAAAAAAGGGGAAATATTTGTAACTAGTAGTGATCGTAACAAGTGTTGATTCTTTGAAGTTGTTTTCAATATGAGAAATACACTAGGACTGTGATCCCCAATGATTCCTTAACTCTATTGGTTATTGGTGCTGGCAAAATTATCCCGCTGCGCTGCATGCAAAATCTGACAAGATATGCTCATCTAAACGTCTCTCAACCTTTGTTAGACAAATTTCACTCTTCTCCTCTAGGTTTCTGAGCGTCGCACTACTAACCCTTGTCCTGGATCTCAGATAACTATTTCCGCTAAGGATCAAGTTATTAGATAAAGGTTGATAGCTTCAAATATTTGTTGTTATTTTCTTTTCTCAATCTCTACCTCTCTCTCGAGCAATCTAGAATACAGGCGAGTTTCTAACGTTTGCAACCGTTAGAAGATTAATCACAGCAAAGAAAATAACAATACATGCATTCACACCGGTTCAGAATTGTTTTGCACTTAACCCGTTTCGTTAATTCCTCATGGTTCACACAACCCTAGTTAATGAGTTTAGCTACTCATGTTTGCAAGAGCACAATAAGAATTCGAAGATGAAGACATAATTCTAAACTCACAATAATGAAGAAAAACTAAAATCTCAATGATGAATAAAACCCTAGAATCAGTGTTCCAAGATTACAAAATAATAATGTGTTTATATGCTCAAAATAATGAAAAAACTATCTCAGAATAATGTAATGACTAACTCCTGAAAATAGGACAATACAGGGGTATTTATAGATACAAGATGAATCCTATTCTAAACAAAGTAGGAGAACTGAGTCGGCAATTTTCCACGGCATCGTGACTTGGTGTCGTGGAATCAAGTCACGCCATGTAGGTTAGATCCGTGGAAATCAGGCACAATTAGACATCTTCAGAAGTTGACTCACCCCACTTAGTCACGCCACGTGAGTAGACTCACGGCACGTGGGTCCCCTCGTGGAAATCAGACAGTATTGGATCATCTCTGGAGTTGACTCACGCCACCCAGTCACGCCACGTGAGTGGACTCACGGCACGTGGCTCCTTCTGTGAGTCACTCTCTAGTGCAGATCCTTGTTCTTTCGTCTTTAGCTACTTCGTTCTCGGGTATGATTCTTCCTTTTTGCTCATTTTGCCTTCAAAACCTATTTTCCTGCGATGTAGAATAGAAAACACATCATACCCACAAGATATACCTAAGTTATTGTATCTTTTCCTTGTTTTAAGCATCGAAAGTATCATTTTATCATGACACATCAGTTTCATACGCCGACCTAACTTAGTAATATGTATATCAAAAAAACCAAATAAATAAGAAGATAGGTGCATCAACACATAAGCACGTAATCTTATCAACCAAACAATCATATCATATCATAAAACCAACGTTAACAACAAAGACATGTAAGTAACCAACAAATATCATGAGTCATCATAAATTCTACAACCTCAACAACCACAGCTATATTTCTTCTACATATCTATGTTCACACAAGGAACCATAACAATTTTCATCACAATTACTCATTTATACACAAATGCTAAGGGACTTATATATGACTATCTAGTCATGACCTGTAGGGGATTATCTTCATCCATATACCTTACCGATGTGATACCCTACCCTCCAAAAATATATATAGAACTGTTCGTTCGGAAGCTCACCTCATACACGAGCCACTCATTAACATGAAGGTTTATCTCTAAACCCTCACCTTTTTCAACATTTCATAACATGAATTTGTTTCTATCTTATTAAGATTGCACAACAAGTACTCTAATTCATACAAGTGCACTTCAATAGTCAACATAATATCAACATGTATTATCAATTTCACCATTTATGCATACGAGCATTTTCAGGCTAATAACAACCAATTACAAGATATGTCTAAAGACCAATCAACAAGTCATTCAACTTAGAAATATACAAGTGACTAAATTAAGTCTACTACTCATAAATCATAAACTACCTCAGCCAAGAATCCAAATGTAACTATTTTGCAAGAGCCTTGCCCTTACTCGAAGCTTCAGATCGTTCTTGGTATAACAAACAACAAATAAAAAGTATTCATAACTTATTCTATGATTCTAGGTATTAGGGATTAAAACCCACTTATTTTAATATAGTTCATAGCTTAAATCATCAAGTTCGGGTCTTTCACCCATTAATTTATCCCAATTCCCATAATTTATATTCAATAGAAGAAACTTTACACTAGAAAGTATAATCTAACAAACTAGAATCATTATCAAGTACTTTTAGGACTATCCATAGGTAATTCTCACCAATTCATCAACATAGGGCTTAAATTCAAGAATTTCACCATAACCCTAGTTCTAACAATTCTATGGATTAAACATATTAATCTTATGTTAAAAGGGTGCAATAATCTTACCTCAATAATAGAAATCACCTAAGCTGGTAGAAAATTGTCTCTCTCAAGCCTTAGGTCAAAAATTTAGATTTTAGAAAGAAATATGGTCAAAAATCATGAGAATTAAGCATTTAACTATCGATGATCACTGTGGTGGGCACCTGACTGTTACAGCGATCCCGCTGTGGTGACCAGTGGCCCACTACGACAGTCCAGATTGATTCCTCGCCAACCACTACAGTGATCAGCTAATTGTTATAGCGGTGAGGGGACCGCTGCCGCTATGACAGCCAGAAACTAGGGGGAACTTCTTGCTTTCCCTTATTTCACAACACACACCTGAAAATATGACAATCCAAATTTATCCTATTGCAGCAAATGTCATAACCGGAGTTCTATGAATTTGTTTCTCATCAAAAGTTTCTACGGACTGGAATGTCCCTCGACTATAATAATACAACCACTAAACCATCAAATTCTCCACCATGAGCTACAAATGATCTCTAACTTGATTTTTGTTGGAAACCACCCTAGCCTGAGATTTTAACAACTCTCATCCTAGGAAAAATACTATCCAAGCACTTATACCCTAATCAATATTATAATAACGGGATGGGTCGTTACAATTAATCATCATCTTGGGACACAAAGCAACGACTACTTCATTGGATGGATCAATGAACTTGAATAGTAATATTTTTTCCAATGGGTAAGCATTAGTTTTGAAGAGTCTAAACTGTACCAAGATTATTTCCAACTTGAGGTGGCTACTGTAAAAATATTCTAGAATTGAGCTTCCTCTTTCTTGGCCTCCTTCCGTGCCTATTGAACAAAGTGTAGTGGTTGCTCTGGTGATAGAGGGTATGCTGAGTTGCTTGTGTCCATTAGAAAAATGTTAGGTTCAAGGGAAGAAGCTCTAGGGTTATCAGCGGAAACAATGGCATAATCTGGCATATTTGGCCATTAGCAAACTGAGGTCCTTTTGAGGCTTTTGTAGACTTGTGATTGTAGTAGGATTTAGAGCCATAGTTGATGGCAAAAAAATTTCAAGCCCTGATTCATCCCTTCCTTTACCACATGTGTGAGGTACATGGGATTCTTAATGATTACCACGACCGACTAGTTTTCAGTTGTGATATTTAGGGTTAGGGTTTTGCCTTGAAGGGCCAATTCGAGGCAAGATGTTGATGCACAGTCCTACAGAAGCGACGTTATTACATAGCTCAATGGGGAGTGTTCTTTAGGTGGTTAATTAGGATTGTTGTGCATGGCTTTGGAACTGTTGATTTTAGTGTTGGATTTGGGTGCTCGCCTTGATTTGGTTGGGTCATTAAAGTTAAACTGTTCTGATTACCCAATATTTATATTACTTTAAAAACATGAAGTTCCTTAAAAATATTGATTGATTTTTTTATCCTTCATTAAAAAATTTACAATAGATAAAATTATCATTTACTAATATTTAAAGCTTTGAAACTAACAAAAACTTTATTTATTAAAAATTTTGATATTTGAATTATAATGTAGATATTAAAATACCTTGACTAAAATACAAGGTTTCATATCTCACGTAAAGACATTAAAGGAAAACATATATTGAAAACTTACCAACTTCTTCTTTTTTTTCTTTTTTTTTTACGAAAAAAATTACTACTATTGGTTCTTCTAAAAAGTTAAGCTAGATGAGGAATTTAGGCTAAAATAAGCCATCATATGACGAATATAGGGAATTTAATTTTTATTTTTATTTTTATTTGTAAGATGTAAGAACTCTTAATATTTAGTTCTTTAAAATTGATTAAAAAATTTCTTCCTATATTTTTGTTATTTAAACTATATGAAAAGTTTTTGTTTCCTCTCTTAATTTCTTGGAGTTAACTTTTCCTAAATTATTATGTTTCTGACTAGATATCTTCCTGTGGTGTTGTTTTTCAATAGAAATATGGTAATTCTTAATTTCAGTAATATTATTATTGGCACGATTAAAACAGTTGATTAAAAAATAAGGAAAGAATGGAAGTAGTGAAATTCATAAAACAAATAGAGTATGCCTTCTTAGTTCTTTCACATAAGCGTTAGTCAGGCTAATTTGTTAACGCAAGTTTCCTTTCGCACTTTGTGTTGATTTCTTAGTTCTTTACGTATCTTAAGAACTTAGCAATAATGTTGTTCTTCTTTGTTCTTTATTTTTGTTAATATGGAGAGTTCTATAGTAGGTTCATGGACAAAATAATATGTTTTGTTTTCTATAGATAGTCTACTCTAATGCAAGCAGTAATGATTATTTTCGCTAATATGGATGAATCTTTCTTAGTTTGGTGGTATGATAATTTCTTAACTACTAATTACAAAAAAATAATGTACTTGTGATACGATATTTAGTAGTTCTTCCTTCAGTTTGTTCTAATACTTCTTTCAATTTAAAGTACTAAATATTAGAAGTTCTTACATCTTACAAATAAGTAAAAATTTAATAGCTAGAACTTTAATTAATTTCAAAGTCCAAAATATTAGGATAATAACTAAATGATAATTATTTGAGGAAAATAATAAATGACAATTTTATCTATTGCAGAGTCTTCTAATGAACAGTAAAAAGTTGATGTTGAAGGAAAAACTACTGAATTGAATCAAATTCTTAAACATGATCATTATAATTTAAAATTTACAATTTTCTCTTTAAATTCTTATATTGTTACACAAATACATTTTTTAAATATTATTTATGCTATTTTTAAAAACTTATTCTTATTAATACGAGGGACCACTCGCCACACAAAATCTTTCAGAATTCTAGTCATTAAGGGGTCGTTTTGGTAGAGTGTGTTAACAAATGCATGCATTATTCCTATGTACTATTAATACCTTGTTTGGTACATTTTTTTATTCTATATATACTATATTGTGTATTGAGGTGTGTATTACTAATACTACCCTTTTCTATGTATTAGTAATACAAAGCATTTCAACACATACATTTACTTATTAAATGACAAATTTACCTCTCAAAATATTTGCCGATTCCTTTTCCCACCATAATTACATTTCTCAGTTCCATTTTCCTATCATAGTATTCTCTGGACACAGACCAACCTCTAACTTTCGAAACTAAAGACTTGAAATTAGGAAAGGATTGAGAAAGCACATGGAGGCTCTCATCGGAAACGACCCCTCTCTTCAAATGGACTCCGGCGTAGGCGAAGGTGTTAATCCAAGGGTGAATAAAGGCTCCCCATTGAGGAGGGAGGTTGGAAGTGAAAACATAAGAATGAGGCATGCCCTTGAGGGTAAGGGATTTAAGCCTTGGAGACCTGGCAAGGACCCTCTCTGTTGTTGTAGCATAGCAATTACCGACGAAGATCTTGTATCTTCTGGATCTATCGATATGGTACCAGGACTTGCAAGAAATAATGGAAAGAAGAGTATTTTGGTAAATAAACATTTTTTTATAAAAATTATGTAAGTATAGATATTTTTAATACATCAAAATACATTAAATCAAACACTGTTTAAGAAATAATGTCTACATAACTAATGTAAGCATTACTAATACACCTTATTCAGCATTATTCTTATATACTCTACTAAATCAACCCTAAGGCTAAACGTAGGAACTTAAACTCTAGCAAAAAAAAAAAATGATACTTGCATATTGGTTGGTTATCTTTTTATCAAAAAATAATATAACAGTTTTTTCTCATTTAAATGAAGTTGAATTTATATAATGCAATTTACTAATTTACATAATTCATTTTTTAATATAATTTTTTAAATTGATGCAATGCACACGTACACTGAACCAATGAAAATATTAAGGGATTTGATTGAGGGGACAAAGAATGTCGTAATTACGGTTGTCACTAATTTACTACCTTTAAATAGACTAACCACTATCGTTAACTTTTTTCATAAAGATACAAACAAGTACCTCTCATTTATGGACTAAACATTCGCAAATGAAATTAAAGTAAGAGCCAAAGTTGATTGCGACATGCAGGTAGGAACTAACTAATTAAAATTTAATGAGTAAAATGGGAACGAAAGCACAAAACACAAAAGCCAGTTAGCACTATACAAAGCTTAAATCTATGAGGCGAATGGAAATATGAAAAATGAACTTTTGAAATTTATATAATTCTAACAAAAAATAAGACAAAATCCCCTTTTACTTTCAAACTGTTGTTTCTCTATTTTACTTTATTCTAAAAGGCTTTATATATGATCCACTTGTTTCTTGAACATATTAAAGCAATTCAGCTTTCCTATTCTTGATATAATACTCATGTAAAGTCCAATTAACATTGAATTTGACACGGAAAAGAGTAAATTTAAGTTCGGAAAAGGGCCTAAATTGCCCTTCATTTATTGGAAATGGTGCAAAAATGCCTTTTATTCACCTTTTGGCTCTATAATGTCCTTCACATCCACCTTTTACCTCTAGAATGCCCTTCACATCCATCTTTGGGCTGTAAAATGCCCTTTTACTTAACATCACCATTTTAGATTTAAAAGAATTTTTCATTAATGAAGTGTCAGCTTCCCATTGGTCCACATTTAATTAATTAAAAGAAAAATTAAAAAACCCACCCAAAAACTAACCCTATCCCCATTGTTATCCGACACATCTGTTCTGTTGTGTCTGCATCTTCTTTTGGTTGAAGAAATAGTAGAGTACTTCTGTATCTTAGCATCAACTTCTCCTTTTATGTCATATAAAGCTCTTGATACCATGTAGTCGTTGTTCAACTCCGAAATTTTACTCTCTCACGCTATATCTTATCGGAAATGTGGTGCTTTTCAATCTATGGAGTGAAACACTATGTTAATGACTTCACTTGCTGTCTAGCAGACATCAGAATTGGCAGGTCAATCTATCTACTTAGGAGTTCTTCTCCTCCTCTTTCTTTTTCTTTTTCATGTTTCAGATATTTTCTTTGTTGATTGGCCATCTTAAAGATCATGAAATGTTCAATTTCTCCTTACTCCATCACCTTGTATTCGTTTAACTCGGGATTTTTGGTGGAATATATTGTTCGTCCCAACTTCATTGTTTTTTAAGTCCGTGTCTAACTCCATGGTGATCATTGGCTATTCTGTCAAAACTGAAGTGGATGAAGGGATTGGGTACAGTGGGTTAAGGGACGGGTGGGTAACAATGTGGATAGGTGTTAGAAAACATATGCACAGCGGAAGCATTCCAGAAACATACTGCTTACATGAATAATAGATAACACATAGTTTATGCTAGAACACATACAATATGCTAGATCACATAAACTCACTAAAATTTAATTCGATAAATACCTCTTGAAGCGTGAACACGTATCATCAAGCAAATCCGACTAAGATTCTGCAGTCTTCTGTAGTGATCCCAAATTAACAGCCGAACTCTCTCAATACTTGTGGCAAGTATAGACTAGAAAACTGATCATCTTTCTAGGTTAGGAGAATCCCTACTTATAGAGATATTTTTCCTAGTCCAAAAAGAAGAGTCAAAACCCATTTGTTTTCTAACAAAAAAAAAAACGCCCATCTTCTTCCTTTTCCCCTAGAAAATAGGATTCTGAGTTCTAGTTAAATATGGGCACTACAGGGACCACAGAATTAATTATTGAGGCTTCCTATTATTGAAATAATTCAAAATTCTAATTTTGATTTGAATTATTCTTACCATAATAAATTACAAATCATTCCACTAGAAATTCCTAATTGCACTTCTCTATTATATTGTGAAATTCCCCATTAAACACTTCTCATGTTAAGATTACAGATACTAATCAATAAATTAAATTACTGACGAATTCAATCTAATGATTAATTTTCTTTATAGCACTGCTTAACTTATTTCATGTGTCGGATTCGTAAAATCCACTTACAAGATTTGAAACAATGAAATCTTATAAGCTTATCAAAAAGGCATATCATCAATCTTTATACTGAGATATGGATTCTATCAACTAACTTATTAGTTCACCAGTATATATTATTATCATCCAATCTACCAGGAAAATTGACCCATCTCAGGATCGCACTTTTTAATGAATCAAAACGATAATTAATATATACATCTCATAATAGTTATATAAAGAGTGAGAATATAAGTACATTTAATAGTTTAGAGAATATATTTTTTGCCAGTCAGTATAAAACATCTATCTCTGCTCGGTCCCTTTCAATACATACAAAATGCACTAGTACAAGAAGTCGGAACTACACCGTTCCCATAATCAAGACAAATTACTTTTAATCTTGTGCTACAATCACACCGATGGCTTGTCCAATTTCCATCCTAGATTGTGAACAAAAAAATTTATACTTATAAGAACCGATGATTTAATTCTCTGTGTCTAAGCAAAAACTCTATACACTAAATCATCTACTATATAAGTAAACGGACACATAAACGAATAGATGATATATTAGATCTTATTAAAATTGATTTAACAATTGTTCTATAATAAATACTATATCTAAACACTTGAACAATAGTATATATACCATGGTTACTAGTATATATCCCAAAAATCTCCCACTTAGACTTTTAACCATCACAATTGTTATAATATACTATATCTAAACGTATGGTTAATAGTATATATCATAACAATCTCCCACTTAGATTTTTAACCATCATAATTTGTCACGACCCAATTTTTGAGTCATGATGGCGCCTACCGTAACCCACCAATAGGCAAGCCAAACCCTAGCCTGGAGCGACAAGCGACGGGCTAACGGACGGAATCTCAGAAAAACAGAGATAAAGTGGAAGTAATCATACTAACAAACACGCTAGAAATGTAAAAACAGAACCAAAATATATATATATATACCAAGACTTAGAAGGAAGAGGATAGTATATAAAGTCAAGAAACCTTCTCAAGACCTGGTGAGGTCGGTACAAGATCCACTACTAGACATACCCAAAATACAATACAGAAATCAAGTATATATAACAAGTACAACAGTCTCGAGAGCAAAAGACTATACAATAGAAGATGGAGTAGGATCTGCTTCGGATGTCAGTAAGCCCACCCTGCTCCGGAATCAGTGTTGAGAAGAGAGTCACGTAAAAATCGTTGGCTAGTGCCCGGATCTACATCATAGAAAAAGATGCAGAAGTGCAGTATGAGTACCGGGCAACGGGTACTCAGTAGGCATCATCGGTCGACTGAGCTCAATTAATATAAGTAGGCTAAAATGCGAGGGGATATGCTAAGTCCGGGGTATAAGTAATAAATACATAAGTAACTACTGAGGCGTATAGATATGCTCAGAAGATAAATAAATGTGATACCGAATAACGAGTAAATAAATGCGTAAGTAAACACACAAGTCAAACATAACCTATCTGGGGCCCCATAAACCCGATAGGCACACGGAAGAAAACAATAACCCAGCCTGGCCCCCATAAACCAGCGGGACACACAAGAATAATAAATGCATAATCACCAGTGTCTCGAAGTTGTACCAGTATCCAGTAATCACAATAACCAACGGGGCACACCGGCTTGAGCCGACACCAATGGATAATAACAACAGGTCAGACATCGGAATTGAATCGGACACAGTGGGTAATAACAATAGGCCACATATATATCATATCTTCTGGACTCGAACCGAAACTCAGAGAACAATAGTATCATAATCACGGTACCCAGGCTAAACAGGTCAACCGGGTATAATCGGGACAACTAAATCCCGTCACAAGCCTAACAGGTCAGACTAGGGCCTAACTAAGCCCAATAATGTCAAAGTTCCGCCAATCGACTAAAAGGGTAACGGGGCCCACTACCGGATTTCGAAAACAAAGTCTAGGTATACTTGTCTAAATCTGGGCTAAGTTTGTCTTAAGCCTGGACTAAGGTCCAACAATAACATTCCTCAACCAGCAACAACAACAACAATACTATCCGATCCCAAATAGGTCATCTGTGGTGTATCACGAGGATAATGGGCCTGGAATGTATCTGAATACCCCTATCCGACCTAGAAGGTCTAAATCACAGAAAACCACCACCAAGTCTATAATACCATCCCATAACACCAGCACAATAGCATACATATATCACACATAAGCCCAATCTAAGTGTAAAGGAAACCTAGCCTACCTGGTCGCCACCAAATGCCTGGCAAAAGAGTCTGCTATACAAGAGCCTTCCCCTTTCGATAGGCCTCTGACTGCTGCCAAGCTACCAAAATAACAAACTCCAGGTCAAAACATGACTATTGATATCCATATTGCATTAATTCAGAAAATGTCTGAACTGTCCATGTAGGGCCTGCTTGCGGAATCGCAAAATCGAAATCATCACGGCGTCCCAAATCACCCCGTGACCAATAGTCAAAACTAGCATCGCTCAATTTGAGCTCAAAATATAGCTCAAATATCAACACCAATCTTAACAATACCACCAAATAAAAATTCAAATACGCAACTTTAAGCTAAAATTGACCGAAAAACTTACGATATAAGGACGCTATATTATCAACCACGCGATCTCCGAGATTGAATAAATTTATGTAGATAATTAGGGAAGCCACAATTTTCCCATGAGAATATCACTCTCTATACCACTACGGGAAAGTAAACTAAAGTGAAAAGGTGATAAAAGCAAATAAAATCTATTAAGATTTGTAACAGTTTTAAGTCATAAATGATAAGGAAATGTACTAGAGTATTTCACCCATATGACAAAAGAATGTATTGAACACTTTGCTTCCACCTATCACATGCACTATGGTGCTAAAATCCACGTGGGACTAAGGTGTCACACCGTGGTTATCTCAATCTCTTTAGATACATATTCGAAAATTGCGTACGCTCATGGTAAAATAAATACAATATTTTGAATATACCATAATTAATAGAAAATTATTTTTAATAAATTATTTTGACATGTCTAGATTTACTATCTCCGCTTAAAAATATTAATAGGTTACAAAGCTATTATAAAGTAATATAGATATAACATACTAAAGAATTTTATAAATATCAATAACATTTTCGAAAGGTAATTAACTATATTTTTTTACCAAATTCTAATGTAATTTAAATATTTCACAACACGTTCGGTGTTAATAAAATTCTCAAACGAATTGCCCGAAAATTGAACTATCAGTCCCAGCAAGTCATAAACAACTTAGGGCAGTTATAGGAAAGCTCTAATCGCCGAGAACGCACGAAAACAAGGGAAATGACCTGAAAGGTCATTACATAATTGTTATAATATATTATATCTAAACGCATGGTTAGTAGTATATACCTTAACAATCTTCCAGTTTGATGTTTCACTTTTGACAATGGATAGAATACTATATCTTAACACATGGTTTATAGTACATACATTGACAATCTCCCACTTAGACTCTTAACTATGCATTTACAACTTTCACAAATAATTATTTTATATTATTTATCAAAAGGATCTGGCCAAGTTGTTTTCTTATGCAACTTTGTATAGTAGTGCTTTGTCGTAACTAATCGATTAGGTACTAAATCTTCAGATATCCTATCATGAAATACTCCATGAGTGTGAGTTCTATCATGAAATTCTCTCAAGAATAAGCAACAAATCGATCCTTGTTATGATTCTTCCACTACGACTAAGTACTATTGCTATAGTCACACTTTCATGTTCTAGAGTCTTAATATTTTCTTCAAAATCTTTCGGTATTGAAATAATAACGACTTCTTTATGTAGTGTTTTTTGCTCAACATCACTCCCACTACTTTGAGGTAGTAGATTTTTTTATGTCTACTAATGCTTCTCCCACTATTTAAATGCAATGGAATGCCAATTCTGACATGTTGGGTAGATGTTCTTGAATGCCTGAATTTTCAGCTGACTCATTTGTTATTTCTTTGATCACTTCCTATAAAACTAGTTTACTTTTAGGAACATGGTTTATTAAATGATCCTTTTTCTAGAAATCTGGCATTTGTGCTAACAGTTACCTTATTTTCTTTAGGACATTAAAATAAACCTTCTTTCATTCTTTTTGGATATCCAATAAACACATACATTCTTAATTTTAATTTGTCCATGCCTCCCTTTTAGTACGTGTGCTAGACAATTCTATATCCAAACTTTTCACAGACTAGACTTACGTCAAATCTACAGTTCTATAGTTGTCAAAGATACTGACTTGGAAGAAACTAAATTCAGAATGTAATACACAGTTCTTAAGATATATCCCAAAACGAAAAGAAAACAACTATGAATAAGTCAATCATTGATCTTATCATCTCTGTAAGAGTTTATATCTTTTCTCTTTTACACCAATCTATTATAGAGTATCAGGTGTAGACAATTGAAATTTAATCAATCTATCGAATAAGTGATTAATGAACTCTTCAAAGAGGTATTCACCACTACGATCAGATCGCAATGATTTAATATATTTTTCATGATGCTTTTTCATTTGTCTTGAATATCTTGAGTTTATCAAAACATTCAGACTTATGAAGCATCAAATAAATATATTCATAATATGAGTAATCTTTAGTGAATTTTTCACAATACTCAAAATCACCTCTCGTTTGAATGCTCATGTTACCACACTAATCAGAATGGATTAATTCTAACTTATCACTACCTCTCTATTATTTTAAGAGGAAAGGTCTCTTGGTCAATTTTTTTTCCTTCTTAACAGGACTCGCAAGTTGGTAGTGTCTTCACTTTCAATGAACTTTAAAGCTCATTATATTGACCAACCTCAAAGTGCTATCTAAAAAAAATGACATAGACGCTAGTGTACAGATAAGTTTCATTCAATTCTAAAGAATATTTTTCTCTACTGAGACAGATTAATATTTTTTAATTCATGAGAGATATAGCAATAATTAAGAGTCAATGCATCAATGTACAACAAGAGATAATATTTATCAAACTCAATAACTCAAGAATTACAAGAAAAGTAAATTAAGTATCCATCTTTTATTTAGTTAGAAACTAAAATAAATTATTTCTAACATAAGACACATATACAATGCATTATTTAGGTTAATGTCTTATCTCTGTCAAAAGAAATTGTTAAACAGTAATAAGTGGGTTGGTAAAGTCTATAAAGAACTTGAGATATAACATATTAAGCAGATCATAATATATTGAATAACCTGAATAATAAAATTTAGGGCTCATTAAGTATATATGTATTCATGCATCTTGAATAGCCAATCGATGGGATTGGAGAACTACCCATGCAATACATATATACAATGACTGATTATTTACTCCATAAACTTTTGCAAACCTAACTCAGATGGAGAGTTTACTGTTATTTTAAGTCAAGTAAAAATCAACTCTAGTTACATTGATCCAATCATATATTACTCAGTTAAGGAGAGTTAATACAAATTATCAAACTAGCGATTAAATATATAGTAACTTATATTAATTTCATCCGATATGGAGGAAGGTCTAAGCCACCACATGAATACTTCACTACTATTTAATCTCGGTAATTATGGGAAGAATTTCTATCACCTCAAATGACCAAAAATTTATCTAAACCACCTGAATCGTAAAAAAAAAGACATATTTCTTACTGGGTCGGTTTCGATAAATCTACCGAATTTCAGATCAATCAGAGAATTCCTTTTTTTTGAATTTCAAAACCATGATCAATTTGGTTGAAAATGTTGTTTGGTCAAAATAGAATTTAAAATTTTTCCGTTGAGTAATTCTTATCATATATTATCATTAGCATACTAATATACATGAATCAAGAACAAAGAACAAAATTTTAAAATCTATTTACATAATCTCAATGTTATTTTCAAAAAAAAAAAAACATGTCTATGAAATCATTGAATATTAAAATTCAAAACACACCACATAAATGTCCATGCATCTTGAACAACAAATTTCGTTAGAGAAAGAACTATTCATGCAACATATATATGTGATGTCAGATATTCACTCCAATAAATATAGAACAAAAAGCTAACTCAGAAGAAGAGTATATTGTAAAATTAAACAGAGTTAATGTCAATCTCATCATCCTTAATTCCATTGATTCAATCATATATTACTCAGATAGGGAGAGTTAATACAGATTATCAAAATTAAAGATTATATCTAGGGACTTGTATTAATTTCATCCGATATGGAGGAAGGTCTGAGCCAGCACATGAACTTAATACTTCACTAGAATTTAGTCATGAAGACCATAGAGAAAAATCTCTATCACTACTAGATCATAGCCGAGTTATTTTTTCTTGAAAAATAAAATTTATCCAAAACACCTTATATACAACCTCAAAATGTCAAAAAAAATTATTTACTGTGAAATAATGACTAATTTTTACTGGATCGTTCCCGATGAATCTACCGAATCTCAGATCAATCTGAGTTAAGAAAATTATTTATCTCTGACGCTATGATCAAATTCAAATCCAAATGATTTAAGGAAAAATAATCAAATCTAAATCCTTATCATATATCAATTTGTGTTAAATCATCATGTGTAATCACATACCAGATTTAACATAAATAAAACCAATATAAAAGATTAGTTTTTCATACTAAATCATATTTTAATCCGAAAGAACAGCCTAAACCCACCTAAAGGACCTCAAATGTCGAAAAGCAAAGCGATTCACCGTATAACAATGAATATCACTTACTAGATCGTTTTCTATGAACTTACCAAATTTCAGGTCAATTGGAGTCCGCATAAACTCTTTATCTCCAAAATTATAATCAAATTCGGCTTCAAGCGGTTTAACAATCTTTAGAAAAAATAATATATTCTTATCATATACCAATTCATGTCAAGTAATCATGTTCATAATTCAACATAAATGTAACTGATATAAAGAATGTATTTTTTTTCACATTCAAATCAAATTTTAATCCGAAAAACTACCTAAAACCATCTAAACGACCCGGGAATACTAAAAAACAATATTAGCATTCACTAGGTAACTTCCGATGGATCCACCAAATTTTAGGTCAATTAGAGATCGTGAAATCATGATCGCTAAAGCTATAACCAAATACTGGATATAATGATTTTAGGTATAGTTAAGGATTAAATAATCTGATTTAGATTCTTCTTATGAGCATAAGGTATACATTGTGTCAAACACACCACACGTTCTTATAACAAATTGTTCTCTCGATTAATACACTTGAGAATCAAAGATATTATGTTTCTCCTTTTGGGTGAAAACCTCAATATCTCTTCTCATGAATTAGTCAAGTGTTACTAGCGGCGAAAGGTAAATCTTCTTTTAGGTAAATAAACCTTCACCACCATCGTACACTTATTCAAAATAATTTATTTGTGATACATTGAGTATATTCTAATGACTCAAATAAATAGATCACTCTCGTAAATCCTATTAATTAATCATAATTTTCAATTCATGTATTTATATAATCTCTCATGTATAAAACTTTAAGAATTTTCAGTGATTTCAAATAAATAAATCATTTAAGTGACAACTATTTATTAATCACAAAGTCCTTAATCTTATACAACATTATATAATGTGAGAAAAAATTACTCGTAATTTAAGTCCTTTTAAGACACATGGTCCAACACTTGATCTAACAAGATTTCTGTGAGACAAGGATGACTGGGTTTCATCACTTTAATCAACAGTGTTTTATCTTTATAGCTTCTGCCCTTGTGTGCCTGCTATTTTTATTTTTTTAAAAAAAATAAATCAAACCACAATGGGTAAGAAAAAATTCCATCAGATGTACTACTTTGTATTCCTCCGCAGCTAGGAAATTCATTCCCTGTTCCATTTTCTTCTTTCCTTTTCCATTTGAATCAATTAAATAAAAAGCAACAATGGCCTTTTATAAAACTGAACCATCAAGCAAAGCTTTTAAAAAAAATTCTCAGAGAATAACGAAGCACCAATTTTGGTTATCATCGTAACTGAAAATCCGACGGAAAACAAAGGTATCTTTCGAGGAATTTCACATGTGTCAAACAACAAATCCATCCAAGACAACGGCAACCAAACAATGTTAAGGTATTTTACCGCCTTTACAACTTTAATGGAATTGATCTGTTTCGAAACATGTCAATCATGAATCATATATATGATCGAAAATATATATATTTCATCAAGGTTATCTATTTAGGTGTAAGTGTGGCTCTTGATGCCAATTGTTAGAAAACATATGCACAACGGAAGCATTTCAGAAATATACTACTTACATGACTAATAGATAACACATAGTTTATGCTAGAACACATACAATATGATAGATCACATAAACTCACTGAAATTTAATTCGATAAATACTTCTTGAAGCGTGAACACATATCATCAAGCAAGTCTTTCTGAACGTGGATCATCAAGTAAGTCTGATTTCGATTCTGCAGTCTTCTGTAGTGATCCCAAATTAACAGCCGAACTCTTTCAATACTTGGGTGGACAAGTATGGACTAGAAAACTGATCATCTTTATAGGTCAGGAGAATCCCTACTTATAGAGATACTTTTCCTAGTCCAAAAAGGAGAGCAAAAACCCATTTGTTTTCTAACAAAAAAACAACGCTTGGTTTCTTTCTTTTCCCCTAGAAAAAAGGATTCCGAGTTCTAGTTAAATATGGGTACTGCAGGGACCACAAAATTAATTACTGAGGCTCCCTATTACGGAAATAATTTAAAATTCTAATTTTGATTTGAATTATTCTTACCATAATAAATTACAAATCACTCCACTAGAAATTCGTAATTGCACTCCTCTATTATATTGTGAAATTTCCCATTAAACACTTATGTTATTCCCCATGTTAAGATTACAGATACTAATCAATAAATTAAATTACTAACGAATTCAATCTAATGATTAATTTCCTTTAGAGCACTGCTTAACTTATTTCATGTGTCAGATTCATATAATCCACTTGCAAGATTTGACACAAAGAAAACTTATAAGCTTCTCAAAAAGGCATATCATCAATCTCTATACCGAGACATGGATTCTATCAACTAACTTATTATTTCATCAATATATATTATTATCATCAATCTACCAGGCATATTGACCCATCTTAGGATCTCACCTTTTAATAAATCAAAACGATAATTCATAAGTACAGCTCATAATAGTTATATAAAGAGTGAGAATATAAGTACATTAATAGTTTAGAGAATATGTTTTTTGCCAGTCAGTATAAAACAACTATCTCTGCTCGATCCCTTTCAATATATATAAAATGCACTAGCACAAGAAGTCGAAACTACACCGTTTCCATAATCAAGATAAATTACTTTTAATCTTGTGCTACAATCACACCGATGGCTTCTCCAAATTCCATTTTAGATTGTGAACAAAATTCTTTATACTTATAAGAACCGATGATTTAATTCTCTGTGTATAAGCTAAAACTCTATATACTAAATCATCTACTATATAAGTAAGCGGACATATAAACGAATACATGATCTATTAGATCTTATTAAAATTGATTTAACAATTGTTCTATAGTAAATACTATATCTAAACACATGATCAATAGTATATATACCATGATTAATAGTATATATCCCAATAATAGGGTCATATTAGTTTTTGGATAGGTTTTTCAAATTTGTTTAATCAATTAAATGGGGACCAATAGGAAGGTGACACTTCATTAATGATTTTTTTTTAATTTAATAATGGGTCTGTTAAGTAAAAGGGTATTTTAGAGTCCAAAGATGAATATGAAAGACATTATAGAGTTAAAAAATAAATATGAAAAACATTATAGAGCCAAAAATAAATAAAAAGTATTTTTACATTATTTTCAATAAATGAAAGGCAATTTAGACCTTTCCGATTTAAGTTTGTTCCACAAAAAGAAGGTCTAAAGCGGAAAACATCAATCATGTTTTATTATTATAATATATATATATATATATATATATATATATATATATATATATATATAAAGAGGTACAGAGAAAATCATAAGAAAGCAGTGGATGAAAGTGGGGTTTGTTACTAAGAAAAACAAATCCATGTGAAAAGGTGAAAGCGATAGGAGATGGGGGGACAAGGTCAATGCAAGTCGCTTTCCTCTGCCTAATAATTGGTCCCACTCACTCATTAATACTTTCTAATGCTTACTGTCACATTTACTACAAACTCATCTTCATCATTCCATCTATTCATTGTTCCACCAATTAAGTTCTTCAAACTAGGGACTTATTACTCAAGTTCATTTTATTTGGCTAATATTAATTTGACATAATTCTCAAAAAAGTTAAAAATATATTTTACTAAATTAATTTTATTAATAATATTTTTAAAATTTTAAATTTGATTACTACTCTTTCATATAGTTATTTAATGCTAAGTGTAATATAAAAAAAAATAGTAATAATATATTTTTGATTTGCTAAAAACAAATAAAAGAAAATTTTATTTTTAATATAGGGGCAAAACAAAATGAAATGTATGAAGTACTATGTCGTTCATTTTCAATTTGTTTCTCTTTTTAAAATAATGTCATTTTTTTATATTTAGTAAATTTTACATCCTGTATCCTACACTGCAAGTACATTTAAAATTAGAAGATCTAAAAGATGTTTTGATACCTTACACACATTATTAGGGTGGATAAATTTGTAGCTTCAACTAAAATTTAATCTCAACCTTAATCCTGCATATCCCACTTTTTCTCATCCAACGTAAGTACATTATTTTATCCCACCTTTCAAATGGAATAAATTTATTCTAAAATTATAATTTCGGGATAATTTTGTCCTCAAACCAAACAACCACTATATTCTTTATACATTATTAATTTGAATAAATCTGAAGTTTTTTTTTTGGTTTCTCACTTGGTGTCTGGTACCCATCCGGATCGCGCACTGCAGAGCTTATTCTGAGATTGACGCTCCCAATAGAATTTTCTCTATATTTAGGGCTCGAACCCGAAACCTCTGGTTAAGAATGAAGTAGTCTCACCACTAGACCACAATCCATGTTGGTGAATAAATCTAAAGTTGATTTAACTAAACTATGGCAAACCAATAATTCCTCATTAAATGCCAAGTACCCCCCTGTTACACTGCGAAAGTTAATATCAAGTCGCATCTTATCTTATACAGTTCACAAATCCTGATAGGATTCAAATTCATGATTCAAATCTTCATACTCCACGTACCACGGCGGTCAAGTTGGCTTACATAACTGGTACATACAGTTGTAATTTTTTATTTTATTTAGACATCTCAATTAGATCTTTGGCTGGAGATTTTAATAACTAAGTTGGTTAACTATCTGAACCTTCACCCTGTTGGTGAATGTTCGTTTCTCTACTTTGTAATCCTCTTTCCATATCTCTATATAATAATTTTTTTTTTTTTTTTAATAAAAAGGCCCCTTAGTCTTGTGTGTAAAATATGTATATTCGATGAAATTCATAGTTAGTTGGTTGTTGGTATTAATTACACTCCTCCAATTGGGACAAAATTAAACTGGATAAACATTTCATAGGATACTTTTGATGCTAAGTTGTAGTCCATGATGTAGATTTAATTCATGATCACATCATTGCCTTCAGTTCTCTCCAACTGCTAATTAATACTCCCTCTAATTCAAAATAATTGAATTATTGAAGTAATATACACCTCTTAAGAAAAATATTTAAGGACATAAATTTAAGATTAGTTTTCACTATTACCCTTTTGATTATCCAAATTATTCTCCTAGAAAAATGTAAAGTAATTAAGAACATCATTAAAAGAAAGGGTAAATAAGGAAAAAGGTCCAAACAATTTTCTTAAACTTTGAACAATTCACTTATTTTGAACTATAAAAAAAGTCTCAATAATTTATTTAATATGGAATGGAGGAAGTATCTTCTTTACATACTGAGTTATTAAATGCAGAAGCGGACGGGACTTGCAATTGTCATGCCTTAAAGATTACATTTATTTAGTGCCTTATCCATGTTACAACTCACAACTATGCAAAGTCCTTTTCCTATTCTTTTTTTTTTCCCCTAAAAGAGAAATAAGGGATGTAGATAATAAAATATGAGTTCATTCAAACTCAATAATTTTAGCTTGGACTAATATACATGCACTAAACAAGCTAAGTACTACACTGAACCCCCATCAAAAAATTAAATAAGCTGCGATATATTGCCAAACTTGAACCAGTAACATTAAATTTTTTGATCCACCTATCTAGTTTGAGCTTTGCCCTTCGAATCAACTAGGCCTCTTTATTATATATATTGTACTCTCTTTTTTTTTTTTTTAGGCTTTTGGTTAATGCAAAACTAAAAGGTGTGTATTCCCAGGAAGTGGGGAAAAAGAATCAAAATAAGAGCTGGAGGCTTGCATACACCTGTATTTCACGCATATCATCATTATGGGCTTCCAAGCCATAAAGGAATATGGCAAATGGTTTGATCTTTATACCAAAGATACCATACTCTCTATTATTGTACTTTTCACTTCTTTTTTCTTGCTTTTTCATGTGAGTTGTAAAGGGATAGAATTGGATAGGTGTTGAGGGTAAGCAAGAATCTTAATTATGAGCTCTAATTATGTTGAGATTAATTAACAAGAAGTACTTTTGCTCCATATATCCATAATGTCTATGAAGATTCTGTGTGTGCCTCTTTGATATACTAGAATTTAAATGGCCAGCATTCAACTTTGAGGCAGAGAAGTTGGTGGGAGAATCAATTCTTTGCTGTTTGTTGATGTGGCAGTACATAAATCATAAAAGCTTTGGGCTTTATGATTTGTCAATTCTTCATTTGTAAAATAAATAAATTAATTCTTTTCCATACATTTGAAGGTGAATATAATTCCCACGCATTATGAATCAAATCACTTTTGTCTCCAAACACGTAAGTAACACATTTCAAGTTGTTGGCTTGCCAGGTGACCTCTTCGAATGATACTCATACTTGGACATCAACATGATTAGACAGAAACGTAGTTAATAATCATAACACCAACGAAGTGGATAACCACTTCTTTGGCTACTCATCATAATTGGACAATTCATGTGGTAATTAAATGGTCGCTGATGAAGAAATAGGCATTACATTGTTGGAGTCACATCTAGGGTTTTTAATTGAAAGAGAAGAATCAATTTGGTCCTTGCTGAATTGGGTATTCTTATCTCATTTTGGGCTTCAAATTGGACTTCTGGGTTGCTGCTTATACATAGGCCTATTTGTTATCTTCAACAGACAAGACCCATTTTGTACATAGTATTCCCCCTTGTAATTATTCCTTTAGAATTTTCCTCATCATTAGCTGAAAGTTGTTATTAGTTGTACAAACTAGAATTAGACATCGGTCCAGTTAGTTACAAATAGATGCTCCTTTACTTGTATAAATATAGCTCAAATGTACAGTGCAATTCATTTTTCAGAAATACAAGGAAATTTTTATACTGTTCTTCTTTTATTTTGTCATGGTATCAGAGCAATGTCGTTTTTGAGTCCCTATTTTCTGCTTCTTCTTCTTTGATTGTCTTCTTGATTGTTTTCAGAAAAATGTCTACTAATGAATCACCCATTGTTGTTATCACACTACCATCTAAAAGAAGTTATAAAATCCCTACAAATGATGTGGTGGATTCTTCACATGCTCTCTATACACCCTTCTGATTATCCAGGTATGAACCTTTTTTCCATCATCTTTGATGGGAGAAGCTATGGTGGCTGGAGAAGGACAGTTGTCATAGCTCTTTCAGCTAAGAACAAGCTGGGATTCACTAATGGATCTCTAGCTTATCCTAGTGCTAATATAGTTCTTCAAAAAGCTTGATCAAGATGCAATGATATGGTCTTGTCCTGGTTTATAAACTCTCTTTCAAAAGAAATTGTTGAGTCTGTTTTGTACTCCAAAAGTATCAAAAGTCTTGTGGTCTGACCTGGAAGATAGATTTGGTCAGACTAATGGTGCTAAATTATTTCAGCTCAAAAAGAATTAAGTGCAGTAGTTCAAGGAAATTCTAGCATTTCTAGTTACTTCACAAAATGAAGAGTCTATGGGATTAGTTAGAAGCATTAAGCACCTTTTCTGCTTGTAATTGTGAGTGTGTCTGTGGAGCAAAAGAGAAAGGTGCAAAAGCTCATCAAGATGAAAGACTCCTTCAGTTTCTCCTGGGTCTAAATGACACTTTCATAAGAGTTAGAAGCAATATTTTATTGTCTTCCCCTATTCCTTCTATTGGACATGCTTACTCTCTTGTTATTCAAGATGGAAAACAAAGAGAAATTCATGCTTCTTCTATTTATCCAGGAGAATCTGCTTCTTTTCTTGTTGGTAATGTTGGTGAGAGAAGGTTTAATGAATACAAATTACAACAAGGAACCCCTCTTAAGAAAAATTCTCTGGTTTGTAACTATTGTAAGAAGATAGGTCATACTATTGATCATTGCTATAAGGTTCATGGTTTCCCACCTGATTTTAAGTTCACTAAGGGCCCATTTGGTCAAGTGAGATGAAATCATTTTTTTGAAATCATGATATGAAATTATATGAGATGAAGTTGAAGTTTTGTTTGGACATACAATTTGGGATTTTAAGTTGTATTTTATCTTATAAATAAAAAAATCTCATAAGTTGTGAAAACTATTAAAATTGCCCCAATTCTTTATACAATCTTACCAAATAAGTAAAAGTTCATAACAAAAGTATAATACACTATCACAAAAATATTTTTTAAAAATCTAATATTTATTGATCAGATGATAAATTTGGTGAATAATAAAGGATAAAGTATGAGTTGATTTGAAGTAATTATAAATTTTGTAGGCGTTTGGCCATGAAAATAAAAAAAATTAGAGTTGGAGTCGGAGTCGGAGTTGGAGTTGGAGTTGGAGTTGAAGTTGGAGTCGGAGTTGTGTTTGGTCATATCTTTTTGGAGATATTTTTTTAACTATAAAGGTGAAGTTGAAATTAGAAAAAGGTGAAAACAAGTTAAGACTTGTTTTCACTTTTCTAAATAGAACTTCAAGTTGTATTTGAAGTTTTTATGGCCAAACATCATTTTTTAATAAAATGAAAAGATTTTCTGAAAAAAGTGGATATTTCTCATGAATAAAGGGGGCTCTATGTTGGTGAGTGTAATGATTAAATGAGATATAAATGGTTTAAAGATTAGTAAAAGTAATAATATGAACAATAAATTTTATTTACATATGAAATAAATGGTTAGTAAATATAAATGGTGGGGTTCTTTTTACAAAATATAAACTTGTGGGTTAATTTTTATATTTGAAAAATCTCAAATCATGATTTAAAATTCCCAAATCATGCTTTTTAGAGAATTTGAGATTTCATATCATGAGATGAAGTCGCATGACCAAATGCTGATTTCATCTCATGATTTCATATCATAGACATGAAATCGCATGTCCAAATGCCTACTAAGTCTAAGAGGTATCAAAGGGTCCTGTTGCAAAAAATATTTTCAATACTGGAGAAGGTTCTCAAAAGGGAATGGAAACTACATCTGACCCTAATTCATTAAGTTAGGAGAATGTTGCACAACTTTTGAAGCTATTGCAGAAACTTAATCAGAAAAATGCAGGATCTGGAAATGCTACTACTAATAGCACTTGTGTTGGTATAACTCAGTTCTTTAATTCTTATTCCTGCTTGATTAAAGTTGATAGTTACTCTTGGATATTAGACACTGGTGCATCTGAGCATATGACATTTGATAAAAAAAAAAATTAATAATCTAAATCTTTTCCCTACTCCTATTGTGGTAACTCTTCCTATTTCTCATAAAGTTAAAGTTACTCACTCAGGTTCAGTTCATTTTTTGTCAAATCTGATTTTGCAAAATATCTTGTATATTTCTTCCTTCAAGTTCAGTCTTATATCTATTTACAAGTTATGTAGAGATCTTTATAAATATGTGCTTTTTACCCCTAACTCTTGCTTCATGTTGCAGGGCCCTTACATGAAGAGACTTTAGGTGCTTGGTAAAGAGAAAGGAGGTCTATACATTTTCAAGTCCGTTCAACCTGAAGTTTCTACACAGAGTCCTACCAACGCTAGTTCTATTAGTCTATCTGTTTCTAATTCTGTAGGAGATGTCTTTACTTCTTGTTCCAGTTATTTCAATTTCAATGTAAAAGACAAGTTATGGCGCTATAGATTAGGCCATATTCGAGTGAATACTATGAAGAAAATATTTTTATATTCTGCTTGTTGTTCAACATCTTCTTCTACTTGTATTATTTGTCCTATGAAAAGGCAATCCAAATTATCTTTTCCTTCTAGTACTATTTCTACTGCGTTTGTTTTTGAATTAATGCATGTCACTTGAGGTCCTTACAAATCTACTACACATGATGGTTTTAAATATTTCTTAACAATAGTTGCTGATTTTAGTAGAGCAACTTGGACTCATCTACTTAGCACCAAAGCAAATGCTTTTGTTGTCCTTAAATCATCTCTTTCTATGATAGAAATTCAGTTTAACTCTTCAGTAAAAAATTATCAGAACAGATAATGCTTTTGAACTAGGTGGTGGTGCAGTTCAAAGACATTTTTTTTCTTCCAAAGGAATAATCCATCAAACTACTTGTGTTCACACTCCACAATAAAATGGAATAGTGGAGAGGAAACACAAGCTCTTGTTGGAAACATCCAGAGCACTATTATATCAGTCTTATCTTCCCATTTTTTATTGGGGTGAATGCCTTTTAATAGCTACCTATTCGATAAATAGGTTTCGTTCTAGTGTTTTGCATTCAAAAACTCCCTTTGAGGTTCTTTTCAAAACTAAACCATCCTATTCTCACTTAAAATATTTTGGTTGCCTTTGTTTTGTTCCTACTCTTCCTACACATAGGACTAAATTTGATCACAAGGCTTCTTCTTGTATATTTATAGGATATCCTTATGGAAAGAAAGGATACAAAGTATTGAATCTACAAACAAAGAAAATTTCATTCTCTAGAAATGTAGTATTTCATGAAGAATATTTCCCTTTTTTTTCACTTTCTGATTCTTCTCCTACTATTTTTCCTCTTCACAGTCCAGTTTTTACTGATGTGTCTCCTATGTTTACTCCTGTTTTCTCTGATGATTTTGTCCATAATGATTTATCTTCCCCTTTACCCTCCTCAACTACTGAATCTCTTATTTTTTTTTTCTACTTCACCTCTTAGTGTACCTTCACCCCTACATGTTGTGCATTCTATTCTCAAAAAGTCTTCTAAAGTTTATAGAAAATCAGATTATTTAGAGGATTATATTTGTAATGCACCTCATCCCACAAATGTAACTTTTACTTGTTTCTTTAGTCCTGTTACTCCAGAGACTTTATCTTTTACTGTCTTATTTACAAAAAATTAGGTCATTCTCAATTCCACTACTAATATTTAGGAACCTATTAGCTATAATCAGGTAGCACATCATCCTAGCTGGCAGGAGGCCATGGATAAAGAACTTGCTGCATTGAAACTCAACAATACTTGGGATGTAGTTGTTTTATCTAAGGGTAAGAAAGCTTTGCCTTCTAAATGGGTTTTAAAAGTCAAACAACACTCTGATGGTAGTCTTGAGAGACTAAAAGCAAGATTAGTTATTAGAGGTGATGTACAGAGGGAGGGAGACGATTACAATGAAACCTTTTCACCTATAGTCACGATGACTACAGTAAGGTGTATTCTAGCTACTGCTATTAAGAATGGATTGGGTCTTTTCCAATTAGATGTCAACAATGCATTTCTGCATGGTGACTTAGATAAGGAAGTTTATATGAGGTTTCTTGCTGGTCTTACACCTACTACTCCTAATCATGTTTCTTTGCTTAAGAAGTCCATTTATGGACTCAAACAAGTATCCAGGCAATGGTATGCTAAACTCACTTCAGCACTTAATTTTAAAAGATTTAGACATTCTCTAAATGATTATTCTCTTTTTGTTAAAAAAATTGGTTCTTCCATTTCTATTGTTGCTTTGTATGTAGATGACATAGTGTTAACAGGCAACAATAAGGCTGAATTACAGTCTTTGAAGTCATTTTTGGATACAAAATTAAAGACCTTGGGCATTTGCATTTTTTTCTTGTTATGGAGGTTGTCAGGGAATCTAATGATCTGATTGTTTCCCAAAGGAAATTCACATTAGATTTACTCCAAGAATTTGATTCATTATATTTGACCCCTGTTTCTTTCCCTTTGGATCCTACTGTCAAATTATTAGCAAATCATGGGCCTCCTATTCCTAATCCTACTCTATATATCGACATTTACTGGGTAAACTCAACTACCTGTGCCATATGAGGACAGATCTCTCCTTCACTAGACAACACCTTAGTCAATATATGCAAGACCCTCATGAACCTCATCTTGCTGCAACTTTGAGGGTACTTCATTATTTGCTCAAGTATCCTGGCCTTGGTCTTTTCATCTCTGTTTCTTCTTCCTTTAAGCTCTTGGTTTTTTGTGATTCCAACTAGGGTACCTGTCCGGATTCATAAAATTAGTTAGTGGCTATTACATATCGCTTGGATCCTCTCCTATTTTGTGGAAATCTAAAAAATAGGCATTTATTTCTCTCAATTCAGCTGAAGCTGAGTATCGATCCATTGCAGAGCTTACCTAGTTAGTCCGTCTATTTGAAGATCTGTTTGTTTCTATTCCTTTGTTGGTGCCTCTTCTTTTATACAGTCTTGCTGCGATTCACATCGCCAAAAACCCTGTCTTTCATGAACGGACGAAGCATGTTGAGATCGACTGCTATTTTGTCCGTCAACAGTATCTAACCGGCTTAATCTATTTATCCTATGTCAAATCTTCTTCTCAACTCGCTGACATCTTCACTAAGCCTCTTACTGGTCCCATACATCATCATCTTTTAGGCAAGTTAGGTGTTTCATCCTCCCCTTCAATTTGAGGGGGAGTGTTGGAGTTCACATCTAGGGTTTCTAATTGAAAGAGAAGAATCGATTTGGTCCTTGCTGAATTGGGTATTCTTATCTCATTTTGGGCTTCAAATTGAACTTCCCGGTTGATGCTTATATATAGGCCTATTTGTTGTCTTCAATAGACAAGGCCCATTTTGTACATAGTATTCCTCCTTGTAATTATTCCCTTAGGATTTTTCTCATCATTAGCTGAAAGTTGTTATTAGTTGTAAAAATTAGAATTAGACACCTGTCCAGTTAGTTACAAATAAATGCTCCTTTACTTGAATAAATATAGCTCAAGTACAGTGTAATTTATTTTTCAGAAATACAAGGAAATTTTTATACTGTTCTTCTTTTATTTTGTCATACATAGACAAATATGTGCAGGGGCATTTTTATTATTAGCCAAATGTGTTAATTATAATTTATAGGTCGATTAACCGTAAAGTCAAGTTAGTTAGTGTGTTAAGTCTTTGATATATTAGCAATTGTACTCTTCTCAGTTGAATCAATCAAATTCAGTTTCTTCATAAATAGATATTTTCTCTTCATGCTTTTTTCTCTGATCCATTCTCTTCTTGCATGAACTTTCCTTTTTTTAATTTCTTCCTCAGTAATTGGAGAAATAAAGATTGTATATGATGTGCACAAAAATTGTATAATTGTTATATAGAATATGTATATGTATAAGATTTCTGTAGAAACTGTTTAATTATTTGTATAAAATATGTATTTGTATAATATTTCTATAGAAACTATATAATTGTTGTATAAAATATATATCTAAATAATTATTGCAGCTAATGATTGTATAGAATGTGTATAGAAACTGTATCATTATTGTACAGAATATGTATCTGTATATTATGTGTATAGAAATTATATTATTGTTGTGTAGAATATGAATTTGTATAGGATATGTATAAAAATTGTATCATTATTGTATAAAAATGTATCTATCACAATTGTATATGTATAAAAAAAATGCATCGTTGTTGTATGTAAATGTATATGCTTCTTATATACTTCAACTGAGCTAGAACATTATCATTTGGATGTTTTAAAATATATAAAGTGTATAATAATTGTATTTATCTTATAATATATATCATTGTATGATTAGTGTGTGTGTAAATATATATATCATTATATTTTAATTATACATTTATTACACACAAATTATACAAAAAAAAATTAGCATGAAAGTTTGAATTTTTTCTATTCTAACTATCTCCACTCCATTGGAAAATTAAGAAAAACGACAAACTTGTACTTGATTGTGTTAAGAGAATTTTACGATACAGAGCATATGTTACATAGTTAATTATAGAAGTGACATAATTGTTGCATTATTTTATAAATAGCCATTTTATATCATTTTTAGCATATACATAAAAATCTGCATAATTCTTAATAAAATAAATATTTAAAGAAAGTTGCACAAAATTAGGGACTCATATTTATACCTTCTTTATTTTAATAGCCTTAATTCTCTCTCCCGTAATTATTAATAACATATGATAAATATTTAAAGGAGGTTGCTAAATTAGAGCCTAATTTTTATATATTATTCTTTATTTATATTGTCCAAGTTCTGTCTTCTATAATCAATAATCAATTCCCTTATTGTAGCCTATTTTTCAGAGTTCTAAGAGTGATTCTTTTTATCCTTAATTATATGACTAGATTATCCATAATACAATATACACATACATAGAATATATCACATATTTCATGAAAAATTAAAGAATTGGGCCAGGCATGCTGCCCGCTGCTGCAGCGGTAGGCGGTCGCTGCAGCAGTACTTGGGCAGTAGCCAGTCCAAGTTTTATTAAAAACTCTCTTTTCAGTTGAGCTTCCTTAGGTCGTCCTCTTCCTTCAAAAACACCCAAAATAAAACTACCACCTAGAATAATGAGATTTTAGAGGCCACGCTTCATGAGCGCAATTTTGAGGCGTACCCGATGGGATTCTGACATGAGAAGAGTCCAGGCGCATGTGGTACAACTCTCCACCCCCCGTAGCAATATAATTCATCTACAAGGTAGGTTATGGTTAAATTGTAGTAGACTTGAGCTAGAAGAATGTAATAATGATAGTAATATCAGGAGTTTTCATGTCTTAGGCCTTCGGGCACGAAGTTTGGATAGATGGAATGACAATAACCGGATTAAGCTTAAATGTGATATTTGAATTGTTATATTATTAAGATGGTGCATTCCTACTTGTCTTGAAAGTATAGTTCAGTATGAATTAGAGTTTGTCGGAGGATTACCAGGGTATTAATGGGTTAGTAAGATAGAAAGGACGACCGACGAATAAAGAGAGAGTAAATTAGGGATAAGGTAGTTTGCTTGTGGGATTCCAGAAATCTAGTGAAGTTGTTTGGGAATGGTGGAGAGAGTGTAATTACAGGGCATAAATATAATAGTAGACTAGTGGGGTATATAAAATCTGTAGGAGTAAACTTATGTGGTTGTAATTGATTGGGTGAAAGTTTAGGAATGGTGGTCGGATAAGTGGAAGGAAGCTAGATAGGGGCTGGCTAGGGTTTGGTATGGAGGTTGTCAAATGATAGGGGTGTAAAAGTCTTAGGGCCACGCTTAATATTTTGGTGCTGGGGTGTTAGGTAGAGATATGAGTGACGACTTAAGAGTGTGAGCGGACATTGATAAGAAAGAGTTGTTGGGCGTCATCCGAGCGGGGTTCTCTATGCATCCACATATATGTTTATAGAAGTCCCAGATATGTAAAAATATAAGAAAATGCTATAATGATCTTCGGTGTTTTGAGAATTATTAATGATAGCAAAAGACTGGCTTGACTCTTTGCTTGTATGTGAATTGAGTGTTCATGATTTCCTCATGCACTACTTGTGATTTGATGATACTGAAGTTGATATATTGATGATGGTGAGACGAGAATGTGATGATGTGATCTTATTGATGATGATATTGAGATCATATTGTTACATGGATGATGTTGTGATGATGATGAAGTGAAGGTGAGATGATGGTGATGGTGATGTGATGATGATGAGATGGTACATACATATTGCATGCATGCATTCATTAAACTTTGTGGCGTGCCTATATGTGTATGTTGTGGTGGACTTGATTGTGGAAAATCTGCTTAATAAAATTGACTTATTATTCATCTGTTTATCTCTGGGAAGGAAGATGGGTGTTTATACTTAGTTGTTTTTAAGTTATAAAGTGATGGGGGTAATAAGGCTACCCGGTCTAATACCTTTGGTATGTTAGAATAGTAAAGTCTGTAGACTGTCTGTAATTGTGGGAGGTAGAATCACAGGATTAAGAAAGGGAGATAAGATAAAATAAGACTTAGGAGTTATAAAGAAGGATGGATTTTTAAAAGTACAAAGATACATAAAAATGTTAAATGACGGGTAGGTCACAGAGATGCTAAATGTTGTATGAAAAAGGGATTTAGTAACCAGAACTTTACTTGATGTCATGATTTTCTTCCTATTTATTACTATTTTTATTTGTTTCTAATCCTGGTTGGCCGATGATACCTACCAGTATGTGTGGTTGTACTGATACTATAATTACTATACTTCCTTTTGGGGGTATAGTCATGTTACAGGTCAGCTGGGATTTCTATAGAAGCGTAGGTGATGACTCTTCAAAAACTCCTATCCTTTTACTCTTACATGGAATTTGTGTCCTGGATTTTCCTGTTCCTTGTTTAGTGCTCTTGTACCGGTTTAGATTAGATTTTGGGGCATCACTGCTTATTATATTCCACATTGTTTTTACTTATCAATTTATTGAACAGAAATTAATTTATGATTAAAGGATTCTTCTTGCTTTTTTAAAAGAGTTTTATTTAACTTTCTGATTAATTGAATGGTTGGATAGTAAGGGTTCTTCTATCTAGGATGGAGTAGGGTAGATGCCCGCACGATCCGTGATTTGGATTGTGACAAGATGGTATCAGAGTTCAGGTTACCGGTCTCCCAATATAAGAGCAAATGTCTAGTAGAGTCTTACGGATTGGTGTGTTGATGTCCACATCGAATCTGTTGGAAGATATAAGGCATCTAGGAAGTTAGTTTCACTTTCTTCTCTCCCAATTATGCTAATTAAGTATTGTCTCCCCTAGTTGAGTCCAATTGATATCTAGCAGATTCCAATTGATACCTCAACCATCATAATTGGGATTAGTTGGTCCAAATTGGTATCTCGAAGGTGTTTGAAAGACTACAATAGTAGCATTCTAGCCGGTAGAGATCAATAGGAGGCGTAGAATTCTAATTTTTATGGTATGAATTATTTTTGATGTAGGGAATGTTGTAACTGTTAGTACAATTAGTAAGTGTAACTCTTCTATTAGTTGATCAGTTATGCTTATTAGTAATATACCTGTGCCTTAAAACGTTTGATGTATTATGATAGCATGCTACATGTATTTCTTATGTGAATTTTACCAAATGGATTATATTATTGCTTAATTGTGTGGATGTCTGAACTCCTTAAGTCTAAGTGATTAGTGTGTTTGATTTGGAATGAATTATTGCAATAGGACCTCAGGAATCATAAGGGTCGGGTGTGATCTCGTGGTGTATCTTCATTTTCGTGATTTGATACATGTCTCATTTCCCCGTGATTTGAAATATTCCATAATTTCCATCTGAATCCTGATGTAGTACTGAGGTGCCTTGGTGTTTTATGGGGAAGTATTATGTGGGTTAGTTACTTGGGATAGGTAGAAGGGAGAATTGTTGGTGTATTTAATTGAGTTGAGGGACTAGTACTACATTAACAATAACTTAGATTTACAAATTTAAGCGTTTGACTTTTTAAAATTTCCTAGACATGAGAGATAAAAGTAGTAAAAGTTTTCGCGGGATAGCATCATGTGAGGAAATACCTGGGGCTGGGTGGAAATAGGAGCCACTGATACGTACCGCTGTAGCGATGCCACCACAACGACTCTTTGTTATTTTTACAATAATGGTACTTTTTGCCACTGTAGGGAAAAATCCACCGCTGCAGCGGCTCCCAGACAGTAAACTGCCAGGGTTCTCCCCTATTTTGTGATTTTGCATTCTTGTAAAAATGACCCTATGTTTGCAATATTTAAAGGTAGAAATCAATTCCAAAATTCATAGCAAGCTAAGTTTTGTTACTAAGGAAGCGATATAAATAATGGCCTAATGGTGGTAGAAAATAAAGATAATAGTAATTGTTTGATACATGTCCCAAACGGGGAAACCCAAAAACAAAAAATAGCAATAAAATAAGAGGGGGGAATCTAGCTGGTGGAATCATCTCCGAGGCTTGAGGAATCGAAGACCTCCTCCTCCATTCCGCTAAAGAATGAGAACTCCTCCACATCCTTCTTTGACATCTTTGGGAGTTTCTTGGTGGGGGAGGCACACTTGAACATCACCTGTACAACCTTCCACATCCTAACCAACATACGATCCTAGGAGCGTCACTTCTTCTTCTCTTCATCTAGCTTCTTTCAAAGCTCTGCATAGGCTCGGGTCAAGTCTAGTGGGGCAGTAGAGATCGAAGGAACCAAACCTGGTGGAGGAAACTGAGTCCTCTTCAAGTAACCTTGCATAACAGCAAGGTCGGCCTCCTAACCACTGAGAGATATGGAAGCCTGAGTGGAAGGGGTGCTATACTCTTCTCCTCCTCTGGCTCTGCTACTCTCACCCTCTTTTCCTACTTTTCTTTTCTTTTCTATTGCTTCTCATGAGCCCCTATCCCTTAGGGGGTTGAAATTTTACACTACACTCCTCTAATATGTCATGAACCTCCTTGGGCACATCCACCCTCTTGCACAGCTTGGTAATCAGGGAGGGTAAGAAAACTCGTAGACCTCTCCCTAGTATAGAAATGTCGACACTTATCTACAATTTGTGCCCCCACATTCACCTCAATACATGAGAGAACACAAGCCATAACCATATCCCGATGGAAGGTCAAATCAGTCATATTTCCCAAAGAATGAATCCTCCGGGATACTAGTTGCATCCATACCCGAGGCCTCGCCAAAAAATAAGTACTCTTGGTCCCCTTGAGGTTGGACCACTTCACCTTACCCTCATGACCATTCAGCGCCAATACCCTATTTGCCCACTTTAAATCTGACTCTCTGACTTTAGTCTCAAAAGCGGAATTGGAGGGGTTTAGGACTCCAGAGCATCATTGATGGTGGCAGCATCCATCAGGATGTCCTTTCTCCAAATGCGAATGGTGGGGAGGGGTACCGACCACTCCACAGTTAGAATTATGGCATAAAACTCCCAGACTATGTACAGGTTACTCTCAGGTACGGGCTCCATTAGCATCTCCCATCCGAAGGTCTTCAACTAGTTATAAAAATCTGGTGCCTCATCCTCCATGTTTTTCATCATAAAACCCCTCTCATGGAGGAAACCCCTATTTTGTTTCCCCTCCTCATAATTATCACAGTTGTGGAGTTGGAAAATCTTTGGTATTGAGGTTGGTATTACATGGTAGTCCTACGAATATTACAAATATAGTGTTAGAAACCAAGTTGGGATACCACGGGGGAAAGGAAGAGCAAAACTTGGAACTACTGCCAGGTGTCGTTGCAGCGGGAACCAACCGCTGCAGTGGTATCATCGTCTCCAACAATCCCAACCTCCCTTCTATGGCAAATTTTTGACTTTTCTCCATATTTTTGAGTTATAATCATAGATCAGGCTTGGTAAAGTTCGTTTGAATGTTTCTACACTAAAATGGAGGTGATTAACACCCAAAATCAAGACCAAATTATCCAAAATTGTTAGAAAGGGTGACCCTTCATCTCCCCTCCCCCCTTCCACGTCCCAAAATCACCATGAACGTTGTCAATCTTACACCTAAAATGTTGTAGAAGGATTGAAGATGTAAGAGAATCTGTCATTCTTGACATTTTATGCAAGAAAACTACCAAAATTCAAAATTTAAAATTGTACCAAGAAAACCAATCAAAAAATCTTATTCTACTCTAGATTTTGTGATTTTATAACTATAAAGACGTAAAAGAAGTAGTAGGGGTAAGAATTTACCTTGAATTGTCATCGAAAAAGGTTGCACAGATAAATTGACAGTGTGTTCAGAGTGTAGGAGTGAAAATAGGGGAAATGAAATATTTCCCCCTTTTTGAACTGTCGTATACCACAACGATGGTAGTTCTGTTGCTGTAGTAGCAAATTTTATAAGGGTCACGTCCGTTCTGATTTTTCATGTGTTGTTGCATTTTGCGGTCTGGAATATTTTGAAATAACCTGTTTCATAGAATACGATTCATAATTCCTTCTGTGATTTATAATAGTACTTGTGTTTGGGTTAGAAAATTCAAAGGTCTGATAATGAGCACATTAGACATTTACGTTGAAATCTAAAGTTAATTTAAAGATGTGATGGGTTAATTAATGAGAAGTAAGGGTCACTTTTCTTTTCGACACCATTGTATTCATGAATTTTGAGGTCGTACCTAGAATCCTATTATTTCCTCTCCGTGATCGTTCGAGAAGGAATCGGTGGGTAAATTAGTATCTAATGTAATGATCCAAAATATCGTTATGTCAAAAACCATTCCAAAAAAACTTTCCAATGAAGAAAATCCTCTTTCTGAGCTTGATAGAAATTATTTGTGGGAAAAAATAGGGCCCAATATTAATTGGGCCAAAAAATTAAAGAATTGGGCCAGGCCTGATGCTTGCCGCTGCAGCGGTACTTAAGCAGTAGCCAGATCGAGTTTTATTAAAAATACTGTTTTAAGCCGAGCTATAAGATTTCAAAAGCCACACTTCATGAGGGAAATTTTGAGACATACCCGATGGGATTCCAATATTAGAAGAGGCCAGGTGCATGTGGGACAACTCGCCATCCTCCATAGCATCGTAATTTATCTAAGAGATAGGTTATGGTTAAATTGTAGTAGACTTGGGCTAGATGTATGTAATAATGATAGTTATGTTGGGAGTTTCATGTCTTAGGACTTCGGGCATGAAGTTTGGAAGGACGAAATGACAATAACTGGATTAAGCTTAAATGTGAGATTTGAATTGGTATATTCTTAAGCTGGTGCGTTCATACGTGGATTGAAAGTATAGTTCAGTATGAATTAGAGTTTGTCTGAGTATTATCAGGATATTAATGGGTTAGTAAAATATTAAGGGCGATCGATGAATGAAGGGAGAGTAAATTAGGGTTAAGATAGATTGCTTGTGGGATTTTAAAAATCTAGTGAAGTCGTTTAGGAATGGGGAGAGAGCGTAATTATGGTGCATAAGTATAATGTTGGATTAGTGGGGTATATAAAAGTCATAGGATTAAACTTATGTGGTTGTGATTGATTGGATGAAAGTCTAGGAATGATTGTTGGATAAGTGGAAGGAAGCTAGATAGGGTCTTAGGGTTCGGGATGGAAGTTGTCAAATAATCGGGGTGTAAGAGTCTTAGGGTAACGCTTAGTATTTTGGTGCTGGGGTGTTAGGTAGAGATATGAGTGACGACTTAAGAGTGTGAGTGGACATTGATAAGAAAGAGTTGTTGGGCGTCATCCGAGCGGGGTTCTCTATGCATCCATATATATGTTTATAGAAGTCCCAGATATGTGAAAATATAAGAAAATGCTATAATGATCTTCGGTGTTGTGAGAATTATTAATGATAGCAAAAGACTGGCTTGACTCTATGCTTGTATGTGAATTGAGTGTTCATGATTTCCTCAGGCACTACTTATCATTTCATGATACTGATGTTAATATGTTGATGATGGTGAGACGAGAATGTGACGATGATGCGATGATGTGATCTTATTGATGATGATATTGAGATGATATTGTTACATGGATGATATTGTGATGATGATGAGGTGAAGGTGAGATGATGGTGATGGTGATGAGATGATGATGAGGTGGTATATACATATTGCATCCATACATTCATTACAATTTATGGGTGCCTATATGTGTATATTGTGGTCGACTTGATTGTGGAAAATCTGCTTAACAAAAATGACTCATTGTTCATCTGTTTATCTGTGGGAAGGAAGAGGGGTCTAGCACCTTTGGTGTGTTAGAATAGCAAAGTCTGTAGGATTGTCTGTAATTGTGTGAGGTAAAATCACGGGATTAAGAAAGGGAGAAAAGATAAAATAAGACTTAGGAGTTATAAAGAAGGATGGATTTGTCAAAGTACAAAGATACAATAAAATGTTGAATGACAAGTAGGTCACAGAAACGCTAAAGACAACATGCCAACCATTGTATGAAAAAGGTATTTAGTAACCAAAACTTTACTTGATGTCATGATTTCCTTCCTATTTGTTACTATTGTTATTTATTTCTAATTCAGGCTGGCCTATGATACCTACCAGTATGTGTGGTTGAACTGATACTACAATTACTATACTTCCTTTCGGGGGTATAGTCATGTTGCAGGTCAGTTGGGATTTCTATAGAAGCGATGGTGATAACTCTTCAACAGCTCCTGTCCTTTTACTCTTACATGGAAGCCGTGTCCTGGATTTTCCTATTCCTTGTTTAGTGCTCTTGTACCGATTTAGATTAGGTTTTGGGGCATCACTGCTTATTATTTTCCACATTGTTCTTACTTATCAAATTTACTGAACAAAAATTGATTTATGATTAAAGGATTCTTCTTGCTTTTTTTAAAGAATTTTATTTAACTTTCGGATTAATTGAATGGTTGGGTAGTAAGGATTCTCCTATCTAGGATGGAGTAGGGCAAGTGCCCACAGATTCGTGATTTGGGTCGTGACAGTATATATATATATATATAATTTTTGATCTTGAACTTGAAAAATCCTCCCGGACCGAGTCATGGGCTTGATGAGTTGACTAATTTTTAACCTTCTCTTTCAAACGATCTGAAAACCCACTCCTGGACCTTGCTTTGCTTTATTGCTTTATTTTCTGATATTAAATAATTTAAAAATATTTCATTTGGGGAACAAGGGTTTGAGAAAATAAGAATTGGGAGATAAGCTAGATTTAGATTATTTTTTTTAAAAAAGAATAAATCTGACCAACGTGAAAAGGAAAATATTTATTACAATTTATAAAAGTTAATACTACCCTCTATTTACTTATTCTTAGGGATGATTGATTAGCATTCTTTTTTTAATGGGGCATGAGGGAGGGGGCTTTACGTTTGAGGCATGAGTTTTAATTGCTATAAGTGATATTTCGAAAATATGGCTAAAATTTAGTAATGTGTAATCTTAGACTTGCGAATTGTGAAAATGCCTCAAAATAGAAGAATAGAATTTGAATAAATTTAAATCAAAAAGTTGTAGGCACATTGTAAGAGAAATGAAATTGTCATGCAATACTAAGAGGTGGAGTCCACATGTTAAAGTAAAATAAAAACAAATGGAAAGAAAGTAAATGCTAAACTACATAAGCAAACATCCCTAGTGTAACTACTAAGCCACACGCTATTTCCTAATTATGTAGTTTATTTCACTGCAGATACACTCCCTTATTTTTAGCCTAAAATCTCCTGCCTTGTATCTATCACTCGAATTCTCCCCCAAATCGCGCTTTTTTTTTTTCAAACTTGGTCCACCTCTCAGATTTATTTATGTTTCTCTCCCCCATCGTCATTCTTTCTCTCTTGTACCTTCTTAACCACGCTTCACCC